>CM022298.1:19678881-20278881 GCA_011799875.1 Thinopyrum elongatum
TATAAGTGAAGCATGAGAGTATGACTATTTCTTTAAAATATAACCACCACCATGCTCTAAAAGATATAAGTGAAGCACTAGAGCAACTTCCTAGCTCAAAAAATATAAGTGAAGCACATAGAGTATTCTAGCAAATCACGATTAATGTGTGTCCCTCTCAAAAAGGTGTGTTCAGCAAAGATGATTGTGGCAAACTAAAAATGAATGAAAAAAAGAAAATAAAACTATAGCACAAGACGGTCCAAGCAAAACACATATCATGGGATGAATAAAAATATAGCTCCAAGTGAGTTACCGATAGATTGTAGACGAAAGAGGGGATGCCATCCGGGGCATCCCCAAGCTTAGACGCTTGAGTCTTCCTTGAATATTACCTTGGGGTGCCTTGGGCATCCCCAAGCTTAGGCTCTAGCCACTCCTTATTCCATTATCCATCATGATCTCATCCAAAACTTGAAAACTTCAGCACACAAAACTCAACAGAAACCTCGTGAGATCCGTTAGTATAACAATCAAATCAAAACCTTTAGGTACTGTTATGAACCCATTCATATTTTATTATTGCATAATACCTACTGTATTCTAACTTCACCATGACTTATACCCCCCGATATAATCCATAGATTCATCAAAACAAGCAAACTATGCAATGAAAACAGAATCTGTCTAAAACAGAACAGTCTGTAATGATCTGTATAAAATCCATACTTCTGTAACTCCAAAAATTCTGAAATAATATATAGCATTGAGCACCATGTTTAAGTAGAGATTACAACGGGGAGAAGAGGTGTTACACCACTGCATAGAGGGGGAGAGATTTGGTGATGACGGCGGCGAAGTTGTTGGTGTAGATCGCCATCACGGTGATGGCCCCGGCGGCGTTCCGGTGCCACCGGGAGAGAGGGGGAGAGAGCCCCTCTCCTTCTTCTTCTTCCTTGACCTTCCCCCTAGATGGGAGAAGGGTTTCCCCTCTGGTCCATGGCCTCCATGGCGGTGGAGGGGCGGGAGCCCCTCCGAGATTGGATCTCTCTCTCTCTCTCTCTCTCTGTTTCCTTCTATTTCTGCGCTCCCTGTTTCTGGCCTTTCACCGTTTCTTAAATTCCCGGAGATCCATAACTCCGATTGGGCTGAAATTTTAACACGAATTTTATCCGGATATTAGCTTTCTTGCGGCAAAAGAAGGGCACCAACCGCTTTACGGAGTGGCCACAAGGGCCCAGAGCGCTCCCTACCCCCTGGGGCGCGCCCCTGCCTTGTGGACTTCTCGGGCATCGTCTCGCGTTGTTTCTTTTTCCCTAAAATCACATATATTCCAAAAAAAATCTCCGTAAGTTTTTATCGCGTTTGGACTCCGTTCGATATGGATTTTTTGCGAAACAAAAAACATGCAACAAACAGGAACTGGCATTGGGCACTGGATCAATATGTTAGTCCCAAAAATAGTATAAAAAGTTGCCAAAAGTATATGAAAGTTGTAGAATATTGGCATGAAACAATCAAAAATTATAGATACGATGGAGATGTATCAGAAGTTCATGCAAAAATCATCCCATTTCCATTGTGGAACTGGTAAAGGTTGAAGTAGACTGGTAGGTTTCTGATGTTCAGCCTTCACCTTATTGCATATATCGCAACAGGCGATGTAATAGGCGATATCTTTCTTCATACCTTCCCACCAGAAGGTCTGCTTCAAATCTTGATACATTTTAGTGCCCCCGGGATGAATGGAGTATGCAGACTCATGAGCTTCCTTCAGAATTTGCTGCTCTAATTCTCCAAGGTCAGGTACATAGACTCGATTCCGAAATCGGAGAGTACCTTTATCATCAATGTTGAAATCTTGTGTCTTCCCTTCTCGTACTTGAGCCATTACCTTGAGTAACATTGGGTCACCAGGTTGAGCCTTACGGATTTCGTCTTCCATAGTAGGGGTGACTTCCAAGGTAACCAAGCATGTTGCATCGTAAATGATCATATTGAGCTGAGCTATTTCTTCTCAAAGTGCGGGGTGCAAAGGCTCGATTAATGAGTTTGCTGTGGCCGGTTTGCGACTAAGGGCATCAGCGACCACATTAGCTTTTACGGATGATAATTGATAGCAAGGTCATAGTCTTGACCCATTCAAGCCCATCTTCTTTGACGGAGGTTCAAGTCCGGTTGCGTGAATAATACTGAGACTCTGTGGTCGGTTGTTGATTTGCACGTTTCCAATGATGCAATGCCTCCAAATTTTTAAGGCATGTACCACAGCTGCAATTTCCAAGTCATGCGTCGGATAGTTCTCCAATATGCGGCCGTAACTGTAGTAGATGCAATAGCATGACCTTTCCATCTTGCATAAAGCACACCACCCAATGCCTCGCCTGGATGTGTCACAATAGATGTCAAAGGCCCGGTAGATGTCTAGTAAAGTCAAAAACTGGAGCGGTGGTCAACTGTGTCTTTAGCTCATTGAAAACTATTCTCACATGCTTCTGTCCATATGAACTTCTGATTTCTTCTTGAGTAATTTGTCATTGGCTTGGCAATCTTTGAGAAACCTTCATTAAAACGACGATTAATAGCCTGCCAGACCCAAGAAACTCCTGATTTCTGACACTGAAAACGGGTGGTCTTCCAATTTAATACTTCTTTAACCTTGCTTTGGTCCATGGGCCCATCCTTGAGCAGAAAGAGTGTGCCAAGGAATCCCACTTCTTTAAGCCAAAATTCACATTTGCTTAAATTGGCGTAAAGTTGATGAGCTTGGTAACTGCTAATACTGCACGGAGATGCCTGCTTGTGCTCTTCTTCACCTTTGGCATATATAAGGATGTCATCAATGAATACCACCACAACTTGTCCAACAAACGGTCCCCATGGAACACCTTGTTCATTCAAGTGCATGAAGAATGCCGGAGTGTTGGTCAGTCCAAATGACATGGACCGTTATACTCATACAACCCATATGTGTAGTGGAACGCTGTCTTGGGGATATCTTCTTTTCTGATTTTTAGCTGGTGATACCCGGTTCGCAAATCAATCTTGGAGAACACTTGGCTCTACTAAGTTTGATCGAACAAATCATCAATCCTGCGGCAGCGAGTATTTATTCTTGATAGTGATGTCATTGAGAGCGGTAGTAACACACATACGGGAGACTGCCATCGTTCTTGCCCACAAATATGGCAGGTGCCACCCCAAGGAGATGAGCTGGGGCAAAATATACCTTTTTGGAGCATCTCATCCAACTATTTCTTCAATTCCACTAATTTGGATGAAGGGCATTCGATAAAATTTTTGTAAAATCGGTTTGCTATCCCGGGCACAAGCTCAATTGAAAACTCTAGCTCTCGATCGGGTGGCTGCCTGGCAATTCCTCTAGAAAACACACATCATGGGAATTCACATACCACGGATTAAATTCATATCTATAGCAATCGTTGCATAAACTTTCCCTGCTTTGGCATGGCTTCGCTGGCAAAGAAACTGAGCTGGCTGACCCGAGGGATTTATTGCGTGACTTCTCTTGTTGCCAGTTGATGCAGACCTGGTGTCTGCCAACCAATCCTCCCCAAAATAACATCCAATTTTGGAGATTCAATGGATAATAGGGATGCGGGGGGAAGATAATTCATGATGATATTTCCAATCCTGCGGCATACAAATTTGTCCATGAGCATGGATCCAGGGGATTGTACCACCATAACTTGTCCAAAAGAGATAGGGAAGTTGATGCTAGGCAACAAAACTCCGCGAAAATAAAGAATGGGAAGCCCCAGAATCGAAAAATTTTTTGCAGGTATGTTATTAACAGGAAACTACCAACGACCACATCGGGAGCTTCGTGAGCTCTTCGGCGGAGATATGATGAACTTGCCCTTGAATATACTTCCGGTTGGGGAATGGTCCCACATGATGACTTGAGGCTTCAGGTTGGTTGGCAGGCTTTCTGTTCTTGGGACATTGCCTAGCGTAATTCCCAGTTTGACCACATGAGTAGCAGCATTGTTATGCTGACAGTCTTCTTTTACTGGTTTTTTAACACACGGTCTTGAACTGATTTTCAGTCTTGGTGTTCCCTTGCTGCCATGTTGGCTTAAACTCGAACTGTGGGCTGTGCCAAGTACGAATCTTCTGGAAAGCTTGTCCTTCCTTCTTAGGTTCAAACTTGCGTTTGTGGTCTTCATATGCAGTTTTAGATCATTAACAAGCTTGTGTTCCCTTTCGGCAATGAGTGCCTTGTTCACCAAAGTTTGGAAATCAGGGAAATCTAGCATGCTGAGTGCACATCAGAGGGTATGGTTAAGTCCTCCGAGGAACCGATATCTTCCACTCTTTGGTGGCTATATCATGTGTGGAATAATGAGCCAAGTGATTGAACTTTTTTAAATACTCACTTATAGTCGAGTTCCCTTGAGTAAGGGTGAGGAACTCTCGCTGTTTGACCTTCATGATACAGGCGGGAATATGGTACTGCGGAAACTATCTTGAATTTGTCCCAAGTAATCTCGTCTTCGGCAGGCCCACATAATTTTGGTATTGTCCCACCATTATAGCAGCGGGCCCTTCCAGATAATGAGTGTTGAAGGGAACCTCGTCAGCATCTTCAGTGCGAGCAATTTCTAAACTTTTTCTATGGTCCTCAACCAGTCACCGGTTTCCATCGGATCCATTGCTTGGTGAAGCTTGGTGGGTGGTCCTCTGAAAATCTGAAAAAACTTGGAATGGTTACCATTATGATTGTTCTGCCCAACCATAGTCTACATGCTTCTCAGGAATTCCATCAGGTCTTGGTTTCTCTTCTCCTCAAACATTCGCATAATCTGCTCTGTTGTGGGTGCTTGAGGTGGAGGAGGGGGTGGCTGATATGAGGAGTCGACAGATGACCAGGAGTAGGATTCAGAGGGTCCTAGGCAGGAGGCCTACGCCTTTCGATCGTAGTATTTTATTTTGCCCCGCCTTCTAAAGGCTTATCTTCATTTCTGTAATATATCTGTACCCAGATATCTGATGCTTCCACTGACACTTGTATGCTATCGAGCTATGTATTCGAGCCCTCGAGGCCCTGGCTTGTAATATTAAGCTTGTATGACTTTATTTATGTTTTAGAGTTGTGTTGGATATCTTCAAGTGAGTCCTTAGGCTTGATCGTGTGCATTTGCGTGTATGGTTAGTGCACGATTAAGCCGGGGTCGTCACACTAGTTTCTCATATTAATCATGGCATGACTCTATCTTCACCGCAAATATATAAATAGTGAGCACCCCGGTGTCAAACCAGGAAATTTTATCGTACATCTAACGCACTTTAGCATTTTAACTCTCACGCAATGCATGAGCGCGAGCATGCATATAGCCCTAGGTGGAATAGAATGTGGTGGTAGGTATCAAATAAGGGAAAGGAGGAGAAGAAAGTCTCACATCAACTCGGTGGATCAACGGGTTATGGAGATACCCACAATCGATATCGATGCGAGGAGTAGGGATTGCCATGCAACGGATGCACTAAGTGCTATAAGTGTATGAAAGCTCAAGCTGGAAAACTAAGTGGGTGTGCATCCAACTTGCGTGCTCATGAAGACCCAGGCATTGAGGAAGCCATCATCAGAATATACAAGCCAAGTTCATTATAATGAAAAATTCCCACTAGTATATGAAAGTGACGACATAGGAGACTCTCTATATGAAGAACATGGTGCTATTTGAAGCACAAGTGTGGAAAAAGGGTAGTAACATTACCCTTCTCTCTTTTCACTCATTGTCCTTTTTTTATTTCATTTTTTTGTTGGGCTCTTTTGTCCTCTTTTTTTTCTCCTTTTTTTAATTTTTCGTCCGGAGTCTCTTCCCGACTTGTGGGGGAATCATTGTCTCCATCATCCTTATCCTCACTTGGGACAATGCTCTAATGATGATCATCACACTTTTATTTACTTACAACTCAATATTACAACTCGATACTAGAACAAATAAGACTCTATATGAATGCCTCTGGCAGTGTACCAGGATGTGCAATGATCTAGCGTAACATGTATAAAAAATGATGAACGGTGGCTTTGCCACAAATACTATGTCAGCTATATGATCATGCAAAGCAATATGAGAATGGTGATGTGTGTCATATAAACGGAACAGTGGAAGTTGCATGGCAATATATCTCGGAATGGCTATGGAAATGCCATAATAGGTAGGTATGGTGGTTGTTTTGAGGAAGGGTAAAAAGGGGTTTATGTGTGAAAGAGTGTATCATATCACGGGGTTTGGATGCACCAGCGAAGTTTGCGACAACTCTCGAGGTGAGAAAGGGCAAGGCACGGTACCGAAGAGGCTAGCAATTTATGGAAAGATAGGAGTGCGTATAATCCATGGACTCACATTAGTCATAAAGACCTCACATACTTATTGTAAAAGTCTACTTAGCCCTCGAAGCAAAGCACTAACCGCATGCCCCTAGGAGGGAGGTTGGTAGGAGTTAACCATCGTGCACCCCCGGTTATAACAGCACTCAAGGATTTCATTTCAGACATATAAATGCTCGAACTTCCTCGCCATGCCACAAATAACATTTAGGTGAATATGTCATAACAAACTTTAATACCGATATTTCTACTAACCAATGATCATGAACCTATATCCTTTCATATTACGACATTCATAAAATTAATCATGCACTTCATACTTAGTGATCTACAGGAAGGTTTTTATTATATCCCCCTTGGATACCTTATCATATCAGGACCATTCTTTTAACATAAGCAAATTGCGATTACTATTTATTAGACTCTCAAAAAGATATAAGTGAAGCATGAGAGTATGACTATTTCTTTAAAATATAACCACCACCATGCTCTAAAAGATATAAGTGAAGCACTAGAGCAACTTCCTAGCTCAAAAAATATAAGTGAAGCACATAGAGTATTCTAGCAAATCACGATTAATGTGTGTCCCTCTCAAAAAGGTGTGTTCAGCAAAGATGATTGTGGCAAACTAAAAATGAATGAAAAAAAGAAAATAAAACTATAGCACAAGACGGTCCAAGCAAAACACATATCATGGGATGAATAAAAATATAGCTCCAAGTGAGTTACCGATAGATTGTAGACGAAAGAGGGGATGCCATCCGGGGCATCCCCAAGCTTAGACGCTTGAGTCTTCCTTGAATATTACCTTGGGGTGCCTTGGGCATCCCCAAGCTTAGGCTCTAGCCACTCCTTATTCCATTATCCATCATGATCTCATCCAAAACTTGAAAACTTCAGCACACAAAACTCAACAGAAACCTCGTGAGATCCGTTAGTATAACAATCAAATCAAAACCTTTAGGTACTGTTATGAACCCATTCATATTTTATTATTGCATAATACCTACTGTATTCTAACTTCACCATGACTTATACCCCCCGATATAATCCATAGATTCATCAAAACAAGCAAACTATGCAATGAAAACAGAATCTGTCTAAAACAGAACAGTCTGTAATGATCTGTATAAAATCCATACTTCTGTAACTCCAAAAATTCTGAAAACCTAGGAAAACGTAGAAAATTTGTATACCAATACTTTGTAAAAATTTCAACAATTTATCCTGTTCTAGTAAATTATAGAAATTCCAACACTGGACGCAAAAGTTTTTGTTTTTAAACAGCATCAATCATACTATCATCCAAATCATCCCAAAGGCTTTACTTGGCACAAACACTAATTAAAAGATAAAAACACAACCATAACAGTAGCTATAATTGTGTAAGAACACAAAAAAGAATGTAAAAATATTAGGTTGCCTCCCAACATGCTCTTCCTTTATAGCCATTAAGATAGGCTTGGAGATTTCAATGATGCTCATACGAAAGACAAGAATTGAAACACAAAGAGAGCATCATAGAACATATGACAAACACATTTAAGTCTAACATACTTCCGATACATAGGCATTTTATAGGAAAACAAATTATCAAGACAAGCAATATCAAGCATATGCAAATAGGAAGAATGAAGCATTAATAATTTCAGCACAAAGAGAGGTAATTTAGTGACATGAAAGTTTCTACAACCATATTATCCTCTCTCATAATAATTACATGTAGGATCATATTCAAATTCAACAATATAGCAATCACGTAACATATTCTCTACATGATCCACATGCATGCAAAGTTGACACTCTTCCAAAATAGTAGGATTATCATCAACTAAAGTCATGACCTCTCCAAATCCACTTTCATCAAAAAATTCATAAGGTTGAACACTTTCCGAATATGTGGGATTCTTTTTACCTAAAGTTAACACTCTCCCAAAATCACTTTCAATACTATTGCAAACATTATTATCAATAGCATATTCATCATGAGGCTTAAATAGATTCTCAAGATCATAAGAAGAATCATCACCCCAATTATGATCATTGCAACAAGTAGTGGACATAATAAAATTTTCATCCCCAAGCTTGTAGCCTTGCATATCATTAGCACAATTGACATTAATAGAATTTATAATAACATCATTGCAATCATGCTTTTCATTCAAAGAACTATCGAGTGTGGGTGCAATAGCAATAATTCCATTTTTAACATAAGGAACTATAGCAAGTTCATCTCTATAATCATCATTAATATTGGCATCATGGCCATAAGAATAGCAAGCATCACGTTCATCAAGAGGGGATATTTCAATCGAATCAATGGAATCATAATTATCTATGAATTCATGCATATCATTATTCTCTTCCAAAGCAGCAGACATTCTCTCAATAAATTCATTAACATAGGCATTAGGAGCATAGTTTTCATAGCAATATTTAAGTATGTCAAAATTTTCAGATTTGTAGAGAGTAGCATCATATTTTTCAATCAAAGAAGCAAATTCATAAGCACCCTTAAAAGCAACAAATTCTTCAAATTGTTCGATATCACAGTAACTATAAACACCCTTGGCATAAGAAGATAAGATTTCATTATCATTAAACTCACATAGGTTGGGAAGATGTTTTTTAGGGTTATTAGAGCAACAAGTAAAATCATAAATTTCACATAGATTCCAAGCATAACATAGCAAACATTTATTTGATTCCATAAGAGTCTCCCATTTTGAGACAAACGGTAACGCACAAAATGAGCATGCTCATCTAATGATTTTCCCGCAACTAAACTAGTTGGGGTTTCGGCACGAGTGCAAATGGATCGAAGATGATCCAATTAGCAAACTTTAATTGGATCCATTTATCTTAAACTCGTGTTTTACTTTCTGTTTTTGAGTGTTGACATGAAGGCAATAGAAGCAAGCAAGCAAGCAAACAAGCAAATAAAATATTTTTGTGTTTTTGTAAAATTGTTTTAGAAGTGGAGGAGATGAAAAGGAGAGGCAAATGCAAATAAAAAGACAAATAAAGTAAATGCAAGTAATTCATAGTTTGTGCGAAGGTACTTGATAAGTTTTGATGATGTCTCCCCGGCAACGGCGCCAGAAATTCTTCCTGCTACTTGTGAGCTGCGTTGGGATTTCCTCGAAGAGGAGAGGATGATGCAGTACAGTAGAGATAAGTATTTCCCTCAGTTCAAAACCAAGGTTATCAATCCAGTAGGAGAACCAAGCAAAACCTCGTTAGCAGCACCTACACACACGCAAACAAATACTTGCACCCAACGCGAACAAGAGGGTTCTCAATCCTCTCGGCCGTTACTTGCAAGGATTAATTCTGATAGTGATAGGTAAATAAGTAAATTGCAAAATAAAAATAAAGGAAATAAAATTGCAGCAAGGTATTTTTGATTTTATATATGATAGATAAATGACCCGGGGGCCATAGTTTTCACTAGAGGCTTCTCTCTTGAACACATAGCATACGGTGGGTGAAAAAATTACTGTTGGGCAATTGATAGAAAAGCGCATAGTTATGACAGATTCATGGCAATGATCATGTATATAGGCATCACGTCCGAGACAAGTAGACCGACTCCTGCCTGCATCTACTACTATTACTCCACTCATCGACCGCTATCCAGCATGCATCTAGAGTATTAAGTATAAAACAGAGTAACACCTTAAGCAAGATGACATGATGTAGACAAAGTAAACTCAAGCAATATGAATAAACCCCATCGTTTTATCCTTAATGGCAACAATACAAATACGTGTCTTGTCCCCTACTTTGTCACTGGGATAGAGCACCGCAAGATTGAACCCATCACAAAGCACCTCTCCCATTGCAAGATAGATCAATCTAGTTGGCCAAACTAAACAGATACTCCCTCCGTCCGGTGAAGAGTGTACATCTAGCTTCAAAATTTGTCCACAAAAGAGTGTACTTCTATCTTCCCAATACACTTTAAAGTAGAAAAAACTACTTCTCTCTCATCACACGGTAATCAAGACCAATATTAATCTACACATGGTCTTCTTAATTTTTACATGCACTTAGCTCATTGGGGGTTGGATAGTTAAAGAGGAGAGAGATGTTGGCTTGCACCTTTCCAATGCATTTTTTACTTAACTCCATAATTTGTCCTAAAATTTCTAGATGTACACTCTTCACCGGACGGAGGGAGTAGATTGGAGAGAAATACAAAGCTATAACAATCATGCATAAAAGAGTTCAGAGAAGACTCAAATAAATCTCATGAATAATCTGATCATAAACCCACAATTCATCGGATCCCAACAGACACACCGCAATAGAAGATTACATCGGATAGAACTCCAAGAACATCGAGGAGAACATTGTATTGAACATCAAAGAGAGAGAAGAAGCCATCTACCTACTAGCTATGGACCCGTAGGTCTGTGGGGAACTACTCACACATCATCGGAGGGGCAGCAAGGTTCATGTAGAAGCCCTCCACGATCAATTCCCCCTCCGGCAGATCGCCGGAAAAGGCCTGCAGATGGGATCGCGGAAGAACGGAGACTTGTGGCGGCGGAAAAGTTTCATCGTCTGGCTCTCTGATGGTTTCCCAGTATTTGAGAATTTATAGAAGTGGAATCAGGTTAAAAGGAGCCACGAGGGGCCCACAAGGCATCAGGGCGCGCCCCCTGGGGCCGCGCCCTGTTGCCTTGTGGCCTCCTCATGAGGCTTCTGGCATCCTCCCGAAGCTTTCAAGGTCTCTTTTGTGCAGAAAAAAATCATCAAAAAGTTTCATGGCATTTGGACGTTGTTTGGTACTGATTTCCTGAAAAACCAAAAAGAAGCAGAAAACCATAACTGGCACTAGGCACTAGGTTAATAGGTTAGTCCCAAAAAATGATATATAATTACATATAAAACATCCAAGATTGATACTATAATAGCATGGAACAATCAAAAATTATAGATACGTTGGGGATGTATCACATACCTTGACAAGATTTTGAAGAAGTTCAAGATGGACCAGTCAAAGAAGGGGTTCTTACCTATGTTGCAAGGTGTGAAGTTGAGTAAGACTCAATGCCCAGCCACGGTAGAATATAGAGAAAAGATGAGAGTCGTCCCCTATGCCTCAGCCATAGGATCTATCTTGTATGCCTTGCTGTGTACCAGACCTGATGTGTGCCTTGCCATAAGTATGGCTGGTAGATACCAGAGTGATCCAGGAGTGGAACACTGGACAATGGTCAAAAATATCCTTAAGTACCTAAAGAGGACTAAGGAAATGTTTCTCATTTATGGAGGTTATAAAGAACTCGTCGTAAAGGGTTATGTCCATGCTAGCTTTGACACTGATCCGGATGACTCAAAGTCTCAAACCGGATACATATTTGTTTTGAATGCTGGAGCAGTCAGTTGGAGTAGCTCCAAGTAGAGCGTGGTAGCAGCATCTACATGTGAAACGGAATATATAGCTGCTTCGGAAACGGCGCAGGAAGGACTCTGGATGAAGGAGTTCATGTCCGATCTAGGTGTGGTTCCTAGTGCATCGGATCCCATGACTATCTTTTGTGACAACACTGGCACCATTGCTATTGCCAAGGAGCCAAGGTTTCACAAGAAGACCAAGCATATCAAACGCCGCTTCAACTCCATCCGTGATTACATCAAGGAGGGAGACATAGAGATTTGCAAAGTACATACAGATCTAAATGTTGCAGACGTATTGACTAAACCTCTTCCACGAGCAAAACATGATCAACACTAGAAATCTATGGGTGTTTGATTCATTATAATATAAACTAGATTATTGACTCTAGTGCAAGTGGAAGACTGTTGGAAATATACCCTAGAGGCAATAATAAAGTTGTTGTTATCATATTTCCTTGTTCATGATAAATGTTTATTATTGATGCTATAATTTTATTAACCGAAAACTTAAATACATGTGTGGATACATAAACAGACACCGTGTCCCTAGTAAGCCTCTACTAGACTAGCTCGTTGATCAAACATGGTTAAGGTTTCCTAACCATAGACATGAGTTGTCATTTGATAATGGGATCATATCGTTAGGAGAATGATGTGATGGACAAACCCAACCGTAAACTTAGCATCTGATCGTGTCACTTAGTTTAATTGCTAGAGCTTTCTTCATGTCAAGTATCTGTTCCTTAGAGCATGAGATCGTGCCACTCCCTAGTACCAAACGAATACTTTGTGGGTAATAAAATGTCACTTCATAACTGGGTGATCATAAAGGTGTTGTACAGGTATCTCGGAAAGTGTTTGTTAGGTTGCATGGATCGAGATTGGGATTTGTCACTCGGTATGACGAAGAGATATCTCTGGGCCCTCTCGGTAATACAACATCATAAATAGGTTGCAAGCATGTGACTAGTGAGTTTAGTCACAGGGATCTTGTATTACGGAACAAGTAAAGAATCTTGTCGGTAACAAGATTAAACTAGGTATGGCGATACCGACGATCGAATCTCGGGCAAGTAACATATCGCCGGACAAAGGGAATTGTATACAGAATTAACTGAATCCTTGACATCGTTGTTCAAACCGATAAAAATCTTCGTTGAATATGTGGGAGTCATTATGGGCATCCAGGTCCCGCTATTGATTATTGATCAGAGAGGTGTCTCGATCATGTCTGCATGTTCTCCAACCCGTAGGGTCGCACACTTAACGTTCGGTAACGCTAGGGTAGTATTGGGATATTCATAACGGTGAGACCGAATATTGTTCAGAGTCTCGGATGAGATCCAGGACATCACGAGGAGCTCCGGAATGGTCCAGAGGTAAAGATTTATATATGGGAAGTGGTTTTTCTGGGTTCCGAAAAAGTTAAGGATTTTTTTGTATTGTACCGGGAAGGTTCTAGAAGGTTTCGGAGTGGGGCCCACATACATGGAGGGACCCAGATGGACGTGGTCCAGTCGCACCAAGACCACCCTCTAAAAGGAATGGGATCATATTGTTGGGGAACGTAGCAGAATTTTAAAATTTTCTACGCATCACCAAGATCAATCTATGGAGTCATCTAGCAACGAGTGAGAGGGGAGTGTATCTACATACCCTTGTAGATCGCGAGCGGAAGCGTTCAAGAGAACGGGGTTGATGGAGTCGTACTCGTCGTGATCCAAATCACCGATGACCGAGCGCCGAACGGACGGCACCTCCGCGTTCAACACACGTACGGAGCAGAGACGTCTCCTCCTTCTTGATCCAGCAAGGGGGGAGGAGAGGTTGATGGAGATCCAGCAGCACGACGGTGTGGTGGTGGAAGCAGCGGGATTTCAGCAGGGCTTCGCCAAGCGCTACTGGAGGAGGAAGAGGTGTCACGGGAGGGAGAGGGAGGCGCCAGGGGCTGAGCTGTTTCTCCCATGCACCTCCCCACTATATATAGGGGTGGAGGGGGCTGGTTTCTTTCCCTCCAAGTCCATTGGGGCGTTGGCAAAGGTGGAAGGAAAGAAATCCCATCCTTTCCCTTCGCCACCGATTGTTATCCCCCTTTTTTAGGGATCTTGATCTTATCCCTTCGGGATATGATCTTATTCCTTCTAAGGGGGAATCTTGGTGCGCCTTGACTAGGGGTGTGGGGCCTTGCCCCCACTACCCACGTTCATGTGGGTCCCCCCATGCAGGTGGGCCCCACTCCGGAACCTTCTAGAACCTTCTCGGTACAATACCGAAAAATCCCGAACATTTTCCGGTGGCCAAAATAGGACTTCCCATATATAAATCTTTACCTCCGGACCATTCCGGAACTCCTCGTGACGTCCAGGATCTCATCCGAGACTCCGAACAACCTTCGGGTTACCGCATACTAATATCTCTATAACCCTAGCGTCACCGAACCTTAAGTGTGTAGACCCTACGGGTTCGGGAGACACGCAGACATGACCGAGACGACTCTCCGGTCAATAACCAACAGCGGGATCTGGATACCCATGTTGGCTCGCACATGCTCCTCGATGATCTCATCGGATGAACCACGATGTCGAGGATTCAATCAATCCCGTACGCAATTCCCTTTGTCTATCGGTACGATACTTGCCCGAGATTCGATCGTCGGTATCTCGATACCTTGTTCAATCTCGTTACCGGCAAGTCTCTTTACTCGTTTCCGTAACACATCATCCCGTGAACAACTCCTTGATCACATTGAGCTCATTATGATGATGTCCTACCGAGTGGGCCCAGAGGTACCTCTCCGTTACATGGAGTGACAAATCCCAGTCTCGATTCGTGCCAACCCAACAGATACTTTCGGAGATACCCGTAGTGCACCTTTATAGCCACCCAGTTACGTTGTGACGTTTGGTGCACCCAAAGCACTCCTACGGTATCCGGGAGTTGCACAATCTCATGGTCTAAGGAAAAGTTACTTGACATTGGAAAAGCTTTAGCAAACGAACTACACGATCTAGTGCTAGGCTTAGGATTGGGTCTTGTCCATCACATAATTCTCCTAATGATGTGATCCCGTTATCAATGACATCCAATGTCCATGGTCAGGAAACCGTAACCATCTATTGATCAACGAGCTAGTCAACTAGAGGCTTACTAGGGACATGTTGTGGTCTATGTATTCACACATGTATTACGATTTCCGGATAACACAATTATAGCATGAATAACAGACAATTATCATGAACAAGGAAATATAATAATAACCATTTTATTATTGCCTCTAGGGCATATTTCCAACAGTCTCCCACTTGCACTAGAGTCAATAATCTAGTTACATTGTGATGAATCGAACACCCATAGAGTACTGGTGTTGATCATGTTTTGCTCGTGAAAGAGGTTTAGTCAACGGATCTGCTACATTCAAATCCGTGTGCACTTTACAAATATCTATGTCTCCATCTTGAACATGTTCACGTATGGAGTGGAAGCGACGCTTGATATGCCTGGTCCTTTTGTGAAACCTGGGCTCCTTGGCAAGGGCAATAGCTCCAGTGTTGTCACAGAAGAGAGCCATTGGACCCGACGCATTTGGAATGACTCCTAGGTCGGTGATGAACTCCTTCATCCATACTGCTTCGTGTGCTGCCTCCGAGGCTGCTATGTACTCCGCTTCGCATGTAGAACCCGCCACGACGCTTTGCTTGCAACTGCACCAGCTTACCGCTCCACCATTCAAAATATACACGTATCCGGTTTGTGACTTGGAGTCATCCGGATCTGTGTCGAAGCTAGCGTCGACGTAACCCTTTACGACGAGCTCTTCGTCACCTCCATATACGAGAAACATATCCTTAGTCCTTTTCAGGTACTTCAGGTTGTTCTTGACCGCTGTCCAGTGTTCCTTGCCGGGATTACTTTGGTACCTACCTACCAAACTTACAGCAAGGTTTACATCAGGTCTGGTACACAGCATGGCATACATAATAGACCCTATGGCTGAGGCATAGGGGATGACACTCATCTCTTCTATATCTTTTGCCGTGGTCGGGCATTGAGCCGAGCTCAATTTCACACCTTGCAATACAGGCAAGAACCCCTTCTTGGACTGATCCATATTGAACTTCTTCAATATCTTATCAAGGTATGTGCTTTGCGAAAGACCTATGAGGCGTCTCGATCTATCTCTATAGATCTTGATGCCTAATATATAAGCAGCTTCTCCAAGGTCCTTCACTGAAAAACACTTATTCAAGTAGGCCTTTATACTTTCCAAGAATTCTATATCATTTCCCATCAGCAGTATGTCATCCACATATAATATGAGAAATGCTACAGAGCTCCCACTCACTTTCTCGTAAACACAGGCTTCTCCATAAGTCTGTGTGAACCCAAACGCTTTGATCATCTCGTCAAAGCGAATGTTCCAACTCCGAGATGCTTGCACCAGCCCATAGATTGAGCGCTGGAGCTTGCATACCTTGTCAGCATTCTCAGGGTCGACAAAACCTTCCGGTTGTATCATATACAACTCTTCCTTAAGAAAACCATTAAGGAATGCCGTTTTGACGTCCATTTGCCATATCTCATAATCATAGTATGCGGCAATTGCTAACATGATTCTGACGGATTTCAGCTTCGCTACGGGTGAGAAAGTCTCATCGTAGTCAACCCCTTGAACTTGTCGATAACCCTTAGCGACAAGCCGAGCCTTATAGATGGTCACATTACCATCCGCGTCAGTCTTCTTCTTAAAGATCCATTTATTTTCTATGGCTTGCCGATCATCGGGCAAGTCAGTCAAAGTCCATACTTCGTTTTCATACGTGGATCCTATCTCGGATTTCATGGCTTCAAGCCATTTGTCGGAATCCGGGCCCGCCATCGCTTCTTCATAGTTCGAAGGTTCACTGTTGTCTAACAACATGATTTCCAGGACAGGATTGCCATACCACTCTGGTGCGGAACGTGTCCTCGTGGACCTTCGAAGTTCAATGGTAGCTTGATCATGATCATTATCAATAACTTCCTCTCTAGCTGGTGTAGGCTCCACAGAAACATTTTCCTGTGCTGCGCTACTCTCCGGTTCGAGGGTCATCTCATCAAGCTCCACTTTCCTCCCACTTACTTCTTTCGAGAGAAACTCTTTCTCTAGAAAGGATCCATTCCTGGCAACAAAGATCTTGCCCTCGGATCTTAGGTAGAAGGTATACCCAATAGTTTCCTTAGGGTATCCTATGAATACGCATTTTTCCGACTTGGGTTCGAGCTTCTCTGGTTGAAGTTTCTTCACATAAGCATCGCATCCCCAAACTTTCAGAAACGACAGCTTAGGTTTCTTCCCAAACCATAATTCATACGGTGTCGTCTCAACGGATTTTGACGGTGCACTATTTAAAGTGAATGCGGCAGTCTCTAAAGCATAACCCCAAAAGGATAGCGGTAAATCGGTAAGAGACATCATAGATCGCACCATATCCAATAGAGTGCGATTACGACGTTCGGACACACCATTACGCTGAGGTGTTCCAGGCGGCGTGAGTTGTGAAACAATTCCACATTTCCTTAAGTGCGTGCCAAATTCATGACTCAAATATTCTCCTCCACGATCTGATCGTAAGAACTTTATTTTCTTGTCACGTTGATTCTCAACCTCACTCTGAAATTCCTTGAACTTTTCAAAGGTCTCAGACTTGTGCTTCATCAAGTAGACATACTCATATCTACTCAAATCATCGGTGAGGGTGAGAACATAACGATAACCACCGCGAGCCTCAACACTCATTGGACCACACACATCAGTATGTATGATCTCCAATAAGTTGGTTGCTCGCTCCATTGTTCCGGAGAACGGAGTCTTGGTCATCTTGCCCAAGAGGCATGGTTCGCATCTGTCAAATGATTCATAATCAAGAGACTCCAAAAGTCCATCTGCATGGAGTTTCTTCATGCGTTTAACACCGATATGACCAAGGCGGCAGTGCCACAAGTATGTGGGACTATCGTTATCAACCTTGCATTTCTTGGCATTCACATTATAAACATGTGTAACATCACGTTCGAGATTCAATAAAAATAAACCATTCACCAGCGGGGCATAACCATAAAACATATCTCTCATATAAATAGAACAACCATTATTCTCAGATTTAAATGAGTAGCCATCTCGCATTAAGCGAGATCCAGATACAATGTTCATGCTCAAAGCTGGTACTAAATAACAATTATTGAGGTTTAAAACTAATCCCGTAGGTAGATGCAGAGGTAGCGTGCCGACGGCGATCACATCGACCTTGGAACCATTCCCGACGCGCATCGTCACCTCGTCCTTTGCCAGTCTACGCTGATTCCGCAGTTCCTGCTTTGAGTTACAAATATGAGCAACCGCACCGGTATCAAATACCCAGGAACTACTACGAGTGCTGGTAAGGTACACATCAATTACATGTATATCATATATACCTTTGGTATTGCCGTCCTTCTTGTCCGCCAAGTACTTGGGGCAGTTTCGCTTCCAGTGACCGTTTCCCTTGCAATAAAAGCACTCAGTCTCAGGCTTGGGTCCATTCTTCGACTTCTTCCCGGCAGCTGGCTTACCGGGCGCGGCAACTCCCTTGCCGTCCTTCTTGAAGTTCTTCTTACCCTTGCCCTTCTTGAACTTAGTGGTTTTATTCACCATCAACACTTGATGTTCCTTTCTGATCTCTGCCTCCGCTGACTTCAGCATCGCATATACCTCAGGAATGGTCTTTTCCATCCCCTGCATGTTGAAGTTCATCACGAAGCTCTTGTAGCTAGGTGGAAGCGACTGAAGGATTCTGTCAACGACCGCATCATCCGGGAGATTAACTCCCAGCTGAGACAAGCGGCTGTGCAACCCAGACATTTTGAGTATGTGCTCGCTGACAGAACTATTTTCCTCCATCTTACAGCTGTAGAACTTATCGGAGACTTCATATCTCTCGATCCGGGCATGACCTTGGAAAACCATTTTCAGCTCTTCGAACATCTCATATGCTCCGTGATGCTCAAAACGCTTTTGGAGCCCCGGTTCTAAGCTGAAGAGCATGCCGCACTGAACGAAGGAGTAATCATTGGTGCGTGTCTGCCAAACGTTCAAATCGTCTGGCAGTGCTGGGAGAGCAGGTGGGTCACCTAACGGTGCTTCAAGGACATATGATTTCTTGGCAGCTATGAGGATAATCCTCAGGTTACGGACCCAGTCCGCATAGTTGCTACCATCGTCTTTCAGCTTGTTTTTCTCTAGGAACGCGTTGAAGTTGAGGGTAACATTAGCGTTGGCCATTTGATCTACAAGATAGATATGTAACATTTAGACTAAGTTCATGACAATTAAGTTCATCTAATCAAATTATGTAATGAACTCCCACTCAGATAGACATCCCTCTCGTCATCTAAGTGATTACATGATCCGAATCGACTAGGCCGTGTCCGATCATCACGTGAGACGGACTAGTCATCAACGGTGAACATCCCCATGTTGATCGTATCTTCTATACGACTCATGCTCGACCTTTCGTCCTCTTGTGTTCCGAGGCCATGTCTGTACATGCTAGGCTCGTCAAGTCAACCTAAGTGTATTGCTGTGTAAATCTGGCTTACACCCGTTGTATTCGAACGTTAGAATCTATCACACCCGATCAACACGTAGTGCTTCGAAACAACGAACCTTCGCAACGGTGCACAGTTAGGGGGAACACTTTCTTGAAATTTTAGTAAGGGATCATCTTATATATGCTACCGTCGTTCTAAGCAAATAAGATGCAAAAACATGATAAACATCTCATGCAATCAAAATAGTGACATGATATGGCCATTATCACTTTGCTCCTTTTGATCTCCATCTTCGGGGCTCCATGATCATCATCGTCACCGGCATGACACCATGATCTCCATCATCGTGTCTTCATGAAGTTGTCTCGCCAACTATTACTTCTACTACTACGGCTAACGGTTAGCAATAAAGTAAAGTAATTACATGGCGAATTTCAATGACACGCAGGTCATATAATAAATTAAGACAACTCCTATGGCTCCTTCCGGTTGTCATACTCATCGACATGCAAGTCGTGATTCCTATTACAAGAACATGATCATCTCATACATCACATATATCATTCATCACATCCTTTGGCCATATCACATCACAAAGCACTTGCTGCAAAAACAAGTTAGACGTCCTCTAATTGTTGTTGCAAGTTTTTACGTGGCTGCTATAGGTTTCTAGCAAGAACGTTTCTTACCTACGCCAAAACCACAACGTGATATGCCAATTTCTATTTACCCTTCATAAGGACCCTGTTCATCGAATCCGATCCGACTAAAGTGGGAGAGACAGACACCCGCTAGCCACCTTATGCAACTAGTGCATGTCAGTCGGTGGAACCTGTCTCACGTAAGCGTACGTGTAAGGTCGGTCCGGGCCGCTTCATCCCACAGTGCCGCCGAATCAAGATAAGACTAGTAACGGCAAGAAGATTGACAAATCGATGCCCACAACTACTTTGTGTTCTACTCGTGCAAGATACTACGCATAAACCTGGCTCTGATGCCACTGTTGGGGAACGTAGCAGAATTTTAAAATTTTCTACGCATCACCAAGATCAATCTATGGAGTCATCTAGCAACGAGTGAGAGGGGAGTGTATCTACATACCCTTGTAGATCGCGAGCGGAAGCGTTCAAGAGAACGGGGTTGATGGAGTCGTACTCGTCGTGATCCAAATCACCGATGACCGAGCGCCGAACGGACGGCACCTCCGCGTTCAACACACGTACGGAGCAGAGACGTCTCCTCCTTCTTGATCCAGCAAGGGGGGAGGAGAGGTTGATGGAGATCCAGCAGCACGACGGTGTGGTGGTGGAAGCAGCGGGATTTCAGCAGGGCTTCGCCAAGCGCTACTAGAGGAGGAAGAGGTGTCACGGGAGGGAGAGGGAGGCGCCAGGGGCTGAGCTCTTTCTCCCATGCACCTCCCCACTATATATAGGGGTGGAGGGGGCTGGTTTCTTGCCCTCCAAGTCCATTGGGGCGTTGGCAAAGGTGGAAGGAAAGAAATCCCATCCTTTCCCTTCCCCACCGATTGTTATCCCCCTTTTTTAGGGATCTTGATCTTATCCCTTCGGGATATGATCTTATTCCTTCTAAGGGGGAATCTTGGTGCGCCTTGACTAGGGGTGTGGGGCCTTGCCCCCACTACCCACGTTCATGTGGGTCCCCCATGCAGGTGGGCCCCACTCCGGAACCTTCTAGAACCTTCTCGGTACAATACCGAAAAATCCCGAACATTTTCCGGTGGCCAAAATAGGACTTCCCATATATAAATCTTTACCTCCGGACCATTCCGGAACTCCTCGTGACGTCCAGGATCTCATCCGAGACTCCAAACAACCTTCGGGTTACCGCATACTAATATCTCTATAACCCTAGCGTCACCGAACCTTAAGTGTGTAGACCCTACGGGTTCGGGAGACACGCAGACATGACCGAGACGACTCTCCGGTCAATAACCAACAGCGGGATCTGGATACACATGTTGGCTCCCACATGCTCCTCGATGATCTCATCGGATGAACCACGATGTCGAGGATTCAATCAATCCCGTACGCAATTCCCTTTGTCTATCGGTACGATACTTGCCCGAGATTCGATCGTCGGTATCTCGATACCTTGTTCAATCTCGTTACCGGCAAGTCTCTTTACTCGTTTCCGTAACACATCATCCCGTGAACAACTCCTTGATCACATTGAGCTCATTATGATGATGTCCTACCGAGTGGGCCCAGAGGTACCTCTCCGTTACATGGAGTGACAAATCCCAGTCTCGATTCGTGCCAACCCAACAGATACTTTCGGAGATACCCGTAGTGCACCTTTATAGCCACCCAGTTACGTTGTGACGTTTGGTGCACCCAAAGCACGCCTACGGTATCCGGGAGTTGCACAATCTCATGGTCTAAGGAAAAGTTACTTGACATTGGAAAAGCTTTAGCAAACGAACTACACGATCTAGTGCTAGGCTTAGGATTGGGTCTTGTCCATCACATCATTCTCCTAATGATGTGATCCCGTTATCAATGACATCCAATGTCCATGGTCAGGAAACCGTAACCATCTATTGATCAACGAGCTAGTCAACTAGAGGCTTACTAGGGACATGTTGTGGTCTATGTATTCACACATGTATTACGATTTCCGGATAACACAATTATAGCATGAATAACAGACAATTATCATGAACAAGGAAATATAATAATAACCATTTTATTATTGCCTCTAGGGCATATTTCCAACACATATCCCGAAGGGATAAGATCGAGATCCCTAAAAAGGGGGATAGTGATCGGTGGGGAAGGAAAGGAGGGGATTTCCTCCCCCCCTTGGCCACCGGCCCTAGGGGCTTGGAGGAGGGGCCAAGCCCCCTCTCCCATGCCTATATAAAGAGGGGAGGCGCAAGGGGGCAACAGCCATCCATCCCAAGACGCCTGCCCTCCCTCTCCCTCCATCTCCTCCACGTAGCGCTTGGTGAAGCCCTACTGGAGTTCCGCTGCCAGGACCACCACCACGCCGTCGTGCTGGCCTAGATCCCATCTACCTCTCCACCCTCCCTTGCTGGATCAAGAAGGCGGAGACATCACCGAGCCGTACGTGTGCACATCTCGAAGGTGCCGTTCGTTCGGCGCTGAATCGGACGGGATCGCGAAGGGAGTATGACTACGCCAACCACGATCTCTAGATCATTAATGCTTTCGGTCTACAAGGGTATGTAGACACCCCACCCCCTCTTGTTGCTAGCATCTCCAAAGAATAGATCTTGGGTGTTTCATAGGATTTTTTTTCCATGCAACGTTCCCCATCAGTAACGAAGATTCAAAACTTGCCGCTGAAGAAGGTGCCTCTATATAAAAGCTCGAAGACCCCTGCCAAAGGCTCAAGCCATTTTAATCACCATTCTCACAAGACCTAGCTTGTAGACCTAGTTCTTGTACTCTGTAAACATCACATCAATATACACTCATTGTAGGACATAGGGCTCTTACCCACCTTGGGACTCTGAACCTAGTTAAATATCATGACCTTGTAGTCTGCGATGAGATCGCCTCAGGCTCCTACCCCCATCTCTACTCTCTTCAATGACTCGCGGCATGATCGTAAGATCGGTGGTATTTTCATTGTCAACAAGCCTCATACAAGGGATTATACCCACATTTTATAAATCGTGATATGCCTCCTGCGATAAGCCAAGTTGGACAAAACCCAACAAACATCTGATATCCTCCTCCGCAACCATGACCGGCAACTGTGACACCCCCAAGATTTGTATCCGAGCACATAATAAGCTCTGATACAACTTGTTAGGCAATAATATGCTCGCTAAACTAGCGTTCCAGCCTCCCTTGTGCCGTGATCCCACTACACTACTATCTCGGCCCGTCTAGATAACTACGGAGCAACATAGGCTTATAAGGGGTCTTTGGCCCTCTCACCCCACAAAACTACCGGAATAGGAGGGGATACGCTCACCCGTATGTCATGATACGTCGCATTCCATGGCCGACGTGGGACTAAACCCAACAAATCTCATCACAGATAGAATATCCACCCCGTAACCATGAGCAGCAATTGTGAGTACCTCAAAATTTTTATCTAGGCACCTGGGCTATGTTACCACTTGTTGAGTGCAATTCAGGACCCGTTAAACTGAGCAACGGATGCTTATAAGATGGCTTAAGCCATATCTTCCTGTATGAAGGCTTGTGACTGCGTAACAAGTGGTATTAGAGCCTTGGTGCCTGGATTCAAAGATTGACTCGTGGTTTCAGTCATGGCTGACTCCTAATTGCGGACCATGATCGTGGGTCAGATATCAGATGTATGACCGATGTGTCAGCTGAAATTGTATTCACTTCAGTCCCACATCGATTGTGGGAGGAGACAAAGCATGCCTTATAAGTGTGAGGGGGTAGCCCCCCTTATCAGGCTAATTTTTTACGGCGAGAAAACTTAAATACTTTCATAAGCACGTGTCACTCTATGGATGGGTTTGGATGGATTGAGATACTGGTTTAGTGAGCCATGAATTGCAGGACAAAAGGGGTTTTCCTTTTACACCGATTTCATATAAAAGATCATTCCATCGACTGCTTATGTGACATGATTGTGAACTTTAAGTACGTATCTTCTCTTTGCAGTACCCTAGATGGCTTAACTAAACAACACTCCTACTGCTTCTAAACTATTTCAATAAGCCCAGTTGTTGTTTAAGTATGTGCATGCTTTTCTTTAAGGACATTGCAGCGCCATTGATCTGTGCATAAATTTCCTAAGCAACGTTTATATATACAGCTTTCCCGGCAAAAATAAAGTTTATATATACCGTGTCTGATGAGCTTCTAGTAGCAACTGCACTAGATTAAACAGTTTACACTTGAGAGTTCCACTATTTAATTTTACCAGATCTGTTCTGCCTGTGTCTTGTGTCTTGTAGGTAAGAGGCAACTGAGATGATAATTTAACTACCAACTGCCGTCGAGTCCCTTTCGTATATATGCAAATCCCAACATTCTTGTATATTCCATGCTTATCTAGTTAACCACAATCTACATATGGTCAATTAAGGTAAATTAAAATTACTAGTCGCCAACCTACTAGATACCATCAGAATGGATAATCGAGATTTTTCCTCTTCTGTTCTGCTCTCACATTCATTTGGGATTTACCTCCTAGTCATTAAATTGAAGTGTATATACGTTAAATTGTACTTACCTATTTTTTCTTGATATTTCCATTAATTTGTATCGATGTTCTGGCATCAATTGGTTGGACCTAGCATCTATGATGAAAATCCGTGTCATGGCCTTTCACTGGCATTAGTGGTCAAGCTTGATGGAAAATGCTGAGGGGGCCAAGAAGAGTTGTGGGGGCCAACTAGAAAATTTATGCTTCAACTTTGAGCAATCTTTGATGTTGAAGTTATATAATTAAGGATATTACTAAGCATTTTTTTTAGAATAGGAGGGGCCATGGCTGATCTTGGCCATTGAGAAGCTGTGCCTCTAACCGGCGGGATCCGGCAACGTCGGCTCAAGTGCATACTTCCTTCTTGAAGACATTGCTGCTGCATACTGGAGTCTTAATCATAGGTGTTTTTGTCTCATCTTGTCATGGTTCTCCATTACTGGCTACTTCATGTATTAGCTACTTGTAGGTTGATGTTTTGTCCTTGTTGTTTGGCAGCTTATTTTAATAAAATTATGGTTTTGTGCATCCCAGGATGTAGAGGCCAAGAGGTTTTGAAGTTTCTTTTCGAAACAGAGGGAAAAAAACTATTTTTCCTGCTTTACTAATGCAGTCTAATTTATTAGGTAGAGAATTTTTTATGAAATATTTTATGTTTGTTCGTAAAGATGTACCCATAACTAATGTAAGATCGAGAACCAACCATTGATTCGATGGTTAGGAGGTTGGTTGTATACTCCCAGCCCACCAGGATCAAACCCAGATTTGATGCTCTTGTCTCATTAAAGCAGATAATTCTTTAAGTGGGAGGAGACGTTCCCGTTGATAGTGAGACACATGTAGTGACTTCATCAATCTAAAAACTCCGCGAGTCCACTCTTCAATACGCATTATGTGAGTGTATGTGCGCGTGGTAGTGTGCGTGTATATGTTGTACTAGGTGTTTAAAAGAAAAAAAGGCCTTATATGTCGAAACGGATGGAGTAGTAATGGTGATACTATACAAAGATAGATTAACGTTTCATCCAATGATTGCATCTCTATACTTATAGGAAGCTTATAGCATACTGGTTAGTTACTCTTTATCCTGTTGCTCGCATTTATCCTGGATTTGTTTCAGTATTTTCGGCGATACGCGTTCAGTGGGAGAAGATGTTTCCGTCGACTACGAGGCGCCTACGGTGACTTCGTAAAATCTCAAGATGATATGCCGGTTCAGTCTCTCGGAGGTGCTCATAGGGGTAGGGTGTGTGTGTGCGTTCATAGGGGTGAGTGTACACTTGTATATATGAGCGCTTGTGTCTGTACTGATGTTCAAAAAAATTTTACTCTTTATCTGGTGCTCGGGCCTAACCACGTTAGTTAATTCAAGAAAAGCATATCAAAGATATGCTTGGACTAATAAACAGAATCATATAAACAATAGGGTCTATAGCTGGGTTTATGCGAAATCAAGCTGAGAATATAGTGTATGCGCAGGGCCGGCCCTAGCGTTTCGGAGGCCCTGGTGCGACTAGGTATAATAGGCACACGCTACAACTCTTTGTCGTTGTCTTTTTTTTGCTTTTCCTTTTTTTCGGGGTAACGCTTCGTCGTTGTCGACAGCCAAATGTGGTCTGCTGTTGTAGCCGCTTAGGTACTTCAACAATGGAACAACTGAAGGAGTAGGAGTAGATAAGATGTTGAGGTGATACAATGCTTGAGCCTTGAGGTCCTCGTCCCTTGGGAATTGGGTCAATCAATTCGGAAAAAAAAAAGATGGAGACCAGGAGAAGAACGAGAGCCAGCGGCCTGCTTTCTAGGATAGGACGAAGCAATTAATAGCGATCGGAAGTTGGGAGCAACTAACGAACGCGCTCCTTCGGGAGCCTCCAACGATCACTCGGCGTGGGCCGAGAGCATGCTCTCGGCCGTCGTCATGTGTCATGCTCTGGGCGTTTTCTTCAGATTTTTTTCGCACGCGTTTTTAGCTTTTTATACGGTTTTTTTCGGCGTTTTGTTTTTCCACCAGTCTTTCTTAACTTTTAGACAAAAAATATCAAAAAAATTTCGTGAAAAAACACGTTTTTTTTTGCTTCTGCGAGAGCTACGGTTTTGCTTCTATGAGAGGCACGGATTTCCTTTCGCGAGAGGCACGGCCATGGCTCTCGGAAACGGAAAAAAACGCGTTTTCTTTTTTTTCTTCCGCGAGAGCCACGGATTTGCTTTCGCGATAGGCACGGCCGTGCATCTCGGAAACGGAAAAAGAAAACACGTTTTCTTTTTTTCTTCTTCTGCGAGAAGCACGGTTTTGCTTCCGCGAGAGGCACGATTTTACTTCCGCAAGAGGCACGGCCGTGCCTCTCGGAAACGAAAAAAAAATGCATTTTTTTTCCTTCAGCGAGAGGCACGGTTTTGTTTCCGCGAGAGGCATGAATTTGCTTTCGCGAGAGGCACGACCATGCCTCTTGGAAATAGAAAAAAATGAGTTTTTTTTCCTTCTGCGAGAGGCACGGGTTTACTTCTTATGGAGGCACAAATTTGCTTCCGCGAGAGGCACAGTCGTGCCTCTTTCGGAAAGGAAAAAAAACGTGCTCCCGGTTTGGTTTTTTCGTCCAGTTTTTTTCATGAAAAAAAGTTTGTCAAAAACTATCAATATGGGATCTAGTTTTGAATATGTCGACGCGAGAAATCCAATGGTGAAAACGGTTTAAGATTTGGAAGCACGGTTTAAGAGATAAAACATTTTGAATAAACGGATATACGAAAAAAGGGAAAACTCCCACGTAACCTGGGGAGGTGGGAATGATTTTTGGAAGGAGTACTCCTCAATTATTGAACTAAGATGTGTGACATCTTGACCAAATAGCTCATTCTCCTGTCATTGGTCGTCATGAAATTGCTTTTGCAGAAAAACAGCAGCCCTTGTTAAACGAGAATACTGTGGCCCCATTATTTGGAAAAAGAGAATGCGATGTTGTGAATTGGAGTCACGTCTCTGATGTCACAACCAACTAAACTAAGAGTGACAAAACGAAGGCAACCTCCTAATGTGGCCTCCTTCTCCCATGAAGGCAACAAGTACTACTCCACCACTCTCATCTAACCTATCTGGTCAGTTCGGCTAGCGCAGGCAGTCTCGTGCTTCATGGGGCCTGTTAAAAGTTAGTACATTTTTGTGCAATAATATACTCCCTCCATCTCAAAATAAGCGTCTCAACTTTGTACTAACTTTAACGCAATGTTAGTACAAAGTTGAGACGCTTATTTTGGGACAGAGGGAGTACATTATATGCATCAAACTAGTCCAGATTTAGAGAATGTGTGACAGGGAGCGCAACCTAAAGATTTATTCACAAATGAAAGAGAGCAAATGATCTATGTGCCCGCACTAACCCCCGAAGGATGGAAAAGGAGCTTCATAACCTATTGTCACCACTGAAATACATTCCTAGAACATATTCTGAAACTCCTGCAGAAATCTGGCCTCGGGCTAGTGATCAGGATGCATGCCTTGATCATGCATCTCCATAAATAGCCCCCTTCTCTTCAACGTCTTATCAAGCCATAACAGCAAGCCACATTTGAGCTCCCTTGTCCTATCCTAGCTCATCAAGCTCCAGTAGAGTCCCTTTCTTCCCAATCATGTCGATGATAAATATGTCCAGGGACCCGTTGGTTGTTGGGCATATCATTGGGGATATCGTGGACCCTTTCATGACGATTGCGTCGCTGAGGATCTTCTTGCGCAACAAGGAGATGATGAATGGGTCTGAGCTAAAGCCATCTCAAGTCTTCAACGTTCCAAGAGTTCATATTGGCGGGCGAGACATGAGAAATCTCTACACGCTTGTAAGTGTGCATGCTTGATAATCATCTGACTCAAAAAAGCCTAATATTTCTTGACATGAACATTATTTTTTATTATGTAATCATCTGACTCAAAAATATACTACGTTTTATTTTGAAACATGAAAATCAATTTGTAATATAAAATATGATAAAATAATATAAATCTAGACGGATTACCATGCTAGATTTTTTTAAGACCTTCGCGTCAATTAGAAGACTTCGGTCCGTAACCTGGTTTGGTTTTCCTAACTTCAAGTTGAAATCAGGGACTAGTCCTAGGCTCCTAGCTAGTGGATAATATGCTTTTCGCCCGGCTACATATTTTGGTTGACCGAGCTCAGCATATCTCCTAAAACGTGATCTGTAATTCCACATTGTAATATTATTAGATGGAAAGCAAGGAATATATTTTCGTGCTGCCTTCTAGAGCCTTGAGGTGTGTCTGGTAGCTGATAAAACAAACTGACCACTTAGGCTAGCTCTTACTAAAACTTTGTCTTACGGCCTAATTATTTTCATGATGTTAATCACATAAAATTGTGGATTTGCCTGCAGTCATTAATATTAGGGCAGAGAGAATCAAGAGCATATATGATAATATTGGGGAGTAAATTTTTTTAATTTCTAGAATTGGTGAAGATACTATAAATCACATGTTCATATGTATTGATCTATCTTATTTCTAGGTGATGGTGGACCCTGATGCACCAAGCCCCAGCAACCCTACTAAAAGAGAGAACCTTCATTGGTAAGCTCTCCTCTATGTTGCTTTTTGCCACGCGGCTGAGTGGTAATCATCAGGCCCTTCCCCCGGTACAGGTTCACTTTATATGCATGCCCTCTGATATGCTGCTCTTTGTGGTTGATTAGAGGAGCATATTATCGTCTCAAGATAGTATTAACAACTCAATTTCAACTTTCTCCTGCATATATAGGTTGGTAACAGACATTCCAGAGACTACGGATGCAAAATTTGGTAAGTGATTTGACTCCTGCAGTAACGGCAATGTCTAAATACCTTGGTACTTCCATCTTATGGTCAAGTTGCTCAAGTTAATTAATGTTTTAAATTTCAGCACCCTCAAAGCCAATGACACTGTCACGGTTTCTAAGCTACACTCACATAAACAAATATGTAATTAGGCTTGCATTTGAAAGAGAACATGATTCTAATTTGACCTACTCCCTCCATATCACAAATAAGTGATGTTTTGGACACTGACACGGCCTTTAAGATGTAATTTTGACCCCTAATTTCTTTGGTAATATATGCATGAAATCTTTTCATGCATTCAAAAAATCTCTTACCCATTAGAGCCGCTTGTTATCTTAGAAATGCTTAAAAACATCGGATCAACATAAAGAGCCACTTGTTATCATAAAAATGCTTAATCCGGTTACTCAACATATAGTTAGATTGTGTCAAATGGATCACTTGTTTAATAGATGAAGACGTACATAAAGCACTAGTCACAATGTACTTCCATTAACTTGTTTATATTGTATGCCACAGGAAATGAAATAGTCCCCTATGAAAGCCCACGTCCAACTGCAGGAATACATCGTTTCGTGTTCATCCTGTTTAGGCAGTCAGTCAGGCAGACCATCTATGCACCAGGGTGGAGAGCAAACTTCTGCATGAGGGACTTCGCAGCGATCTACAATCTCGGATCGCCTGTCGCTGGGATGTACTTCAACTGCCAAAGAGAGAATGGATGTGGTGGTAGAAGGTACATTAGGTAATATATAGATGGGGGCAACATTACCTCCTATATATAGCTTATACAAATGTTTTGCGTGTGTGTTTGCCTCTCTGAAGGCAAAATAGAAACCGGGAGGTAAGTATTCCTGAAGCAAAACATATGCTTGGACGTGTGGGTGCGTGCGTATGTGTGTCTGTGTGTTTGTGTGTCTGTTGTGTGGGCATTTATGCTACCAGCCACAACGATCAGAACTATGTAATTAGTACTCGTACACTAAAAACTGTAGTGTGCTCCCTATTTGCTTTAGCTCTGATTCCAAAGGAGTTGAGCTGAGAGTAAATAATATTTCCAGTCGTTGCACTACTGGAATCGAGTCGTATGTTGAGTGCCAGCCGCACTCGGCTATGGTCGAATTACACTCCGCAAAGCCTTTGCCGAGTGTAACCCTCGGCGAAGAGTACTCGGCCATACTCGGTCTTTGCCGAGTACTTTTCCTCCGACATTCGGCAAAGGCTTTGCCGAGCGTCAAAAGCTGGCACTCGGCAAACAAAAGCGAACCGATGGTATGGGGACGGAGACGGCGGTGCCTGTGTCCCAGCTTTGCCGAGTGTCAGCGGTGGGGCACTCGGCAAAGCTCGGCCCTTCACACCGCGCCACATGTACACCTTTGCCGAGAGTCAGCTGTGGGGCACTCGGCAAAGCTTAGCCCTGCACAGTGCGCCACATGTCGAGCCTTTGCCGAGTGTCATCCGTGGGGTTCTCGGCAAAGTATCCTGGCACGGTGAACCAGCTGACGCCACATGTCCTATTTGCCAAGTGTAACACTCGGCAAAGCCCACAGCAGGGTTTTGTTGTTTGCAGTTTCAAATAGCCCTGCAATTCAAATATTTCAGATAAATATATAGCAAGTCATATATCATACAAATTCACATCACATCATCATCCACTAGTAGAAAACGAGCCTTTAGTCCCAATTTCAGAGGGCCTTTAGTCCCGGTTCTGCATCCGGGACTAAACAATTGGGACTAAAGGCCCACACTTTTAGTCCCGGTTGGGTTACAAACCAGGACTAAAGGGGCTCCACGTGGCCGCTGTGGGGCGCCCAGGCAGGAGGACCTTTAGTCCCAGTTGGTAACACCAACCGGGATTAAAAGGCGCTGGTTTTTTTAAGGAGGGGTTTAGGGATTTTGGAGGGTATTTTCTGCTGCATATTTTCCTTTGTATTTATACATCGTTATACAAATTTTGGTCACATGAGGGATTGTTATATCATTATGATCATATTGAGTTATTATATTATTAGGTGGAAGAAACACGGATTAGATTCATGTGACAGTAAGTTGGATTAAACACGGATTAGATTCATGTGACCAAAAGTTGGATTAGTAGGACGACTAATCCAACTTATTGTCACATGAATCTAATCCGTGTTTCTTCCGCCCAATGACACAATAACTCAACATGATCATAATAACTCATCATCATATTCATATAAGAACTCATACATCATCATCATTTTCATTATAATAACAACTCATCATTATATTCATATATATAGGAACTAGCTCATCATTCTAGCACAAAGGTAGCACATAACTCATCATCATGATAACAACTCATCATCATAGTCATATAAGAACTAGCTCATTATTCTAGCACAATGTAGCACATAAATACCTAAGACCTCCTACTCTCTCGAAGGTAAAATAGTATAAAACAGGTAAACACCTGATTCTCCATTATGGAGAATACAGATGAACCTATCTCCCATTTATGGGCTGCGCTTGATGTTGCTCCCAAGTAGTTCTCTGCGATCTTTCAGAACTTTTCTCCAATCTTTGATTGTGAGGATGTCATAGCTTCGATGAATCGTGTATGCACTGCAGTGGTACGTAGGCCATCTTGGCCGTAAGCTAACAATCCGCATGTCACCTTTCATTTTCATAAGACTAGGTATACAATCCGACGGGAGTTTCTGTTGAAGAACATCATAATAACATACTTAGCAAAATGTAGTTTAGCTAAAAAGAATCTATGCAAAACCGTTAGTGTATTGGGAGCACACGGTAACGAGCAGAGACTCACGATCATGTGGCCCTATCGCCCTGTCTCGTGGACTTGCGGCAATGGCTAAGAATGCCCGGCCACGCCACGTAAAGATCTCGCGGGTACCCTTCAGGTCAACCCGACTCCACATCATTCGCAACATATGCTCACGCGGGTACCCCTCAGGGTCGACCCGACTTAATCAGGTATCATGGGTAAAGTCACAGTAACCGTGTGTCCATAACACCAAGGGGAAAAACCCGAGGAATCACCCTCGATGGATTCCCACTCGATGTAACCGACAAGGTGAACTTGGAGGAATCACCCTCAATGGGTTCACACTTGCGGAGTTGCACGACAGAAGCTTCATCGGAGGTGGTGAAAAAGGAATCACCCTCGGAAACCACAACCGACTAACTATACTACAGAGGTAACATTCGGGGTGAGATAAAAGGTATCACCCTCTGCACCCGATGGTAGCTCTGCAGGGTTGAGCAACTTAGGGGTGTGCGGTGAAGTGCTGGTCTCAGCCCATCGATCCCATCGAACGGGGCACTGGTACTATAGCGGGGCAACTAGGACAATGAAGAGGGGCCACATATGGTTTACCAACCAACCTATACTAAGCATTTAGGATAACATGAATGGTATCCAACAACAGTTACAAAAATAGGCTATGCATCAGAATAGGTATTCAGAACAATAACTGTAGCAATTCTAATGCAAGCATGAGGGAGAAATAATAGGTGATATAGTCATGTTCAAGGGGGGTTGTTGCCTGGAAGCTCTGCTGCAAAAGAGGGGTCGTCGGTGTAGCAGCCCTCAGGGGTTACGTCAATACCGGGATCTACCGAGAGAGAAGAGGAGGAGGAAACAAATAAATACACATCAATCATATGCAACACAGAGCATGACAGCTAGAATGCCGTGCAGGGTTGCCTAAAAGCATGTCTAAACCATTTTAGTTATTTTAGGGTTTAAGTTGGATTTATTATCCGGTATCGATGCACTATTCATCTACCGGAAACAGACGAACGGTTGCGGGTTCACCTACGCAGAGGGTCCCGATACGGAAACAAATAGCATAGTTAGATTTGTGGGATTTTTCTGAGCAATTTTCATATATAAAGTTTTCCCATCCGAGCTACGGTTATTTTTCTACGAATGTCTGAAGTTTAAACAATATTCTGAAATTAATGAAATTAATTTAATTAGTATTATCCAGAACAGTGTCAATAATTCTTTTTGCACCCAACCTGGTCTAGCCACGGCCACTGACTGGTGCGAGCAGGGCCCAGTTGACTTAAGTCAACAGCCCAAAGTTGACTGTTGACAATCAAAGCTGGCATGTGGGGTCCACTGTCAGTGTAACAGAACACTGTTAGCACTAAACTAATTGCTACAGCGTTGAGGGTCCACACGTCAGTGTCAGATACTAACCGAAACTTTATTTAACGTTGGGTCCAGCTGTCAGCGTCTATTAGCAGACTATTTAGCGCATAATTAACAGCTAAAGCCCCGGGCCCACTGTCAGTGAGACAGGGCCGGTCATGCTCAACGCGTGCGCGCACACAACGCCTTCGGCGAGGCCGAGCTCCGGCGAGGATCGTACGCCCGCCTCTGGCGTCCATTGTTGCTGGGATTTGGACCGGCGATATCATGGGGGCGAGCCGCATCGATTAGCGGTGGCGGTGGTTGACGAGATGGCCGGGAGGGGCGCCGGCGGCGACCGCAAGCGGCGGCCGGAGCATGAGGCCATGGCTGCAGCGGCCAGCAGTACCCAAAAGCGCCACCGAGAGAGGGGAAATGAGGGTTTTCTCACAGCGAGGTCGGGCGCGGGCTCGGAGAAGGTTCGGGGAGTCGAGACCGACGGAATCGAACGGCGGCAAGCGGCGGATGCCTCCGGCGACCTTCGAAGAATGGGGCTGCTCGCGGGCGTGTGAGCTCGTGCAGGTCCTCGTAGGCGAAGAGGGCGTCGGTGGCGGTCCTCCAGGGCACCTCGTTCGACCGTGGGGAGCCCAGTGGCCGCGCGGGCAACGGTGGCGCGATGGCGGCCGCGTACAGAGGAAGAGGGAAAGGGGGGGAGCTCGAGGGAGGGAGACGGAGGGGGTGGTTGGGACGTCCAGGGGAGGGAGAGAGCTCGGGGCGATCTTATCCCCGAGGCTGGACGGCGGATGGACGACGCGTGCGGCGTCGAGGATCGCGGCGGCTCCGGCGTTGCCACGGTGAGGGAGCAGCTGGGGAGGTACGTGGAGATGCGGATAGGCTGGGCCGGCTGTGGCAACTGGGCCATGTGCGCAGTGTCCTTTTTATTTTTAACCTTTTCCTTTTTCTGTTTTAGTCATTGCCACTGTTTTGTATTTGTTTGAGTTACTAAAAGACTTCTGTAAAATGTGATGCTTGCCTCATAAATACATTTCAATATTTAGGGTTGGCTCAAAATGTTTGGGACCAAAAAAATTTCAACTGAACCTTGTTAAAATAAAAATGATCTAAAAGAGGGTACTTAGGTGCTGTTTTATTATGGTTAGGGGCATTTTAATGACTCAAATAATGTTTTATCCTATTTTATAATTGTTTATGAAATATTTTAAATTTCATGAACACTTTTGTTTTGCAACTTGAAGAAATATTAATTTGACTTGTGTTTTGAATTTGAATTTGAAGTTGAATTATTTTCTAAATGCAATTTATTTAGGATGATCATGATGACAGGGCAATCTAATTAGTTTAATTAGGGTGGGGTAATCTGGGGATGTCACAACTCTCCTCCACTCAAAAATATTCTCGTCCCGAGAATTAAGAGGTAGAGTAGGGGGAAAAGTTCTGGTAATGAAATTCTAACGAATCTTCTTGGTCTTGGTTGCTCTTCTCGAAGATGTTGATCCCTTACGTTGACGTCTTCATTTCTCTACTACAGTGCGTCGTGATGAAGTTGTCATCCTTCCTTCGAGATCTCCATCGTACTTACGAATAGGGTAGAAGGGGAAGCTTAAGGACGGAGGTCTAGAAAGGTTGGTACCCGGTATTTATCTCAGGGAAGGAGGTATAGAAGTATCTCTTGAGTTGAAACTTAAGAAAACATCGAGAGGAAAGTAAGATGGTACCATTGTTCGATGCCTGAACAAAGCGTGAAAGGGGTCAGAGCAACGGGAATATATCATCTCTCGGAAGGTGGCTCGTGACATCATACGAAGCCAGGTGCAAAGGATACTTCGGAATTAAGGATGCATAAGAGAGTCAGGTTTTCGATCCTATGGAACTGTGATGAGGGTCGATCGAGAGTAGGGAGGACGATGACATCTTACATAGTCACGATAACCAGGCCTGTCAGAGGATAGCTTGTCAACTATGTTGGCAACAACGTCGGTACCAAGGGCGAGGGGACGAAGAGAACCATTTTCCTGCTCGCATGGCGAGGCGGACCAATAGGCAAAGTTCTCGGCCACCGGCGGTTATCGGATTGTCATCAACAATAGTAACAGGGTCTTACTGACAGAGTTGTAGACCGAGGTGTTTTCATAAGCAGAGAATTAATACTGCTTAGGTCATATAGATCACAAGAAAGGTTAAACAAACCAATGGAAAGGAAAATGAAATTATCGGATTAAACAGACCAATGGAAAGGAAAATGTTTTTACACACAAGAATTGGGAGTATATCTTTCCCAAGGAAAAGCGGAGCGTGTTATACATGATAGGACAACAAGTTCAAAAGCATTTAGATAAAGGGGCGAGGGAAGAATCATGATATTACCCATACAACGGTGTTTGGATAATAGATCAAGAAACATTTGGCAATGTGCTTCCAATGTTCTTGTTGATATTTGGAAGACCACAATCATGCTTCGAGGTAGCATTGGTATGGTGTTTCAAGTAAAAGGTTGGATCTGAAGAGCACAAGAGTTACAAAGAAACAATTACAAGAATAGCAGGGAACTCAATGTCAGAGCAAAACATGACCAAGTATGTGTTGGTAGGAAGTCAAGGATAGCGTCGATGAAAACACAAATCATCGAGGGGCAAGGATGGTTTTTCTCACCATGAATTCGATTGATATCCTAGAACAAGTCAGCATATTGATGGTGATCACGACAAATTTTGTCGAGAGGCTCTATGAAGATGCCATCGAACAGCGATGACATCAAGCAAAAGGAATGATGAAGCGAAAGGTTATTGGAACCACGGATACGACACAAGCTTGAAATCAAGCTTGTTGTTCGAGGTGAAATAATAAGATGAAGAAGATCGACGTAAGCTTAGCTCGTCGTCGGGAGTTGCTCCGGACTTAAGGACCAGCTAGCATAGTTAAAATTAGCACGATAATGATATAGCCGATCAGGCTAGGAATGATGTGATGGGGTATTATTTCAATAAGAATTCACAAGAGGTAGTGCAGTGTCACAATACCCTTGAGGTAACATGGGGCAATACTTGAAGGTAGATCAGAATAGAGGTTGGATAGGTGAAATGATCTGCAGAAGACAAGTATTTTAACTTGTCCGGGAAATGGAATCAAGGAGAAAATATGGTCGGAACCATGATTGCAGAGGATCAATCCACAGATACAAGATGAACTTATACCAAGGGAGCAATTGATTTTCAGAGAAGCTTCCATGATAAGATCTACATCGTGTCTATGAGCATGAACACAAAGTTCAAGGTCGACTCCCACTTCTCCAATGCATAATCTTTCATTCGCTGCTCTGTTAAATATTATATGAACGTGAAGGACTACCTGGTGGAATACTAGAAGAGTATGACCCGTGAAAATTATCGGGTTCACACAGTTTAAAGAAGGCATAGGTTCAACCCATCGGGTCATCTTAGGAACTTATACCATGGACTTTTAGGAGTATTAACACAAGCCCGAAAGCAGAGCATGGTTGACAAGACAGAGGATACAATTTACCAAAGGCATTATGTATCAGGGGAAGAGCTCACAAGATTTGTTGAATAAAAGGACATTGTCGGATATTAATCCAACAAAAGATCAGGTGGTCGCCAAAGGACCTGATGTGAGTATTGGTACTCAACCAGAAAAAGAAAGAATGCAAAGGCATCGGATTATAGAAACAACTGAATAATTCGATGTTTAAATACAAAGGAATCATGACTTCCAGAATGAAGGATCAGAAGCAGACGCTCTGATCAAAAGATGAGTAAGCTGAATAGAACTAGATGGACAATCCATTGCGACTTGATTGGCCGAGAACCAACTCATGTCCAAAACTGGCGTCTGAGCCGGAAGATAATTTCTAAGGATCAACTGATGATAGGGAGCATTTACATGCATATTGAATCAGTAGACTCAGAATGACAATGGCAAAGGATCCTAATGAATCTTGCTAGACATATGGAATTAACCTTAATGCAGGCAGGCAAGACTTTCCAAAGCAATAGGTTGCAGAGGATTATCGGGAGATCAGATAGTATTTCAAAGTATTTTGGAAAGTTACATGAACAACTGGGGATGAACGGATACTTGGTAAGTGTGAGGAATTATCCGCAGGGGTATTCATGTGGCAAGAACTGCAAGGCAGGGACACAAAGGATTGTCAGAATATCGGAAAGTATTTCAGGGTATCTTGTAATGACAAGAGCAATTGGAAAGGAAGGTATGGACAGCAAGTGTATGTAGCTATCTATAGGGATTTATCGGTGGTAGGGAGCTGTAAGAACGGGGGCACAAGCGTCTCGAAAAATCATCGAAGAGTATCTTCAGAATCTTTTGGTGAATCAACCGATCATCTATAACGAGGGGCTCTCCGGGAGGAAGCGGTTATGAGAACCTAATGTTAGAGTTAGTAAAATCTTTAACCCGAATAGACGAGAGATCCGAGTCCCAAAGTAAGGTAGAGGAATAGAAGATCCTAATACCACCCAATTGGCGACGTGGGCCCATAAGCCACACAACCATGTTAGTAAAACAGTTTTCATAGACTAGACTCAACTTCGGCCAAGGAGTTGGAAAGGGGTTTCCTACAGGCAGTCGGCTCTGATACCAACCTGTGACGCCCCCGGCTCGACCGTGCACTAATCATACACGCAAATGCACACGATCAAGCCTAAGGACTCACTTGAAGATATCACCATACAACTCTAGACACAAATTTAAGACATACAAGCTTTATATTACAAGCCAGGGGCCTCGAGGGCTCGAATACATAAGCTCACTTACAAGCGTCAGCGGAAGCATCAGATATCTAAGTGCAGATATAAAAGATAAATAGATAAGCCTTAATAAGGCGGGGCAAGACAACGACTAAGATCAAAAAGGCGTAGGCCTCCTGCCTGGGACCCTCCGAACCTACTCCTGGCCGTCAGCCAACTCGTAGTAGTAACCACCCTCGGGGTGGTAGTAGTAGTCGTCGACAGGGGCAGCTGTCTCCTGGGATCCGTCATCTGGTCGCATCATCCGGGTATGGGAAAAGAGGAAGCAAAGCAACCGTGAGTACTCATCCAAAGTACTCAGCAAGACTTACATCAGATCTATTCTTTGTATGCAACATTATCAAAGGAAGGCTGTATATGTGGACTGGACTGCAGAAATGCCAGAATAGAGGGAAGGCCTAGTCCTATCGAAGACTACCATCTTCAGCGGTCTTGCAGCATTAGAAGAGTGCAGATTAGTACAACATAAAGTAGTAGTAGCATTAAGCATCAACATCGCCCAGAGATCCTTTCTGGACTCCTTGCGAGAAAGCAATCCCGGAGCCATCATATCCATTTATCATCACAAGTATCCAATTCTAGTTGTACCGATCGGGATACAACTCCGAGTGTCTGTTACCGAGGATCCGGCTATTCGAATAGATTTACTTCCCTGCAGGGGTGCACCAACTTACCCACCACGCTCGATTAACTCCGGCCGGACATACTTTTCTGGGTCCTGCCCGGCCTCGGTCAAAACGACACGCCGCAGCCCTACCTAGGCTCAACAGAGAGGTCAGCATGCCAGACTAACCCTATGCGCGCAGGTGTCTTGGGCCCATCGCCCTTTGCACTCCTGCACGTTGCGAACGCGGCCGGGAGCAGACCTGGCAACCCACACTACAAGGCGGTTGCTTTACGCGATCCAACCCGTCGCGCGCCGCTCAGTCGCTGACGTCTAGAGAGCTTCGGCTGATGCATACGACGTAGAGTACCCATATTTATTCCCGTGTGATGGTTAGTGCAAAAAGGCCAGAGGCCTACTCGGATCAAATATCCAAACCGTTAGTGTATTGGGAGCGCACGGTAATGAGCAGAGACTCACGATCATGTGGCCCTGTCGCCCTGTCTCGTGGACTTGCAGCAAGGGCTAAGAATGCCCGGCCACGCCATGTAAAGATCTTGCGGGTACCCTCCAGCTTAACCCGACTCCACATCACTCGCAACATATGCTCACGCGGGTACCCCTCAGGGTTGACCCGACTTAATCAGGTATCATGGGTAAAGTCACAGTAACCATGTGTCCATAACACCAAGGGGAAAAACCCGAGGAATCACCATCGATGGATTCCCACTCGATGTAACCGACAAGGTGAACTCGGAGGAATCACCCTCAATGGGTTCACACTTGCGGAGTTGCACGACAGAAGCTTCATCGGAGGTGGTGAAAGAGGAATCACCCTCGGAAACCACAACCGACTAACTATACTACAGAGGTAACATTCGGAGTGAGATAAAAGGTATCACCCTCGGCACTCGATGGTAGCTCTGCAGGGTCGAGCAACTTAGGGGTGTGCGGTGAAGTGCTGGTCTCAGCCCATCGATCCCATCGAACGGGGCACTGGTACTAAAGCGGGGCAACTAGGACAATGAAGAGGGGCCACATATGGTTTACCAACCAACCTATACTAAGCATTTAGGATAACAGGAATGGTACCAACAACAGTTACAAAAATAGGCTATGCATCAGAATAGGTATTCGAAACAATAACTGTAGCAATTCTAATGCATGAGGGAGAAATAATAGGTGATATAGGCATGTTCAACGGGGGTTGTTGCCTGGAAGCTATGCTGCAAAAGAGGGGTCGTCGGTGTAGCAGTCCTCAGGGGCTACGTCAGTACCGGGATCTGCCGAGAGGGAAGAGGAGGAGGAAACAAATAAATACACATCAATCATATGCAACACAGAGCATGACATCTAGAATGCAGTGCAGGGTTGCCTAAAAGTATGTCTAAACCATTTTAGTTATTTTAGGGTTTAAGTTGGATTTATTATCCTGTATCGATGCACTATTCATCTACCGGAAACAGACGAACGGTTGTGGGTTCACCTACGTAGAGGGTCCCGACACGGAAACAAATAGCATAGTTAGATTTGTGGGATTTTTCTGAGCAATTTACATATATAAAGTTTTCCCATCCGAGCTACGGTTATTTTTCTACGAATTTCCGAAGTTTAAACAATATTATGAAATTACTGGAATTAATTTAATTAGTATTATCCAGAACAGTGCCAAAAATACTTTTTGCACCCAGCCTGGGCTAGCCACGGTCACTGACTGGTGCGAGCAGGGCCCAGTTGACTTAAGTCAACAGCCCAGAGTTGACTATTGACTGGTCAAAGCTGGCATGTGGGGTCCGCTGTCAGTGTAATAGAACACAGTTAGTACTAAACTAATTGCTACAGTGTTGAGGGCCCACACGTCAGTGTCAGATACTAACCGAACCTTTATTTAATGGAGGGTCCAGCTGTCAGCGTCTATTAGCAGACTATTTAGTGCATAATTAACAGCTAAAGCCCCGGGCCCACTGTCAGTGAGACAGGGTCGGGTCAAACTCAACGCGTGCGCGCACACAACGCCGGCGGCAAGGCCGAGCTCTGGCGAGGATCGTACGCCCGCCTCCGGTGTCCATTGTTGCTGGGATTTGGACCGGTGAGATCATGGGGGCGAGCCGCATCGAGTAGCGGTGGCGGTGGTTGACGAGATGGCAGGGAGGGGCGCCGGCGGCGACCGCAAGCGGCGGTCATAGCATGAGGCCATGGCTGCAGCGGCCAGCAGTACCCAAAAGCGCCACCGAGAGAGGGGAAATGAGGGTTTGCTCACAGCGAGGTCGGGTGCGGGCTCGGAGAAGGTTCGGGGAGTCGAGGCTCACGGAATCGAACGGCGGCAAGCGGCGGATGCCTCCGGCGACCTTCGAAGAATGGGGCGGCTCGGGGGCATGTGAGCTCGTGCAGGTCCTCGTAGGCGAAGAGGGCGTCGGTGGCGGTCCTCCAGGGCACCTCGGTCGACCGTGGGGAGGCCAGTGGCCGCGCGGGCAATGGTGGCGCAATGGCGGCCGCGTACAGAGGAAGAGGGAAAGGGGGGGAGCTCGAGGGAGGGAGACGGAGGGGGTGGTTGGGACGTCCAGGGGAGGGAGAGAGCTCAGGGCGACCTTATCCCCGAGGCTGGACGGCGGATGGACGACGCGTGCGGCGTCGAGGATCGCGGCGGCTCCGGCGTTGCCACGGTGAGGGAGCAGGTGGGGAGGTAGGTGGAGATGCGGATAGGCTGAGCCGGCTATGGCAACTGGGCCATGTCCGCAGTGTCCTTTTTATTTTTAACCTTTTCCTTTTTCTGTTTTAGTCATTGCCACTATTTTGTATTTGTTTGAGTTACTAAAAGACTTCTGTAAAATGTGATGCTTGCCTCATAAATACACTGCAATATTTAGGGTTGGCTCAAAAAGTTTGGGACCAAAAAGATTTCAACTGAACCTTGTTAAAACAAAAATGATCTAAAAGAGGCTACTTAGGTGCTGTTTTATTTTGGTTAGGGGCATTTTAATGACTCAAATAATGTTGTCTCCTATCTTATAAATGTTTATGGAAGATTTGCAATTTCATGAACACTTTTGTTTTGCAACTTGAAGAATTTAATTTGACTTGCGTTTTGAATTTGAATTTGAAGTTGAATTATGTTCTAAATGCAATTTATTTAGGATGATCATGATGACAGGGCAATCTAATTAGTTTAATTAGGGTGGGGTAATCTGGGGATGTCACACATACATACCCTTCTGAAAACCATCCACCTTGCATAGTGCTGCCCAATTCGAGCAACCAAAATGGGAGTAGGTCACCGCATTGTATAGCTTTACGGCAAAAGCATAACCATGATGGGTCCTAAGGTGAAATCTCTTTATCTGCATATTCTCATGATCTTTGAAATGCAGCTTCTCCAAGACATAACGTCTTGCATGGCAGGGGATGCACTAGTTGAATTGTAGAAAGCGAAAATTACACGTTGAAGAAACATAAGACATGCTTAATTATAGAAAAAGACTTGTCGTCGTTGCGTACCGTATAAACATCGAAGGTCTCGTCGAGCTTAATACTGAAGCGTCGACCTCCTTCCAGGTGAGGCCTATCGCACAGACCCCGGTAGTCGCCGCAGTACTCGCACTCACGGATCCTATCGTCATCGTCAGACATTTTCTATGTTCATAATTCAAATATTAAAGTTCTGAAATTCAATATATGTACTAGAAAAACTAAAATAGGACATATCGGGCAAGATGACATCAACATGTTCCTACTTCATGTTCAAAGATTGCCCAAAAGATAATTGCATTAAATATGCTACAAGGCAAGAACATGGCATCAAAAGGTATGGTATGATAGAGCATAACATAAACAACAAAACATGGTTACTGATCATGTTCAGAAGAGTCATGGATATGATGGTAGTATCAAGACATAGCAATCTTCAAATACTCCATTGGCACAAGTTCATATGATGCACATATCATTTACTATGGATTTTACAAAATGGAAGATTCTGTTAACAGGCTGAGAGATATAACATGATAGCAACTTGAGAGCAACAACTAAACATGCTACAGTAAGGTAACATAGCAACCAAAAACATGGCATCAAAGTACACATCACAAACACCAAATAACATGAAGGAATCATATCCATATGAGGTCTAGATTAGTAGCAACCAACAAGCAAAGTTGGCAAGTTTTATAACAGACAGTTTAGGACTTAGTGAAATTAACAAGTCTGAAAACAAAACAGTGACTAGGCATGTTTGCAAGCTCATGTCACTCACATCAGGGCATATCATGGCATGACAAAATTACTAGCAGCAAGTACACATAAAAATTATCCAATGTCATGTTGGCAAGTTGCTCATATGGTGCATGTATTAATTCACACAAAAATGAGAAAGTGACAAACATCAACAGTTTTCTACAATAGACTTTTTTGTGAGCAACATCTAAGTAGAGAACATCATTATAGTTCATATGCTCATTTTCTATTCATGTTCATTTTCATATGCACATTTTCTATTCATGTTCATTTAAAAAAATGGTAGCTTCACATTTTCATTTCAAAAAAAAGACTTGCGTCAGATTTTCATTTAACAAAAATATTACCTTCACATCCATGCATCCATGAATCTCACAGAACATATATCATATTCTCATCCTTTTAAAAACATATATACTTCTACTAATCATCCATCTATTTTAACCCAAAATGCTAATTAATCTCACAGAACATATATATATCACATGCATTCTAATCCTTTCATGGGGCGGCGGCGGCCCATAGTGGGGGGCGTCGTTTGCCGGGGAGCGGGGGCGGCGAGGGCTTGGGGGAGAGGTCCGGCCTGTGACGAGGGCGGCGCCGAGGAGCGGGCGGAGCTCGACGGGGGCGGCGATGGCGAAGAGCGAGGCTGAGCGGGCTCGGGGACGGCGACGAGGAGCGGGCGGCGATGGCGAGGAGGCCCGGCGACGGCACAGCAGCCTGGCGGCGTCGGGGTAGGGCGTCGGCGTCGGGGAAAAAATGGGAGAAATTTCCTAAGTGTGTGGTTATATACCCAACCCCTTAGTCCCGGTTGGTGGCTCCAACCGGGATTAATGACACCCCTTTAGTCTTGTTTGGAGCCACCAACCGGGACTAAAGCAATGGTCCTTTAGTCCCGGTTGGTGGCTCCAACCGGGACTAAAGGGGGGCCTTTAGCCTTTAGTCCCGGTTGGAGCCACCAACCAGGACTAAATGTCTGGCACAGCGGTGTCGAAAGTTTAGTCCCACCTCGCTAGTTGAGAGGCGCTCGCAGCGGTTTATAAGCCCTGCTGCGGCTGCCCTCTCGATCTCCTCTCTAATGCAGGCAGTACATGCCTACCACTGGGCCCTGTTGGGCCAACTTGGCACGCGGGCCTGCATCCTGGCCCATATGTAGGGTACTAGTCGTATGCAGGCCATTGTGGCCTAGTAGGCGGCCTTTTTTTATTTTTTGCATATGTTAGGTTTTTAAATTTAGTTATATAATTTTAGTTGCATAAATTTTATATAATTTTAGTTGCATAATTTTATATAATTTAGTTATATAATTTTAGTTGCATAAATTTATATAATTTAGTTATATAATTTTAGTTGCATAAATTTTATATATTTTTAGTTGCATAATTTTATATAATTTTAGTTGCATAAATTTTATATAATTTTTGTTGCATAAATTTATATAATTTAGTTATATAATTTTAGTTGCATAAATTTATATAATTTAGTTTAGTATTTTCTGTTATCCTAATAATGTTATATTTTTAACCCTTTTCTGACTTCATTTGCTATTTTTTTAAACTTATTTTAACTTCAGACTTTTTGTGTGTTCACTATGCACTATTCAAAGCCAAATCGTCAATTTTCAACCATTTTTTGACTTCATTTGCTAATTTTCAACCTATAGGGTCACACGTTTAAGAGTCATCTATCTGCTGAATACTAGACAGGGAGTCTGAGAAAAATCCACCTGAAAAGTTTCAGAGTCAACGGAAAAGTTTCGGAGACAGCGGAAAAGTTCCGTAGAGAGAACACCGGAATAGTTTCGGTAAAACTGAAAAGTTGTTTCAGGTGATACCATAAAGTCAAATTGGTTTCAGCACACGCCTGGAAATTCTTGGAGGATGCCAGAAATGTTCTGGAAACTTCTAGGAATTTTTCGGGATAAAAACCGGAAATGTTCCGGAGCTGCCGGAACCGATTTGGTTGCTTTTCGCAGATGAAAATCATTAATCCAAAATTGTTTTGGAATGCCTCCAAAATCATTTGTGTGGTTACTGGAATTATTCTAAGACCCACAGAAACATTTTCGGATTTAACGGTCGCGGAAAATTGGTTCCATGAATAGTGAAAATCACTTTATGGTTATTTTTTGGAAAGCCACCTTTTAGGGATTTTGCAAAAAGGCTTCTAGAAGGGCATGGGGGGCCCCCAAGGGGGTGGCCGGCCAAGGATGGTGGAGCTCCTTGGAGCTCCACATGTCCTCCCATTTTACCCATAACACCCTCATGTGTGACTTTATGCATGGGGTTTTTGGTAATTTGTGGAGGCACACTACCCCTTGGTTTTCCTATAAATAGGAGGTGAGGGGGCTGCCCAAACTTCATCCTTGGTCTCATACACATGCCATAGACTTGTCTGGCTTCTCTCTTTCTCCCCGCGAAATAGTTTCGTAGAGCCGAAAGGCTGTCTGGGCTCCGGTGGGAACTAGTTCTGGACGGCGAAGCCCTGCCGGATAGATGACACCGTATGTGTGGAACTCTGTAGAGAGGTCGTAGTTTCGGTCTTAGTTCGAAAGTGCCTCCCGGAGGGCTGTCCGAGTGACCGTCCGAGTTTCGAGGGTCCTCCCGAAGGGCTGTCCGAGTGACCGTCCGAGTTTCGAGGGCCTCCCGAAGGGCTGTCCGCGACACCGTCCGGGCGACTGTCCGACCGCCTCCGGGAGGGCTGTCCGTGGGGCAGACGAGGGAGTACATCCTCGCGGTTGGGAGGTTGTAAAATCCTAGCTGCGGGGATCTGCACCGCCGATAGTCATCGACTCTACTTCCGCTGCGCTATGAGTCGGCAACGAAAAGATCGAAACCTTGTATGCAGTCTTCATAGTGGTCCTGGGCTAGTGCATAGTTCGGAAAATTTTTGTTTTCTGCTGCGTTCTCCAACAATATGCACCATTCAAAGTCACATCATCAATTTTCAACCCTTTTCTGACTTCATTTGCTATTTTTCATGCATTTAATGATTTTTTCTTGAGCTAAATGACCCTGAAATTGAAAAGCACTACAAATGAACTCTGAAAAGGTTGAAACTTGGCATGGTATCATAATTTGACCCACACAGCATGTGCTAAAATTTTTAGAGGGTTACGGCAAAAACTGGATGCACTTCGTGTACAAACTAGACAATCTCTTTCGAAGTATCAGGGTTTCGGACGAGAACACATCTATTACAAAGGGATTTCATTTTTTGACATGTAACTGGAGTGTTATTCTAGATCAAAGCCATCATCAGAGTAGCAATTTCGCATTCTCTCTGTGCATCAACAATTACCCGGCGAAGATCATCAGCGGGCACATCGTCTGTTGCCTCTTGATCTTCAGCTGCCCCCGTTGCAGTATCACCGTGTTCAGGGTACATAGGATGATATTTGTCATCATCCTCTTCTTCTTCGTTGTCTTCCATCATAACCCCTCTTTCTCCGTACTTGGTCCAAACATTATAGTGTGGCATGAAACCCTTCTCAAGCAGGTGAACATGAAGGGTTTTCAAGGAAGAGTAATCCTTCGTATTCCCACAGACAGTACATGGACAATATATAAAACCATTCTGCTTGTTTGCCTCAGCCACTTCGAGAAAATTATGCAGGCCCTCAATGTAGTCGGAGGTGCATCAGTCACCGTACATCCATTGCCGGTTCATCTGCGTGCATTATATAATTAAGTATATCAAAAACCATTACAGAACATCATGAATAGAGAAGTGATGACCAAATCAATACAAGTTCATCATCACATTAAAACCAAAGTACAGTAGTGATCAAATGTTATTACTGAAAAAATAAATACATAAAGTTCATACATAGTTCTCATAGAACAACATACAGCTCTCTAGAGCATCTAATTAAAACATAAATTGAAACTAACATACAACTATGTAAAACATTTAAATGCAACAACAAATGCGATCGTAATCGCAACTAAGGTAGCAATTGATCCAACAGCATAATGATACCAAGCCTCATTATCAATGGCATATTTTTTAATCTTTCTAATCTTCAAGCGCATTGCATCCATCTGCATCTTGTGATCATCGACGACATCGGCAACATGCAACTCCAATTTCATCTTCTCCTCTTCAATTCTTTTCAATTTTTCTTTCAAATAATTGTTTTCTTTTTCAACTAAATTTAACCTCTCGACAAGAGGGTCAGTTGGAATTTCTTAGTCAGCATAATTGTCATAAACACTAAATGAAACAAATAGTTATAAAAGATAATATACCACATCCGAATCATAGACCGGACGAGAGCCGACGGGGGCGGATACCAAAACCATTGCACTATATAATAACAAACAATAATAAAAGGAAGAAAATTATACAAGTAGCTATATAACTCATACAACAAGTAAGAATTTTTTTCCTTTTAAAAAGAAGATAAGAACAAGAGGCTCACCACGGTGGTGCCGGCGACGAGATCGGCGCGGGCGATCGACGGCGGTGAGGACGGGGACTGGGAGAATGGTGCACCACCAAACCTAGACAAATCTTGGGGAAAATGGAGCTTGGAGGTCGAGCTTGGAGAGGAGAAAGCTTAAGTGTGGCTCGGGCATTTCATCGAACACCTCATGTGCATAGGAGGTGAGAACAGAGTAGCACACAGCTCCCACACGCTAGCCGGCCAAAAACAGAGGAGAGAGGGCGGGCAGAGGGGCTATATATAGGCAATTTAATAGTCCCGGTTCGTGTCTAGAACCGGGACTGAAGACAGACCTTTAGTCCTGGTTCCAGACACGAACCGGGCCTAAAGGGGGTGCACTAGGAACGAGGCCCTTTAGTCCCAGTTGATGTCTGGAACCGGGACTAAAGGCCCCAGACGAACCGGGACTGATGTCTGCCAAGGCCCGGCCGGCGTCCTGGCCGCTCGAACCAGGACTGATGCCCCCATTAGTCCCGGTTCGTAACATGACCGGGACTAATGCCCTTTTCTAGCCAGGACCAAAGCCCTGTTTTCTACTAGTGATCAAACATATCATACAAAAATCACATCACATCATCACAAGTTCACATCACATCATCACAAGTTCACATCATCAGAAGTGTCGCAAACAAGATCAAGTTCACATCATCACAAGTTCATTGAAACATCACAAGTGTCCCGAACTTGAGGTTCATTGGATCCAGTTGATGGAGGCATCAGGCGCGTGGGGGAAGTGGAGGAGGGGTCGGCGCAGTTTCACCGAAACGAGCAAAAATATTCTATGGATTATTTTTGTTTGCATTGTTGCATATTCTAGCAAAGACATTTATTATATAAATATTTTTGACTATTATGGGGAAGAACTAACCTATAATTCTCCCGGTAGTAAGCTTGGGATGCCGCCATCTGATCCTGGAGGGCTTGATTCTAGGTCGAGTGCCAGTGGTCGGCTTCCTCCCCTAGCCCCTTCTACCTCCAACTCGGCCTATGGTATGTCATTGCAGTCTCAAAAAAAAGTTGCAATGCAAGCATGTAAAGACAAGGGAGGATGTGAAAAAGACTAAACCTTGAGTTGGGTAATCCTAGACGTAGTAGGCTCTGGACGACTGCGTATAGAAGAACTTTGAACTTGTGCTTTGCACCCGGTTCGGAGAGCCTGGGAGTGGAGGACACCTAGATGACGTCGTTGCCAATCAAGAACCGGCCATGTTTCTTCCCTCCTCCTACCTTCATAACCACCAACGGATCAAGGGGATGCTGCTTCGGATCAGACTCTGGCCCTTGGATCTCCTGGAACGCTGAAGTGTTTCCACCAATCCTTTCCTTGGTGTCGTGGTAAATTCCCGACAATACTCATGATGGAGTCTCGCACGCTGCTCATAACCTGGAAGCAATGCACACGAGGCAAGGTTTTACCCATGTTCAGGCCCTCACGAAAGAGGTAATACCCTACTCCTGCTTGATTGTATAATATGGATCTAGCCTCGTATGAGAACTAGGGTTTGTGTGTACAGAGGTTGTTGATCGTATGATTGTGTAGGTTAGAAGATGGAAGAGAGCCACTCGGGGGGTCCTTGCCTTGCCTTATTTAGGGGGACAAGGCTAGGGTTTACATGTATCTGGTTCGGTTATGATCTAGCCTAATCAACAGTATCATGCTAGATCTTCGGGATGTACTTTTCCTGCACAGTAATTTGATGACGCACCCTGGTGTACGTAGTGGGCTTCTGAGTCATGGGCTTGGGCCACCCCATGGTCTGGTACACCCCGGGGGCATGGTGCCGTCTTTTACTTTGTCGTGAGATCTTGATGGGCTCATGAAGTTCCTGAAAAACAAATGAATCCTGCGCTATTCACCTGAAGGGCAGGAACATTGAGGCTAGCAAGCTAATAACAGGTAAGTCCCGGTGATATCCGCTATTCTCCATTGAGGAGAGCAGCTTGTGGCCCGACGGGGAACAAATCATGAATTCTCACCGAAATCAGGGCAGTATCTGGTCTTATCTGAGTCCTTTGGAGCTAGCTTGTGTCCCATAGAGGGAATGCCCCTGATTATCCGATCAGAACGGATTCCTGGACTTCGGCATTTGGCTCCAAGCGAAATCAGAGTCCAACTAGTGCCGCATGGGACGCCGAGTCCACCATTCGCTCTGGTGTAGCCGAGTGGCCCGTGAACCCTGGAGGGCCGGCCAGCGATACCCATATTAAGCAGAGCCTGTCTTCCTTTGAGTGAGCATAGAAAGTACTCTTCACCTAGTTTGAACGTCTTTTGATGAAACCGATGCAGGGCAGGTGAGGTACACAAGCTGTATGACTCCCCCAACTTGTCTTGGCAATGCCTGATTCCCGCTGCAAGAATGTGTTGAGCCCCAAGAGGAAGGGTTTGTAACAAGTAAGCAAGTATTTCAGTCAGTTGAGATCCAAGGTTTATTGAACCAGTCGGAGTGCTTGGAATACAGTCAATGATCAGCACCTGCACACAATTATAAACTTCTTCTTGGTCACCAACTTGGCTAAGTAGATTTTCAGTCTCCCTAGTCTTGTAGTTATAAGGATTAACAAGTAGTGTGGTAGGAATTCATGATTGCATGTACATAAAAGAAACGGTTCAGATTGTAAACAATAATAAAAGAGATTGATCGTGGTTGTAACTATGAGGAATAAAGGACTAGGAACCATAACTCCACTAGTGGCATCTCTCCATAAAGTATAACATAGGTGTGGTGAACAAATTACAGTTGTGTATCGATCAAATTATAATTTTTATGAGTTTGATAGTCATGTCGTGATTGCATATAGGCATTACATCCTTATATCTATAGACCGTTATCCAGCGGTAATCCGCCTCTGAGCCCGGGCTCAGATGCACCCGATGAACAGTAACACGATAAAAAATACAAAAAGTGTTCAAAAAATTCCAAAAATTTTCGTGGTGCAAGATGTTTGAGTGCATGATGTGCGTGCAAATTTTCATCCCATTTGGACATCTGTGGAGCTCGTGGCAAAAAAGAGAAAACCGGCCAAAACAGTGCATGAACAGTAACCTTACTCATAGATATGGATTTCGTCTTTTTTGTCGCGTGCTCCTCGAATGTCAAAACTGCACCAAATTTTGGACGAACATCACGCCCACAAGCATCTTTCTTGCAAAAAAAATTCAGAATTTTTTGATTTTTTTCTATTTTTTTTTTTTCATTTGGCCCGGGCTCATCTGAGCCCGGGAGCCAAATCGCCGCACTCGTTATCCAGCTGCATCTATAGCTAATACTCCACCCCAAGACCGCTATCCAGCATGCATCTCAAAGTATTAAGTAAAACACAACATTGTATTAAGCAAGGTGACATAATGTTGATAGTGTATTGTTTTACCTCCAGTTATTCACCGAGAGAACTATGCAACTACCTTTTTATCCTTAGTCCCAACAACACAGTATAGGCCTTTTTCTCTTTCTGTCAATGAGATAGATTACCTACACGAATGAACCCAACCAACACACACAACTCCCTCTTGGAGATCGTTCATCATAACTTGGCAAATGCAAGACTAATAGATCGGAGAGCATATATGTATATAAATCATGCAGCAAAGAAACCAATGGAATCCAAAAGAAATCCATGAATAGATCTAATCATAAAGTGAAAAATCATCACACCGCAATAACCACGCCGAGAATTACATCAGATTGATCTCAATCATGTAGGGCACCTCATGAGATCTTTGTATTGAAGAACAAGGGGGAGAAGATGCCCATCTAACTACTATTATGGACCCATAGTCCAAGGAAGACTACTCACAAATGGACATGGTGATAGCAAGGTTTATGAAGATTGCTTAGACAATGAATTCCCCCTCCGGCAGAGTCCTAGAAAAGGCCTCTAGATTGAATCATCACAAAACGTGTGGTGGCGGCAGTGGAAAAAATCCTTGATAAATAAATTCGGGTGTTTCACATGAATATAAAGGTAGGGGCGCCGGGAGGCGGTAGAGGCGTGCCCTATGGTGCTTATGCGGCCCCACCATGCACCCACCCTGGGCCGCGAGACGAGGCTGCGTGAGGCCCATAGGGCTATCCCGGGTGGCTCAGGTTGCTCTGGCTCCAGCCTGTTCTGAAACTTCACGAAATAATTTTCTTTGATTTTTTTTGGTCCCCGAAAAGGTGATTTTTCTAAAAAGTTCAAAACAGTAGAAAGCAACAACTGACGATGGGCACTGGATTAATAGTATAGTGCAGAAAATCAATAAAAATTGGTGCCAAAACTTTAGACTTATGATATAAAAGTTGTCACGCCCCGAGACCGGTCCTAGGCGAGACAGCCGCCGGGCATAAACCGGCAGTGGATCACAAAAGCTCATATATTGACTATACAAATTCCTTTACATTTACAAATAGCCGAAATACATTAAATTCTCTCGTCGTTTCCCACCCACTGGTTCAGCCTATTCTTGGATGAAGATATCTTCTGCACATTCTTACGCTACTCTGCGACTGCATCTAAGAAAAATAAAGAAAGCAAGGGTGAGTACGACAGGTCATACTCAGCAAGCAGATACTTCACTATTCAACAAGAAGAAGAAAGGTATGATGGTGTACATCGGCGGATGAACTGAGTTCCAAAGGTGAACAAGGTAATAATCATTGGAGGAGATATGTAAAATGAATAGCATAACCGGAAACGAACAAGGAAAATATTGACGTCACACATGACCGCAAGCTTCCCAACCCGGGAGTCACAGGGGTGAAATTTCACACTTTTACACTCTTAAGAGGGGTACTCCGACATCGACAACCTCGACCAGAACCACACAGGCTCCAGAAGAGCAGAGCTCTTGTACCCACTAAGATCCGAACACCTTGACCTACTAATGTCGGTCGTTCCTACGGATCCATCACCGACACGTTCCTGAACAAGGGTCGTCCCTAGTGGAGAACTCAGACAGTCCCATACCTGAATTGTGACCGGTACAATACGTTTGCCGTCGTGACACCAATATAGAAAAGATTAGGATGCATGGACGAAACGACGATAGATCGTCGGAATTATCAGCCAAGACAATATGCTCATGTCCTTACATGAGTTCCTCCAAAATACACTGATTCCACCAGTAAATGGATTTCCAAGACAACATGTCCCTCTCTCAATTAAAACAAGGATCAACGGATGATCAATAAAGATCAAGGAGCAACAATATGATCAGATAATCAAGGAAGATAACAGATTTGAGAGTTAGTAAAGCAGCTACTTGCCTCGATTCTAAGAATCATTCTTTCATGTCATCAGATATATTTTTCCCTCGATCGACCGTCGTTATATAAACACCGCATAATAGTATATGTATGGTCTATAGCATATACAGCTCGATTCTCCTCTGCTATATCAACATCTATCTGTAATTCCTTCTATGTAATGCATGCATGTCAGCATCTCCTCCTCGCTCTGCCCTCTCAACTGAACTCTAGTTCTATGCCTCCCTCCATTTCTCTGGGTGTGTCCCTCTGTTTCTCTCCGTGGTGTGTGAGGTGCAAAATGAGCAGCAGTAGGTATTTATAGGGAGTGAGCATGGTGTAAACTCGTCTAAATATCAGGCCGCCCTGACCCTTCGAGTTGACCTTTGGAGCTGTGAAGAAACACTGGCCGACGTCCCTTCTAGTGAACAAAAGAAACTGCCCTTGAACCTGGCCATGCAGCCACTTCCACGTAAACAATCTAAGGTTCCCAGCCATTCTTGTGCTGCCAGCACATGCATTCATCTGTCCACATTTGCTTCCATTACGTGTGGTTGAATCACTAGAGTTTTCTCAACACCTGACACATGCATGCATATCCTCTAGAACCAAGCCACGTTGCCTCACTCATTATTACATGCGTGTAGCTAGTTTGTAAACTACATGCATGCATGTAAAACTCCAACAAGTTTCCTAACTCCGTCATGCTCACTTAGCTTAGAAGCATTCTATTCAAGACAAACTACTATATGCTACGCTAGTATTACTTAATATGTGTGTGTGGCTACTCTCCTCTAATTTTCTAGCATGTTAAATTTAACTATCTATTTTATTTCTTTGAAACAATGATCTAGCACATCTTATTTACTCAATTACTTAGATAAATAAACAAATAATACAAATCTCATTATTAATCTTTATTTAAGAACATAAAATAATAACCCTAAAAATACCGGTTATTACAAAGTAGCATGAAACATGCAAAAATTATAGATACGTTTGAGACGTATTAGCATCCTCAAGCTTAATCCCTGCCCGTCCTCGAGTAGGTTGATGATAAAATAGATAATGTTTGATTGTAAATGCTACCTTAACATGAACATGGTCATCTGATGTATTCTCAAAGAAGTTTAACTCAAAAGATAAAGCAATGCAAAGCAATTGTCTATAATTGATAATAAGCAAGTAACATTAAAACATATAGAAGTTACAAGCTCGTGCTTTTCTTGAATCAATGTGTTAAGTCTGTGTTCCCGTACCGAGGTTTGGAAAGAATGTCAATATTATGTTGGGAACTCTGCATTATTTTCGTCTTTCTCGTAATCTATTGGCAATCTTATCATAAACCAATCCAAGGCTGACCAAGTAACAATAACTACATAGCCTTTTTATATTATCCACTCAACACCCATGCAATAATTGAGCGTGAGTCTAGAATTTAACACTTAGTGGAAAAAGAGAATAATGATGGGGGTTTATGAGAAGTCAAAAAGGAACATAGTCTTGCATCAACGCAGCTGATCATTAGGCAATGGAGAGGCCTTATAATCGATGTTAATGCAAGGAGTAGGGATTGCCATGCAACAGATGCACTAGAGCTATGAATGTATGAAAGCTCTCCTATGGATTAGTGAGGTGTTCATCCAACTTGCTTGCTCATGAAGACCTAGAGCATTTTAGGAAGCTCATCATTGGAATATACAAGCCAAGTTCTATAACATGAAGATTCCCACTAGTGTATACAACATGAAGCACATGAAAACTCTCGACATGAAATGCAGTAGTGCTACTTTGAAGCACTTTATGATATCTGCTAAAACTAGGTGCTACTTTGAAGCACAAATGTATACTAAAAAGGAAGAGTATTGTTGCTACTTCTCTCATCCTCTCTTTATTTTTGATTGGCACCTCCATGATGCATCTTTTATTTGATCTCTCAAGGTAGGAGTTACAATCTATAATGATGAACAATACACTTTTTATTTGACTCATAACTCAACTCAATAATGATAAACATGATGTAGAACTCCAATAAATGCCTCTGGCAGTGTACCAAGATGTAGGTAGGTATTGTGGCTGTTTTGAGGAAGACAGATGGCTTATGTGCAGGAGAACAAAAGCAAGTCTTCCCACGGGATTTGGATGTATCAGCGAAGTATGCACCATGTCTCGTGGTGAGAGTGGGCAGTGCTCGATACCGAAGAGCCTAGCGATAAGGGTAAAGTGGAAGCACATTTTTTTTGACTCACATTAGTCATAAAGAACTCAAATACTTATTACATGTGTCTTGTGGCATGATCATAGGACTACGCAATCAAGTACATTGGGGGATAGTTTGGTGGTGCTGAAGCCCGTTGCGCGTCCCGGACTAAACCAACGTGATTAGCTCACTTACGATTACCCTTGGACGTGGATTGACTTGAGTAACACTTAAAGTTCCCAACTTATGTTTATTAATGAAGAAAGGGTATGGTACCACTAACTTTAATAACACCTTTCCACTAATAGACACCAGCCTATTTATCGACATATCCATCTATTAGTTCCACATTATCTCAAACAATTGCAAAGAATCCAGTTCTCAACTTTATAACTTCAAGAGATTGTTCATGCAAGTTTTTATTTATACCACCAATGCATACTTACCAATTTTAGTACCAACATATTAATCCATGCCAACAACCAATTTCTATTCAACTCTCTAAAAAGATATAAGTGAAGCAAGAGAGTCCTAATCATTTCTATTAGGACTACACCATGCTCTAACAAGTATAAGTGAAGCCAAAGAGCAATTCTATAAATACATGACCATGCATAATCTCTCCCAAAGCAAATTTGTTCAGATGTGATGATTTTATAGATCAGTAGGCAAAAGTAAATGACACTCCAAGAACAACACATAGCATGTGAACAAATAAAAACATAGGTCCAACCGATGCAAACTGATAGTTGTTGATGAAGAAGGGGGATGCCCAAGGCATCCCCAAGCATAGATGCTTGAGACTTCTTGAAATGTTTCTTGGGGGTGCCTTTGGCATCACCAAGATTGAGCTCTTGCATCTCTTTTATTCTTCTCATATCACTGTCTCACCTGGGTCTTAAAAAGATCATCCACACAAAACTTTCACATAACTTGTCAGAGGGGTTAGTATAAATAATATTTTATTCTTATCAAGGCTTTCTGTAGACCCAATGTATAATTATAATTCAGCATTATCTACTATATGCTAACACAATTTTAAAATTCCTACCCTCCAATAGGAACAATAAAAAGCAAAGATAAGCAGTTAAAGGAAACTATAACAACAATCTGTCAAAACATAACAGTTCGTAAAGAACTACTTTAATTTCATACTTCTATAACTCTATAAATTCTAAAAAATAGAAAGTAACAAAGATCTTATATATGTGTACAGTGTTAAAATTTCATGATTTTACCATGTTATGTTAATCCGGGGAAGAATAAACAACAACAGCAAAACTTTCTATTTCAGCACAGCAACACATAAACTTGCAAACTTGACATGCTAAAGCCGATCGTTGGCACTTTATTGAGCAAAAAACAAAAAACAAGGTTGTTATAGAGAGTATAAACCTAATTGACACACAAAGAAAAATAAAAATAAATGTTGGGTTGCCTCCCATAAGCGCTTTTCTTTCATGCCTTTTAGCTAGGCATAATGTTTTTGGTGCAATTTTCAAGTTTTCTCATCAACGATTCCCGAAGAATTTTCAGTTTCTTGAGTAGGATGACTCTCTTCCTCCCACTCTGACTTTTCATAAATGCAATGCACATTCTCAGTGCAAGCATGAATAATTCCATCCTTACACTTGGAAGGTTTACTACAATTTTCAAAGGGGTTTCCAGGAGTGACCCAACCATAATTCCTTTCGACAGTATTTGAAATTCCAAGGAGTTTGAAAGGTATAGAAATATCAATCTCCTTCTCCTTTTCAGTCTTGCCTATGTACTTCATTCTATCGATATCTCTCTTTTTCAACACATGGCACACACTAGAGGAATTAGGGTAAATGTTGTAGTGGGCAAAGATTTTCCTGGCTTCTTTAGCTATGTCTTCAAATTCCATGAGCGAGGTGTTTAAGACAAAATTTATATCCTCCCCTTTCCATACTATCTAATTGTAAGAACATTTGCTAAATGTAAGGGTTTAGGTTAACAAATTTTGCTCTATTTCCTCTACTAGCATGATTATAGCTCCATTATAGCTAGAAGTAAGTTCAACAATAGATTTGTCAAGAAATCCCTTAGTCCACTAATATGAGAGAGGAAGTTTTCCAGATTGTCTCTCCTTATAAGATCCCCATCTCCTACTCTAACCTTTTTAAAAGCCATCTTAGGAGGAAATATGATAACTAACTAGAACTACGAGTAACTACTTGCTGGAATTTAAATGCTTTTGTGATTTTTTTATTTTTTGGAAAGCAGAAAATCAAACTAAGAAAAATAAAAAGTAACTAAGCAAGATAAATAACAAGGAAGTAAAGTAATGGAGTGTAGGATTTATAACTGTACCGATAGCTCCCCGGCAACGACACCTCAAATCTGAATAATTCCCCCTACAGGAATGTGTTGATCCCCCAAGAGGAAGGATTTGTAGAAAGGAAGAAAGTATTTCCTTCTGTTGAGAACCATGGTTTATCGAATCAGTAGGAGCGCTTGAAATACAGTCAATGATCAGCACCTGCACACAATTATAAACTTCTTCTCGGTCCCTCCAACTTGGTTAAGGAGATTGTCAGTCTCCCTAGTCTTGCTAGTTACAAGGATTAACAAGTAGTGTAGTAGGAATTAATGATTGCAAGTAAATAAAATAAATGGTTCAGATTGTAAACAATAATAAAAGAGAATGATCAAGGTTTTAACTATGAGGAAGAAAGGACTGGGATCCATAATTTCACTCGTGGCATCTCTCCATAAAGCATAGCGTAAGTTTGGTGAACAAATTACAGTTCCGTACCGATTAAATTGCAATTTTTATGAGTATGATTATTCACGTCATGATTGCATATAGGCATTACGTCCTTATATCTATAAACCATTATGCAACTGCATCTATAGCTAATACTCCACCCCAAGACCGCTATCCATCACGCATCTCAGAGTATTAAGTAAAACATAGCATTGCATTAAGCAAGGTGACATAATGTTGATAGTGTATTGTCTTTACCCCCAGTTATTCACCGAGACAACTATGCAACTACCTTTTTGTCCTTAGTGCCAACAACACAGTATAGGCCTTTTTCTATTTCTGCCACTGAGATAGATTACCTACACAATTGAACCCAACCAACATACACAACTCCCTCTTGGAGATCGTTCATCAAAACAAGGCCAATGAAAGACTAATAGATCGGAGCGCATATATGTATATAATTCACGGAGCAAAGAAACCAAAGGAATCCAAAAGAAATCCATGAATAGATCTGGTCATAAAGTGACAATTCATCACACCACAACAAACACACCGAGAATTACATCAGATTGATCTCAATCATGTAGGGCAGCTCATGAGATCTTTGTATTGAACAAGGGAGAGAAAATGCCATCTAGCTACTGTTATGGACCCATAGTCCAAGGAGTACTACTGACACATGGACATGGTGGCAGCGAGGTTGATGAAGATAGCTCCGGCAATGAATTCCCCCTCCGTCAAGTACCAGAAAAGGCCTCCAGATTGGATCATCGCAAAACGTGTGGCGGCGGCGGCGGCGGCGGCGGCGGAGAAATTCCTCGATAAATAAATTTAGGGTTTTTGGGAGAATATAAAGGCAGGGGCGCCGGGAGGCGGTGGAGGCGTGCCCTAGGGGGCTCACACAGCCCCACCACACGGCCACCCCCCGGGCTGCGAGCCCAGGCCATGTGGGGCCCACAGGACTCCCCCTTGGTGGCTTAGGTGGCTCTGGCTCCGTCCTGTTCTGATATTTCACGAAATAATTTTCTTTGATATTTTTGGTCCCCGAAAAGGTGATTTTCCTGAAAAGTTTAAAAACAACAGAAAACAACAACTGACACTGCACACTAGATTAATAGATTAGTCTAGTAAATCAATAAAAAATAGTGACATAACTATGCAATTATGATATGAAAGTAGCATGAAACAAGCCAAAATTATAGATACTTTTGAAACATATCAATACCAGGCATCGAGCTAATGGAAACCGACTCCTGGTTGATCCGGGGACTGTGCGGAAGGCACTTCGTCTAGCAGAGCCTGGTCAAAGCCGGCTCGTGGGAGCGTGAAGAGCAAGTGGTACAGGAGGTGCGTGGGGCAACGGACTGCCATTATCATGCCTCTGGTCCCGCGTGGGTCGTGCGCATAGTGGGGAACAGCGGCAGGGGATCATGGCCAGAGATATTTTATGGTACATCATACTACACGATTTTGATGGGTCGTATTAAGTTGATCCAACGATTGATATTAATCAGTTTAGATTTGGCTCGAGGACAGCTTCGTAATTTCTACTATGACAATGTTTCGATCTGGTTTAGCTTGTTAGGACTTCTGTGTTTAGAAGCCACGAGCGCCCAGATTCAATGCCTATGATCAACCGAGGGAAAAAGAAAGATAATCGATCGCCGCCGCACACGACGAGCATTGTTCCACGCCCTCACGTCCTCGCGACTGACTCCAATCTCCAACTGCGCTGCCTCACTTGACGAACGCCGCAGTACGCCCTCGTGCCTTGTCGCGCCGCTGCCGTCAGGTGAGGCGCTGCTGCGTGGCAGGTCGACAAGGAAGATGACGCCGCCAAACGACGAACGACGAAAAAACATGGAATCCATACAAAACTGTAACAGAACGAAACATCAACCACGATCACCCTCACACTTGTATCAGCTAGAGCAGAGCACACATTGCCCCAGCCAAGCTCACCTGAGTGGCAATTTAATTCGCTGTCATTCTTCAAAGTCAAATCCAAGAATCAACGAGCGAACTAGCGGCGTATCCATTGTGAAGTAGTGGAAAATGGAAGCGGACACGAGCTACGTACTGTATGTACCTGAACGTCGAACTCGACGAAGGTAACGGTGGCTTGCTGGGCGGCACGAGCGAAGGAGCTGTGTGTTCTCCGGCTCCTCGTCGACCAGACTCATGCCCCCGCCAACGCCCCCACAGCATTCCAACCCAACCCGTGGTCCATCATCCCCCACTCGACCGGCAGCGTGAACGGCAGCTCCGGCGACCTCTCTCCAGTCATCGCCCGGGCCATGGAGTATCCAACAATAATGAACTACCCAAACTGCCCTTGACTCCTTAATATACTACAGGAATTTTGTGGTAGTATTGTCATAACTGCGCCGTTGGATCCCAGAAATAAGAGGACTCTCATGGCCATGCGTCGCACGTATCCGGGTGCCGTTGCGGCTCCCTTGCCACTATTAGAACCAACGCGGGGGAAAGGGACATGCCTCCGTTTGCTTGCCTCTTCTTCCTCCCCGTGCTCTCACCATTGCGAAGGTAAAAGCTCCCACGCAGACCTCTTTTTCTCCCCCTTCCACTTAGCCATCCAGCACTCGGCCGCCGCTTTCACCAATGGCACGTGGAGGAGGTAGCTGGAGGGCCGCTGGCGCTACTGGATCGGAGGCGGGCAGGTGGTTGCTGTCGCCGGTGTAGGAGGAGTGGTTGGACGGCCTCGCCCAGGAATTATTGATGACGTCCCAGGAGCTCACCGCATGGAGGGCGTCGGTTAGGGAGGATGCACCCGCCCCCATTAGCATGAGCGGGTGCTGATGGTTCCGTTCATGGAGTGGGGCATGTTTCTACCCCTGAACGACTTCACATGGGGCCTGCTATTCTTCTATATCTATGGGGTCCAGCTTAACCACCTGAACCCCTACGGCATTCTGCACATCGCGTGTTTCATTCCATCACGCTCCACAAATGCTTCTTGGGGACAGCCTCTGGAAGAAGTTGTTCATGGTGAAGGCGCACAAGAGTCGCGACGACATGAATGTCCATCTGCGATGGAGCCACATCCAACTGAAGCCCAAGGCCGGGTACTTCAAGTTGTCGCTGCTCGACATTGTCAAGAGGTGGTAGCAGAATTGGGTTTACTGGGCCGACCTCCGGACGTACGTCGGACATCAAGGACACCCTCCATACAAAGCTGACTGCTGTAGAGATGCACGACGGCCGACTCCTCCACAATGAGGTGCTGTGGCTCGTCACCGGGCTCAACATCTTGGTCCCCTGTATAGATCGGTGGATCCAGCCCCTTCATGCGAGAGAGCAGAGCACCCGACCTGAGGACTGACGTACCAGACGGTTGTGAATCTAGCTGCCCTTCTTGTGAAGGATCACGAGATCCCACTGGTGCCTCCCGTGATGCCCTATTACCTCAAGAATCCTTCGGCAAAGATAAGTAAACCAAGCCGAGTCCTCCACTTTTCGTTCATGCTATTGCATAGTTGGATCTGAACCTAAATCCTTCTCACTCCATAGAATTTCCGCGAGCTCATCTCCACACCTATGCTATGCTTCCCGAGAATGTGCCAGCACCGGATCCGCGAGCACAGCCTGACGGCCCTGGGGTCAGCATCGACGACGAGGACATGGACGATATCGATGAACGCCGCTGCCGACCCGGAAGGGAGTCAAGTAGCGGAGGTGGTGGTCCCAGTCCCGGCCTTCAGGCCCATGGCCATCGAATCGGCCCCAGCCTCCTCTAGACCTCTACCACCGTGGTAATGGTTGAGAAGAGGAAGAGGAAGAAACAGCCTGGCATCAAGATCTCGATGGGAAATAAGTTCCTTAGCCATGCATGTTTTCTTTCGCTATGTGGCGACGTTGGGGTAGGACTCGGCTGGATCTGATTGTTGTTGGTTCGCTCTCTCATAGCCCAGAAGAAATTAGCCGGAAGGTGAGCAGGCTAGCCCAGCAGCAAAGCTGGGCCAATTCCAACCCCACCCCCACCACTGCAGTCTCAGGTTGAGATGGAGGTGGACCGGGCGAGGTGAGATGTTTCCCCGCCGCCTACAGTACGAGCGACGGCACAGGGTGCATACGTCGCCGCACGCTACACCGCCGGCCGCAACACAGGAGCCGGCAGCGAAGATGGCAGAGCTGGACACCGGCGTGCAACTTTCTGGGCCCTCGACGAGGGCTTTGCCATCGGCAGCCATGGTGTCACCCCCAGAACCAAGGACGCCATCCTCGGCCGCCAAGGTGGCCGAGCTCACGGCGCAGTCACAGCCACCTGCGGAGAAGACGCCACCACCGGCCGCCGCCATGCCTGTCCTGACCGCAGCTCGGCCCGCCTCAGCCACTGTTCCACTCCAAGACCCCACGGTTGAGGATCCAGATGCTAGGGAGCCGGGCGCTGGGTCTGGTGTTGATGCTGGCGCAAGCGTCACAGGGCAACAGTGTGGAGCAGACGACCATGGCAGAGCTCTGGGACAAGATAGTCCTATGAGGATTCAGTGAACCTGCTCGGCAATGCAGTGAGGCCTGCAATAGAGGTAAGCTCTTTGTAGTTTAATTTCTTTTTGTTTTCAAAACTTACCGTGGCTGCACTGCACAGTACACCCATAGGGTGTAGCCCCCGAGGCTCTGGCTGACTAATGCGAGTCGGCTAGAGGTTCTTTCTTCTTGACAAACTTCTTTTTTCCTTTCTGTCTTTGATGCTGGGGGCATGATCAGTGCATTCAGTGGGTGTAGCCCCTGAGTCTCTTCCAGCAGGCGCTGACCCAAGAGATGGAGAAGAACCGGCTCTTGGTGAAGAAAGCTGCCATCGCCCAAGGTAAATGCTCGTCTTGTCATTTTCTTGACCCTTTGTTTGGAACTTGTCCGCTGAAACATGCCGAAGAAGAGGTCGCCCGCCTGAAGAAAGATCCGGCGGCCACCATTCCGATGACCAAGATGTTGGAGGCACTGTAGTAGCAGCTGTAGGTGTAGTTCGAGCAAAAGATTACCGTTGCCCGCAAGGCCATGAGGGAGGCCAAGTTGACGGAGAGCAGCCTTCTGGAGATGCAGAAGAGGTACGAGGATAACGATGTGCTGACCGCGGCCAACACGACGCTGAAACGGCGAGTTGATGGTCATCGTCCCAAGCTCAGTGAGATCGCGAAGCAGCGTGAGGTGTCAAGATGGTAACGGGGACGAAACCCGCCGGGTTTTGCATGCCCATCCCCGTCCCCGTGAGAAAACCACAAGCCCGTCCCTGTGCACGGGGCATGATTTTCGCCCATCACCTAAACCTGTCGGGTTTTCTATAACCGCGGGGAACCCGTCCCCGCGAGCGGTGTGCAAAAAAGGCAGCATTTCTCAAGAAAATAGGAGTATATTTCAGCAAAAACAGCAGCAAAATCAGCACATTTCAGCAGCAAAACATGAGACCAATAGCAGCCACAAAGAATAGCATTTCAGCAGGAAACATGAGTATATTTCAGCAGCATTTCATCAATAATTGCAGCAAAAAGGAGCATATTTTAGCAACAAAACATGAGTATATTTCAGCACAAAACAATATCCCTCCGATCCAAACTAAGTGCCATAGTTTTGAACTAAGGTTAGTTAGGGAGTTGCATATTTCAGCAACATTCATTCATTGACAGAAAATTAACATAATCCATCAAGCATTCAACATCCATTCACACAAAATTCCATACAAAATTCCATACTAGTGTTGTCAATATGCACACAAACTTAGATTCAACATCTCAAAACAATAACATATTTCACGCGTATGGTGGGTTTCGGGTTCGGGTACTACTGGAAGGGTTTGAACCCACGAAACGAGCCAGGTTTTATAATTTACCCAGCAGCAGCCCCATGGGGTTAGAAACATCCCCATCCCCGTCCCCTAATAGGCTAAAAAGTAAAAACCCATGGGGACGTGGGTTCGGGGCCCCATTGCCATCTTGAGTGAGGTGCACAAGGCTACCGTCAGCAACTTCAAGGATCTAATCCAGAAGACTGATGAGTATAAGCTTGTGCTCCTGGGATAGCTGTAGGCGGCCCAGGAGACGATGCTAAATATTGCCTTTAATCTTGCCGATTCCTTTGCGATTGCTTGTTTTGCCGACTCATTCATAGTTATTGGGACTTAGACTCTTTCCAGGCATGGAGGAGGAGACGAGGAGGGCTGCGCTCCACTTCAAGAAGGTCAACAACCCTGTGTTGGAGATGGCCAATGCCTTCTGGTCTACCGAGGCAATGGCCGACTCCGTTATCTCTCTGCCGGATCGCCTATGCTAAGTTTCGAGCCTGGTGTAGGGTATCAAGGTGGTGGCACATGAGATGTGCACCACCCTCTGGCTGGACGAGCCTGCCCGGACCAGCATCTTTGCCCTTGCCGACCAATTCAAGCAAGGTCAGCCAGAGTTGGAGAAGCGGCAGCAGTCGGCCCCTCGAGAAGGAGCCTGGATGGTGCTGACTATGATGCTGGCGCATTATCTTGTGGTTAACATCGACGTCGACGAGGTTGGCAAGTTGGCACCATTGGACACAGATGGCTCCGTGATCCCAATTCCGCCCCTTATTTCTACCGCCCAGCGCGTTGCCATCCAGATGGCCAAGTACTGCGTCCTGTATAAGCACATAGAAGAGAATTGAGTGCATGTGTGTAAGAGTTATCGGAATGTCGAGTGAAACTTTTCGAAACACTTGTTAATTTTTAACTGCTTTAGTAATTATCCTTTGAATTTGTCAGTGCGTAGAGTCCTTTCATGTGCAAGCTAGCTTCTAGCTTTTCCTCTTGCCAACTAACCAGCTGGGTCGCAACTGCAGTTGGGGACAAAGAGTGGGCTTTCAGCGTGACCATGTGTTGGGAATATTACACAATGTTTTAAATAGCGGGCTATGGCATATAGCGGCAACCCTTAAAAACAGCTATAGCTGGGCTATAGCAGGCTATAGCGAGGCTATAGCGGCAAATTATAAATGAAATCATTTAGCGGCAACATGCTCAAACAGCTATAACGGGGCTATAGCCGGCTATTTAAAACTATGATATTACCCGCACATTAGACTCGGCTAACTAGGCCGAGTCTCAAGGAGCCGGCAGTACGAAGGGAGCTGGCCCATGAAGACCGAAGGGACCAAGGGTCACACAGATACCACATAAGCCGGTTCTCGATGGGTTGGCGAGCCTAGATGAGATCAGGCAAGAGTCGGCCAAGCTGGCTCAAAGGAGATCATGTACAAGCCGGAGGTTTCCTAACTTGGGAAGCATGAAGGACTTAGAGTTGGACTCCAACACGGGTAGGACCCAGAATCTATTGTAACATCAGGGACCCGTCCACTATATAAGGGGGGTTCCTGGGTCGTCCAAGGGGACAAGTTCAAGTTCTAGCTCTCAAAACATAGGTAGCGAAACAACGCCCTTGTAATCGAGATCATCACCATCAATAGCAATCTAGCAGGAGTAGGCTTTTACCTCACCAAAGGGACGGAACCTGGGTAAACTCGTGTCTCTTATTCCCGATCAACCCCATCCAAGGCTCCACCTCGTTGTTATGGCCTCACTACTAAGTTCTCCTACGAGGACACTTGCCGTGTTAACCCCACGATAGTTGGCGCCCACTATGGGGCCTACACACATGGGTGTTGTCTTCTTGGACGGAGCTCTCCCAGGAATCGAGAAGCTTGTGATCGACCGGATGACGAAGAGCCGGCGCAGTAAGCTCTACATCGATGATGCCGGCTGGGGTCCCGAGGCCGACTCTATCGAGTCAGGATTCCGGGTCCCCTTTGGCAAGATCCACTTCTTGATCGGCTTCATCGGCGGGTCCACGCAGGAGTCGGAGACAGCCGCCGACTCCATCGAGTCAGGAACCTGGGTCTCCTTCACCAAGACCAACGCTTTCATCGGCTTCATCAGCCCGTCCAAGAGCCAGCGATCGCCACTGACTCTATGTCAGGAGGCACTACGCTTGTCTATTCAGTCGGCGAGTCCTCAGTCAGTGAGAATGACTGTGATGAGACCGGGTCTATCCTCCAGCTTTTTGATGAAAGGTTGGGTGGGTACTCGGATGAGGAAGAGTACCCGACATTTTATGGGCCGCCTTGTCATGCACCTGTCTACATGGCAGGGAATCAGTTGCAGACTTTGCCTAGCTACGACGCTCAAGGAAACCTGGTCATAGCCCTGCTAAATCCATCCTCAAGCCAGAACCCGGTTTTGGTTACGCCAGGTCAGTTAACCAACGCTGTGACAGCCGCCGTAGGAACAACAGCAGGAACCGGCACAGGAATTTTGGGTGCACAGGTGCTAGCAGCCACTGCGGCGGCTCTTAGTGCGCTCTTGGCAGACCTGGTTACTCTAGAGAACTCAGATACGCGAAAAGCTGAGATCGAGAAGTGTCGTGAACAGCTCTCCAAAGTTTAGGAGAGCATCGACGCGGAAAACACACTTCTGGCCATCGCTTAGAGTAAAATTCTTCAGGAAGCTCAGCGCTTGGAAAGCAAGGAATTCATCTTGATTTTCGCCAGGGAGAGCTATCTACAGTGCTCTAGAGGAGGCACCATAACCGGCCTGCAACCAGGATGGGCTAACTGCCGCCATGGGCGCTTTTTCAGACACCACCAAACTCCCCCTTCCAGGTGATGCCAAATGCAAGAGCCGGCGCAGGCACGCTTAGAGACGGAACCGCCACGCCCCAATCGGATCAGGGTGTGTGAAACCACCGACTTAATCGTGCACTAATCATACATGCAAATGCACACGATCAAGCCTAAGGACCCGAAATGCAGGATTATGAAAAATAGAAAAAATAAAACCTTCCATGTTTAGGTTACTAAATTCTGAACGAGATGGCGGACACGCGATGGCGGGTCACGTTCGCCCCGGATCTCATGGCGGCGAGATCCATCACGTTCGATACCGGCGAGCTCCTCCTTCGTCGGGATGCGCTGCGCATCGTGCTGCTCAACGATCGGGGCGGCACGGTCGACGCCCGATTTCTGCGCGTCGACGAGGTGATCGACATCGGGTACATCATCCCTTTCCCTTGCCACTTCGCTAGAGTTTGGGATCGCCTCCCATCTCGCGTGCCTTCGGGGTTGCCGCCGGGGAAATGGGACGCCGGTGAGCCATCGCGCGGGGGCGCGCCGCGTAATTTCGTTCCTAATGAGCAGTCTCGGAGTTTGGGGGCGGTTCGTGGGGGGCGGCCCGGTTTCTCCCCCTCCGCTGAACTGGGGATTTTGGGGCGTCGACCGGCAGAAAACCGCGTCTCCGGCCCGGATCCGCGACACGTGGGGCGGGATGCATCCGACTGCCATGGGCAGACCGCGACTAGGGTTTCGACCCTGTCCCCTGGTATATATCTGGGCGCCGCTGCCCCTCGCCCCCCCATTTTAGATCTGGAGGATTGCTTGCTCCACTTCTGGGAGTCGCCTGCGAGAGAGAAAGCTAGGGTTCATCCCTCCTTTTCATGGTGGGGAGGGAAAATCCGGGGGGATTCTAGATCGTTTGCTCAAGTTGTTTCGTCTCCTCCCACCAAGCCTGCGGTAGATCCCAGTCCCGTACCACCTAAGATGACGGAAGAAGGGTTTGGTGCTGGCCGCCATGGCCGCGGCGCAGGCCGCTTCAACCGCGGCGAGGGGCGCGGTCGTGGGGATGGAGGCGGTCACGGGCGCGCGGGAGGTGGCGGTGGGGGGAGAGGGCGTGGCCGGGAGAGCCATGTCTGGACTCGCAAGACGGCCGGGGCTTCCTCCTCCAACGCCCCGTCCGGATCTGATGAGGCTGGATTCGATCGATGGGAGAAGGCTGCGGGGGCCAGCCAAGATGCCCTTGCTCATCGGGAACGCTGGGGCGCTGATGGGGGTGACAAATCTCTTCACAACTCCGACAACTCCGCGCCTCCTGTTAAGCTGCATGAGATTCCTCTTAATCTTGATCCTCTGGCTGCTTCTTCTGAATCTTGTCAAATCTGCAATTTATTGGGCCATCCTACTGCTAAATGCCCTCAGGCTCTCTGTGTTAGATGCAAGAAGAAGGGTCATCTCTCTGTTATCTGTACTGACTTCCTTCCTTGGGAGTGCATACCTGCGATGTGTGCTTTCCAAGCCAAAGGGCAAGGATTTCATTATATTCATTATTACTCTGTTAGTAGTCAGAACAATGATAGGATTGTTAAGGTCATCATTACCATAGTAGAGGGGGAGATTACCACCAAGCAGCTAGTAGATGAGTTTGAGAAGTACATTGGGCAGGGATGGCGCTACTCAGCTCATCTGATTGCCCCTAATCAGTATGTGATGCGATTTCCCAATCAGAGAGAGGTGGATAGAGCTGTTTTTGTTGAATTCATTACTCTCAAATCTCTAGGAGTAGTTGTCCGTATCACCCCGTGGTCTGAGGATGTGGAATCTGAGGGTTTGTTGGAGGTGGGTTGGGTGAAGATTAGCAAGATCCCCCCCAACAAGCGCTGTGATAAAAATGTTGCTTTTGTTGGAGGCTTAGTTGGGGTGACCCTGGACATAGATATGTCTACCCTCCACCGTCCCTCCTCTGTTCGTGCTAAACTGGGATGTCGCGACATTGATAAGCTTCCCACGTCTGCTGAAGGGTGTCTGGGGGGTCGTTTTTATCGTTTTCAGTATGAAGTTGAGGAGGTTCTGGTGATGAATGTGGTCCAGGAAGAAGAACCTGTCCAGATCCCACGCTATGCTGGACAAAAAGTTATGACACCCAAGCGCAAACGAGATGATACGCCACCTGATGAGAAAAGCAAGTCCTCTGACAAGAATGATTACAGGAACACCTCTTCTTATCGTGGTGGCAAGGCCTGTTGCATGCCGTCACCTGATGAGAAGAAGAAAATTCCTGAAGATAACAACACCTCTGAAAGTGAAACTAGTGGTACTAATGGTCCTCTGCTGATCGAGGAGATGGCACTGGAACTTGCTGCCACCTACCCAAAACAAGATGTTTCTATGGTAGCCCCTTCTAGGGATGAGTGTGATCATGATCCTGATGATCATGGATCTGACTATGATCGAATTCTGAAGGTGACTACTGCTGTTACTTCACCTTCCTATGATTCTGTTACTAGTCCTATTTCTAACACTGATCAGATTTCTAAGGTGGTGGGAGAGGGGGAAGAAAACATGAAGACCTCCAAGGATTACACGGTACAACTTCCTCATCCTGATTGCGAGGAGATTATTCCTACACCACCACTTGCCCCTGAGCTGCATCTTCGGTTCAGCCAGCGCAACACTCATCTTCAGCACATGGATATGGAGGCGAGAGCCACTCACCTGGCCATTGTCAAAAATCTGAAAGGTAACACCAATCCCATCAATCACAATGCTTTTGCTGCCTTGGCTGATTCTGAGATTATTAGTCGTGCAACTAAGATGGGGGTGTTAATTCCGGATAATGACTTTTCTTGTGTTGATATTTTGAGGGAGCTGGAATCTGTTAGGGTTAATTTGGTAGATAAAAATACCAATCCCCATGATGATCAGGGGGGATGATATGTTTATTACTAATGGGTTGGGTAAGGACACCCCCTTGAACCTAACATGGCTTGATGAGGATGAGATTGTTAATGAGAAGCTAGTGAAATCTAAATCTGCTAAGAAAAATAGAAAGAAAGTTGATGTCAGACTTCCTAGGCCTGTGACTAGGAGTCAGAAAAAGAGGAATGATACTGTTGCTGAGATAGGTGGCTCTACCCTACTCCCTGGTAGGGCCACCAGAGCCAGAAAACAAACCAATCGTTCCAAATGAGAGGTCTCATTTGGAATTGCAGAGGGGTGGGCAAGAAAGGAATGGCCACCTGCCTCTCTGACCTTATTAGTGACCATTCCATTGACTTCCTAGGTTTACAAGAGACTTTGAAAAAAGACTTCTCTCCCAATCTTATAAGGAGAATTGACCCCTTTGGTAATTTCCATTGGGAGTGGGTGCCTGCTGTAGGTAGGTCTGGTGGTATCTTGTGTGGTATCCACACCAACACCCTGGAGGTGCTGGGTTGCATCAAAGGCAAGTATGTCTTGCAGATGAACATCAGAGATTTTAAAACCAAAACTGCATGGAGCCTCTTAGTGGTTTATGGCTCTGCTCATGAGGAGCACAGGGAGGACTTCCTGAGGGAATTAGCTTCCTTTTGCCATAACACAGATTTACCCTACATAGTAGGTGGGGACTTTAACATTCTTAGACATAATGGTGAAAAGAACAAGAAGATGCAGCACTCCAAATCTACTGACTTGTTCAATGCCATTATTAATACTCTTGGTCTTAGAGAGATTTATATGAGTGGGGGCAAATATACCTGGACTAACAATCAATCTCATCCTACGCTCGAGAAACTGGATAGGGTGCTGATGTCTGACTCCTGGGAACAATTGTTCCCCTTGGTATCTATGAGGAAATTGGTCAGAGAGCTCTCTGACCACAACCCGCTCCTTTTGTATACTGATGAGGATAAGAGGGAACCTTCCAAAACTCGAGAGTTTCGTTTTGATCTCTCCTGGCTTAAAGATGATAGGTTTCTCGATTTGGTTGCTAGAATTTGGAATAGGAAAGTTGCAGCCTCGGACCCCATTGATATACTTAATATTAAACTCAAGAGATTTAAATCTTACTTCAAAGGATGGGGTTCGGATAAATTTGGGCATGCCAAAAGGCGCAAAGAAGATATGAGGATCGAACTAGAAATGTTGGAGGAGGCAGAAGAGGATGGCCCTTTGCCTCCTGAGCTTTATGGCAGAAAGTTTGATGTGTGTGTCGAGCTATACGAGTTGTTAGCGGCGGAGGAGATATACTGGCTCCAGTAATCCCATGAACGCTGGCTCTTGAGAGGAGACCGCCATACGGACTACTTCCATAAAATAGCTAATGGCCATAAACGAAAAAACACTATCCATGCCCTCAAATGTGGGAAGGTGGAGATCGAAGGCACTGACAACCTTCTTGCCCATGCCACTAACTTCTACAAAGAACTGTTTGGCCCGGCCCCTGGCAATATGTTTCACCTTGACCCTGATACTTGGGCAGACAATGAGAAATTGTCAGCGGAGAATAATGCCAATCTTACTAGGGAATTCTCTGAAGAGGAGGTCAAAGCTGCTCTGTTCGACATGGAAGTCAACAGGGCCCCGGGGCCTGATAATATTCCTGCTGAATTTTATCAGTGCTGTTGGGATATAGTTAAAAATGATATTATGCATATCTTTGATAGCTTTCATAAGGGTACCCTGGATGTGCAGCACCTTAATTATGGGATTATTACACTGCTACCCAAGCTATCTGGGGCTGATCGTATTCAGCAATTTCGGCCCATTTGCCTGCTCCGTTGTCCGTACAAGTTAATCACGAAAGTCATGGACAGGAGGGTTGCTAGGTACGCTGACATACTTACCAGTCCTACCCAGAATGCTTTTGTGAAAGGCAGAAGCATTATGGATGGGGTGCTAGCCCTACATGAACTCCTCAACTACACTCATGTCAAAAAAAGGGTTGGGGTAGTGCTCAAACTTGATTTTGAGAAAGCATACGATAAAGTTAACTGGGATTTCCTGTTGGAATGCCACAAACTTCGAGGTTTTGATAAAAAATGGTGCAGTTGGGTCGAGCAGATTCTCCGCAATGGCACGGTTAGCATCAAACTTAACAATTGCGTGGGACCGTACTTCCAGAGTGCTAAAGGGGTACGGCAAGGGGACCCCCACTCCCCTTTCCTTTTCAACCTTGCTGTAGAGTGCTTGACTAAAATGATAAAAAATGCCCAAAAAAACAACCTTATTGTAGGTTTGGCCCCTGACTTGATTCCTTATGGGGTCGCGGTCTTGCAATACGCGGATGACACGATCATTTGCTTGGAACATGATTTGGAGAAAGCTGTGAACTTAAAACTGCTCCTGTACACTTTCGAAATGATGTCTGGGCTCAAAGTTAACTTCCATAAAAGCGAGATTCTCACTGTTGGGGGAGATGATCATATTAATAAAGCATATGCAGAACTCTTTAACTGTGACATAGGTCATTTCCCTCTTAAATACTTAGGGATGCCTGTAAGTTTTACTACCCTAAGGAACTCAGACTGGGAGTTCATTGTTGATAAATACCTAGTCAGATTTGATGCTTGGGTTGGTAATGCCGCTTCCATGGGAGGGAGACACACTTGTTGGACTCGGTGGTCACCCAACTTTCTCTCTACCATATGTCCATGTGGCTAATGAACAAAACCTTTGTGGAAAAGCTTGATAAGCATAGGAGGAGGTTTTTCTGGCAGGGATGCAATAAAAAACGTCGTTACCATCTGGTCAGATGGAGCAGAATTTGTAGGTCCAAAGATAAGGGTGGATTGGGCATTAAAGACTTGCGCAAGCAAAACATTAGCCTTATGCTCAAATGGTGGTGGAAACTTGATACTCAAAATGGGATTTGGCAAGATATCGTGAAAGCTCGATACCTACGTAATCTGACAGTTGCGACTGTCAGGCCTCGCTTCAATGATTCACCCTGCTGGAAAAGTCTTTTAAAAATCAAGGAGCTATATATGCTTGGAAGAAAAATCCATACGGGATCTGGTAACCTGACTCGGTTATGGAAAGACTCCATCAACGGGCTGCCCCCATTCATGGATCAATTCCCTCGTCTTTTCAGTATCTGTGTAGAACAGGACTGCACTGTGGATAAACTGGAGTCTGTGGTCTGTACTGACTTCTTTCGTAGAAGACTTGACAACGAGTTAACAGATCAATGGGTGAAGTTGAGAAGCTGTCTTCACAGGATGAATCTGTCAGGCGACAGAGACTCTGTTTACTGGAGTCTGAACAAATCAGGTAAGTTTACAACCAAATCCATGTACAAATGGCTAGAAAAACCTCTCAGTGGGTGCAATTACAAATGGATTTGGAAAGCCAAACTTCCCCTTAAGATACAGATCTTCCTTTGGCAACTCTCTCAAGATGCGGTGCTTACTAGGCATGTTATGCGCCAGCGAAAATGGCCAGGGAACCCTGTGTGTTCCTTTTGCCATCAAATTGAGACATCCCAACACTTGTTCTTTGATTGCTCTGTGGCCAAGGTTGTCTGGCGATCGATTGGGGTCACCCTCGGGACAGATTTATGTCCCCGTAATTACTGGCAGTTCTTTGTTTGGTGTCATTCCTTCCTGCTGGGATGTGACTCGTTCTATACCGTGGCTCTTTGGGCAGTCACTTGGTCCATCTGGCTGGCTCGAAACAAAGCTACCTTTGAGAAAAAAATGATCAAATCTCCTTTTGAGATTGTCTTTATGGTAGTTTCCTTTCTCTTGTATTAGGCAGGTCTGCAGGCTAGAGACGACGTCAAGCAACTTCGAGCGGGTGCTGAGATGATTCGCAACGGGACCCTGCTGCTGATGAGGGCCTGCGACGCGTCCAAGGGTGGAAAGTGAAGTTGCAGCGCTTGTTCTGTCGTCATTCTCTTTTGGCAACTGTTCGCTGGGTGGCTTCGTAGTAGTAGCCGTGCAACAAAAGACTGTTTAGCCCCTGTGCTGTGATGACTTCCCATCCTGTTATTGTAATAGGGCTAGTGTTATTCTGGTGCTTCTTAGGTTTTCGCCCCATAGCACTCGTCTCGATGGCGGGCGAGTGCGGTGGGTTTCCTAGCAGTGCGTTGAACTCGCTCTCCCCTTCTCCCTGTTCTTGGACCTTGTTTCAGACTTTGTATTTCTGTTCTAAGTAATGGAAAGGGGGATAGCCCGGTTAAAAAAAAAGCCTAAGGACCCACGGGAAGATATCAATACACAACTCTAAACACAAATAAAAGTCATACAAGCTTTATATTACAAGCCAGGGGCCTTGAGGGCTCTAATACATAGCTCGCATTACACACGAGTCAGTGGAAGCAACAATAACGTCTGAGTACAGACATAAATAAACAAGTCTGCCTTACGAAGGCTGAGCAAAACAATGACTCTAGATCGAAAAGGCGCAGGCCTCCTGCCTGGGAACCTCCTAACTACTCCTGGTCGTCAGCCTCCTCATAGTATTACCCTCCGTCAGTGTGGTAGTAGTAGTCGCCGGTGGGGGCAGCTGTCCCTGGGGCTCCATCGTCTGATCGCAGCAATCGGGTATGAGGGAAAAGAGGTAGCAAAGCAACCATGAGTACTCATACAAAGTACTCGCAAGACTTACATCAGAACTATACTAAGTATGCATTGGTATCAAATGAGGGGTGCTGTATTTGTGGACTAGACTGCAGCAATGCCAGAATAGAGCGGAAGACCTAGCCTTGTTGGGGGGTAGTATTTCAAAAAAATTCCTACGATGACGCAAGATCTATCTAGGAGAAGCATAGCAACGAGCGGGGAGAGTGTGTCTACGTACCATCGTAGACCGAAAGCGGAAGCGTTTAGTAATGCGGTTGATGTAGTCGAACGTCTTCGCGATCCAACCGATCAAGTACCGAACGCACGGCACCTCCACGATTTGCACACGTACAGCTCAATGACGTCCCTCGAACTCATGATCCAGCTGAGGCCGAGGGAGAGTTTTGTCAGCACGACGGCGTGGTGACGGTGATGATGAAGTTACCGGCGCAGGGCTTTGCCTAAGCACTATGACGATATGATCGAGGTGTGTTTCTGTGGAGGGGGGCACCGCACACGGCTAAGAGAAACTTTGGTGTGTCTTTGGGGTGCCCCCCTCCCACATATATAAAGGGGGGAGGGAGGAGGAGGCCGGCCAAGGGGAGGAGGCGCGCCGTGGGGGGGCAATCCTACTCCAAGTAGGATTCGCCCCCCCCCCCCCCTTTCCTATTCCAACAAGGAGAAGGGGGAAGGAGAGGGAGGAGAGAAGGAAAGGGGGGCCGGCCCCCCTAGTCCAATTCGGTTTGAGCTAGGGGGGGCGCGCGCCACCCTATGGCCTGCCTCCTCTCTTCCACTACTAGGCCCATGAGGCCCAATAACCCCCCGGGGGGTTCCGTTAACCCCCCGGTACTCCGGAAAATACCCGATACACCTCAGAACTATTCTGGTGTCCGAATATAGTCTTCCAATATATCAATCTTCATGTCTCGACCATTTCGAGACTCCTCGTCATGTCCATGATCTCATCCGGGACTCCGAACTACCTTCGGTACATCAAAACACATATACTCATAATACCGATCGTCATCGAACGTTAAGCGTGCGGACCCTACGTGTTCGAGAACTATGTAGACATGACCGAGACTCATCTCTAGCCAATAACCAAGAGCGGAACCTGGATGCTGATATTGGCTCCCACATATTCTACGAAGATCTTTATCAGTCAAACCGCATAACAATATACCACTACTGGAATCAGCTGCTTTGCCGTCTGCCAAAGCAGACGGCAAAGGCACTGTTGGCGGACGGCAAAGAAGGAAAGTTCTTTGCCGTCTGCTAGCAGACGGCAAAGCTTGTGGACGGCACAAAAAAGGTGACAGCCTCATTAGGGGGCTAACGGCGCTCTTTGCCGTCTGCCAGCAGACGGCAAAGAGCTTTCGTTCTTTGCCGTCTGCTGGCAGATGGCAAAGAGCCTGCTCCTTGCCGTCTGCTGGCAGACGGCAAAGACCCTGCTCCTTTGCCGTCTGCTGGCAGACGGCAAAGAGGCCAAATAGGCCAGACCAGGTGAGCAGCGTGCTGCCACGTGGCCAATTTGCCGTCTGCTAGCAGACGGCAAATTGGCTATATAGCCCCTGTTTTTTCTTAAATTCAATCAATTTCACAGATATATATATACATTCATTTCAAAATATTTCAACAAGTACATATAGCCAACATATCCCTGCCATATGGATCATCCAACATATCCAACACATATATCATCATCCAACACATATATACACCAAATGAAAAGTCCAACATATCCAACAATTAAGCAAAAGGTCCATATACAATATAGCCACCATCCATCCATACATATATACGTAGCAAGTTTAAAATTGTTCATCCTACAAAATCAAAACAAAAAGGAAGGACAACGAGAAGAGTAGACTCCAACGCAAGCTTCCGTGATCTGAAGCAAATCTGCAAAATGGGAAAGAAGAAATTTAGAAGAACAAGAAGAAGAAGACTAGAAGAAGAAAAAGAAGCATAATTTTTCTTCTCTTTCCTTTTCTTCTTCTTATTGCTTACTTGTGTCATTTTAGATCTAACCTAGTTAAATAGGCCATTTTTGACCTAAATAGGCTAAGTATGTCATAAATGAACTAAATAAGCTAAGTATAGGTCATTTTGGAGAATATTAAGTCATTTTTGAGCTAAATAAGTCATTTTGGAGCTAAATAGGTCATTTTGGAGCTAAATATGCTCCAAAATGACTTAATATGCTCCATATTAAGTCATTTTGGAGCTAAATAGGTCATTTTGGAGCATATTAAGTCATTTTGGAGCTAGATAGGTCATTTTGGAGCATATTAAGTCATTTTGGAGCTAAATAGGTCATTTTGGAGCATATTAAGTCATTTTGGAGCATATTAAGTCATTTTGGAGCTAAATAGGTCACTTAGGAGCATATTAAGTCATTTTGGAGCTAGATAGGTCATTTTGGAGCTAAATAGGTCATTTTGGAGCTAAATATGCTCCAAAATGACTTAATATGCTCCGGACATGACTTAATATGCTCCAAAATGACTTAACATGCTAAATAGGTCATTTTGGAGCATATTAAGTCATTTTGGAGCTAAATAGGTCATTTTGGAGCTTAATAGGTCATTTAGGAGCATATTAAGTCATTTTCGAGCTAAATAGGTCATTTTCGAGCTAAATAGGTCATTTTGGAGCATATTAAGTCATTTTGGAGCTAAATAGGTCATTTTGGAGCTAAATAGGTCAATTAGTAGCATATTAAGTCATTTTCGAGCTAAATAGGTCATTTTGGAGCTAAATAGGTCATTTTGGAGCTTAATAGGTCATTTAGGAGAATATTAAGTCATTTTCGAGCTAAATAGGTCATTTTGGAGCATATTAAGCCATTTTGGAGCATATTAATTCATTTTATAGCATATTAAGTCATTTTGGAGGAATAAATGCTAAGTTTAATTCATTTCAGAGCTATCCTAGGTTAAATAGGTCATTTTTGAGCTAATTAAGCCTATTATGTCATTTTTGAGCTAGCTAAGCATATTGAGTCATTTTGGAGGAAAAAATGCTAAGTATATGATTATGTCGCTAGTATCCACATGGCAGAGAACCCGGGCCGACATGACTAGTCATAGAACCAAGGTGGCACAAACGTACAGGGACAGGCATACATGACCCAGCAATGCACGTGTCGGTCATCAGCGAGTGCAACCAAGTCGTAGCAAGCTACAAGGACTTCGGTGATACACCGCGTGACATTTCCCCGTAGGGACAGACACAGGAGCAAAGAAGGACACATGCCGGTCAATCCATGTGTTCCGGAGCAGTAGCGAACTACCATGGCTCAGTGGAAGCACTAGGAGGCATTTCCCTGTATGGAAGGCTACCAAAGGCACACGACTAGGTCATTTCTTAAGCTAAGTATGCATTTGTTAAGCTAAACACTTGGGAAAACTTACCGTCATCAAGGAGGTGTAGTTGTAGGACCGGTCGCGCCAGTGGCAGACGGAGAAGCATCGGTCGATGCTTGTCGGGAGTTATGCTGCACCAAAGATCATTTCCAATGTATCGTTAGCATGATGCAACTCAAATGTGAAGACTAGTAACTAATGACCATTCAAATGAAACTCACCGTGCCCGCCGGAACAATGTCTGGCATCGCCGGAGGAGTCGTGCCGGTCTTCTCGCACATGGCCTGCACATTTGGTTTTGACGAGTCAGTCATATTAGATACTAATGTAAGGAACATTACGTGCATGATTGGGCTAACATGCAAAAGAAAATTACCGCGAACATCTCGTATAGGGCCTGGGTAGCCATCATGTTCCGGTTCCTCTCCTCCTCCAACAGCTTAGCCGTCTGCCGGTCCCTCTCCGCTAGAAGCGCCTGCGTGTTCGCTCTCTCTGCCTCAATAGCAGCCTGCAACACTACTCGTTAGCATTGTAATAATCGACGGCCGCACACACAATGTAATGGAGGAAAGGTATCTGATTCCGTATAACTAACCTTGAATTGGATCTCCACTGGCCGTGCACGAGGCAATATCTCAGGATCTGAGCTGGTCTGGCGCTTCTTGATCTGCGGGAGAGTGCTACTACAACGTATCAGCCCATTCCCAATGGCTAACGAGCCATGGGACCTTCTGCCACCAGATATCATCACCAGCTCTGGATCAAGAGGTTGGCTCGGGTTAAAGTCCGGCCCTTTCCTCTTCTTCCCCTGGTCTCTGTACTTCACAAGCTTGTGGTGGGAGGTGAGGTTGGTGAATTTCTCTGGATCATCGAGGTCAGACTCAGAGAATGCCTTGGCCTTCTTGTACGAGGCAGTATTGGACATGGCATAGAGGTCGAACAGCTCTGGCACTGGAGCCTTGTTGTATCACCCCTAAAAGAGAGGAACAGAGTATTAGTTAAGGGCTCAAGCTAGCATGAAGAATGAATTTGCATGAATCATGAAGCAAACCACATACCCAGTTTTCCCCGAACTGACGTAGGTTGACGCTGCCTAGATGGTGTGGGACACCTTTCATTTGGGCACGCTTCTCCTTTGCAATGTCATGGATGGAGCGCCATTGGGGAGTGCACCACTCATCCACCAACGCCTCCCAACAGTCCATCCTATCCGCACACCATCTCGGGGGCACCTAAGTTAAGCAAGAGAAATTTGAGCGCTACGCCTATGAATCAAATCAAGGAAACTAAGTACAAGGCCTTAAGAATAGGTAATTACCTTCATGTACTTCTCCTTACTCAGAAAATTGACGCGCAACTTCTCTTTTTTCCTCCTAATACCAACCGAGGCGAAGTAGTCTTGAATAGCCTGCGTCTGAGCCTCGTGCCAAAAGTTTTGAAGTAGGCGCCTGCACTCGATGTCGATAACCCGAGCCGCGGCCTCCTCCTGTCCCTCAGCACACCTGTAGAAGGTCTGCAATCAAACAAGAAAACACGGATTAGTACAATCACTAGGGTTGCCAATCAAAGAAGAAAACACAACGTAGACGGCAAAGGAGAAATTACCCAAAACGTCTGGATCACAATGTCGGCGACCGTGTGGCACTCGACATCGCCGATCCTATGCCCCGGCGGGGCCGAGGCAGCCAAGTAGTGCTCCCAGGTCATTCCTAGCTCTCGAACCCGGCCCTCACCAGGTAACGTGACCCACCCCGGGAAGCTCTGGCGACAAATCACACCAAGGACACTGTTGGGCTTGCGGATATTCGGCTCGTGTGTCCAAGACCTGCAGTATGACAAGGCCAACGCATTAGATATTCGAAGAAACATGAAGACAAAAGGTTAAAAAAGAGTAAATGCACTTACTTCTCCCCGCTAGGCGCAATTAACCACCTCTGGTCGGGGGTCGTCGGGGTGTCAGGGAGCTTTGTACCACCACGCTGGTAGACTATGCGCCCCTCAACCCACTCACTCTCGCTATAGCTATCAGAGCTATAGCCACCCTCAGCACGGCCACTCGACTCCGGCGAGTCCTCCAAAGGGTTCTGCTGCGACTCAGTGTGATCCCTGCTGAGGTCCGGAGTCTCGTGGGACGGAGTCTCGCGGGACGAAGGCTCGTCGGCCGTAGGCGCGTCTGCCATAGGCTCATGGACCGGCGTCCGAGACGGCTCCACCTCAGGCGGCCCCATCTCAGATGGAGCACTCCTGTGGTCCGGTGAATCAGCTGGGGGTGGCGGCGAGGAAGGTGTAGCAGCAGCCTTCCTACCTCGCCCGCCGCCACGTCCACCTCTAGCAACCTTCTTCCCCCCCGACCTCTCCCGCTCGAAGAAGAAGCGACCGCCGGTGGTGTCTGCATACTGAGATCCAGCACTCTCCGGAGGCTCTGGGGTGGAATGGAACTACCCCTCCCACCACGCGCCGAGGAAGGAGCCTCGGAGCGCTCTCGACCCGCGCCCACCATCTGTCAACACCTGCAATGACAAAGAGTAAACGAAATTAGTATAACATAAAAAGAATGAATACCTGACATGAATAATATGTATATAATTTTAGTGTATCATCATCATGAACATAATAAAAAATTGAATACCTAACATGAACTAATTAATAATATATATGTACATAATAATATTTGAATACCTGACATGAACTGAAATATTAATCTTCATCGTCATCATTAATAAATGCATCATCATCATCGTCTATATATGCTTCGGGGTCAATAAATGCATCATCATCATCACTATCAGTAATGACGTGCTCATCATCATCAATAAATGCATCAACATGTGGAAGGCCTCCTGTACGTAATCGGTCAAGCATTGACAGGTCATCCGCAGCAGTAACCTCTTCTTGTTCCGGCTCTTCTTGTTCCGGCTCAGGCTCGGATTCACTGCCGCTGTCTACTTCAATGTTCTGGGGTGAAGTAGAGCGGTTCTTGAAATGTTTTTTGGAAAGACGTGTTTCTTGGAAGAATTCTCCTTCATATGTGTCTGGGTTAATGTGAGGTTCATAATCCTCTTTATTGGGGGGAGGTGGTCTAACATGTGGCGGCACATCATAAATGACATCCCAACCATTGAGATTTGGATCACTTTGGCAGGTCCACGGTAGATAGAAAACTTGGGTTGCCTGTTGAGCCGTAATATAGACATCGGGAACATCCAAATGGGTGCTTTGTTTGATTTCGACTAGCCCTAGATGTTCATGAGTCCTTCTAGTCTCCTTCGGCTGGAACCAATAACATTTGAAGACTACGACATTTGGTGGGTTGGCACCATAGAATAGAAGTTCATAAATTGCTTCAATTCTTCCATAATACTCGGTATCTCCTTCACCGATAGCAGAGACACAACAATTTGTAGACTTTCGGTCGGCCATAGATAGCTCTTTGCCATAGGTACGAAAGCGATACCCGTTGATGTCGTATTGGTCAAATGAACGGACCTTATAGTCAAAACCATTAGCGACTTGTCTCAATTCAGCGTCCATAGACTCTGAACTAGCCTACAAGTTTAATACGAAAGGATTGTTGCATTAGCCGGAAATTAGAAGAAGAAATGAAATGGTCTAATGGAAATTACTGTTTGTTTGAACCAAGAGATGAAACCGGGATAGCCGCCTCCATACATTGCCAAAACATACTCTTCGACGGAATCCTTTTGGATCACCGCTCCATTCGAGAATTCGGCGACGTATCGACTGTATCAAATATCCAGGAATAACAGCAGTTCAAAGGAATTAGAGGTTGCGAAACAATGTACCGTGAACTTACTCGATGTACGGCCGCACTTCTGTTAGGTTGTTCAAGATATACAACGTAATGGTCCGCCATTCGTCGACCTCCAACGATAAGGGAGTATAAGCACCGGCTGGTGCGAGCTTCCCTTTGAATAGGCTGAGGTTGGATCCACCCTTTTTAGGGTCGCCAGCATTGTACCGAGGCTTCGGATTATGCAAATGACGATTTTTGGCTTCGTAGTGTGCTGTCACGAAGTTTGCCGCCTCCTTAGTAATGAATGCCTCGGCCATCGATGCTTCAATTCGACGTTTATTTTTACATTTTTCTCGAAGCGTCTTCTGCATCTTCTCAGTTGCGTAGCACCAACAATTCTGCACGGGCCCCCCCCAATCGTGCCTCGGTCGGGAGATGCAAAATCAAATGCTGCATTGGATTAAAGAAGCCCGGTGGAAAGATCTTCTCTAACTTGCAGATCAACTCCGGCGCCAACTCTTCCAGTTCTTCTAGCAAGCCAGGCGATAGTTCTTTCGCACAAAGAACACAGAAGAAATAGCTCAGCTCTGCCAGTACTAGCCATTCATCCTCAGGGATAAAGCCACGCAACATCACCGGCATTACCCGCTCAAGCCATATGTGCCAATCATGACTCTTGAGACCAAATATTTTCAATTTTTCAAGGCTCGCTCCCCTCTTTAGATTCGCTGCATACCCATCGGGGAACATCAACTCATTTTTCACCCACATGAGCATTTCCCTCATAACTGGCCTTCCAAGATTGAACCATGCCTTTGGCTTCGTCCAGTTCTTCTTTCCTTTCGGTTGTCGCATGTTTTGTAGCGGTCTATCACATAGAGCCTGCTGATCGACTCTAGCCTTAGGATTATCCTTTGTTTTCCCCTCTATGCCGAACAATGTACCAAAGAGGGCCTCGCCGACATTCTTTTCAGTGTGCATCACGTCGATGTTGTGTGGGCAAAGGAGGCCTTTGAAGTAAGGCAGATCCCACAAGCATGTCTTGTGAGTCCAGGCGTGTTCGGAATTATACCCCTTGAAATACCCTGGACGCTCCGGATCCGGCTCGAGAGAGTTTAACTGATCCAGGGTCTGTTGGCCTGTCAACGCAGGTGGTGCAGAGTTTTTGACAACTCTACCTTTGATGAAGTTCTTCTTGTCTTTTCTGAACTTATGGCGAGGATCCAGGAACTGTCTATGCATGTCGAAGCAAGAAAACTTGCCACCCGCCTGCAGCCGACGAAACTCAAGAGCTGCCTTGCATGTGGGGCACGGGAACCTTCCATGCACACACCAGCCAACGAATAGCGCATACACCGGCAAGTCATGCATTGAGTACATGTACCACGCACGCATTAGGAAGTTTTTTTTTGTAGCGGCGTCCTATGTCTTGATCCCATTATCCCAAGCTTCTTGCAGTTCATCCTCAAGCGGCTGCATGTACACATTCATATTCTTCCCCGGATAGTTGGGCCCCGGAATTATCAACGTCAGGAAAATGTTCTTTCTTTGCATAATCTGTCTGGGGGGAGATTGAGTGGAATGACAAATACAGGCAAACAACTGTATTGGGCTGCCATCATACCAAACACATTGAACCCATCCGTGCTTATGGCGAGTCGAGGATGCCTTGGATCTGCCGCTTTAGCATGATGTATTGCATCGAAGTGCTTCCACGCAAAAGCGTGCGATGTGTGTACCAACATCGGCTCCCCATCTGCATCTAGTTCGGTTCTTTTGCCCAATTTGTGCCATGTCATCTGTCTGGCCGTCTCTTCGACCATGAAAAGACGTTGAAGTCTTGGTATGATTGGCATATACCGAAGAACATTAACTGGGATTTTTGTCTGACTCTTCTCACCCATACCGTTGTCTACCTCAACATACCTAGAAGACTGGCAAACGGGACAATACTTCAAGTCCGCATACTCAAGCCTAAATAAGGCACATCCTTTCTCACAGGCATCTATCTTCTCATAGGACATCTTAAGTACACGGAGGATTTTGCCCGACTGGTACAGGTTTGCAGGCATTACATGGCCTTTGGGTAGAAAGCGTCCAAATAGTGTCATCATCGCGTCGTAGCATTCTCTGCCCAAGTTGAATTGAGCCTTCAGAGCCATTACTTGTGCGATGGCATCCAGCTGACAAAGCTTAGTGTGCTTGTGGAGAGGACGTTTTGAAGACTCCAACATATCATTGAAGGCCTTTGCAGATTCCTCCATCTCATCGTCCGAATCCCGAGCATCATCAAAGTCTTCCACCATGTCTTCCATCCCGGTACCATGCTCGTCGGTGCGACGACGGCCCTCCTCAGCTCTGGCATGTTGGGCAGACTCACCATGAAATGTCCAGACCGTATAATTAGGCGTGAAACCCAACTTCTGTAGGTCTTTGATCATTTCAAACTCTGACTTCTTATGAAAGTTGTCGCACTTGAGACAGGGGCACCAGGTTGTTTCCTGTCCATTTGCAAATGCGGCTCTCACAAACCCATTGGTTTTTCTCATCCATTCACGGGTCATATCTTTCTGACTAGTGTGACCGGTGTACATCCAGGCACGATCACTCATCTTGCCTAGCTACTGGACACACAAGAAATACATACATAATTCAGCAAACCATATTCATCAGTTAATAGAGTTTGTCAATTTTATTACGTCCATGCAACCTAGACGCTAGTAGGTAAAGATAGGTCCTAATTGTTGGGTAACGCAGCAGAAAACAAAAAAATTCCGACCTACGCACCAGCCCAGGACCACTATGGAGACTGCATACAAGGTTTGATCAGTTTCGTTACCGACTCATAGCGCAGCGGAAGTAGAGTCGATGACGATTGTCGGTGCAGATCCCCGCAGCTAGGATTTACAACCTCCCAACCGCGAGGATGTATACCCTCATCCGCCACCCGGACAGCCCTCCGGGAGACGGTCGGACAGTCCCCGGACGGTGTCGCGGACAGCCCTTCGGGAGGACTCACAGAACTCGGACCGTCACATGGACAGCCCTTCGGGAGGCACTCACGAACAGCCCCACGGGCACTGAGATCAAAACTATGACCTCTCTACAGAGTTGCACACATACGGTGTCATCTATCCGGCAGGGCTTCGCCGTCCAGAACTAGTTCCCACCGGAACCCAGACAGCCTTTCGGCTCTACGAAACTCTTTTCGTGGGAGGGAGAGAGAAGCCAGATAATTGCATGGCATGAGTATGAGAGCAAGGGGATGAAGGAGATGGCAGCCCCAACTCCTCCTTTTATAGGCCAAGGCAAGGGGTGGGGTGGGATGTTGAAATACCAAAATACCCAAGCTTCATGTCACGCATGAAAGGGCATAATGGTAACACAAGGGGGGCACCAAGGGGACACCACCATGGCAGCCCTTGGGCCGGCCCACATCTTGTCCCCCCCCATGGGGGGCCCCCCCAACACGCCACCAACATGTCTCCATGAAACATGCATGCTCCCTAGACAAAAAGCCACCAAACATGCAACCCCCGATTCGTGGGATCTTGTCCCCTCGCGCTAAGACAAGATGTTTTCCGCGAAACTTTTTCTGAAAAATTCCAGAAGGTCCCAGAACATTTCTAGCACCCTCTAAAATTATTCTGGGCATGATCCGAAACATTTTCGGTGTGGTGCTTTTTATCAGCGGAAAGCATCAACAGCGGTTACGGCAGTTTCGGAACATTTCCGGTTTTTCTCTCTGAAAATTCCCAGAAGTTCCCAGACCAATTCTGGCATCCTCTGAAAATTTCCAGGCGGTGCCGAAACCCTTTTTGACCAAATAATATATTCCGAAACAACCTTTCGGTTTTACCGAAACTCTTTCGGTGTTCTCTCTCTCGGAACTCTTCCGTTGTCTCCGAAACATTTTCGGTGAGTTTCTCTCAGACTCCCTGTCTAGCGTTCAACAGATAGATGACCCTTAAGCGTGTGACCCTATAGGTTCGGTGAAGTATAGACATGACCGCAACACTTTCCGATCAATGATCAACATCGGAGCCGTGGACACCCATATTGACCCCTATACCCACACGAATAAATATTCGAGTGAACCTCCAGTTGCCGTGTGCTATTCCTGTTGCTTCGCGATATGTTACAAATACCCGAGGTGAGACATGTTGGCATTCCCGTGGATCAACAAATTGTCCACTATGCTAGTTACCTCGTTACCGGTATTGTTCTCTTTTCTCGTTACCGTGTTGCGGCATCCCCGTGATCAAATCACAAAGTGTCTGGCCAGACGATGATGGATACCGTAACACCGAGAGGGCCCAGAGATATCTCTCCATCGTCGGAGGAGCAAATCCCAATCTTGAGCTATCAAGTTACTTGACATACTTTTCCATGAACCCGTAAGCCGCCGTAATAGCCACCCATTTACGGATGACATTTAACAAACCCCAAAGTTCATGAAGCAAGCATGAAGAAACTCCATACTCTCATGGTCTGAGGAATCATGCAAATGTTAACTATCTCTGTGTTATTAACCATTAACTCATGACGAATGTATCTCATAGCATAACATCAATTCGGGTCGATTCAACACAAATGTCCTTCCTGACATTGTGCCCTCAAAGTTGCTGGCATAGACATGCCCATGATTGGGAAAACATAATCATCATGCAACACTTGAGCTAGTCTTAGAGGCACGACTAGGAATACATTTTACCATTTATTATACCACACGTGCACATGGGTTTTCCCCAGAGCCTTTATGGATATACGGGCTCGGGAACCATAGCAGTTATAGCATGGAATATAAACTTAATTATGAACAGGGAGATAATTAATAACATTTATTATTGCCTCTAGGGCATATCTCCTACGGACTCCCACTTGCACTAGTGTCAATAATCTAGTTGATGCTAATGCACTTTACACCTGTGGCACACCGGTGTAAATATGCTTCGCTTGTGGTATAGCCTGATGTCCAACGGATCTGACGACTTCATCTCCGTGTGTATCTTTGCATATCCTCACGTCTTCACGCTTTCACAAAATCCATATTTTGTGTTGACTTGGCTTTGTATGTATGTGAATCACAGGTCGAACCTGGATTCCTCAGACTGAGTTATGGAGCAACTACTTGCAGTAGTGTCCCATTGACAAAAGCCATCTTGGAACCATACTAAGTTCATGAATGAACTATATGATTCAACATCTTCTTTGTCGCTTTAAAAGCGGCAACATACTTCGCCCCTGTTATAGAATTCGCCACAGTAACTTGTTTGGAACATTTTCCAACTAACTGTGCCACCACATTGTGTGTTACACAAAACCCTCAATTTAAATTAAAAATCGCACGGAGAAAAGGTGAAGACTGTATCGATGTAACATATCACAACGAACTCTTCATGATTTCCGCTTGCGAGAAAACATGTCATTAGAGCTACTCTTGCACTCAATGACACTTTTCACTGTTGTCCTATGATCAGTACTTTTGATCACTTTGGTATCTATACTCGCAACACCTTGGGAGTATCGGACATATCTGGTTGTTTTACATACCATGAAATACTTGATTAATCCAAACACAAGAGTGTGTGGAATCTCCATCATGTATTTTGCTCATCAGTGTTTTGGGACACCGAGTCTTGCAAAAACTCTTTCCATGTGACTTCGGCAAGAATCACTCCTTGGCCTTTTAATGCTAAAAGATTTTAGCATCTTGTCAATATGTATTCATTGCTTAGCCCCATTAGGTAAATCTATCTCCATAGATTATCATGCCTAATATCAAGGCTATTTAGCCCAAGCACTTCATCGAAAAAACTATTTTCAAATGAAGTCCTAATTCGTGTCAAGAAATTTATTTCCAATTACCAATGTGTCAAGCACACAAGGTTTTTAGAAATATTATTATGCTCCCACTTACTTTCTTGAATTACAAGCATCTTCGTTACCCATTGATGAAGTCAAAACCCTTTTTGACCATTTCATCAAAACACGAAGATTCTAACTCCATTTTGCTCTCTTCTGTCCATCGCTGGAACTCTGAAGTTTGCATACCTACTAGCATCCTCTGGATCGACAAATTACTTTGGACTGTATCACATACAAGTCCTAGGTTTTATTTCCATCAGATGGAAATCCTTTTGTCATCCTTGTTTTATATCTCATGATTGAAATATGTATCAATTACTAGTTCAACCCGAACCGACTTTAAGCTTCGCTATGATGAAACAACCTCATCATAGTCAACTCCTTGAACTTATTATTGCAACAAGTCGAGCTTTATGGATAAAACATTTTATCCACATCAGTTTATAGTTCCATAAAAGTTCGTTAGACTCTAAGTCTTCCGAAGGGGTCATCAAAATATGATCTTGAATCATTTATATGGAAACTATCTCGGATTATATTGGTATTTAGCCAATCCCGGAGTCAGGGCCCATCAACGCTTCCTTGTGTATCGTAGGTATACTGTTGTCTAACAACAATACCTCGTCTGCGCACCTGAGAGGTTTGCACGAGCCTTGCCTACGTGGTTTAGCTGCAAGTTCGACCGAAGTCCATACATTTTATTGTAGAGACTTCCATATCAGTCGCAGTAGGAAACTCCGGAATCACTTCCAAGGTTCCTTTCCTTTGACCTGATGACGAAGATACTGGTTATCTCGTCGAGTTGCACTGTCCTCCCACTCACCTTTTGCAAGAACCATTTTCTTCAAAAAGCATACCATTCTTTGTGGCAAACCTATTTGCCTCGGTATAGTGGTGGGGGAATACCCAATGACTTGGGATAACCTACAAAGTAGCACTTGTCTGATTTGGAATAGGTTTGTAACCTTTTACACAAGCCCCATATTCCAAATGTTAAGAAAAGATATAACATGGTTGGGCGTACCATACCATGGCGTCATTTCAACAGACCCGATGGAGCACTTTTCAGTGTAAAAGCCATAGTCTCTAAAGCATCACTCTTTAAAAGGGATAATGGCAAATTGATTTATGTCATCTTTGATCGTACCATGTCATAAATGGTTCGATTACATCTTCACGGACTTTCCACTTGCAGTGGTGTTCCGGGAGGTGCAAGTTATGAAACCCCTTTCACAACTCATCATACATTCGCTAAACTTGTAACTCAAATATTCTTTTCTGCAATCGAATTGTAGAAACATAATCTTCTTGTTACAATAACTTCTACTTCATATTTGAAAACTTTTTGAATGAATTCAAAAGATCCAGACTTACGTCCCATCAAGCAAATATCCATATATCTACTTGAGTCATTTCTGAAGATAGTAAATCCACTACTTGCAACATTTATCGTACTACACACATCAAATGTATGATCACCAATAAGTTTGTTGTTCGTTCCTTATGGCCTGTGAATGGTATTTCAGTCACTTCACTTTTCAGAGGAAAGTTTGCAAGTGTCAGATGGTTCAAAATCAAATGACTTCAAAATCCATCATAATGGAATTTTCCATGCGGGTTTCTCCAATGTGACCAAATGCAGTGCCACACTTGTGTGGTATTCTTTTAGTCTTGCGACATTTAGCGTCAGTGTTATGGATGTATCATATTACCATCAATATTCATAACATACATCCCATCTAGGATGGAAGCATGGCCCTTCATGTTATTCATAATACTGAACAACAATTGTTGTTTTTATGAACAACTCTTTTGCAACAAACATTGTGCAATGGGTTAGAGTGTATGAAACTCTAAAATGAATTATGAAAGTAAATCCAGAGGTAATATATTATTATCAACATTCATAACATACATCTCATTCATAATGAAAGTATGGCCCTTATGTTATTCATAACACCAAACATCAAAAGTTCTCTTATGAACAACCTTCTTGCAAGATACCTTATGCAATGGGCTAGAGTGTGTAAAACTCTAAATGAATTATGAAAATAAATACAGACGGTAATACACCAATGGAAGGTATAGTAACATTTACTATGTTCCCTGTGTATACCTAAACCTCATTCCTGGCTAGTCTTTCAGGCCATAGTAGTTCTTACATCGAGTTGCAACAGAATGCAATCGAGCGGGTATCTTTGTGATTAACTCACAATACCCAAAAATTAGTGATTAACATGTTTAACCATAATTCCCAAGAACTATATCTTTGACCAGCCTTCTATACATCAAAAACTTGTATGACATTCATACATGAGCTGGATATTCCAGTCTTCTTTCTTTTTGCCTTTATATTTCTAACAGTTTAACTTTTAGCATTTCTCCTACTCTCAGAAGAAGCACCCAACTTAAGAGTGGCGTTAGCCTCAGACTTTCTAGGCGTGAAAGTTTCACTAACACCCTTCGGACACTTCCTTTCTCTTAAGTTTTTTGTTTTATTCACCTTTCATCATATGACAGGCGTTCTCCTGGATCCCTCTCTTATCAGTCTAATGCATAGTAAACTCCTTTACTAATAGTTTGCAAACAAACACTGCTTTGGATATCTCATATCTTTTAGCCTTTGTTTGTCCTTGAAAATGATTTTCAGATTCCATGAATATCACATAACTATCCAAACTTTCGAAGTTCGGGTCTCATGGAAGCAAACATATAGCACTTGACTGAAATGGAATTCTAGCTTTTGGATCGAAGGACGAGAGTCACATGATCCATAGCATAAGAGAGAGAATACCGAAAGTATGCGATAGGACAAAGTCCTTCTTGGCACTCTTGAGGACAATCCTCACATTACGTTACCAAGCGTAAAGTATTAACCAGATATTTAACAGCTATTCAATTTTAACAGGGAAGGTGGAAACGCGAGACATTATTCTACAACTATTAAGCAAATCACACTTAGAGAATGTTCAAAATTAATTTCACTGAGAATTAAAAGAATTAATTCTACAGCGCGCTCCCACTCAAATCAATATCTCTCATAATTGATTGTGAGTGATTCAAGACCCGTGTTTTGATTATTCGTCATTGATGTTAGTCACCACTGATGACGAAAATCTCAACCGGTAGGCCAACCTGCCAATCACATCTCTATGCGACTCTTGTTCATCTTTCGATGGGCGTGTTCCGAGCTCATGACTGTCATGCCTGAACGTCAAAGACAACCAAGTGATCTCGCTGCGAGGTCTGAACTCACCCGCCTCACACATCCCTAATCGTTCGTACCCATGTTAGTCATGGCGCACCCCGAAAAGTTAGGTGCCGTGACGGTGCTACACTTGGGAGAACACTATCAACTATGATATTTTTGTGAGAGATCACCCTAATAAAAAGCGACTACCGCGCAATCAAGAAGGGTGCATCATAAGGGATAAACATCTCAGGCAATTCATAATAGCATGATATGGTATAGCCCTTTCTGACGGAGAAGTCTTCTATTTCTTCGTCTTTGGCATTCGCGTCGGTGTTCGCCTTCGCGAAGATTGCCACCACCTTGTCGATGCACCAGATAATATTGCTATCTCTATAGCTAATAAAATAATGCATTACAACAAGGTTGACACGCAGGTCATTAAAGTGCAATCATATGGCTGCAGCCATCATGCCGAATCATGACACGCAGGTCATGTTAATAAATTTACATCATATAGACATCTCATACATAATCAAATTAATTTGAGCACTGCTATACCACATCACATGCACATGCAAACCATCCTGCAAAACCAACTTAGACGCCTCTAATCGGTTCATGCAAAAACTGGTTTTTCGTGGCTTCTAAGGTTTCGAAACAAACCGAAGCTACCAACGTCCATCATCAAGCATGATTATCCAAGTCGCTAGATTAACAACGCGGGGTGTATGAAACATGAGATAATAAAATCTCGAGCCCCATACTGAACTTCGTCATACGCATGACCCCCGTGCAGATCATATCTGCATTGCCCTTTCGTCTACGAAACAACCATCTTTCTTTGACTAAAGTGGAACCCAAAGAACTGTTAGCACTTCGTTGATCTGTCAATCAGCATACTCAGGAGCAGCATGAAAGGATCGCGGATTGCCAGAACTTTGTAAGATTCCACAATGCTGTCAAGATCAGGACTACGCAAATTAGAGGGAAGCAACAAGAACATCGGGTAACAGATTTCATCTGCTACCCGCACAAATAATTTTCAGTAGCAGAACTCATCTACTACCTAATTATATTGTGCAACACCCATACATCTCATGTATTCTAGATCGCAACCGGCATCTACGCATAGCACGGCTCATGATGCCACTGTTGGGTAACGCAGCAGAAAACAAAAAATTTCCGACCTACGCACCAGCCCAGGACCACTATGGAGACTGCATACAAGGTTTGATCAGTTTCGTTACCGACTCGTAGCGCAGCGGAAGTAGAGTCGATGACGATCGTCGGTGCAGATCCCCGCAGCTAGGATTTACAACCTCCCAACCGCGAGGATGTATACCCTCATCAACCACCCGGACAGCCCTTTGGGAGGCGGTCGGACAGTCCCCGGACGGTGTCGCGGACAGCCCTTCGGGAGGACTCACAGAACTCGGACCGTCACATGGACAGCCCTTCGGGAGGCACTCACGAACAGCCCCACGGGCACTAAGATCGAAACTACGACCTCTCTACAGAGTTGCACACATAGGGTGTCATCTATCCGGCAGGGCTTCGCCGTCCAGAACTAGTTCCCACCGGAACCCAGACAGCCTTTTGGCTCTACGAAACTCTTTTCGTGGGAGGGAGAGAGAAGCCAGATAATTGCATGGCATGAGTATGAGAGCAAGGGGATGAAGGAGATGGCAGCCCCAACTCCTCCTTTGTTAGGCCAAGGCAAGGGGTGGGGTGGGATGTTGAAATACCAAAATACCCAAGCTTCATGTCACACATGAAAGGGCATAATGGTAACACAAGGGCGGCACCAAGGGGACACCACCATGGCAGCCCTTGGGCCGGCCCACATCTTGTCCCCCCCCATGGGGGGGCCCCCCCAACAAGCCACCAACATGTCTCCATGAAACATGCATGCTCCCTAGACAAAAAGCCACCAAACATGCAACCCCTGATTCGTGGGATCTTGTCCCCTCGCGCTGAGACAAGATGTTTTCCGCGAAACTTTTTCTGAAAAATTCCAGAAGGTGCCAGAACATTTCTAGCACCCTCTAAAATTATTCTGGGCATGATCCGAAACATTTTCAGTGTGGTGGTTTTTATCCGCGGAAATCATCAACAGCGGTTACGGCAGTTTCGGAACATTTCCGGTTTTTCTCTTTGAAAATTCCCAGAAGTTCCCAGACCAATTCTGGCATCCTCTGAAAATTTCCAGGCGGTGCCGAAACCCTTTTTGACCAAATAATATATTCCGAAACAACTTTTCGGTTTTACCGAAACTCTTTCGGTGTTCTCTCTCTCGGAACTCTTCCGTTGTCTCCGAAACATTTTCGGTGACTTTCTCTCAGACTCCCTGTCTAGCGTTCAACAGATAGATGACCCTTAAGCATGTGACCCTATAGGTTCGGTGAAGTATAGACATGACCGGAACTCTTTCCGATCAATGATCAACATCGGAGCCGTGGACACCCATATTGACCCCTATACCTACACGAATAAATATTCGAGTGAACCTCCAGTTGCCGTGTGCTATTCCTGTTGCTTCGCGATATGTTACAAATACCCGAGGTGAGACATGTTGGCATTCCCGTGGATCAACAAATTGTCCACTATGCTAGTTACCTCGTTACCGGTATTGTTCTCTTTTCTCGTTACCGTGTTGCGGCATCCCCGTGATCAAATCACAAAGTGTCTGGCCAGACGATGATGGATACCGTAACACCGAGAGGGCCCAGAGATATCTCTCCATCGTCGGAGGAGCAAATCCCAATCTTGAGCTATCAAGTTACTTGACATACTTTTCCATGAACCCGTAAGCCGCCGTAATAGCCACCCATTTACGGATGACGTTTAACAAACCCCAAAGTTCATGAAGCAAGCATGAAGAAACTCGATACTCTCATGGTCTGAGGAATCATGCAAACGTTAACTATCTCTGTGTTATTAACCATTAACTCATGACGAATGTATCTCATAGCATAACATCAATTCGGGTCGATTCAACACAAATGTCCTTCCTGACATTGTGCCCTCAAAGTTGCTGGCATAGACATGCCCATGATTGGGAAAACATAATCATCATGCAACACTTGAGCTAGTCTTAGAGGCACGACTAGGAATACATTTTACCATTTATTATACCACACGTGCACATGGGTTTTCCCCAGAGCCTTTATGGATATACGGGCTCGGGAACCATAGCAGTTATAGCATGGAATATAAACTTAATTATGAACAGGGAGATAATTAATAACATTTATTATTGCCTCTAGGGCATATCTCCTACACTAATACCACCCGAGTATGTGTAGATTGGGTTCGTTTTCCCATGCTCTGCTCCCGATCCGATGCAAAATTTCGGCAGCACCTCCCCGCTGTTCTCCTGATACACGTCTCTGCAATAAGCAGAGAGGATGTGTACCCGGAGAACAACAGGGAGGCACTGACGAAATTCTGCATCGGATCCGGAGCAGAGCATATGGGAAAACGAACCCAATCTACACATACTCGGGCTGTCCATGGATAACGTTGGACAATTCGAAAGAATCACGGTTATAAATATGCAAATGAATGCATATTTATAGATGTAACCCTTTCGAACGGGAGACGCATAGTGGTCACGCATACTGATGATTGACACCTACAGCTAGCAAGTTTCATCGGCACGAAGACCGAAACAGAGCAAATGAAGGGGGGTGGAGGAGATGTCATTTGTGCTCACCCACGAACGCAGAGGCGGAGCTCGTCGAACGCACGGGGAGGTCGTCGAACACCAGACCCTCGCAGCAACGAAAGAACTGCACATTTAAATCAGAAAATATATGACCTAACTCATAATTCACAAATATATGACGGGGTGTCGGGTCGGGGTGTCGGGGTGTCGGGTTGACTTTCATTCCGTCGATGCTCCCTTCAACAACTCTCACCTCTCAAGTGGTGGTATATATGTATGGTGGGGCACTCCTTGCCTGTTTATTTCGACCGTCGGTGACGGTCGTTACTCCCATCCCTTGCTGCGTTACCAAGGTCTCACAGCAAGAGATGAGGAGCAACGACCACCTACGACAATAGCCGGTGTCTTTCCTCTTATAACATCTCTCATCTCTCAATGTTATTTCGACCGTCGGTGACGGTCGGTCTTTTCGTCCTCCCCCTGCTTTACCAAGGTCACAGAGGGGGAGGACGAGAAAGACCGACCACCTACGAACAGCCGGTATCCTTCCTTCAAGAGCATCTCATCTCTCACTCTCATCTCTTTCAAAAGGAAGCACCATCAGAATGAAAGTCATCCCTCGACCACTCGACCCCTCGACGACCCTCGACCCTCGACCCCTCGGAGATTCTTTTCCTTATTTTCTCTCCTCGACGACCCATGAACGACTACACCGCACCAAACTCCAGCCATCGACACAATGACCGGAACAGAGCAAATAGGGGAAGGTCAGGGAGGAGATGACAGTCGAGCTCACCCTTAGACCGTAGAGGCGGTAGTCGAACAACGATGACAACGGCAACGGGACCGACAGTGCTCCTGGAGGTGAAGAGAAGATCCCTGCACATGAAAAACAATCCAACATAAGCACCGCAGAACAATATAATCAACAACATCTAACCTAACGGAATAAAAAGACACTATTTTTTTAAATGAAAATCCATACATAAATCCACCCATACATCTATATAGCATTCATCCATCTTTCCATCCATACATCTACACAGCATACATCCATCTAGCAATCCATATAACAACTACAAATTGTTCAAAATCACATATACATACATCCATCCACAGATTGCTGGCACCGCCCCTGTATACATACATCCATCTATCCATCCATCCTTACATCAATCTATCCATCCATCCACAGATCCATCAACTCCTAAATCCATACATGCAAAAAATAAGAACAAAGAGGGGACCGATGCTCACCGTGGGCTGGGCAGAGGGGGCAGAGGGCAAGGAGGAGCTGGTGCGGCGGTGGTGGAGAGGGGGGCGGCGGTGTGGAGGAGGGAAGGAGGAGGGAGGGGGCAGCGGCAGTGGAGGAGGGGAGGGGGCGCCGTGGTGGAGAGGGGGGGGGCCAGTGGTGGAGGGGGGAGGGGCGGCGGTGGAGGGGGAGGGAGGGGGGCGGCGGTGGAGGAGGGAGGGAGGGGGGCGGCGGTGGAGGAGGGGAGGGGGCGGCGTGGGGGAGGGGGGACGGCTGCGGGGGTGGAGGAGGGGGGGCGGCGGCGGCGGTGGAGGGAGGGGGCGGCGGCGGCCTGCGCGGGAGGGGGCGGCGGCGGCGGCCTGCGCGGGAGGCAGAGGGTGGGGAGGCGGGAGAAAGAGATGTGGAGGAGGGCGCGCGCGCGGGGGGCCAAATTAACCCCCCGCATTGCCGTCTGTTTTTTTATTTTTTTTTCTCTTTGCCGTCTGCTGGCGGACGGCAAAGAATTCTTTGCCGTCCGCCAGCAGACGGCAAAGAGGATGACCGTTAGACCGCCACCGGCATGAAACTGTGGGCCCCTCTTACCTCTTTGCCGTCTGCTGGCAGACGGCAAAGAAATGCAACCTCTGTTTGCCATCAGCTGGTTCTTTGCCGTCTGCTTTGAGAAGACAGACGGCAAAGAGCCTCTTTGCCATCAGCTGGCAGACGGCAAAGAGCTGGCAGATGGCAAAGACCCAGATTCCAGTAGTGTACATTGTTCCCTTTGTCATCGGTATGTTACTTGCCCGGGATTCGATCGTCGGTATCTCAATACCTAGTTCAATCTCGTTACCGGCAAGTCTCTTTACTCGTTCTGTAATGCATCATCCCGTAACTAACTCATTAGTCACATTGCTTGCAAGGCTTATAGTGATGTGCATTACCGAGAGGGCCCAGAGATACCTCTCCGACAATCGGAGTGACAAATCCTAATCTCGATCTATGCCAACTCAACAAACACCATTGGAGACACCTATACAGCATCTTTATAATCATCCAGTTACGTTATGATGTTTGATAGCACACTAAGTGTTCCTCCGATATTCGGGAGTTGCATAATCTCATAGTCATAGGAACATGTATAAGTCATGAAGAAAGCAATAGCAACAAACTAAACGATCATAGTGCTAAGCTAACGGATGGGTCTTGTCAATCTCATCATTCTCTAATGATGTGATCCCATTCATCAAATGACAACTCATGTCTATGTCTAGGAAACTTAACCATCTTTGATCAACGAGCTAATCAAGTAGAGGCATACTAGTGACACTCTGTTTATCTATGTATTCACACATGTACTAAGTTTCCGGTTAATACAATTCTAGCATGAATAATAAACATTTATCATGATATAAGGAAATATAAATAACAACTTTATTATTGCCTCTAGGGCATATTTCCTTCAGTCTCCCACTTGCACTAGAGTCAATAATCTAGATCACACAGTAATGATTCTAACACCCATGGAGTCTTTGTGCTGATCATGTTTTGCTCGTGAGAGAGGCTTAGTCAACGGGTCTGCAACATTCAGATCCATATGTATCTTGCAAATCTCTATGTCTCCCTCCTTGACTTGATCGCAGATGGAATTGAAGCGTCTCTTGATGTGTTTGGTTCTCTTGTGAAATCTGGATTCCTTCGCCAAGGCAATTGCACCAGTATTGTCACAAAAGATTTTCATTGGACCCGATGCACTAGGTATGACACCTAGATCGGATATGAACTCCTTCATCCAGACTCCTTCATTTGCTGCTTCTGAAGCAGCTATGTACTCCGCTTCACACGTAGATCCCGCCACGACGCTTTGCTTAGAACTGCACCAACTGACAGCTCCACCGTTTAATATAAATACGTATCCGGTTTGTGACTTAGAGTCATCCGGATCAGTGTCAAAGCTTGCATCGACGTAACCATTTACGACGAGCTCTTTGTCACTTCCATAAATGAGAAACATATCCTTAGTCCTCTTCAGGTATTTCAGGATGTTCTTGACCGCTGTCCAGTGATCCACTCCTGGATTACTTTGGTACCTCCCTGCTAAACTAATAGCAAGGCACACATCAGGTCTGGTACACAGCATTGCATACATGATAGAACCTATGGCTGAAGCATAGGGAATGACTTTCATTTTCTCTCTATCTTCTGCAGTGGTCGGGCATTGATTCTGACTCAACTTCACACCTTGTAACACAGGCAAGAACCCTTTCTTTGCTTGATCCATTTTGAACTTCTTCAAAACTTTATCAAGGTATGTGCTTTGTGAAAGTCCAATTAAGCGTCTTGATCTATCTCTATAGATCTTGATGCCCAATATGTAAGCAGCTTCACTGAGGTCTTTCATTGAAAAACTCTTGTTCAAGTATCCTTGTATGCTATCCAGAAATTCTATATCATTTCCAATCAACAATATGTCATCCACATATAATATTAGAAATGCTATAGAGCTCCCACTCACTTTCTTGTAAATACAGGCTTCTCCAAAAGTCTGTATAAAACCATATGCTTTGATCACACTATCAAAACGTTTATTCCAACTCCGAGATGCTTGCACTAGTCCATAAATGGATCGCTGGAGCTTGCACACTTTGTTATCATCTTTTGGATCAATAAAACCTTCTGGTTGCATCATATACAACTCTTCTTCCAGAAATCCATTCAGGAATGCAGTTTTTACATCCATTTGCCAAATTTCATAATCATAAAACGCGGCAATTGCTAACATGATTCGGACGGACTTAAGCATCGCTACGGGTGAGAAGGTCTCATCGTAGTCAACTCCTTGAACTTGTCGAAAACCTTTCGCAACAAGTCGAGCTTTGTAGACAGTAACATTACCGTCAGCGTCAGTCTTCTTCTTGAAGATCCATTTATTCTCTATGGCTTGCCGATCATCGGGCAAGTCAACCAAAGTCCACACTTTGTTCTCATACATGGATCCCATCTTAGATTTCATGGCCTCAAGCCATTTCGCGGAATCTGGGCTCATCATCGCTTCCTCATAGTTCGTAGGTTCGTCATGGTCAAGTAACATGACCTCCAGAACAGGATTATCGTACCACTTTGGTGCGGATCTTACTTTGGTTGACCTACGAGGTTCGGTAGTAACTTGATCTGAAGTTTCATGATCATTATCATTAGCTTCCTCACTAATTGGTGTAGGAATCACTGGAACTGATTTCTGCGATGAACTACTTTCCAATAAGGGAGCAGGTACAATTACCTCATCAAGTTCTACTTTCCTCCCACTCACTTCTTTCGAGAAAAACTCCTTCTCTAGAAAGGATCCATTCTTAGCAACGAATATCTTGCCTTCAGATCTGTGATAGAAGGTGTACCCAACAGTCTCGTTTGGGTATCCTATGAAGACACATTTCTCCGATTTGGGTTCGAGCTTATCAGGTTGAAGCTTTTTCACATAAGCATCGCAGCCCCAAACTTTAAGAAACGACAACTTGGGTTTCTTGCCAAACCACAGTTCATAAGGTGTCGTCTCAACGGATTTAGATGGTGCCCTATTTAACGTGAATGCAGCCGTCTCTAAAGCATAACCCCAAAACGATAGCGGTAAATCAGTAAGAGACATCATAGATCGAACCATATCTAATAAAGTGCGGTTACGACATTCGGACACACCATTACGCTGTGGTGTTCCGGGTGGCGTGAGTTGCGAAACTATTCCGCATTGTTTCAAATGAAGACCAAACTCGTAACTCAAATATTCTCCTCCACGATCAGATTGCAGAAACTTTATTTTCTTGTTACGATGATTTTCCACTTCACTCTGAAATTCTTTGAACTTTTCAAATGTTTCAGACTTATGTTTCATCAAGTAGATATACCCATATCTGCTCAAATCATCTGTGAAGGTCAGAAAATAACGATACCCGCCGCGAGCCTCAATATTCATCGGACCGCATACGTCAGTATGTATTATTTCCAATAAATCTGTTGCTCGCTCCATTGTTCCGGAGAACGGAGTTTTAGTCATCTTACCCATGAGGCATGGTTCGCAAGTACCAAGTGATTCATAATCAAGTGATTCCAAAAGTCCATCAGTATGGAGTTTCTTCATGCGCTTTACACCAATATGACCCAAACGGCAGTGCCATAAATAAGTTGCACTATCATTATCAATTCTGCATCTTTTGGCTTCAATATTATGAATATGTGTATCACTACTATCGAGATTCAACAAAAATAGACCACTCTTTAAGGGTGCATCACCATAAAAGATATTACTCATATAAATAGAACAACCATTATTCTCAGATTTAAATGAATAACCGTCTCGCATCAAACAAGATCCAGATATAATGTTCATGATTGACACTGGCACCAAATAACAATTATTCAGGTCTAAAACTAATCCCGAAGGTAGATGTAGAGGTAGCGTGCCGACGGCAATCACATCGACTTTGGAACCATTTCCCACACGCATCGTCACCTCGTCCTTAGCCAATCTTCGATTAATCCGTAGTCCCTTTTTCGAGTTGCAAATATTAGCAACAGAACCAGTATCAAATACCCAGGCACTACTGCGAGCTTTAGTAAGGTACACATCAATAACATGTATATCACATATACCTTTGTTCACTTTGCCATCCTTCTTATCCACCAAATACTTGGGGCAGTTCCGCTTCCAGTGACCAGTCCCTTTGCAGTAGAAGTCTTAGGCTTAGGTCCAGATTTCGGCTTCTTCACTTGAGCAGCAACTTGCTTGCCGTTCTTCTTGAAGTTCCCCTTCTTCCCTTTACCATTCTTCTTGAAACTGGTGGTCTTGTTGACCATCAACACTTAATGCTCCTTCTTGATTTCTACCTCCGCAGCCTTTAGCATTGCGAAGAGCTCGGGAATTGTCTTATCCATCCCTTGCATATTATAGTTCATCACGAAGCTTTTGTAGCTTGGTGGCAGTGATTGAAGAACTCTGTGAATGACACTATCAACCGGAAGATTAACTCCCAGCTGAGTCAAGTGATTATGATACCCAGACATTTTGAGTATATGTTCACTGACAGAACAATTCTCCTCCATTTTGCAGCTGTAGAACTTATTGGAGACTTCATATCTCTCAATCCGGGCAATTCCTTGAAATATTAACTTCAACTCCTGGAACATCTCATATGCTCCATGACGTTCAAAACGTCATTGAAGTCCCGGTTCTAAGCCGTAAAGCATGGCACACTGAACTATCGAGTAGTCATTAGCTTTGCTCTGCCAGACGTTCACAACGTCCGGCGTTGCTCCTGCAGCGGGTCTTGCACCTAGCGGTGCTTCCAGGATGTAATTCTTCTGTGCAGCAATGAGGATAATCCTCAAGTTACGGACCCAGTCCGTGTAGTTACTACCATCATCTTTCAACTTAGCTTTCTCTAGGAACGCATTAAAATTCAAAGGAACAGTAGCACGGGCCATTGATCTATAACAACATAGACATGCAAAATACTATCAGGTACTAAGTTCATGATAAATTAAAGTTCAATTAATCATATTACTTAAGAACTCCCACTTAGATAGACATCCCTCTAATCATCTAAGTGATCACGTGATCCAAATCAACTAAACCATGTCCGATCATCACGTGAGATGGAGTAGTTTTCAATGGTGAACATCACTATGTTGATCATATCTACTATATGATTCACGCTTGACCTTTCGGTCTTAGTGTTCCGACGCCATATCTGCATATGCTAGGCTCAACAAGTTTAACCCGAGTATTCTGCGTGTGCAAAACTGGCTTGCACCCGTTGTATGTGAACGTAGAGCTTATCACACCCGATCATCACGTGGTGTCTCGGCTCAACGAACTGTAGCAATGGTGCATACTCAGGGAGAACACTTGTACCTTGAAAGTTAGTGAGAGATCATCTTATAATGCTACCGTTGAACTAAGCAATATAAGATGCATAGAGGATAAACATCACATGCAATCAATATAAGTGATATGATATGGCCATCATCATCTTGTGTCTTTGATCTCCATCTCCAAAGCACCGTCATGATCACCATCGTCACCGGCTTGACACCTTGATCTCCATCGAAGCATCGTTGTCGTATCGCCAACTATTGCTTCTACGACTATCGCAACCACTTAGTGATAAAGTAAAGCAATTACATGGCGATTGCATTTCATACAATAAAGCGACAACCATAAGGCTCCTGCCAGTTGCCGATAACTTTTACAAAACATGATCATCTCATACAACAATTTATATATCATCACGTCTTGACCATATCACATCACAACATGCCCTGCAAAAACAAGTTAGACGTCCTCTACTTTGTTGTTGCAAGTTTTACATGGCTGCTATGGGCTTAGCAAGAACCGTTCTTACCTACGCATCAAAAACCACAACGCTTTTCGTCAAGTTTGCTGTTTTAACCTTCAACAAGGACCAGGCGTAGTCACACTCGATTCAACTAAAGTTGGAGAAACAGACACCCACTAGCCACCTGTGTGCGAAGCACGGCGGTAGAACTAGTCTCATGAACGCGGTCATGTAATGTCGGTCTGGGCCGCTTCAACCAACAATACCGCCGAATCAAAGTATGACATGCTGGTAAGCAGTATGACTATTATTGCCCACAACTCTCTGTGTTCTACTCGTGCAAATAACATCTACGCATAGACCTGGCTCGGATGCCACTGTTGGGGAACGTAGTATTTCAAAAAAATTCCTACGATCACGCAAGATCTAGCTAGGAGAAGCATAGCAACAAGCGGGGAGAGTGTGTCTACGTACCCTATTAGACCGAAAGCGGAAGCGTTTAGTAACGCGGTTGATGTAGTCGAACGTCTTTGCGATCCAACCGTTCAAGTACCGAGTGCACGGCACCTCCGCGATCTGCACACGTACAGCTCAATGACGTCCCTCGAACTCTTGATCCAGCTGAGGCCGAGGGAGAGTTTCGTCAGCACGACGGCGTGGTGACGGTAATGATGAAGTTACCGGCGCAGGGCTTCGCCTAAGCACTACGACGATATGACCGAGGTGTGTTTCTGTGGAGGGGGGCACCGCACACAGCTAAGAGAAACTTTGGTGTGTCTTTGGGGTGCCCCCCTCCCACGTATATAAAGGGGGGAGGGAGGAGGAGGCCGGCCAAGGGGAGGAGGTGCGCCATGGGGGGGCAATCCTACTCCAAGTAGGATTCAGCCCCCCCTTTCCTATTCCAACAAGGAGAAGGGGGAAGGAGAGGGAGGAGAGAAGGAAAGGGGGGCCGGCCCCCCTAGTCCAATTCGGTTTGGGCTAAGGGGGGCGCGCGCCACCCTATGGCCTGCCTCCTCTCTTCCACTACTAGGCCCATGAGGCCCAATAACCCCCCGGGGGTTTCCGGTAACCCCCCGGTACTCCGGAAAATACCCGATACACCTCGGAACTATTCCGGTGTCCGAATATAGTCTTCCAATATATCAATCTTCATGTATCGACCATTTCGAGACTCCTTGTCATGTCCGTGATCTCATCCGGGACTCCGAACTACCTTTGGTACATCAAAACACATAAACTCATAATACCGATCATCATCGAACGTTAAGCGTGCGGACCCTACGGGTTCGAGAACTATGTAGACATGACCGAGACTCATCTCTGGTCAATAACCAATAGCGGAACCTGGATGCTCATATTGGCTCCCACATATTCTACGAAGATCTTTATCGGTCAAACCGCATAACAATATACGTTGTTCCCTTTATCATTGGTATGTTACTTGCCCGAGATTCGATTGTCGGTATCTCAATACCTAGTTCAATCTCGTTACCGGCAAGTCTCTTTACTCGTTCCATAATGCATCATCCCATAACTAACTCATTAGTTACATTGCTTGCAAGGCTTATAGTGATGTGCATTACCGAGAGGGCCCAGAGATACCTCTCCGACAATCGGAGTGACAAACCCTAATCTCGATCTATGCCAACTCAACAAACACCATCGGAGACACCTGTAGAGCATCTTTATAATCACCCAGTTACGTTGTGACGTTTGATAGCACACTAAGTGTTCCTCCGATATTCAGGAGTTGCATAATCTCATAGTCATAGGAACATGTATAAGTCATGAAGAAAGCAATAGCAACAAACTAAACGATCATAGTGCGAAGCTAATGGATGGGTCTTGTCAATCACATCATTCTCTAATGATGTGATCCCGTTAATCAAATGACAACTCATGTCTATGGCTAGGAAACTTAACCATCTTTGATCAACGAGCTAGTCAAGTAGAGGCATACTAGTGACACTTTGTTTGTCTATGTATTCACACATGTACTAAGTTTCCGGTTAATACAATTCTAGCATGAATAATAAACATTTATCATGATATAAGGAAATATAAATAACAACTTTACTATTGCCTCTAGGGCATATTTCCTTCAAGCCTATCAAAGACTAGCATCTTCAGCGTCTTGCAGCATTAGAAGAGTGTAGATTAATACATTATAAAGTAGTACGTAATAGCAACAATGCCCAAAGATCCTTCCTCGACTCCCTGCGAGAAAGCGATCCCCGAGACATAAAACCAGTTAACTGTCACAAGTATCCAGTTCTAGTTGTAGTAGATCGGGATACTTTCTGAGCGTCCGTTACCGGGGACACGGCTATTCGAATAGATATACTTCCTTGCAAGGGTGCACCAACTTACCCAACACGCTCGATTACCTCTGGACGGACACACTTGCTTGGTTCATGCCCGGCCTCGGCTGATCGACATGCCGTAGCCCTACCTAGATTCAGCAGAGAGGCCAGCACACCGGTCTAAATCCTAAGTGCTTAGGGGTCTTGGGCCCATCGCCCTTTGCACTCCTGCACGTTACGTGGGCGGCCGGGAGCAGACCTAGCCCCTGTATACACACGCAGGCCGTCGCGGTCCAACCCGGCACGCACCGCTCAATTGCTGGCACACTACCAGAAACCATACTTTTCCTGTGAGTGGCCTATTTTCCTGTGAGGCCCGAAGCCCCTCATAGGAATAACAATATTCCTGTCGGGCAAATTTTCACTCTCAGGAAAATATTTTATTTTCCTGTAGGACTTGTTGGGCCCCTCAGGAAAATATGTTTTCCTGTGTTGTCCAGCCCACAGGAAAGAAGTATTTTTAGCCCAGCCCGCTATCGCACCACCGCGAAACAGGCCTGGGGCTGAAAATTCTTAGTTCGCGCGTTTTTTTTCCCCTTTTGGCGCCTCAAGCGAAACTTACTCTCGCCAGCTTATATTATCCTGTGTTGTATGGGCCTACAGCAAAATATACACAGAGAGAGATGAGGAGAAGACCCTAGAAAAATTCCCCACTTCTCCTCTTTCCCCATCTCGTCTGCTCCATGGCCGCCGCCTTCCTCCGCAGCCGCATTCCTCCGACTTCCTCGCCACAGCCGCCGCCGTCCTCGACAGGGAACTCGTTCCAGCGCTGCTTGCCATCAGCTCCTCCAATCTCCACCCCCGCTCATCGCCCAGCTCCTCCACCGCTGCCCGAGTCAACCTTCGTCCGCCATGCATCCCCGATCTCCTTCCATCCCGAACCACCACCGTCGCTCTGCCTCCACCTCCCTCTGGCGCCGCATCCAACCAACCTTGGACCACCCCAACACGGCTGCCCTGTACGCGTTGCCTGCTCCCCGTGCTCCATGCTCCAGATCCGGGTCACTCCCGTCGCATGTCCAGCAAGCCACCGGCTACTCCTCCAACATGACAACAGCAGGCTCCTCCTCTCCCTTTCGTCCAAATCAGCTGATCTGTTTTACTGTGGTAAGTCTCAATCTGGGTCATCCAAAAACAGCAGTCAGGATCTTATCTATTCATATAAATTATGTATAATTAATCTAGGTCTTTGGGCGGCAGGATCTTGATTTACTTTTTTGCGTGGCTCATTGCTTGAAAGATTAGCTGTATGGGTGAGAAAATAAGGGCCCTTTGCATTTGTTTGGAGTCTATTGATTTATTCAGTTTTCATTTTGCAAGAAAGATCTTTGTTTTCTCTCGTATCTAAATTTTTAGATGCTACTGTTAGGTGTACTATTAGTACTCTCATTTATCGTCGCTAGTTATGTGCTTTCAGGAACTCTCCGAGAATTAAGGAACTCTCTGCTTTTGTCAGAACTCTCGGCCTTGTTGTCTCCTCCGCCTGTTCTCTGCTTTGAGGAACATGAAGATGTTGGAGAAAAGGAAGGTACATGCTTGCTGAACTGATTTATAGCATACAAATCTGAATGCTGTGTGTTTATATTCGCTTGCTAGTGTCTTGTAGTTGACCCAGGCAGATGCCACAACCTGAGGCTTGATTGCTTGATTTTCTGTTTTATATCTCCTATCTTATCAATGAATATGCAACACAGTTTGTGTTGTCCGAAAAAAGAGAGGCACTTTTCAACTTGAGATGGGTGCACCCTCCAAAAGAATTAACTTCATGCAATTAGCTTGTTTCAAAAGAACACAAGCCGATTTTGCTTCTGGAACTCAGCACACTAACTTACTCCATAGGTTATTATTGTCGTAGATTAGAACTAAAAACTGAAAATAATATCCTTGATGGAAGTGATGACTATTGCATTTTTTTTCTTACTGGCTGTCTATGTCTTTCGGCTATCTACCAAGTTATTGATTACACTATCAGATTGATGGTTCATGAGAATGTGTATATGAAGTAATTCTTTCCTGTTTATTTTAGGGGTAAAAAGGGTAAGGCGTCATGGACTAGTGGTGAAACAAGCTTTCTGGTACCAATGATGAAAGAGTGTGGATGCAGCAAAGTTATGTTGTCAAAATTGATGGACAAAGAAGTTGCAGCATGTATTTAATGCATCTCACACTAAGGTGGTGTATATGCTTGTCTTGATGTGGTGATTATCTCACAAATACTAGGTGTGTTGGTTCTTACCTTATTATTTGCTATTCCCATCACTTATTTAATGCATTACTTATTCGCGATGAGGGGAGTACAAAGAAGGCCGAGACCTCATTAAGATCGCCTCCTAATGGATGTACGGTCCAACTTACAGCTACTGGTGCATTTTAGTGTTAATTACTCCTATTCATTTTCCCTAAAAGCACTACAATATAGTATAACATCCAATGATTATTGTGCTGCCATATGCCATATCTCAAATTTACAAAGAAAATACTGAGTGGGCATTCTTTTTTCTTCCGTGTTTCTTGATTGGCCTGAGTGCTTTTCTCAATGAAGTGTCATGGTATTAAATTGTCAACAAGCAGAGCAGATAATGTTCTTAATCACCTTAATACATAATGTTCTCATGCTAACAGGAATGGGAGCATCAATGTTGTAGGTATGGACCATAGTATGCACACTATAATGCAACTTCTATTGATTCTGATATCTACCTGATGTTGCTCATCTTCTCTTGACTTTTCAATATTAGTTCTCCCTAATGTTGTACCTGAATTCGCAGGGAAACACCTATTCATCTCATGTTAGCTTGGAGGATGGTGCTATGGACAACCACAACAATGGCAACACTATATGCAACATTGATGGTGAGAACATCGGTGGCAGTCTAGATGACTTAGGAAGTTATGAAGTGATGAATGTAGGTGATGGATGAAAATTTAGAGTGGTGGTGCCATGTATTTGTACAACTGTTATGTTATTGCCTTTGAGCAAGTAAAATTTTCACTTGTAAAGTGCAAAATGTCAGATCATCGTTTACTCAATATGTGTGTGTGTGTGTGTTGTATGTATACTGATTTTGGATGCATGCACATAGGTATGATATGGATAATGGTAACTGGATCATTTATAGAAAGATTTTGGAATTGTTAATTATATCATGCAAATTCTATTCTCATTTATCCTGAGTGTTTACCCATAAGTTAAATGCATGTTTCCCTGTCGGCTGGCTGTAACAAAAGGTCTGTTTCTAAACCTGACGGATCAAGATTTTCCTGAGAGTAGCCGACAGGAACAGCCGCCAGGAAAATAATTCCTGTCGGCTAACCGTCAGGCATTAGAGGATTTCCCTGTCGTTTTAATCCTGAAGGATTTTGCCTGTCGGCTGACCGACAGGAAATAGTTTCCTGACGGTAATCTGAATTTTCCTGTGGGTTTCTGGCCATCGGGAAAAGTACTGTTTCTGGTAGTGGCATCTAAAGAACTTCGGCTAAAACATACGACGTCGAGTGCCCATACTATTCCTGCGTGGTGGTTAGTGCGAAAAGGTCAGAGGCCTACTCAGATCACATATCCTAACCCTTAGTGTTTTGGTAGCTCGCGGTGATGATCATGGACTATCCGTGTGTCCATAACACCAAGGAGGAATCTGAGGAATCACCCTCGTTGGATCCCTACTCGATGTAACCGTCAAGGTGAACTCGGAGGAATCACCCTCGATGGGTTCACACTTGAGGGGTTGCACGACAGGGCATTGGTGGAGGTGGTGAAAGAGAAATCACCCTTGATAACCCACAACCGACTAGCTACGCTGCAGAGTTATCATTAGGAGTGGGATAGGAGGTATCACCCTCGTCACTTGATACTAACTCTGCAGAGTCGTACAACTAAAAGGGGGGGGGGGGGGGGGGCGGGGGGGGGGGGGGGGGGGTGCGGTGATGTGTCGGTCTCAGCCCATCGATCTCATAGATCGGGGCACCGGTAACAAAGCGGGGCAATAGGGACAAGGATGAGGGGCCATTGATGGTTCACTAACCAACCTATACTAAGCATTTTAGGATAGCAGGTAAGGTATCAACAGCAGTTACAAAGAAACAGGCTATGCATCATAATAGCATCAATCAACTACAGTAGCAAATTCTAATGCAAGCATGAGTGAGAAAGAACAGGCGATATTTGAATGATCAAGGGGGGTTTTGCTTGCCTAGAAGCTCTGCGGTGAAAGAGGGGTCGTCGGGGATGTAGCAGTCCTCAGGGGCAGCGTCGGTCACGGGTCTACCGAAGAGAAGAGGGGAGAGAAACAATAAATATAAAGCAAAAAAATGCAACACAATGCATGTCACGGCAATATGCAGTGCTGGGGGTGACCTAATGCAATGCTACACGTTACAGACGGAGTGGGAAAATATCTGGGGATATTTTCCCGGCTTTAGGCAGTTTTCGGACAGATGATCCGAAGGAGAAGGTTCCATGTTTGTAGCGTTGTGGGCGTGTGACACCTACATGGAGGGCATATTCGGATTCGTCTCATTTTTCTGATCAACTTTCATGTAGAAAACTTTTTCATCCGAGCTACGGTTTATTTCCTATGATTTTCGGAAGTTTTAAAACGTTTTCTGAAATTCCTGGAATTAATTTTAATTCGAAAATAACAAAAAAAGCAGTTATTGCGTCAGCAGTGGGTCAGCGTGATGTCAGCAGTCAACCCAGCCGGTCCAGGTCAAACCTGACTGCTGGGACCCACATGTCAGTGGCGCAGGACTAATTAGAGTTTAATTAAATTAAACTGGGTTAAATAGCAGGTCGGCCCCACTGTCAGTGACTAATCTAATTACAGATTAACTTTATTTTAGAGAAACATTTAGTTAACGGGTGGGGCCCGCCTGTCAGCGACTGGGGTTGCCCAGTCTGCATGTTGACTGGTCAACCCAGTCAACTGGGGCCCCTGGGGCCCACTGGTCAGTGACCCAGGGGTGACCCAGGCCTTGCCACGTCGGCGTCGGCGCCGGTGTTACTCCGGCGACCAAAAACGCGGTGGCGCGGCCACGGACCTCGTCGGGATTTCGCTATGGTGGCCCATTTCGCACACGGTTTTGCGGCGTTCGCGTGTGTTCGATGCCGCATTGAACGGTGGTGGCGGCGCTGGCTGGGGTGGCCGGAGACGACGGCGGCGAGCTCGAGGGCAGCACCGACATTCGAGCGAACTCGGGCAAGGCCCTAGGGAGCATGGGGAGGTGAGCTGGCGATGGCGTTGGGCTCCTACGCGTGCGCTGAGCACGTCTACGTGCTCAGTTGAGCTCGACTGTGACGGCAGTGATGGCAACGAGCACGGCTACGGCGGCGGGTATGGCCATGACTATTGCGGCGAGCTACAGCACGGAGGAGAGGTGGAGATGGAGGGGATCTGAGCGGGAGCTCACCGTGGGAGCACAAGGAGGCTCGTCGGGGTTCGGGAGCAGCAGTGGCGGCCGGAATCGATGGAGTTCACCGGCGAGGCAACGGAACAAGACGACATCGTGGGCGACGCTGCGGTGGCTCCCGACTCGTAGTCACAGACGATGTAGCGGACGCGGGCAGAGCTCTACGGCATGGCGTGAGGTGGTCGGTGGCCGCGGGATCGATGGCGACGGCGATGGATACGCTCGGGTGAGTGTGAAAGAGAGCGAGCGGGCGAGAGAGAGAGAGAGGAGGAGAAGTGGGCGAGGACGGTGACGAGGCCGAGGGCGCCGTTCTTATCCCCTCGGCCAGCCTGTAGCGGCGCCGTGTCGTCGCATCGCTGGCATGCGCGCGTGCAGGCAGCGGCATGCCGACACGGCAGAGGAGAGAGGCGGGAGGAGGAAGAGAGAGAGAGAGAGAGAGGTGGGCTGGGCCGTGGCACTGTGCACTTTGGCCCAGTACCTAGTAGCTGTTAGGCCTTTTCCACTTTTTCTTTTTTGTTCTTTTTCTAGCAGCTTTTGCATTTATTTTTAGCCATTAAATGACTTTGCAAAATTGTGGAGCTGGGCAAAACAAATACTAGGGAATATTGTGCACTGCCACAAAAAGTTTGGGAAGTATTTTAATTCATATGAATTTCTCACAAATGAAATAGTATTTAAAATGCTTCTTTTGGCACTGATTTAATTGCCATAGCCCACATTTAGCTTGATGGTGAAGTTGTTTTCCTGAACAGATATTTGTTTTGGAATATTTGCTAAATGATGAACTATTTTCCAGCAATTTTTGTGCAACATCAAATTTCACTTTTGAATTTGAATTGAATTCAGTGATGGAAATTTGAAATGAGATATGAACCAAATGTGATCAAGCATTGCAAATCATGGTGACTTGGCATAATCATTAGTGATCACTGTAGCTCATTACACAGGGGTGTTACAATTCTTCTCCTCTAAAAGAAATTCTCATCCCGAGAATTCAGGAGGTAGAAGGGAAAATATCGGGATATTCTTCTCAAAGATGATCCTCGCGTTCCCAAGTGGCTTCATCTTTAGTATGATTCGACCACTGCACTTTAAGGAACTTAGTTTTCTTCTGTTGGGTCCGACGTTCAGCTTGATCCGGTATGCGAACCGGATGTTCTTTATAAGATAGATCATCTTGCAATTCGAGCAGCTCATGATCCACTCCACGATGCGGATCCTTGAGGCAACGACGAAGTTGCAACGCATGGAAGACATCGTGGAGGTGCGAGAATTGCGGTGGCAACTCTAGTTTATAAGCCACCTGTCCACGCCTGGCGAGAATGCGGAAAGGACCAATGTAGCGAGGAGCTAACTTGCCCTTGTTTCCGAAATGGTGAGTGCCCCTCATAGGAGTGACACGCAGATAAGCTTGCTCACCAGGTTGATAGACCAATCCCTAACATTTACGATCATAATTGCTCTTCTGGTGAGATTGGGTCGCCTTGAGATTTTCCCGAACAATACGGACTTACTCTTCAGCTTGTTGGACAATATCCAAACCAATGAGCGGCTGTTCCCCAGTTTTTGTCCAATTCAGAGGGGTTCAACACTTACGTCCATTTAATACCTCGAAGGGTGCCATTTTCAAGCTTGCTTGATAGCTGTTGTTGTAGGAGAATTCAGCATACGGGAGAGATTCTTCCCACTTCTTGCCGAATGAAATGACACAAGCATGCAGCATATCTTCAAGAACTTGATTAACTCGCTCAACTTGGCCTTGGGACTGGGGGTGATAAGCTGAGCTCCAGGTTATACAAGTTCCCATAGCCTTTTGGAAACTTTCCCAAAACCTTGGGGTGAAGAGGCTGCCATGTTCTGAACTAATTTCCTTTGGAATGTCATGGAGTGACATAATTCTGGAGATATACAAGTCCGCTAATTGAGTAGCAGTGATCGTCTCCTTGACTGGCAGAAAGTGTGCAATTTGGAGAGTTGGTCAACGACGACAAGAACAACATCGTGACCCTTCTGCGACTTGGGAAGGCCAGTAATGAGATCCATTTGGACCTTGTCCCATTTCCATAAAGGGATAGGAAGTGGTTGCAGAATTCCAGCAGGGTTTTGATGTTCTGCCTTGACACGATGGCAAACGTCACATTGGGCAACATAGCGAGCAATGTCATGCTTCATTTTACACCACCAGTACCTTTAACGGAGGTCGCGATACATCTTGGTACTACCCAGATGAATAGACAGTGGTGTATCATGTGCCTCCTTCATGACTTTGTTTGTCATAAGCTCGAACCGAGGTACTACAATGCGTTCTCTGAAGTACAAGGTTCCGTCTTCTACAAGCGAGAAATCTCTAGATTTTTCAAAGACAAGATCCCTCTTCATCTGATCAACTGCAGCGTCTTTTGCTTGCGCAGACTTAATAGCTTTCTCAAGATCTGGTTGTATAACAAGGGTATTAAGAGAACCCTGTGGAATAATGTGGAGGTTCAACTTACAAAGTTCTTCATAAAGAAGTGGTTGAGCTCGCTAAACTATGAGGTTGTTGCAGTAGGACTTGTGACTTAGAGCATCGACCATTACATTAGCCTTGCCAGGGGTATATGAAATACCACAGTCATAGTCTGTAATTGCTTCCATCCATCTCTGCTGACGGAGATTCAGATCCTGCTGAGTAAACAGATACTTCAGACTTTGATGATCCGTGTAGATCTCGCAACGATTACCAAGAAGGTAGTGTCACCACAACTTCAGTGTATATATAACCGTAGCCAGTTCGAGATCATGAACTGGGTAGTTCTCTTCATGAGGACGCAACTATCATGAGGCATAAGCAATCACCTTGCGCTCTTGCATTAGGACACAACCTAATCCTTGACGAGAGACGTCGCAATAGATGACGAGTTCCTTGCGAGAATCTGGAGGAGCAAGCACTGGAGCAGAAGTCAGCTTGTCCTTGAGGGTCTGGAAGGTTTCCTGAGATTTGTCTGTCCACTCAAACTTAACGCCTTTGTGAAGCAGATTAGTCAGAGGCTTGGAAATCTTGGAAAAGTTCTCGACAAAACGGCGGCAATAGCTGGCGAGTCCGAGAAAACTTCTGACTTGCTTAACATTCTTTAGGGGAGTCCAGTCAAGAATAGCCTGAACTCATTCTGGGTTGACAGCAATACCATCCTTGGATATGACATGTCCAAGGTAGGTCACTTCGGATAACCAAAATTCACACTTGGAATATTTGGCATAAAGCTGATGCTCTCGAAGCTTCTCCAGAACAAGACGAAGATGTTCAGCATGTTCTTCCTTATTCTTGGAATACACAAGGATATCATCCAAATAAACCATGATGAACTTGTTGAGGTATTCCATAAAGATATAATTCATCAGGCGGGAGAATGTTGCTGGGGCATTAGTTAAGCCAAAGGACATGATGGTGTACTCGTATGAACCATAACGAGTAACAAAGGCAGTCTTGGGAATATCCTCTTCATGAACCCGGATCTGATGGTAACCCAACCTCAAATCGAGTTTAGAGAATACTGAGGATCCAGCAAGTTGATCATACAGATCATTGATCCGAGGAAGCGGATATTTGTTATGAATGGTTGCTTGATTGACAGGTCGGTAATCTTGGACCAATCTGTTCATACCATCTTTCTTCTTGACAAAGAGAGAAGGCGCTCCCCAGGCCGAGGAACTTGGGCGAATGAAACCACTGCGAAGTGACTTGTCAATTTCCTCCTTAAGCTCAAGGAGTTCATGTGGCGTCATCTTGTAGGGACGTTTGGCTATAGGAGTAGCGCCTGGTTTCAAGTCGATGACAAACTCGACTGCCCTAACAGGGGGTACTCCTGGAAGTTCTTCTGGGAAAACATCTTGGAAATCATGAACGACTGGAATGTTTTCGATACCCTCAAGAGGAGAAGCGTTCAATGCATTCAAGGCATAAATCTGGGCTTCAGCATTTTGAATGAGATGAGCATGGTAGTTTACTATCTCATCCGAGGGGTGCAGGAGTTGGACGGTTTTAGTGGCACAATTGATTAAGGCGGTATGAGCCTTCAACCAATCCATTCCCAAAATGAGATCAACTTTGGAAGACTTCAAGACAATGGGAAAAGCATGGAATTCCAATGCGTCAATTTCAATGGTAACATTGGGGCTGAACATAGAGGTTCGACATTGGCCTGTGGGAGTGTTAACCACTAACGATTGATGCAGCTCTTCAAATTTAATGTCATGCATGCATGCAAAATCTTCAGATATGAAAGAATGCGTTGCTCCTGAATCAAATAAAATAGAAGCTGGTCTTGATCTTTAGTCATATTCACATGATAAGCCCGACCACAACCATAAGAAGGCCTGGCATTGTTGTTACGAGGCTGACTATTACCACAGCCAGCAGATGGAAGTGCCATCTGATTCCGATTCTGACGTCAGTCTTTGGCATGATGACCTGGACGTCCACATGTGAAGCACGACCCATCATTGGGACGGGGAGCAGGAGCTCGAAGTGGTGCAGCTTGAGGTCTCGGCTGGCTCTGTGGTGGGGGAGGCAGGCAAGGTGCAACATACAACGACCTTGGAGCAGGTGCTGTTGGGCGGTACATGCTATGAGGAATCCATATACGGCACTTCTGCGAAGACGAGCCCGAAGATGAGCCCGCTTCGCGAGTGCGCTTGAGTGTGTCCTTGTGATCCTTTAGACCAGTCTCGACTTGAATAGCCTTGTTCACCAAGGTGGCGAAGTTGGTGAAGTCTTGGACAAGGAGTGCTAGCTTGATGTCTGGGTTGAGTCCTTCGCGGAACTTCTCGTGTCTGCGAGCATCAGTAGCAATGTCTTACTCAGCATGGCGAGACAATTCAAGGAACTCCTGTTCATAAACTTCCACAGTCTTGCTGCCCTGAGTGAGGTTGCGGAACTCACGTTTCTTTCGGTCCATGACTCCTTGAGGAATGTAGCGGGCACGGAAAGCAGCCTGGAACTCCAGCTAGGTGATGACAGTGCCAACAGGCAGGGTGCGCCTGTGGCTGTCCCACAATTGAGTTGCGGGACACTTCAGAAAGTAGGACGCAAAGGTCACATAGCTGGCAAGGGCAACATCAGCAGCCTCCATCTCATAAGTGATGTCGTGGAGTCAGTCATCAGCATCTAGCGGCTGAACTGAGTTGCGGAAAACAGTTGGGTTGAAGCGCACAGAGTCTTGCAAGGATATTGAGGCTGGCTGCTGGTCAGCATTTGGACGAGGAAACTGATCCATATTCCCTTGCATGAATTGATGGTTTAGTTCAAACTGTTGCATCATTCCAGCCATATAGTCGGGTGGTGGTGGGTTGTTGGCACCACGACCACGACCTCCTGGTCTAACCATCCTGCTAAAATTTAACAGGGATAGTTTAGCAACGAGCAATTGCAGATGTATAGAATCAACCATGAAGTAACACGCACAACAAAGGAAGTGCAATAGATACAACAGAATAGTCAACATGACATACAGATCCTTACATAGAGTCGGTTACAAGCTAGCGTTACAAGTTCAGAAAAGAAAAGCTGGACAACTAGGCAGCACGCAGGCATGCGGTGGAGAGATACAACAACGGGACATAGCGATGTGCTACATCAACATCGGAGAAAACCACTGAAGCCAGGCAACTCCAAGTGACGATGCAGGGTACCCTCGATACGAGGATCCTGCACTCCGTGAATACTCTAGTACAGAACCTGGTCCCGAACTGGAAGAAGAGGACCACGTGGAAGAGTACAACCTCCAACAGCAGGCCACTCAAGACTTGGTGGCATCTCTGTCCTGCGTGGGTAAAGGATGAACTCAGGATGCATCCCTGCACTGACTGCTGGTAGCAACTATGTTAGAGCGTCATAAAGACGAGCACGGGTAGCGAACAACTCAACAGCAAGAGCTTGAGTAGTGCGATCCAGAGCCTGTGTGTACTGAACCAAAACCTGCGGGTCATAAGGACGCGGCATATAAGGAGTACAGACAACAGTGTAGTATCCGGTCTCATCCCCAGTGGGGCCATACGGGATGTATCTGAACCCAGACTCCTCCAAGCGGGTGTGCTCTCTACGGAGATGGGCGATAGCAGTATAGGTAGCATCATGGACTGCCATGTCCACAGTCACTCCGAAACCCTAAAAGGTGTGCAACTCAGTGACAGAGTTATGCTGCCGATCAAAGATCCGAACCACAGCGCGATACTGCTCCTGGTTGAACTCGTGGTAGTCCTCATAAACAGAGTACTCAGGGTACCAGCGATATCCCAGCCGGGTCAAGAGGTCGACCAGAATGGCAAGGAACCCAGTGACATCAACAGCCATAGTCTGGCATACAAGCTGTCTTGCGGGACGCATCTGAAACAAGGAGTGCAGGATGTCAAATGACAGTGTGAGCAGCATAATATAGCATTTGAAAGGAATGATAGCAGATAATCTAGCTCTCTGGGTGAATGTGAACACGAGAACCTAATGTTAGAGTCAGCAAAATCTATAACCCGAATATGAGAGAGATCAGAGTCCCACAGTAAGGAAGAAGAATAAAAGATCCTAGACCCATCCATTTGGCAACGTGGGCCCGTAAGCCACACATCCATGTCAGTAAAATAGTTTTCAAAGACTAGACTCAACTTCGGCCAAGGAGTTGGAAAGAGGGGGTTCCTACAGGCAGTGTGCTCTGATACCAACTTGTGACGCCCCTGACTCAATCGTGCACTAATCATACATGCAAATGCACACGATCAAGCCTAAGGACTCACGGGAAGATATCACAACACAACTCTAAACACAAATAAAAGTCATACAAGCTTTATATTACAAGCCAGGGGCCTCGAGGGCTCGAATACATAGCTCGCGTTACACACGAGTCAGCGGAAGCAACAACAACATCTGAGTACAGACATAAATAAACAAGTCTACCTTAAGAAGGCTGAGCAAAACAATGACTCTAGATCAAAAAGGCGCAGGCCTCCTGCCTAGGAACCTCCTAGCTACTCCTGGTCGTCGGCCTCCTCATAGTAGTAGCCTCCGTCGGTGTGGTAGTAGTAGTCGGCAGCGGGGCTGTAGGGTAACGTAGCAGAAAACAAAAATTTCTGACCTACGCACCAGCCCAGGACCACTATGGAGACTGCATACAAGGTTTGATCATTTTCGTTACCGACTCGTAACGCAGCGGAAGTAGAGTCGATGACGATCGTCGGTGCAGATCCCCGCAGCTAGGATTTACAACCTCCCAACCACGAGGATGTACTCCCTCATCTGCCCCTCGGACAGTCCTCCGGGAGGTGGTCGAACAGTCCCCGGACGGTGTCGCGGACAGCCCTTCGGGAGGACCCACAGAACTCGGACCGTCACTTGGACAGCCCTTCGGGAGGCACTCTCGAACAGCCCCTCGGGCACTAAGATCGAAACTACGACCTCTCTACACAGTTGCACACATACGGTGTCATCTATCCGGCAGGGCTTCGCCGTCCAGAACTAGTTCCCACCGGAACCCAGACAGCCTTTCGGCTCTACGAAACTCTTTTCGTGGGAGGGAGAGAGAAGCCAGATCATTGCATGGCATGAGTATGAGAGCAAGGGATGAGTGTGGAGGGCTGCCCCTCCACCTCTATTTATAGGAAATCCCAAGGGGTAGGGTGGTTTTACAATAAAACCCAAAAGTACATGAATGAAGTCCTTCCACCAAGGGCATAGAAGTGAAACCAAGGAACAAGAGGGGCTCCATGGTGGAGCCCCAAGTGTGGCCAGCCACACCCCTTGGGGGCCCCCCAAGAGGGCCTCCCAATCCATCCATGTCATCCCTAGATCTTTTGGGATAAAGCCCAAACAAGTGGCTATCCAAAAAGTAACCCAAAAAGCACTTTCACTATTCATGACGACATTTTTCAGCGTCCGTTCGAACTGAAAATATTTATATGGGCTTAGAACATTTCCAGTACCCACCATAATAATTTTCAATGCGTTCTGGAACATTTCCAGTTTAGTGATTTCATCTGCGAAAAGCATCTGAAGCGGTTCCGGCAGCTCCGGAACATTTCCGGTTTTCATCTCGGAAAATTCCCAGAAGTTTCCAGAATGATTCTGGCACCCTCCAAGAATTATCAGGCATGTGCCAAAACCAATTTGACTTAATGGAATACCCCGAAACAACTTTTTAGTTTCACCGGAACTCATCCGGTGACCTCTCTCTACGGAACTTTTCCGCTGTCCGAAACTTTTTCGGTGTCCGAAACTTTTTTGGTGATTTTCTCTCATACTCCCTGTCTAGTATTCAGCAGATAGATGACCCTTAAGCGTGTGACCCTATAGGTTCGGTGAAGTATAGATATGACATGGAACCCTTTCCGATCAATGATCAACATCGGAGCCGTGGACACCCATATTGACCCCTATACCCACACGAATGAATATTCGAGTGAACCTCCAGTTGCCGTGTGCTATTCCTGTTGCTTCGTGATATGTTACAAATACCCGAGGTGAGACATGATGGCATCCCCGTGGGTCAACAACTTGTCCACTATGCCAGTTACCTCGTTACCGGTATTTGTTCTCTTTTCTCGTTACCGTGTTCCGGCATCCCCATGATCAAATCACAAAGTGTCTGGCCAGACGATGATGGATACCGTAACACCGAGAGGGCCCAGAGATATCTCTCCAACGTCGGAGGAGCAAATCCCAATCTTGAGCTATCAAGTTAGTTGACATACTTTTCCATGAACCCGTAAGCCGCCGTAATAGCCACCCATTTACGGATGACGTTTAACAAACCCCAAAGTTCATCAAGCAAGCATGAAGAAACTCGATACTCTCATGGTCTAAGGAATCATGCAAACATTAACCATCTCTGTGTTATTAACCATCAACTTGTGACGAATGTATCTCATAGCATAACATCAATTCGGGTCGATTCAACACAAATGTTCTGCTAACATTGTGCCCTCAAAATTGCTGGCATAGGCATGCCCATGATTGGGAAAACATAATCATCATGCAACACTTGAGCTAGTCTTAGAGGCACGACTAGGAATACTTTTTACCGTTTATTATTCCACACGTGCACATGGGTTTTCCCCAGAGCCTTTATGGATATACGGGCTCGGGAACCACAGTAGTTATAGCATGGAACATAAACCTAATTATGAACAGGGAGATAATCAATAACAATTATTAGTGCCTCTAGGGCATATCTCCTACAGACTCCCTCTTGAACTAGAGTCAATAATCTAGTTAATGCTAATGCACTTTACACCTGTGGCACACCGGTGTAAATATGCTTCGCTTGTGGTATAGCCTGATGTCCAACGGATCTGACGACTTCAGCTCCGTGTGTATCTTTGCATATCCTCGCGTTTTCACGCTTTCACAAAATTCATATTTTGTGTGGACTTGGTATTGTATGTATGTGAATCACAGGTCGAACCTGGATTCCTCAGACTGAGTTATGGAGCAACTACCGGCAGTAGTGTCCCATTGACAAAAGCCATCTTGGAACCATACTAAGTTCATGAATGAACTATATGATTCAACATCTTCTTTGTCGCTTTTAAAAGCGGCAACATACTTTGCCTCTGTTATAGAATTCGCCAAGTAACTTGTTTGGAACAATTTCCAACTACCGTGCCACCATATTGTGTATTGCACAAAACCCTTAACTTAAATCGAAAATCGCTTGGAGCATGGATGAAGACTGTATCGATGTAACCTTTTACAACAAACTCTTCATGATCTCCACTTGCGAGAAAACATTGCATCAGTGCTACTATAGTACTCAATGACCCTTTTTCACTGTTGTCCCATGATCAGTACTTTTGATCACTTTGGTATCTATACTCGCAACAACTTTGGGAGTATTGGACATATCTGGTTTGTTTTTACATACCATGGAATACATTATTAATCCAAACACAAGAGTGTGTGGAATCTCCATCATGTATTTTGCTCATCAGTGTTTTGGGACACCGAGTCTTGCAAAAACTCTTTCCATGTGACTTCGGCAAGAATCACTCCTTGACGTTTTTAATGCTAAAAGGTTTTAGCATCTTGTCAATATGTATCTTTGCTCAGCCCCATTAGGTAAATCTATCTCCATAGATCATCATGCCTAATATAAAGGCTATTTAGCCCAAGCACTTCATCGAAAAACTATTTTCAAATGAAGTCCTAATTCGTGTCAAGAAATTTATTTCCAATTAACAATGTGTCAAGCACACAACGTTTTTTTAGAAATTTAATTATGCTCCCACTTACTTTCTTGAATCATAAGCATCTTCGTTACCCATTGATGAAGTCAAACCCCTTTGACTATTTCATCAAAACACGAAGATTCCAACTCCATTTTGCTCTCTTCTGTCCATTGCTGGAACTCTGAAGTTTGCATACTTACTAGCATCCTCTGGATTGACAAAATACCTTGGACTGTAACACATGCAAGTCCTTGGTTTCATTTCCATCAGATGAAAATCCTTTTGTCATCCTTTGTTTCATATCTCATGATTGAAATATGTATTAATTGCTAGTTCAACTCGAACCGACTTTAAGCATCGCTACGATAAAACAACCTCATCGTAGTCAACTCCTTGAACTTGTTATTGCAACAAGTCGAGCTTTATGGATAAAACATTTTTATCCGTATCAGTTTTAAGTTCCATAAATATTCGTTAGACTCTAAGTCTTCCGAAAGGTGTATCAAGGTTTTAATCTTGAATCACTTATATGGAAACTAACTCGGGTTCTATTGGCATTTAGCCAATTCCGGAGTCAGGGCCCATCAACGCTTCCTTGTGTATTGTAGGTATATTGTTGTCTAACAACAATATCTCGTTTGCGCACCTGAGAGGTTTGCACGAGCTTTTGCCTATGTGGTTCAGCTGCAAGTTCGACCGAAGTCCATACATTTTATTGTAGAGACTTCCGTATCAGTCACAGTAGGAAACTCTGGAATTACTTCCAAGGTCTCTTTTCTTTGATCTGATGATGAAGATACTGTTATCTTGTCGAGTTGCATTGTTCTCCCACTCACCTTTTTGAAAGAACCATTTTCTTGAAAAAGCATACCATTCTCTGTGGCAAACCTATTTGCCTCGGTATAGTGAGGGAGGAATACCCAATTACTTGGGATAACCTACAAAGTAGCACTTGTCTGATTTGGAATAGGTTTGTAACCTTTTACACAAGCCCCATATTCCAAATGTTAAGAAAAGATATAACATGGTTGGGCGTACCATACCATGGTGTCATTTCAACAGACCCGATGGAGCTCTTTTCAGTGTAAAAGCCGCAGTCTCTAAAGCATCACCTTTTGAAAGGGATAATGGCAAAATTATTTATGTCATCTTTGATCTTACCATGTCATAAATGGTTCGATTACATCTTCACAGACTTTCCACTTGCAGTGGTGTTCCGGGAGGTGCAAGTTATGAAACCCCTTTCACAACTCATCAGACATTCGCTAAACTTGTAACTCAAATATTCCATTCTGCAATCGAATTGTAGAAACATAATTTTCTTGTTACAATAACTTATATTTCATTTTGAAAACCTTTTGAATGATTTCAAAAGATCCATACTTATGTCTCATCAAGTAAATATCCATATATCTACTTGAGTCATTTTTGAAGGTAGACAAATCCACTGTTTGCAACAACATTTATCGGACTACATACATCAAAATGTATGATCACCAATAAGTTCTTTGCTCGTTCCTTATGGCCTGTGAACGGTATTTTAGTCACTAAACTTTTCGAAGGAAATTTGCAAGTGTCAGATGATTCAAAATCAAACGACTTCAAAATCCATCATAATGGAATTTATCCATGCGGGTTTCTCCAATGTGACTAAATGTAGTGCCACACTTATGTGGTATTCTCTTAGTCTTACGACATTTAGCGTCAGTGTTATGGATGTATCATATTACCATCAATATTCATAACATACATCCCATCGAGAATGGAAGCACGACCCTTCATGTTATTCATAATACTGAACAACAATTGTTCTTTTATGAACAACCCTTTTGCAACAAACATTTTTCAATGGGCTAGAGTGTATGAAACTCTAAAATGAATTATGAAAGTAAATCCAGAGGTAATATATTAATATCATTATTCATAACATACATCTCATTCTCAATGAAAGTATGGCCCTTATGTTATTCATAACTTCGAACATAAAAAGTTCTCTTATGAACAACCTTCTTGCAAGATACCTTATGCAATGGGCTAGTGTTTGTAAAACTCTAAATGAATTATGAAAATAAATACAAATAGTAATACACCAATGGAAGGTATAGTAACATTTACTATGTTCCCTGTGTATACCTAAACCTCATCCCTGGCTAGTCTTTCAGGCCATAGTAGTTCTTACATCGAGTTGCAACAGAATGCAATCGAGCGGGTATTTTTGTGATTAACTCACAATACCCAAGAATCAGTGATTAACAATTTAATCATAATTCCCAAGAACTATATCTTTGACCAGCTTTCTATACATCAAAAACTTGTATGACATTCATACATGAGCTAGATATTCCAGTCTTCTTTCTTTCTGCCTTTATACTTCTAACAGTTTAACTTTCAGTATTTCTCCTACTCTCAGAAGAAGCACCCAACTTTAAGAGTGGCGTTAGCCCCGGACTTCCTAGGCGTGAAAGTTTCACTAACACCCTTCGGACACTTCCTTTCTCTTTAAGTTGTTGTTTTATTCACCTTTCATCATATGACAGGCGTTCTTCTGGATCCCTCTCTTATCAGTCTAATGCATAGTAAAACTCCTTTACTAATAGTTTGTAAACAAACATTGCTTTGGATATCTCATATCTTTTAGCCTTTGTCTGTCTCTGAAAATGATTTTCAGATTCCATGAATATCACATAACTATCCAAACTTTCGAAGTTCGGGTCTCATGGAAGCAAACATATTGCACTTGACTGAAAACAGAATTCTAGCTTTTGGATCGAAGGACGAGAGTCACATGATCCATAGCATAAGAGAGAGAATACCGAAAGTATGCGATAGGACAAAGTCCTTCTTGGATCTCTTGAGGACAATCCTCACATTACGTTACCAACCGTAAAGTTTTAACCAGATATTTAACAGCTATTCAATTTTAACAGGGAAGGTGGAAACGCGAGCCATTATTCTACAACTATTTTGCAAATCACACTTGGATAGTGTTCAAAATTAATTGCACCAAGAATTAAACAAGTTAATTCTATAGTGCGCTCCCACTCAAATCAATATCTCTCATAATTGATTGTGAGCGATTCAAGATCCATATTACAATTCAACGCCAAGGATGTATCCATCTCAAGTGACGAGAATTGCAATCGGTAGGCCAACTTGCCAATCACATCTCTATGTGACTCTTGTTCATCTTTCGATGGGCGTGTTCCGAGCTCAGGACTTTCAAGCTAGAACGTCAAGACAACCAAGTGATCTCGCTGCGAGGTCTCAACTCACCCGCCTCACACATCCCTAATCGTTCGTACCCATGTATCCATGTGATACCCCGAAAACTTAGGTGCCGTGACGGTGCTACACTTGGGAGAACACTAACTACTTGATATTTTTGTGAGAGATCACCCTAATAAAAAGCGACTACTGCGCAATCAAGAAGGGTGCAACATAAGGGATAAACATCTCAGGCAATTCATAATAGCATGATATGGTATAGCCCTTTCTGACGGAGAAGTCCTGTATTTCTTCGTCTTTGGCATTCGCGTCGGTGTTCACATTCACGAAGATTGCCACCACCTTGTCGATGCACCAGATAATATTACTATCTCTATAGCTAATAAAATAATGCATTACTTAAGGTTGACACGCAGGTCAATAAAGTGACAATCATATGGCTCCAGCCATCATGCCGAATCATGACACGCAGGTCATGTTAATCAATTTACATCATATAGTCATCTCATACATAATCAAATTATTATGAGCACTGCTATACCACATCATATGCACATGCAAACCCTCCTGCAAAACCAAGTTAGACGTCTCTAATTGGTTCAAGCAAAAACTTGTTTTACGTGGCTTCTAAGGTTTCGAAACAAACCGAAGCTACCAACGTCCATCATCAAGTATGATAATCCAAGTCGCTAGATTAACATCGCGGGGTGTATGAGACACGAGATAATAAAATCTTGAGCCCCATACTGAACTTCGTCATACGCATGACCCCCGTGCAGATCATATCTGCATTGCCCTTTCGTCTGCGAAATTTCATCTTTCTTTTTAACTACGATGGAATTCAATGAACTGTTAGCACTTCGTTGATCAATCAGGATCGTGGATTGCCAGAACATTGAAACTCCACCATGCTGTTATCAAGATCAGAAATATGCAAATTCCAGGGAAGCAATAAGAATATCCGGTAACAGATTTCATCTGCTACTCGCACAAATAATTTTCAGTAATAGAACTCATCTACTACCTAATTATATTGTGCAACACCCATACATCTCATGTATTCTAGATCGCAACCTGCATCTACGCATAGCACGGCTCATGATGCCACTGTAGGGTAACGCAGTAGAAAACAAAAATTTCTGACCTACGCACCAGCCCAGGACCACTATGGAGACTGCATACAAGGTTTGATCATTTTCGTTACCGACTCGTAGCGCAGCGGAAGTAGAGTCGATGACGATCGTCGGTGCAGATCCCCGCAGCTAGGATTTACAACCTCCCAACCGTGAGGATGTACTCCCTCATCTGCCCCTTGGACAGCCCTCTGGGAGGCGGTCGAACAGTCCCCGGACGGTGTCGCGGACAGCCCTTCGGGAGGACCCACAGAACTCGGACCGTCACTTGGACAACCCTTCGGGAGGCACTCTCAAACAGCCCCTCGGGCACTAAGATCGAAACTACAACTTCTCTACAGAGTTGCACACATACGGTGTCATCTATCCGGCAGGGCTTCGCCGTCCAGAACTAGTTCCCACTGGAACCCAGACAACCTTTCGGCTCTACGAAACTCTTTTCGTGGGAGGGAGAGAGAAGCCAGATCATTGCATGGCATGAGTATGAGAGCAAGGGATGAGTGTGGAGGGCTGCCCCTCCACCTCTATTTATAGGAAATCCCAAGGGGTAGGGTGGTTTTACAATAAAACACAAAAGTACATGAATGAAGTCCTTCCACCAAGGGCATAGAAGTGAAACCAAGGAACAAGAGGGGCTCCATGGTGGAGCCCCAAGTGTGGCCAGCCACACCCCTTGGGGGGCCCCCAAGAGGGCCTCCCAATCCATCCATGTCATCCCTAGATCTTTTGGGATAAAGCCCAAACAAGTGGCTTTCCAAAAAGTAACCCAAAAAGCACTTTCACTATTCACGACGACATTTTTCAGCGTCCGTTCGAACTGAAAATATTTATATGGGCTTAGAACATTTCCAGTACCCACCATAATATTTTTCAATGCATTCTGGAACAATTCCAGTTTAGTGATTTCATCTGCGAAAAGCATCTGAAGCGGTTCCGGCAGCTCCGGAACATTTCCGGTTTTCATCTCGGAAAATTCCTAGAAGTTTCCAGAATGATTCTGGCACCCTCCAGGAATTATCAGGCATGTGCCGAAACCAATTTGACTTAATGGAATACCCCGAAACAACTTTTCTGTTTCACCGGAACTCATCCGGTGACCTCTCTCTGCGGAACTTTTCCGCTGTCCGAAACTTTTTCGGTGATTTTCTCTCAGACTCCCTGTCTAGTATTCAGCAGATAGATGACCCTTAAGCGTGTGACCCTATAGTTTCGGTGAAGTATAGACATGACACGGAACCCTTTCCGATCAATGATCAACATCGGAGCCGTGGACACCCATATTGACCCCTATACCCACACGAATGAATATTCGAGTGAACCTCCAGTTGCCGTGTGCTATTCCTGTTGCTTCGCGGTATGTTACAAATACCCGAGGTGAGACATGATGGCATCCCCGTGGGTCAACAACTTGTCCACTATGCCAGTTACCTCGTTACCGGTATTTGTTCTCTTTTCTCGTTACCGTGTTCCGGCATCCCCATGATCAAATCACAAAGTGTCTGGCCAGACGATGATGGATACCGTAACACCGAGAGGGCGCAGAGATATCTCTCCAACGTCGGAGGAGCAAATCCCAATCTTGAGCTATCAAGTTACTTGACATACTTTTCCATGAACCCGTAAGCCGCCGTAATAGCCACCCATTTACGGATGACGTTTAACAAACCCCAAAGTTCATGAAGCAAGCATGAAGAAACTTGATACTCTCATGGTCTAAGGAATCATCCAAACATTAACCATCTCTATGTTATTAAGCATTAACTTGTGATGAATGTATCTCATAGCATAACATCAATTCGGGTCGATTCAACACAAATGTTCTGCTAACATTGTGCCCTCAAAATTGCTGGCATAGACATGCCCATGATTGGGAAAACATAATCATCATGCAACACTTGAGCTAGTCTTAGAGGCATGACTAGGAATACTTTTTACCGTTTATTATTCCACACGTGCACTTGGGTTTTCCCCAGAGCCTTTATGGATATACGAGCTCGGGAACCACAGCAGTTATAGCATGGAACATAAACCTAATTATGAACAGGGAGATAATCAATAACAATTATTATTGCCTCTAGGGCATATCTCCTGCAGGGGGCAGCTGTCTCCGAGGCTCAATCGTCTAATCACAGCAATCAGGTATGAGGGAAAAGAGGTAGCAAAGCTACCGTTAGTACTCATCCAAAGTACTCGCAAGACTTACATCAGAACTATACTAAGTATGCATTGGTATCAAAAGAGGGGGGCTGTATTTGCGGACTAGACTGCAGCAATGCCAGAATAGAGGGGAAGACCTAGCCTATCGAAGACTAGCATCTCCAGCATCTTGCAACATTAGAAGAGTGTAGATTAGTACATTATAAAGTAGTAGGTAATAGCAGCAATGCCCACAGATCCTTCCTCGACTCCCTGCGAGAAAGCGATCCCGGAGCCATAAAACCAGTTAAGTGTCACAAGTTTCCAGTTCTAGTTGTAGTAGATCGGGATACTTTCTGAGCATCCGTTAACGGGGACACGGCTATTCGAATAGATATACTTCCCTGCAGGGGTGCACCAACTTACCCAACATGCTTGATTATCTCTGGCCGGACACACTTGCCCGGTTCATGCCCGACCTCGGCTGATCGACACACCGTAGCCCTACCTAGGTTCAGCAGAGAGGACAACATGCCGGTCTAAATCCTAAGCGCTTAGGGGACTTGGGACCATCGCCCTGTGCACTTCTGCATGTTACATGGGCGGCCGGGAGCAGACCTAGCCCCTGTGTACACACGCAGGCCGTCGCGGTGTCAAGGAGGTTCATCTAGTTTTCAAACCAACCCACTCAAGACCGAGGCAAGGAGAGCCATCTGGATGTTGCAGACAACCATCATGCAACAGGTAAATTATTCACACATGACCGACAGATTGCGCTCTACACCTTACACAGTCAAAATTTGGCAAGCAAGAGTCGGCATGGAGACTCTCTAGTTCCCGCAAGATCGAGCAACGCACGGTGCCAGAGGGAGCGTCAAGTACCTGATCAGCAGTAGGCTTCGCAGCAGTCATTTCAGCCACAAAGACCACTGGTGTCACACGCTCAAGCTATTGTAGACCTGGCACGTGCAGCACGTACAACAAACACAAGCAATGTGGTCAATGAACACATCCAGCCAGCTGCAGGACATATGCCAGACCCGTTTATTGCAAACGTACCAACTTTGACCCCCATAGGAACCGGGTTCGTTGGAAGGACTATTGGGACCCAGTGTTTGGGACCAGTCTTGAGAAACGAGCGTTTACCGTAAGATTTGAAGAGTCCTCACAAATTTTCTAACTACAATGCAGATATGGAACCAATAGCCTGAATAGAAATTTATGAGTTGGCCATGGACATGCTTGAAGCTAGTGATGGAGTTTGTGCGAGATATTTGACCATGATGTTGGAAGGCCCGGCACGGACATGGTTGAAGAATCTACCTCCAAATTCAATCCACACTTGGGCGGATCTGAAAGAATGTTTCATAAAAAAAAATCAGGGAACTTGCAAGCACCCAACTACGATTACAAATTTAGATCATTATATCTATAAAGAAGGCGAGTCGGCTCATCATTGGGCACGCCGGGTCACGGAGATTATTCACTCCTCGGAGAGTATCACGGCACAGACAGTTGTTCTTGTCTTGGAGAGAAACGGCAGATTTGAGCATTTGGTTCATAAGCTCGGTCGCATGAAAATGACCATGAAGGACATGATTGAGCTCATGGCAGCCGTAGCCAAGTACGCTGAGTCTGATACAACTAAGGACCCAGAATCTGATGATGAGAAGTCTGGGAAAGGAAAGAAGAACGGTGGCAAGAGCCATCAGAATAACAACAATGGACATAACAACAACAGCAACAAGAGGAAACATGCCAAGGGAAATTCTAACTTGGCTGCTAATGCCAGTTCAGGTTACAAGAGTCAGTGGCAGAATGACAGCTTCAAAAGGCAGTCACAGGGATTCCGCCAGAGCAATTATTAGCAAGCCCTCAAACCCCATGTCCAAAACACAGCAGGCCTAATCGACCAGCAAACCACTCTTGGGAGGATCGTTTTATTATCCAAGACTTCAAGAATGGGGGTCCTAGTGGCAACCATGACGGAGGCAATGGCGATGGTTACCTTGATAATCTGGGAGCCGGCAATCAGGGAGCTGGAGATCATGGTGCCGGCAATCACAGAGCCAGCGACCAGGGAGTCGGCGCTGGGTCACAGTGTCAAGGAGGTTCATCTAGTTTTCAAACCAACCCAAAGCAGTTGAATAGTGGTTAATATCATGTTTTTACCACCAATGATTGCATGAGAGATAGAAAGGTGCGGAATCGTGCCAGCCAAGCTGTGAACGCAGTGGCACCTGCAATCCCGCAATGCTGAATTGGTCTGAACAGCCCGTCACCTGGAGTCGAGCAGATCATCCTCCACGGGTTTCCCGGGAGGCTGGCTTTGGTTGTAGCTCCATAGGTTGGCAGTTATAAATTGACAAAGGTGCTCATGGATGGAGGCAGCAGGATCAATATACTATACTACGAAACATTCTAGAGGATGAATCTTCTGGAGAAATAGCTGCAGCCGTCATCGACTGTCTTTCACGGTATCATTCCAGGCAAGTCGGCTCAGCCCATTGGCAAGATCTACTTGGAAGTCGCCTTTGGTATCGAGAAAAACTTCAGGTCTGAGATTCTGCCATTCGAGGTTGTGAAGTTCAAAAGTCCATACGATGCTCTGTTTGGATGGCTGGCTTACGCCAAGTTCATGGCATATTCATGTTATGTCTATCTCAAGCTGAAAATGCTGGGTCCCGGTAGGACTATTACCATTGATGGGGATAGAAACATTGCACTAGAACGTGAGGAAGGAGATGCCACTTATGCAGAGTCAGCTTGTATTGAGGAGGAGTTGAAGCTCTACAAATCCCAGGTTGATCATGATGATATGACTCCACTAAAAAAGCCGACTACTGAGTCTGAGTCTGAGCTGAAGTTCAAGGCAGCCAGAGACACCAATCAAGTTGATTTCACCCCTGGTGATTCCTCCGAGCAATTCACCATTGGGGCCCATATGTCTGACAAATAGGAAAGTGCATTCATCGAGTTCATCCATGAGAATCGAGACATCTTTGCATGAAAACCTTCTGACATGCCGGGTGTAGTGAGAGAACTCTCTGAGCACTGCTTAAATATGGACCCTAAGATGAAGCCTGTCTGATAATTCCTCTGCCGTTTTAATGAGGAGAGACGCAAAGCTATTGGAGAAGAGGTAGCCCAGTTCCTTGTAGCTGGGTTCATCATTGAAGTTTTTCATCCTGAGTGGCTGGCTAACCCAGTCCTTGTCCTGAAGAAGAATAGAACTTGGAGAATGTGTGTTCACTACACCAACCTGAACAAGGCCTGTCCCAAGGACCCATTTTCTTTACTTTGCATCAACTAGATCATTGACTCCACGGCCGGCTGCGAGTCCTTGGTGTTTTCTGGATGCCTATTTAGGATATCATCAGATCAAGATGAAGAAGAAAGACCAGGAAAAAACAGCGTTCATCACCCCTTTTGGTGCATTTTGCTATACATCGATGCCTTTTGGTTTGAAGACTACGGGCGCAACCTATCAGCAGTATGTTTAGAATTGCCTACACATGTAGATTGGATGCAATGTGCACGCCTATGTCGATGACATTACAGTCAAATCCCAGAAGAGCGAGACCCTGCTCGCAGATCTAAAAGAGACATTTGATAACCCGCTCGTATATCAGATGAAGCTGAACCCAATAAAATGTGTCTTTGGGGTTCCAGCAGGAAAACTTCTGGGATTATTGGTCTCTGAACATGGAATGGAGGCAAACCTAGAAAATAATCCAAGCCATCATTAACTTGAAGAAGCTGGCTTCTATCAGGGAGGTTCAAAAACTCACTGGCTGCATGGCGGCTCTGGGCCGGTTCATCAGCCGGCTCGGTGAGAATTCCATCCCTCTATATCGGCTCTTGAAGAAAACTAATGACTTTGATTGGAATAATGAAGCCAATGCCGCTTTCAAAGCAGTCAAGAGCAGTTATCTGAAGTGCCTATCCTTGCAGCCTCTCAGAAGAAGGAGCCCATGTTGTTGTACATCACAGCAAACAATAAAGCCGTCAGTGCAGCTGTGGTCATTGAGTGCACAGAGGAAGGCAAAGAGCATCCAGTTTAGCGACCAGGCTACTATGTCAGCGAAGCCCTGATGGAGTGCAAGCAGCGATACCCACATTGGCAGAAGCTGGTTTTTGGCATTTTCATGGCAGGCCAGAAATTGAAGCACTACTTCCAAGAGAATCCTATCACCATTGTCAGCTCTACACCTTTGGCTGATATTATTCAGAACAGAGAAGCGACCTGGTGGATTGCAAAGTGGTCTATTGAGCTTGGACCACATCATCTGACATACAAGCCACGCACTACTATCAAGTCATAGGCCCTAGTCAATTTCATCAACCACTGGACAGAGATGCAAACACCTCCAGAGAAGCCGGACACCAAGTATTGGGCTATGCACTTTGATGGATCCAAGCAGTTGGAGAGCTCGGGGGCTGGAGATGTCCTGACTTCACAACGAGGCAACAAACTTCGTTATGTGTTGCAGCTTCACTTTACCTGCACCAACAACGCAGCAGAATATGAGGCTTTACTCCATGGATTGTGCCTTGCCAAAGAGATGAACGTCACCCGTATCAGATGTTTTGGTGACTCTGATCTTGTTTCTCAACAGGTCACGGGAAATTGGGATTCAAAGGATCCTGTCATTGTAGCCTACAGGCGTGCAGTTACAGCTTTAGCGGGTCACTTCAAAGGATATCAGGTCGATCATATAGACCGCCGGCTTAACGAGGTAGCTGATGCACTATTTCGCTTGGGTTCTCAGCGAAAGCCGGTTCCACCCAATGTTTTCCTGGACATATTGAACAACCCATCAATGTAGTTGCCAACAGAGGAGGATATTGCTAATCCAGACCCAAAATCTGAGTTAGTGGCAGCACTTTATGCAACTCCATAGTGGACAGAGCCCTATTTGGCTTATTTGACATGAGACAAGCTCCCTTCAGATGAAATCATCGCTCGGCAGATTACACGATGCTCCGAAGCATTCACCATCGTCAATGGAGAGCTCCACATGCGAAGTACTACTGGGGTTTTCTAGCGATTTGTTTCTCTAGAAGAAGGCTAGCAGATCCTCAATGAGATTCACTCTGGAGATTGCGATAATCATGCAAGTTCTTGGTCTTTGGTCATGAAAGCTTTCAGACACGGGTTTTACTGGCTTACAGCCCATGCTGATGCAGAACAGATCGTCCGCACATGTGATGGATGTTAGCGATATGCGCAACAGGACCATATGCCGGCTTAGGCTCTTCGGATGATTCCTATCACTTGGACATTTGCGGTCTAGGGGCTCGACATGGTTGTACCCTTCAAGCCAACATCTTGCAACAAGACCCACCTCTTGGTCGTAGTTGATAAGTTCACCAAGTGGGTGGAGGCAGAACCCATCAGCAGATGCAACGCGGAGTCAGCGGAGAAGTTCCTGAAGAAAATCATTTTTTGCTTTGGATATCCGCATAGTATCATCATGGATAATGGAAGCAATCTATCAGAAGGAGCAATGCAGCAGTTCTGCCAGAAGGATCATATCCGGCTTGTCCTGGCATCGGTGGCAATCCACAGTCTAATGGGCAAGCAGAGTGGGCTAACCAGGAGTTGTTGTGAGGCATCAAACCTAGACTCTAGGTCCCCCTTGCACACACCCCGGTTGCTGGGTTGAGGAACTTGCATCTTGTTATGGAGCATACGGACTACTACCAACAGGTCAACAGGCTATACGCCGTTTTTCCATGTGTATGGTGCAGAAGCAGTATTGCCAAGTGATATAGCCCATGACTCACCAAGGGTTGCTGCATACATGGAAATAGAAAATGATGCAGCTCGTCAAGATACTTTTGGTGTCTTGGATGAAGCATGTGATCTTGCAGCATCAAGATCAGTGATATATCAGCAAGACCTACGTCGCTATCATAGCCGTAGAGTTAGAAGTCAAACTTTTCAGGAGGGTGACTTAGTGCTCCGTCTGATTCAAAAGCAGACAGGAATGCACAAGCTTTCTCCTCCTTGGGAAGGGCCTTTTGTGATCAGCAAGAATTTGTATAATGGATCCTACTACCTTGTTGACGTACGTGAGGCAAATAAATCATGTACATCCGAGGAAGAATCTTCCAGAGCATGGAACATCGCTCATCTACACACTTATTATACATAAGTTATATTTTTAGTTTAGTTTACATTATGCATAGTTGGACTATCATCATTATGTATATATTATGATCAATGGAATAAAGTCGGCATCTCTGGAACCCGGAGTTTTTGTCGTTTCACCTGATATTATTGTGCGTTGAGTCTTTATTTTTTTTATCATTAATCATGGCTTACTTGGGGGCTTGTAACTTAATGAGTTCAACTAATCACCCTTGAACCCGGCATATGCCACCTTCTATTACTTGGTTGCACCTACCTGTAAGCTTGATGCCACTCGCAATCATGTGACCCGGCTGTGCGCTTGATAAGTCAATCAACTCGGATGCGTATTATGGACTTAGTTGACCATGAACTTATCGAAGTTGAAAACAATGGAATAAGTCACTCGAAAGCTGGCTTTACAAAGAAGCAAGGACAAACCAAAAAGGGCTATAAAAGCCAACTTCCAAGCAAAGCACAGTTCAGCTACCGGGTTGTGCAAACCGGTTTAATGAAAAACAGAAATACATCAAAGGGCTATGAAAGCTGGGATTTTTTGTTGAAACTAACTTAGTTCATCCCATAAAATTCATAAGTTCAAGCATTCATCCAAACCATACTCAAAGTTTTCTAACTTAGTACATGCCTATCAGGGCTAAATATCACTATTTTTCTACAGAGGAAGGGCTCTACTATATTTTGGGTTTCAGACCCGGCTACCGTCTTGCTCGTTTCTGGGGCCGAATCTGCGGGTTTTTCTCCTTCTCCATGGAGAAAGTAGCCAGATCATCAACAACTTGCTCGCCCAGCTTGTCTTGTTGCTCTTTAGTCTTGAGGCCTTGGGCCTTGACAGCTTCATCATCACCACCTGTGCCGACTCCTGAACTATCAGCATCGTGCATCTCATCATCATCCTCACCTTGCGTGCTTGCTCTGGGAGGAGCTGACACTACTGGAGTATTGGAGTCGGATGGTGTCGATGAAGCCGTCTGGTGCAGAGGAAATGGCCCTTTGTTCTTTGAAATAAGGGCAAAAGGTTTTGGTTTTGGCACATCTACATGCCTGTTACGCTCATCGTACTCCACTTGAAAGGTTTTCAAGTCTATCTCACGGGCAATGGCTGAGTCATGGTGCTGGGTCTCCTTAAAAACTTCATGAAAGTCCTCAGGAGTAAAATGAGTGTTATTAATCTTGAACTCAGGATAGCCGCCAGCTAGGAGTGCCGGGTTCATCTCAGGATGATATGCCTTTGCCAGTGTCATGGCACGCATTACCTCTTTGCGGTAGGCCGAAAACTTTAGATGTTCAATCCACTCTGGGACAGTTGACAACTCCCCCAGCAGTGCAACTAGTTGTTGAGGCAGTTCCTTCCAGCCTCTTACAGCATTAACAGCGGCGGCACCTCCTATAAACAGCTATTTGATAAGTGTATATAGAGCCTTCACCTTCTGCTCTGGCAATTTGAGATTCTCACTTCTAGTTTTACCTGAAGCAAGACAAACAAGTTAGAACAATAGTAGCTAGTATTCATGGGTCAGTGCAAATTGGCCGTTTTCAAGTTACACACAAGTGAGAGAGCCGACTTACCGAAAACAAGAATGCATATTTCATTCAACATCTTTTTCAGACTCGCGAAGCCAGCCTCTATTTCATCGAGTTTCTTCTCTGCCAACTCTGCCCATTGTGTCCACATATCTTTGTGCTACGATGCCTTTGACTTGACATTCTCAAGATCTTGTACAGCTTGACCGGCGGCTTCACTAGATTCGCAAGCTAGTTGCTCTGCTTTTTCTTGCTTGCCGGATTCCGCTTCAAGTTCTTGCTTCAGCCTGGTGATTTCCTAATATGCCATGGAAGTGGATTTCTGCAAGTACAAATTTGATAGTTAGATTGTTATGCAAAACCCTTGGTAATCGCAAGCAAGACAACCCGGTGCTTGGGGGCTACAACATGTCAATTTAAAACAAGTTTAGGAATTCCAAGTTAATATTCAAAGTCCCAAGTTGATGTAGGCAAGGCAACCTGACACTTGGGGGCTACACTATTTGACGTTTCATATTGGAAATACTAAAGTCCCAGGCTGCTGCAGGCAGACAACCCGGCACTTAGGGGCTACACAGTTTGAAGTTTCAAATTTACAAGTGTTAAAACTAAGTCCTAGGTTGCTGCAGGCTAGGCAACCCGACACTTGGGGGCTACACAGTTAGAGTCCTATTTTATGCAAAGCACCAAGTCATTCCTAGGTAAAAAAACTCGGAGCTTGGGGGCTACAAATATATATGGGTATAAGGGGAAAGATGTACCTCATATTTTCTCTTCATCAGTGCAACCAGTGCACTTTCATCTGCTCGGTTCTGTGCAAGCCGGATCTCATATTGCTCATGAAGAGCTGCAACGTTCATCTCTTCATATGCTTCCATGTGAGTTTCATGGGCCGATTCTGGACGCAAAGCTGGTTTCTCCTCAACAAACATTTTGGAGACGATGTTCGAAGTGCTGGGTGGCGTATTATGCTTTTTAGCAGTAATTTTCACATCTTCATCTTGAGCCGCCTGGGTTTCAGCTGGCTTATTAGTAGTCAGGTCTTCCTTTTCTTCACCTTCAATGGCAGACTCTAGAGGAGCCTGGTTATTGAAAGTCAGCTCACTCATAGCCGGGTCCTCGGTGACAGTTTCCAGGATGTTTGAAGTGGTCATCTCCACATCAGTTGTAGCCACAGAAGAAGAACTTGGTGTTTCCTCCAAAATCGCCTTGGCCCTGTTACAATAAGGATAAAGCAGTTGAGAAAGGAACAATTAATATAACCTGGCAAGTTTTATAAACTTACCCAACATTTATCGTAAAGTCGGATAGCAGGCTGACACTGGACGCATCAGACGAAGGCGATGAAGTATGGTTCCCTGGGTCTGATGGATTCAGTGGAGTTTTCATTTGACCAGCTTCAGGATCAGAGGGAGTTGGGCTTAGTTGCTCCCTCCTATGGACCTAGCAAGGAGAGAGCCCAAGGGGGAGACCTTCACTAAGTGGACCTTCTGAATCAGAGCTCCGGGTCCTCCTTTTCTTGCTCTCGGCATGCTATATTTTCTTTAAAGATAAGTGCCAGTCCAGATAAGCTGATGGATGAGAAAAAGGTTCCTTTCTTATAGCCAGGCGGGTCGTTCCCCTACCAAGAGTTTCAATATTAGAGGCACTAGGAGTTATCTCTTTGGCAGCCGGGTTGCTGGTCTTAGTGTTATCCTGTGAAGAGTCAACATCATCAAGTTGATTACGAAGTTGGCCAATAGAGTCAAGTTCTTCTACCTCATCAGTTTCTCCTTCCTCATCTACCATCTCTTCATCAGGAGTGGTTGGAGGTTCATACTCGGTATTCCACCAGTCGGCATCAAGCTGAAATGACAAGAGCCGGCGTTATATGAGAAAAAAGGAAAGGTACAAGGCAGAAAAAGATAGACAAAGTTTACATACCCGAGGAGCCAGGTTATTGGCCTCAAAAGGAGCAAGACCCATGGTTTCTATCTCAGAAAGAGGTTCACCTAGTATCTTTTTTGCGGTTTTACCAATTTTTGCTGGGTCCATTTCTTCAGAAGTGTAGCGCATGAACCATCCAACCTAGCACCGGGTCAGATCCATTGCTTTGAGTCCATGAGCTATCAAAGCCTTGATCTTCTCGAATATGGGTTCCATTTTTTTCTGGTCCTCAGGCGGTGGAAATGACTTCGTCTGCTCATTATATGCAAGCCGGCTAAGACAAAAACCCAGTAAAGGATTTTCACCTTCGGGCAAAGTGTCTTTGCAATAAAAGAAGGTCTTCTACCATGATTTGGGGTGACTTGCCAGCTTCATGTATGGATAGATACAATTGGAGCGCTTCTGGATGGTTACACCGCCACACTCCAAAGCCGGACCTCCACTGCATTCAGTTTGTCTGTTGCAATAAAAGAACTCCAGAAACAAGTACATAGTTAGCTCCATCTGAAGGTAGACCTCACAAAATACTTGGAAATTGCTAATGTTCAGGATGGAATTGGGAACCAGATCTTGGGGCCGCACGTTATAACATGAGAGAACATTGCAGAAAAATCTAGAGCCAGGCGGCCAAAAACCTCTGTTCAGATGATCTAAAAAAATGATAAATTCACCCTGATCCGGCTGAGGCCGGGTCTCCTCTTCAGGCGCACGCCAGCTGATCTCTTCTTTGGGAGGCAGCAAGCCCTCTCTCACAAGCTCTTCAAGCCGAAGTTTAGAGATTTAGGACTTTACCCAATTTGCGTGCAATGGACGCTTGGCGAGAGATGGATCCGGCCCTGATGCCAACTCTACATTCTTCTTGCCCTTGTTCTATTGAGCCGTCACTTTTGGACGCATACAACAAGTGGAAGAACTACAAGTACACAATGGTGGCAGACGATTGGATAACAAGACCACCATGAACAACTATGTTTTGAAGTTAAAGGAAATCTAGATCTGCATAATACAGGAAAAAGAAGCAGAGGCGATGAACTCTAGCGGTAGTAGACAAACTCTAGTAATGGCGGACAAACCCATGGATGAACCCTAATGGAGATTAAAAGGGAGTTTGATGTTACCGATGTGGAGGAAGAGGTCGGAGTAGATGAGCAGCAGTAGCGTCGGTGGCGGCGCAGATGGAGAAGAGCTCGATGTAGACCAGCGATGGCATCAGCGGCGTCGGTGACAGAAGTGGCATTGAAAGCTTCATATTCGAAGTGGCGCTAGAGATGGAAGACAAAGTAGGAGGTGAAAGAAGGTAAATGAGCCCTGGGCTTCCCCCCGCACTATTTATAGGCGGGGTAAAAAATCAAAGCATCATGGTGAAAACCCTAGCACTGTCAGATCTGAATATGTGCTATTCAAGGGAAATATCATGAGATATCCAAGATAAACCCTAATGATGGATAGAAATGCCCCAAATCCAGCTACCTATATGGGTCTTTTGAAGAAAGGACCCGGCAGAATAGCTAGGAAGAGGCCAAGAGGTGTTTGAACTCAAAATGAACAAAACCGGTTCCATGACATGAGCCGGCTTATTAAAGAGGCACAGAGACCCAGACTTTATCCTTAATATATTTGTTTATTTTTATTTTTAGGAGCTTACCGTGGATAAATCCAACCTAACCTGGGGGCTAATGTTGGGGATATTACCCGCACATTAGACCCAGCTTCCTAGCTAGGCCGAGTCTCAAGGAGCCGGCAGTACGAAGGGAGACGGCCCATGAAGGCCAAAGGGCCCAAGACAGAGTCACACAGTACCACATAAGCCAGTCCTCGATGGGCTGGCGAGCCCAGATGAGATCTGGCAAGAGTCGACCAAGCCTGGCTCGAGGGAGGTCATGTACAAGCCATAGGTTTCCTAACTTGGGAAGCATGAAGGACTTAGAGTTGGACTCCAACACGCGTAGGACACGAAATCTATTGTAACATCAGGGATCTGATCACTATATAAGGGGGGTTCCTGGGTCATCCAAGGGGACAAGTTCAAGTGCTAGCTCTTGAAACATAGGTAGCAAAACAATGCCCTTGTAATCGAGATCATTATCATCAATAGCAATCTAGCAGGAGTAGGCATTTACCTCATCAGAGGGGCAGAACCTGGATAAAATCGTGTCTGTTGTTCCCGATCAACCGCATCCAAGGCTCCACCTCATTGTTATGGCCTCACTACTAAGTTCTCCTACGAGGACACTTGCTGTGTTATCCCCATGACACCATGCATAGTACTTAGATCTTTGCAGGGAGAGAAAGTAAAAGGAGTTGGAGGTACGCTGCGTCGCAGCACACCCAGTGGGTTGTTGAGATAGCCCCTGATGGTTGCTTAGGAGAGTCAAATTAGTAAGATCATAAACAAAACAAGCCAGACTCACGATGGAGTAAAGTAATTTTATTTATTCATTGATCAAACTAAGACAATAAAATGATGAAAATATAAAGTCTAAGTGTGAAAACGAAGCCAATGTTACATGTCCTCTTTGTGATTTCGCCTGTCTTTGGATTCTCCAATCAGTAGGCACCCGACATTAGCACCTCGTGGATGATGAAGGGAGCCTCCCAAGGTCAGAGAGCTTTTGCATCCCCTTCATGTCCTTGATGAGTCGCAGGACTAGGTCACCGATCTCAAAGGCTCTGTCTCTGACTTGGAAGTTGTGGTAGCGGCGTAAATTTTGCTTGCATATGGATGAGCGGGACAGTGCTTGCTCTGGTGCTTCCTCGAGGGTGTCAAGGTCCTCTTGTCTCACCGACTCGGATTCTGCTTTGATGTAGGCTGTGACTCAGGGAGATTCATGGATGATATCACTTGGTAGGTCAGCCTCGGTGCTGTTTACTATGAAGTAGGGGGTGTAGCCGATAGACTGATTTGGAGTCGTCTGTATACTCCAAAGTACCAAGCGGAGCTCTGCGCCCCAACAATCCATAGACTGCTTTAGAGGGGCCATGAGCTAGGGTTTGAGTCCTTGGAGGATGAGTCTGTCAGCAATGAAATGGGAGTCATTATCCATGATGATGCTGTGGGGGACGCCAAATTGATATATGATGCCTTGAATGAACTAGATGACTGGCTCCACAGCAGTGCTTTTAACAAGCTTGGCTTCAATCCACTTGGTGAACTTGTCAACTGCAATGAGAAGATGGGTGAAGCCCCCGATTGAATTCATGAGGAGGCCCACCATGTCCAAGCCCCATACAGCGAATGTCCACATAATGGGAATGATCTTGAGTGCTTGAGCCAACATGTGCGTCTGTCGATCAAACTTATAGCACCCGATGCAAGTGCGCACAATGTCCTTGGAGTCGGCCACCATGGTGGGCCAGTAGGAACCTTGGTGGAAAGTCTGGCCTACTAATGCCCAAGGTGTGGCATGATGGCCGTAGAATTTCCTGGAGCACCTTCTTGCCCTCCTCTGGGGGAATGCATCGCTGGAAGACTCATGAAGTGCTTCTATTGTAAAGCCCTCCTGCGATGATAGTGTATGCATTGGTGCACTGCAAGATGTGATGCACTTTTGTTTGGTTGTAACACCCCGATTTTGGATCCTCAATTTTTCTTCCTCGGAATTGGACTCCCGTCTTTTTCCTCCGGTTTTATTGGATTTTCTTTGGATCTTGGGCAGATGTTGATGGTGAGATGGTAATGCCTTCTCCCTCAATCCCAGAGATTCTATTCAAGCCACCCTTGTCACAAAAAATAATTCTCCCAGGGTTTTGCTCCTAAAACCCTAATTTCCGAATATCGGAAGGTGAAACCCTAGTTTCACCATTACAAAGGAACCCCAGTTTCCTTTGCTCTAAAAATTCTCCAAAAATTCCCAGTGACTCTTCTGCATCTATAAACCTCATATCTACAAAAATATTGCCATGTCTTGTACAATATTTTCCATTTACAAATAATTCCTTTTTCTGCCCTCTGAAGGAATTAAATCCAAAAAAAATATCTAGCCATCTCCAAAAGCTGTGATAATTTGTGGGGAAGATCCTTGTGCTTATCTTAAGCACTTGTGAAATTATTGGGTCAAGGTAAATAAGGAAAATAATGTCTTCCTTTATAAACCCAATAATCCTTTTGTTTCCTTTTCCAAAGCAACCCCTACTTTTATTGCTTGGAAATTCCCAAACAATTTGTGGTGCTCAAGACAACCACACAAGCTCCAAATCCACCAAAATATCATGCTCCATAGTGCATTTTTTAGCACTAGCTCCAACCTTAGCTTCTGCACAATTTGTTCCTTTGTGAAGGAAGTGCTAGATGCAATGATCCAGGTGGCCTAAAAATTTGCCATATTGATCAGCTTGGTGCCTCACCAGAATCCTCCAAAGAATAGCTCATGGCACCAAGTCCACCTTCCCAAATCAGTGCAAACACCTTCTATCCAGAAGTCAATACAGCCGCAATCCATCACATTTTTTGCTTCCCATTGCTGCCAAACCACCATAGGTCATCTCCATCAGAGTCAACTCATCTATTTGGCAAGGTATGGTGGCCATTTGTCAGGTCGGCCATGCCATGCCATGCCAATGGTGACCACCTAGCTAGCATACCAGTGGAAAGCTCTGGCACTGTAGCCCGAGCTGCCCCGCCGTATATTGTCAAGCTTGAGCTCTTCAGTGCACCATCTCACCCCTTTCTCTCCCATGTGTCACCCCCACCAATTACTAGCCACCATCACCGTCACCTCCGAGCTCCTGAACTCTGGATAGAGCGGCACCGTATGCTTCCAAAGGGGTTCCGCCGTATCCTGCCAAGTCTAGCCACAAATCATGCACCGCAAGCCCTCCCCTGCTCCTCCGTGATGCTTCCCGCCACCAGCTAGCCTCCAGCGCATTGCATCCAAGCTCATGGGCATCGACAGAGAGCTCTCGGCGGCATCCTTATACACTCGACACCGCTTCCCTATAAATGGAGCTCCCCGAGCACCCTAGGCTCACCCACCAGAATCCGCTCCCTCCCATAGACCCTCCAGCTCAATTAATTGGTCACTTGGGTCCTCCATCCCCACCTCCGATGAAATAGCCGCCACCACTATCCTCGGCCATGGTGAGCTAGTCCTCCCTTCCCTTGCCAATTCCTTGCATTGGTGTGATCCCCTAATCATGGCGGAGCCACCCACACCTTCAATTTCCTTGGCGACCGTACGTTGCAGCAATGGGTGCGTCTCACCGAGCTGAGCAAGCCCATGTCCAGAATGTCAGGGGAGATGACTGAAGTCACCAAGAATTGCCATCGGTGTCGTCGGTGACATCATGCATGCGAGGAGGAAGACGCCCTATTCAAATCCGACAAGCAGGCCCATATGGAAGCATATTTCTATGGGTACGCCTCTGTCGTCACCCTCCGCAGCCGTGTTGGGCCAGTCACATAGCGACAGTAATAATGTCTAAATTCAGCCCAACGTGGCTAGAGCAATAGTGCCCTTTAATCTTTTCCACGGTATTTTCTGTTATGACTTAGATGTAATTTTTCTTTTTGCAAATAAGTCCCTTGCAATCAAATGGCTATAACTTTTGAACCATAACTCTGATCGAGGTGAATCCAAAGCCCATGTTCTCCAATCGAAGAGCCCATTCCAATGGTGTCACTTTCATGATAATGTCTCTATCTTTAGGCCTTTTCGGAGATGTCGGTTCCGATAAATCCTTTTGCAAGGCCATCGCACTTCGTTTCGGAGACTTCCTTGATCTTGAGGCTAGCCAACCATCTGATATATGCACTAAAGCTTTGCCTCTGTGTTGTTCTTGTATATATGTAGTAAGGAGCAGGTATATGCCAGGTGTTACATATGTGTGTATATGGGTTTGAATGTATGTATGCCTGGATGGATGTGCTGGTTAGATGCTCACTAATATTTGCAGGTACTATACAACAAAACATGGTGAATAAAACTTGCAAACTAATAAACTTGTTTACCAGGACTGGTGATCAAATAAAATTGCAACTATCTCCAGTCGCCCAGTCTCATCTCCTTGCACAATAGTGCTGAGTGAAGCACAGGAGAAGGTCTTGGTTCCTGGGGGTTGGTTGCTTTACATACTTCGATCGCCAGCTTACAAACTCATTGTTTATCTTTCTTTTACATGCCCCATGATTGTGGTGTCGAATCGATGCTTGACTAGTCCACTTCATCTTCTTATGTCAGCAATGTCCCCATGCTCTGAGCTACTTTTCGGCTATTTGGGGTGGCTGCTGACTTTATTTCTCCTCGAGACACTCCCATGCTTTGAGTTGTTTCCAGCCGTCTTGGTAGCTAATGAGTTTATCTTTGTAGCATTGCTCCCATGCTCTGTGCTACTTTTTGGTCATCTTGGGCAGCTGCTATATTCTTCTTGCCAGTAATGCCCCCATGCTCTGTGCTGCTTTTCGGCTGTCTTGGGTGGCTACTATTTAAAATATATACAAACATTGTCTTTATAAAATAGATACAAAAATTAAAAGTCAAATAAATTATAACACTACTATTTATGTCTAAAACATGACATTTCCCCTTTGAAACTATGATTCTTCCCTGGATATCCTTCTGTTTGTAAGCAATGCATTTAAAAACTTATGTTTTAAAATTTGAAATTTTAACCACAGCTTCTAGAGGTCATATAAGGACAGCATCCCTAGTTTCATTGTTTTCAGAGCATACTTACATTTTCTTTAAATTCAAAACCATTCACAAACTTAGCATTTCATTTTTTCCCATACAAATGTTCAAGTGTTTCAATATATTCTTCTATAACACTAAATTATATACTCACAAAATTAAATATGATTTTTCTACCAATTTGGATCAAAATTTAATGGCCATGTAGTTCAATTTTCAAGTATATCTTCTAAATATCTTGATATAATTTTAATGCCCTAAATGTAGCAAAACAAACCAAAGAAATCTTAAAAAATTACATGGAGCTAGTTTGAATAAAAAATAATATCATAATCCTAGCTCTAAAAATGAAAAGTATACTCAAATTTTGAATATACTAGTTATGAACTATATGTATATACTAGCGGCATGTGATCGAAGACATGCACGTCGCTAATAGTTATATACTAGCGGCGCGTACGCTTTCATCCCACGCCGCTAGTATGTCCAGCATACAATCCATCGGGCTCGTGCTTGGGGAAATATTCCCTTAAGAATTCTCTCCCTCACTCGACCGCTCACTCATGCACGCGCATGTCTCTCTCCCTTCCAGCCGCGCCCGTCATATCTCTCTCTCTCCCGGCGGCCATCGTCATCATCGCCTCCCGACGCCATCTCCATTGGCTCCTTCATCATTGTCGCCACCCCTGCCTCAGCCAATGCCGTCCTCTCCACCGCCCTACCACGATGCTGTAATCGATGCTCCCCCGGAAGCTTCCTCTAGTCCACTGCCTCCTCTACTCCACCACTGTTGAGCTAATGCCTCGACTGCCTCCGATCCAATTCAATGTAGTTCTCTAGCTAGGTTAGTTTGTAGTGTGTAGGTCAATTGGTAGTGTAGGTTAGTTTGTATAGTGTAGGTTAATTAATTAATTAATTAGTTTGCTATTAGTTGTTAGTTCTTAGCACAAATTAGGAAGAAAGAAAGAAGATAGAGAAAGAAGAGAGAAGAATAGAGAAAGTTCTTGGCACAAATTATTTTGCTATTAGTTGTAGTTGTTAGTTCTTAGAAGAGACAAGATAGAAGAGAGAAAGAAGAGAAGAGAGAAGAGAGAAGAGATAAAAAAGAGAAGAAAGAAGAGAGAAAGAAGAGGAGAGAAGAGAGAAAGAAGAGAAGATGAAAAAAAAAGAGAAAGAAGAGAAGAGAGAATAGATAAAGAGAGAAAGAAGAGACGATCTTGGGAAAGAGAGAAAGAAGTGAAGAGAGAAGAGAGAAAGTAAAGTAAATGATGATATATTTTGATATGGTCATATATATAGTAAAGCATATGATGATAAATTTTGATATTGTACCTATATATGTTCACGTACGTATATGCATGATTATAATTATGTGTGTGTATGCCATGTGGTACCGGCCATAGAGCCCAGGAAAAATTTGTGAGTGCCATTGTTTGTTTTTCAGGGAAATATACATGAGTGCCAATGTTTTGGTGAAATGTTGATTTTTTTTTACTATTTATCTAACAAGTGAAAATTCTAATGGTTTGTCAACATGAACACAGCAAATGGACCTAGTGTGCCCCAGGTGTGGCGATAGCTTGGTTGGAAGGTGCTTGAAGGTGGTTGAACAATAGCATAGGTGGCGAAATAACAATCACTTCTCCCTTGTGCTTGGAGAGAACTTTAGGCGGAACATGGTATGTTTTAAGAATGGATGATTTCATAAACCTGTTGAGGCTTATTAGATCGATGTGCCCAACAAATGTCTGATTTTTTCCCTTTAATTTTGCTCAAATCATCCCTTGCTTTGCAAGGCTTGAAGTCCTGGAGGTGCTGCACATTCCAATCCATAAACAGATCATAGTTGAGGCCCACCTCGAAACAAAAGAGGGCTTTAACTTCAAGGTTTTAATAAAAAATGAATGAAATCAAACCTTTTTAGGTTGCCCTCATTGGAGAGGATTGGCCAAGGCATATATGTTTGAGTTCCGGATGAAGATCGAGATGTACATTCTTGGCCAATCCGATCATGAAATCATGTTGCGTTTGCCTGACGTTCCAGTGCTTCCCCCGTGTAAGTTTTTATGACCATATATATATTATTTTGAGTAACCTTTACATTACTTACTGTAACTAATCTTGCTTATATATAATTTAGACAACTTACTTCATCGGTTCCCAGCAAACTCATAGGATTGTATACCAAAGGCATGTCACTGCATGCATGACTCTTTCTTGGCAAAAGATGGACCAGGTCGTAGGCTTTGTGGATAGCATTTAGACATTTGTTGAGGAGTGCAATTCTGGCCCGTACGATGGATCATTTGTGCCATTCATGCACACCTTGAATAAGAGCAACATTGAGAAGCCACTCCTGGTTAGAATTGTATTCGGTTTCAAGTTATTCATGTAGTAATTGTAAACTAAATAGCTAGAGTGCTTCCTATATATATATGGTGCGTGAGCAAATACAGGCTCAACATAATGGTGACATGAGAGTTATTGTCTTTGACAACACCAACATATCATCCACCGACTCAACGTTGTCAAAAGATGGACGTCTCATCGTAAATGGGTGGAAAGATCTCTTTGACGTCTATGATGTAGAAGTTGGAGACACGATCATCGCCGTGTCCCACCATGGAGATGCAGGCCTGGTCCTCTTCCTACATACCATAGTTAAGGGGGCTAACGAGTAGGTGTTTTGAGAGTCTTTCAGAACCTTGTTAAGTACCTTGTTTGGAATTGTTGTTAAGTACCTTGTTTCACTACTGGAATCAGAAGATTTTACATCAGCCACTTCTTTGCCATCTGCTAGCGGACGACAAAGGAGGTCTTTGCCGTCTGCTTCCAGAAAACAGAAGACAAAGAACTGGCTGATGGCAAAGATCATATTTGCCATCAGCCACTTCTTTGCCGTCAGCTAGCAGACGGCAAAGAAACTTTGCCGTCAGCTAGCGAACGGCAAAGAGGGAGGTGGGCCCCACTAATGAGCTGCTTACAAAAAAACCTAACGGCCCCTCTTTGTCGTCTGCGACGGCAAAGATCAAAAAGGCAGATGGCAAATGATTGGATATAACAAAAAACAGAATAAACAGAGGCAGTGTAGGCTCTTTGCTGTCTGCCACCGACTGCAAAGGGCTCTTTGCCGTCTGCCACAGACGGAAAAAGGTGACACATAGCAGCAACCTGTGCAACCTGGGAGCACTGGGGCTAACCCATTTGGTTACTTTGCCGTCTGCTGGCAGACGGCAAAGATGAGTGGTACTTTGCCGTCAGCTGGCAGACGGCAAAGGGGAGTGGCAGACGACCGGTCAGCTGACGTCAGGAAGCAGACGGCAAAGGTGGGAGGTACTTTGCCATCTGCTGGCTGACAACAAAGCCTCCCGTTAGCCACCTAATGTGGCTAACGTCTCTTTTTTGCTGTCAACTTCCGTTGCCGTCTGCTTGTGCTGGAAAGCTGGCGGCAAAGGTCTTTGTCGTCCGCTGTGGGAAAGCAGACGGCAAAGAAGCTCTTTGCCGCAACTTACAGTGCCGGAGTGTTTTGCCGTCTGCGGCTGACGGCAAAGACCTCTGCCATCAGCATTATTGTCCTTTGCCGTCTGCTATGGCAGACGGCAAATCCTCGGATTCCTGTAGTGTTTGGAATTGCAATGGTGTACTATGGTTGTTAAGAGTGTTGAACAAGTGTTTAGAACATGTGTGTTTAGATTATGAATTTTAGTAATTGTTAGTTGAAGTCTTAAACTTCAGATTAGCTTTTGGTAGCCCAAAATGGTGCCATGGCAGCATAATGAGCCCTTTTAGCTTAAAAGAATGCCATGGCACCATTTTGGGCTACAAAATGTTGCATGGCAGCATTTTGACCCATTTTTTGCTACCATGGTAGCATAAGGAAGACTTTGGCTCATAAATGATGCCATGGCAGCAAAATTGGGTACAAAAAGCTGCCAAAATAAATAAATGAATTTCATAAAATTTATTTTTTATATGGGCAATTATTTCCAGTGGCGCGCGCCCAAGGGCAAATGCAACTTGATCGCTCTGTTATTTGTGGCATGCACTCAGTATGGCAGGCCACTGATGTTTGATTTACTAGTGGCGTGTGCCAGTTCCTGCACGCCGCTGGCCTACCACTTATTAGCGGTGTGCAGCACACACGCTGCTGGTAATTTAGTTACTAGTGGCGTGCCTTCCGCAGGCACACATGATACTAGCGGCGTGTAGGCCGAACGCCGCTCGTTGCCAGTAGTGCACGCCGCTAACAAGGGGTCCTGGACTAGTGCACCAGTTAGTGAATTCATCTCTGAATTCCTCGCAAAGAATATATTTTAAAGTCTTGAGCATAAAATGTATTTTCTTAGAAATTAAGATGTGTGCGCTTGCGACCATATCCACATTTTCCCCGCACCTAATTCTTCACAGGTATAATGGCCTATGATTATTCAACCAAGGAAGCAAATTTGCATGCACAGCAGATACGCAATGAAGAATATGAGACCAGCTTGAAGAAGGGAGCAGGTGAAGCATCATCCAACCCAACTCCAGGGAAGAAAGGCCAAAAAGTGCAAAAGACACAGCAGAAGAGAAGGCATCCTATGAAGAAATCATCGAAGAAAGCCCACAAGCAAAGGAGACTGCAAACCGCTTCAGATATCCTGGATAACCTTAGCTATGCAACCCTTGATATGAAATAGGTGATGCCAAGAAGACAGGACTACAAAAAATCAAATGATATTGGGCCAGAGAATGGGCCAATTATTGATTCTTCAGAAAAGAGTATGACGAGAAGTTTGCTTTCATGCCGCCGATTACTAAATGTCAGCGGGCAGTGCTCTTCTGAAGGATGTCTTCGAGCACCCTTCTCCTAAAGAAGGTCATGTAGTTGATAAATCAAGCATTATGACACCAGATGATTACCCTAAGTAGAAGGTAATCTGGGAAGAAAAATAGGCAGTGAAAGCAGCAAAGGCAGTTTCTAAGGCTGGAAAGGCTTCAGAGGCTTCACGCAAGCCAAATCCAAACAGGAAGAGAGCCACAAAAGCATCAATTACTGAAGAAAACCTGGATGCACCTCCTGAACCCAGTGGGTAGATGGTCGATGAATCAACTAATTCTTCTCTAGATGTTCAGCATCCAAAGCCAAAGAAGTTTAGAAGGAAGAAAACTACAGGGCAAGGCTTTAATCCTTAGAGGTCTAAATAAATTGCTAAAGAGTAACCAGTAGATCCATTTGCTAGATTTACATATATGCATGTGGCATTACCTTTGCGTGCCATACCACTAGAGAATTCCTCAGAGGATCTTGATGACCTAATTCCTCTTGTTCAGTGAGCACAGCAGTGAACCACCACCGCAAGCTCTTCACAGATTCCTGTGTTACTTGATCCTAGCTTGCTTCTCAGGTTCATCGATATATGGGCAGTGAATCCTTCTACTCCGCTCGATGACTTGCACATTCCTACCAAAAATCATCTCATCATGAGTCATTTCATCACCAGTGATAAATGGCAAACATAAAAGCCAGAGAGAATTGGCTTCCAAATTGCAATAAGGGTAGAAGAATTGCAGAAAAGCCATGGCTTGATAGGCCATGAAGAAGAACAGGCCAGACAAGATGAATTACTTTTACTCCAATGACAGTCTGCCAATCTGCAAAATGAAAATGTGACTGTGTGTGCCCACTTCATTGATTGCACCTTAAAAGTTGTCAAAGACTACAATTTAAGGTTGCAGAAGCAAATGGAAGACGATGCCAAAAAGAAAGCATAAAGCATCACTTGCTGCAAAGAGAGCGAAGAATACCAAATCTGCAGAGGTAGGAAAGAAAAAGAAGAGACTAGCTGAAGAAAGTTCAGAATAGCCAAAGAAAATGAAAAGCACATGCATTGCTATTAATGTGCCTGTAGTATCAGAGAGGGTCATTGCATCAGTGGGCCCTGAAGAACAAATTATGACAACAGTTGTTATCAATGATGAAAATGTCTCTACACCCAAGGACTCACAAACTTCTGATAATATTGAGAAACTGCCCGATGAATCACAGTAGCAGTCTCCTGTGGAAACTGCTGCTACTGAAGAAAAAGAATATGCTCGTGAGGAAGTTATTACCCCAGTACATTCTATTATTGAAGGATCAACTAAAGAAACTGCAACCGAGCCAGAGGTCCTGAGGTAAATGTTTCTCCCTAGCCCCTAGTGGATCATGAAGAAGTTGTTCTACTCAAGCAAGTAGTTCATGAAGAAAATGTTGAACCCGCTATATCTGGCACTGTTGAAGGAAAAGAAAAGGAAGAAACTGTCAAAGATGCACCTACTTCTAGTGTGCAGAATGAATAAGTTCCTCCATCTTAGTCCCAAGAGGCTAAATAATTTGAGTGTGTGCCAAGAAAAAGAAGTCATGCTCAGAAGGAAACAAAAGGACTGGAAAGCATTTGTGAAGAAGTGCAAGCTCAGTCTAAGATGACGAAGTCCTTGATCTTAACCCAAAGCCAGTGATACCCTCATTTCACTAGAAAAGCAAAGCCATTCCGCGCTTTGACATCAATGCTTTCAAGAAAGACAAGCAATTGTTCACTGAAAACAATCCTTATCTAAAAGACAGGAGTTCGTTGAATGGTAGATTCTTGGCTAACTCATAGAGAGTGTATTATACTGCAGTGCTATTTGATAAGGCTCATCTATTTCCTCACAAGTGCATTGACTTGCCAGGAACACAACTGCTTGGATGTTTTACACCAGTCCTTGACTCCATTTCATCTGTTGGGCTGCTGAACTTTGTCAATTTCCAGCAAGGATGGAATGAAGAATTAGTTCTTCAGTTCTATGCCACATTTTTCATCTCTGGTGATCCCAAAGATTCTTCAACTTGGGTTCTTGTCTAGATGACTCAGAAGAAGCATTTCATGGCAAGTGCAACTGAATTCATGAGATTCTTCTCTGGGTGGCAGAAGAAATTCTTTTTTTTAGAAAGAGAAATTCTTCTATAGGCGCTGATTCAAGGCTTCATATGCAAGAGATTGCCAAGTCTGACCAACTCAATATGCTTACAAGGCCTCAAACAAACAATGTTGAAGAATCAGTTGATATACCTCTTGTTGTTGATTTGGAGTACATAATGAAGAGCTTATACCACATCATGGTGAAGACATTCGCTTCGAAGAAAGGAAATCACATTGAAGTAGATGGAGTTATGGGGAATTTCCTTGTGAACCTCTCACATTCAATTCCATTTTATCTCGAGAATTTCTTTCTGAGGACTTTGGCCTATGCAGCACTAGATCCCTACATCATCAAACCTTATGCACCCTGGATCATGCTATTCCTCGAGAAGCACACTCAACTCAAGTATCAAGCTAATGTACCCACAAGTGGTTTATTCCGGAGATTGAAGCAACTAAGCCCAGTCCGCCCTAAGGAAAAGACAAAAATCATGTCATCGATATTTCTGCTGGTCCAAGCATCAAGAGAGCAAATTTTGAAGCACAAAGCAAAGCAGACCAGATTCGCACTTCAATGGATAGTGTTTGTATTGATTCCCTGTATATCACTGATGGCACTGATCCTGCAATTCTTCAAGGCCGTGCCAATACCAGGCCTCAGATAGACCACAAGCTACTAATGCAAATTCAAGAAACGGTCATGATGAATCATAAATGGTAGAAGAAGCAGATGCAAGAGCTGAACTATGATGTCAATATTCTTCATAGTTTGGCTAAACTAAATTATCAACTCATTGATGAATTGCTGAAGCATTCTTTGATTGCTCTTAGGAATGTCTACTCTGTTAAAGAACTAGCTGCCATGGGCATCAAGAAGGAATATTAGTGGGTCATGCTTCTTGATATCCCCGGCTAGTATTGTGCATGTTAAATGAATATCTGTTGGGCCCTAAAGAGCAAGGGTTTGTAATAGGAAGAAAGTTTCCCTCAATTGAAAACCAAGGTATCAATTCGTGGAGTTCTTCCTGCAACCAATAATCACTACCTGCACACAACTAGAAAACTTCTCTTGGTCCCCAACTTAGACTAATGAGATTGTTAGTCTCACTAGTTATGCTAGTTACAAAAATTAATGTATAGTGTGGTTGGAATTGATGTTTGTAAGCAATGAAAGTAAATGTTTAGAATATAAAGAACAGAAAATAAAGTGATTCAAATTGTGATTATGAAGAATAAAGGACCGGGATCCATAACTTCACGAGTGGCATCTCTCCAAAAAGCATAGCATAGGTGTGGTGAATGAATTACAGTTGCATATCGATTAAATTACAGTGTTACTGTTAGGATCATATATGTCATGACTGCATATAGGCATTACGTCCTTCTATCCATAGACTATTATCCAACTAAAGATATAGCTAATACTCCACCCAAGACCGCTATCCAACATGCATATCTAAGTATTAAGTAAAGTAGAGTATTGCATTAAGCAAAGTGACAAAATGTAGACAGTGTATTCTCTTTACCTCCAGTTCATCACCGAGACAACTAGTCAACTACCTTTTTATCCTTAGTGGCAATAACACAATACAAGCCATTTTCTCTTTCACTCACTGAGATAGATTACATTCAAGGTTAAACCCAACTAATATACACAACGCCCTCTTGGAGATCATTCATCTAGTCATGACCAGTGAAAGACTAATAGATCAGAGAGCATATATCTCCATAAATAATGTAGCAAAGAACTCAAAAGAATCCAAATAGAAATCCATACATAATGTGATCATAAAGTGACAATTCATCACACTGCAATAAACACAACGAGAAGCACATCAGATGGTTCACAATCATGTAGGGCAGCTCATGTGATCTTTGTATTGAAGAACAAGGCACAGATGATGCCATGTAGCTACTGTTACAGACCAATAGTCCAAGGAGGACTACTCACACATGGTCATCAGACCAGCGAGGTTGAAGGAGATAGCCCCAATAGTGAATTCCCCTCCAGTAGAGTACACAAAAAGGCCTCCAGATTGGATCACCTCAGAAGGCATGGTGGTGGTGGCGAAAAATTCTCGATAAATATTTCTGGGGATTTTGCGAATATATAAAGGCATAGTGCTACTTGTGGGCTGCGTTGGGTTTTTCCCCGAAGAGGAAGGAAGAAGCAGTATAGTAGAGATAAGTATTTCCCTCAGTGAGAACCAAGATTTATCGAACCAATAGGAGCTCCAAGCAAATCCTCGTAAATAGCACCCGCACACACAATAGCAAATACTTGCACCCAACACGGGCAAGAGGGCTGCCAATCCCCTTGAACTCATTACTTGCAAGGATCAAATCTTGTATAGGTAGATGGATAAATTGCAAAACAAAAAGAAACTAAATAAATTGCAGCAAGGTATTTTTTGTTTTAGTAATATGATTAAAGTAGACCCGGGGGCCATAGTTTTCACTAGAGGCTTCTCTCTCGAACACATACCATACGGTGGGTAAACAAATTACTGTTGGGCAATTGATAGAAAAGCGCATAGTTATGACGTATTCATGGTAATGATCATGTATATAGGCATCATGTCCATGAAAAGTAGACCGACTCCTGCCTGCATCTACTACTATTACTCCGTGGCAAGTTCATGACAAACAGAGTAATGCCTTAAGCAAGATGACATGATGCAGACAAGGTAAACTCAAGAAATATGACTAAACCCTGTCGTTTTACCCTTAATGGCAGCAATACAATACGTGTCTTGTCCCCTTCTATCATTGGGATATAGAGCACCACAAGATTGAACCCATCACAAAGCACCTCTCCCACTGAAGATAAATCAATCTAGTTGGCCAAATCAGACGGATGGATCAGAGAGAAATACAAAGCTATAACAATCATGCATAATAAAGTTCAGAAAAGACTCATTTACTTTCAATGAATAATCTGATCATAAACCCACAATTCATCGGATCCCAACAAACACACCGCGAAAGAAGATTACATCAGATAGAACTTCAAGAAGATCGAGGAGACCATGGTATTGAAGACCAAAGAGAGAGAAGAAGCCATCTAGCTACTAGCTATGGACCCGTAGGTCTATGGTGAACTACTCACGCATCATCGGTAGGCAGCAAGGTTGATGAAGAAGCCCTCCGTGATCGATTCCGCCTCCGGCAGAGTACCAAAAAAGGCCTCCAGATGGGATCACATAGGAACAGAGACTTGCGGTGGCCGAAAAAGTGTTTTGGGCTCCTTTTTTGTGGTTTGGAAATATATGTGAATTTATAGAGTTGGAATTAGGCAAGCGGAGCTATGTGGGGCCCATGAGCTCAAGGGGCACGCCCTACTCCCACAGGGCCCGCCCTACGAGCTCATCGCTCTCCCGTAGCTCATCTAGTCTTCTCCCAAAGCTTCTAGGGTCCCTTTTGGTCCCAAAAAAGCACCGTAAAGTTTCATCGTGTTTGGACTTCATTTGATATTGATTTTCTGAAAACCCAAAAACAAGCAAAAAATAGCAAATGGCATTGGGCACTGGGTTAATAGGTTAGTCCCAAAAAATGATATAAAATAGCACAAAAATGCATATAAATATCCAAGATTGGTAATATAGTAGCATGAAACAATAAAAAATTGTAGATATGTTGGAGACGTATCACGTAGGGATTGAGAGGCAGCAGAGAGGTGCCCTAGGGGGCAGCGCAGCCCCACAGCATGGCTCAAGCCCAGGCCGCACCGGCCCATAGCATCGGGCCCAAAGGGCCCCCTTCTGGTGGCTCTTAGCTCCACTCTGGTCCACTTATCTTGAAACTATGCGACATATTTTACTTTTATTTTTTTGGTCCCAGAAAAGCTATTTTTCTTCAAATTAAAAAAACATGGAGGAAATAGCAACTGGCACTGGATTAATAGGTTAGTCCAATAAAATTGTATAAAAAATGCCAAAGTGATGTAATAATGGTATAAAAGTAGCATGAACATAGCAAAAATTATATATACAATTGAGACGTATCAACATCCCCAAGCTTAATCCCTGCTCGTCCAAGAGTAGGTAAACGACAAAAGATTTTTTTTTTATGATTGCTACCTTAATATGAACATGATTATCTAATGTAGTCTCATAAAAGTTTAACTCAAAGAATGGCAATGCAAAGCAATTGTCTATAGTTGACAACAATATAGCAATATCAAAGCACTTATAAACTTGCTTTTCCTTTTCATGAATCAATGCATTAAGTCAATGTTCCATTTACCAAATGTTTAGAATGAAGGTCCATATTATGTTGGGAACTCAGCATCAATTTTTTTTCTCTCTATGCTTGATCATAAACAACCCAAGGGTGACCAAGTACAATAACTACATAGTCTTTCTGTATTATCCACGCAGCTTACTGATGCAATACTAAAGCATGAGTCTAGACCTTATCACTTATGGGAAAAAGAGAATAATGATGGGGGTTTATGAGAAGTCAAAAATCAAGAAAGTCTTGCATTAATGCAGTTGGTCATTAGGTAGGGTTAAGGCCTTATAATCGATGTTAATGCAAGCAGTAGGTATTGCCATGCAATGGATGCACTAGAGCTATGAATGTATGAAAGCTCTCCTATGGACTTGTGGGGTGTGCATCTAACTTGTTTGCTCATGAAGACCAAGAGCATTTGAGGAAGCTCAACATTGGAATATACAAGCCGAGTTCAATAATGTATAAGTATCCACTACTGTATGAAACATGAAGTACATGACAAGTCTCTATTACAATGAAGTAGTGCTACTTTGAAGCACTTTTCGATATCTGCTAAAACCAGGTGCTACTTTGAAGCACAAGTGTATACTAAAAATGAATACTAGAGTTTCTCCTTCTCGCATCCTCTCTTTTCTTTTTTTATTCTCTATTTTTTTCTTTTTTTGTGACACCTCCATGGTGCATCATTTATTTGATCACTTCAACGTAGAAGCAACACTCTATATTGATGAACAATACACTTTTTGAATTTATTCATAACTCAACTCAACTAATCAATATGATGAACATGATATAGAAACTCTATCTGAATGCCCCTGGTAAGTTACCAAGATGTGCAATGATCTAGCATAGTAAAATGAACCATGCCAGCGTCAATAAACCATTCTCCTAGAACCAACGTACTAAATAGCGTAATGTTCGCTCAAATAACTGTACCTCTAGAGCATCCATTCATAATTCCCCTGCATTTCAATCTAGAACTAGATCCTCATACACCCAAGCCTCTCGGCATGACTCTTTTGTCCGTTTGATGGTGTATGAAACACACACAATATCAAGTGCACCAATGGGATGCGTGCCAGAACACACGAACAGTGTTGTCGCCTTGCTAGTAAAATGATACCATGCCAGCCCTGTTATACACATGATCAGCATCTCCGGCTGAACTGGCACATGAACATGCATGCGAAACACCAACGCACCAACGGCCTCTTTGAATGCACCAAACTTGCAGTTCTTCTAATTTTACTCTACCCATAGCTCTTATAGGCCATGGCTGGTGGTATCGTGTGATCTGAGTGACCAGCAGGCCACCGTAGCAGGCGATGGATGTGATGGTAGTGAAGTGTGACTCTCTCTATGCAGCAATAGCCGAAAGAGCACACAAGGACACGGCATGCCAACATGCGAAGGGGAAGAGGAGGAACATGGCAACAACATCGCATGACACTTGGGTGAACTTAGGTGGTGATTTGGCCTTGTAGAGCCACGTGTGCCTCTATTCGACATGTACTGCCAGGTGCTGAATTACTAGACTGCTCAGCCAATGATCCTACACACGAGCCACCCTGCTGCTGCCCCTACACACGAGCCACATTCAACCACTTCAAGAGCCACCCATGCTATGCGCCGACATCTTCCCCTGGCCCCTAGTGCCGCCCCACGCGGTCCTGCATCGTCCCGAGCCGTCGCCGCCGTCGTTCCTTCGGACACGGCACTACCCCGAGCCACTTGGCTTGAACCAGAGGCCGCCAGCTCAGCTGGAGCATAAATGCCAACCACCTGAGCCCCGCTGTCCCTCATCGACCTTGCCACCACCGCGTTCTACTTTTAATGGCTACTGCCGCCATGGCCGTTCTTTGGAAGCAACAGAGCCAGCCCTCCGTGCCTATAAAAGCCCACCCACAGCCCCCTCTATCATTATCACCCCTCCCTCCCTCCCTGCAAACCTCGCGGAGCACCCAACTGACTCGAACATGGTCTCCTTCTCCCTCTCCAGTGACAACGGCCACCGTTCTATCTTGGATGAATCCGAGCTAACCAAAGCTCCCCTTCCCAAATTTCTTGCACTAGTAGACCCACAAAACCACCACACCCTGATTCCCCGGATCAATTTCGTCGGGGAGACATCAGAGGCAAAATCCCCATTTTGACTCCGCCGGAGCTTCTCGGGAGAGCTCGTCACGGGTGACTCCATCCCTCTCTCCGACCATGTCGAGTACCGGGCCGCACGGACTTCCTAAACTTGATGCTGGGCTTCGCTTCCCGAGGGGTGCCACCGTTCGCCGGCCACGGCCTCCTCTATTCTGCCGCCGGAGAGAAGGCGCGGGCGACCGGGTAAAACATGACCAGTGGGCCCACGGGACCCACTGTCAGTGACCAGGGCCTGTACCGGTTTGTTTTAAGTGAAAACACCTTTTCCAAAGTATGTTTACATTTCTGGAAAACGTATTCTCTGCCGAAACACTTTTTGTTTCAATTCCCATGGACCCGGATGTGGTTGTTTTATTTATAGAAAGGTTCCTAATCTTAAAACCTTAATAACTTTTTAACTACAACTCCAAATGAATTGATTCTTTTTTGCCATTCTTTATTTTTCATCTAGTTTATTTTAGTATTTATTTGTAAAATTCATGAAACACTTTTTTGTACTATTTTCAAATTACGTGGCAATTGCATTATTTTAAAATAGGAAATTGGAGGGAAAATGATTTTTTTCCCAGGAATTGTGGAGAATACCCAACTCTTCTGACTACCCAAGGCAAGCATCTTGAACACTTGATATGATGATTGCTCGGTTGATTGCTTGCTATAATTTTCCTTGAAACATGTAATGTTGCTTTGAATGAATTAGCAAATTGATGACCATGCATATGTGGTTGCTTTCCAGTATTTTGGGTTCAACTAAACCTGAAACATTTGTGGATGTTTTCATTGCCTCATGCCATACATACCTATGCTTGCTGAACTAACTTGTAGGAACATGAAAGAATCGGTCACCAGTAAGAAAAATTACCGAGAAACAGAGATCATGTTGTGGCGTGAATGATTTGATTATGGCATGTTGAGACATGCCAGGGCTGTCACCGTGTTTTGGTACTATTAACGAAAATATATTATGCTAACCACTGCAGGAAACATAAGCCTCCTGAGTTGACCATATATCGAGTGTTGTTACCGGTAACCCCCAAACTTGATTTGTGCTACACATGTCCCTACCACAGGTGGGGTATGGTCCAGTAAGTTGTTAACGCCTTTCCTACACACACCATACAGAGGGACCAACGTGATGGTTCCAGGACACTAGGTGATGCCAGTCACTTGGTCAGGGGGCATGAGTGTTTCGGTGAGAAGCCGAAGAGGGGGCACCCCTCTTTGTGCGCATTATAATTACGGTCGTCTGCTCATGCTACTCGAGGTTGTAGCCTCCCCGACTTAAGATTTTTAAATTGTTCGATGCTTTGGGTGATTCCTGGCTTGGAGAATTAAAAATTAGTGTGTCTAGGTTAAGATGTGTTATCATCCCAAAGACCATAATCGGAACTCGTCAACATTTCATTGTTGGCTAAAGAAATCATTTACATGTGGGTAAAGAGTACAACCTCTACGGAGTTTAGAACCTATTCAAATAGCCATGTCCACAGCTAAGGACTATAGTTTGGGAAGAGTCAAGTGTCGGTCTTCAAAGGAAATAATTAAATAAACAATTGATCATTGCTTTTACTATTGATGTTATCATGAATATTACTGATGTTGTTATGGATTAACCTTTTCTCTTATACATATTATCAAGTATCTCTTGGGGGGTTCTACCCCCGGGGTACTCATTATGCACTGTTCAATAATTGTGTTCTTTTTTCTTTTGGACCTTTGGGCGGTTCTATCTCGCATGAATCTCTGTCTTTTATATTTATTTAAGACCTTTCGTGGCATCGTGAAGACACCCGTCTAGCTTGTGTGACTTTTATAATTATTTAAGACCTTTCATGGCATTGCAAAGATACCCATCTGGCTTGTGTGTTATTTTACTTTTGGATCTTCGGGCGGTTCTATCTCGCCTGAGTTTTCGCTTTTATATTTGTTTGGATCTACGGGTGGTCTAACGCCTGGAGTTTAGCTTTTTCTTTTGTTAAGTTTCTTCTAGGATGGCCGCACCACCTAAGAATCAATGCTTGATATGTGATGTATGAATGTTTGATATTATGATCACTAACCCCTTTTCTCTGTCCTATTATTCATGCCATATTACTTACTCTACCAGAATATCTCACCAAAAATTTACCTGAGATGAGCATATGCATCGTTGTTAATTCAATTGCTTGTTTTGGGTTGACCTCATGCCATGTTATAAATAGTACTTAACCTATTTGAAAATATGTTACATGCACTCCGCCTGCTTTTATTATATGTTTTGTTCATGATGTTTGCAAGTACATTCAAACATACTCACTGGCTTGCCCCTAGCTATTTACTTGGCTAGATCATATTTTCAAAGCAGAAGGCTATGAGGACTCCCTTGTAGACTATGAGCCTGAGATAGTAGCCACGTGAGACAGGAATTATCCCGGTCAGCCGTTCCTATGGAAATGGAGCGCCATCAGAAATGGAGATCCATGAGCAACTTCTATCATCCGCTATTGGAAATCATTGTTGTATAATTTGACCTTCATGGTCTTGTATTCAATTCTTGTAATTACTTGGTAATCTGTATCAAGGACGTCTCCACCAGTAACAATGATCTTGGGGCTAGTGATGACATGAGGGGTTATTGCTAGGATTTTGTGTCCCAGAAAACCAGCCCCGACAGCCTTGGTATCAGAGCCAGGCTTACCATTGGATAATCATATCTTAGTCTGGTCACTCTCCCTAGGTTTCCACACCATACAAGTGTTTTCCTGTCTACCGCCAAGCCCATCCCATCCGATGGCATGATCAATGGCCAGTCAACATCTTTTGATAGTCGGTGCCCTACCTATCAACCCCGCCCATAGGCCATGTGTCTGTGGAAGGCACCTGAATTGTCCCATCCACAAGCGTGCGATGGAAGACTTAGTTAGCCTATAAAGGAAGCCTTGCCTCAACTCAGCACATCTCAGCCTTCATTCTCGCTTTGACACCCCCAAACCACCAAGATGCCTGGTGCCATCATTTGCAACGAGACCACCGCTATCGAGCTTGGAGACTTTGAAGCCATCCTCGCCATGTTTTTGGCATAGAGGAGCCCCCGAAATATGTTGTGTACCGGGAACACGTGAGTGATGCCATCCACCACTTCTAGGCCACGGTGCACATCTACGGGAGGGGCACCACCTCAAAACGCCCCTTTCGGTTCAGCGAAAGGATGACCTCCGAGGAACCCCAAGTCATCCAGATTGCAGCCCGAGAGGCTGCAGTTCAACTCCGGCATTTGTCGCCGAGGGTGAACATCTGCACTCTCTTCTACTACCCTAGTCGTGAAGGCTATGGTGGCCCGACGCAAGCCGCCAACGGAGACCAGGAGTCGGATCCTTATTTAGTGCATCTGGCACTCTATTTGAGAGTGCAAGAGGCACTCTTCGATTAGGTCACCAATGATCTGATTGCAACTCACATGACTCTTGCTTTCCTGGCCCCTGTGAGAAGTGAAACTGCACCCACCTCCGCCACTCCAGTAGTGCTATTCGGGAGACCTGTCGAGCCTTCTGGGTCGACCCTTGTTGTCCAGCCGGGCAACACATTCGTCCGCCCAGAGGAACTTAGCCGCCTGTTGGAGACCTACTCCAATGGGACTGTGACTATGACGTCTTGTGAGAGACACCGTCGTTACCACAGCCCCGTGACTCCCGCTCCTAACCTGGCCAGCTCCAAAGTTGAAGCGCACGGGGAAGTCCCAACATCAGCTGGGCACACCTAGCTAGATGTCAATGAAGTGGACTAAGCTTACCAGAGTAGTTGCCGAGCCCTTGGTGGCCCTGTTGTTTTATCCTGTATCTTGAGAATCGTAGTAGTCCACCTGTGGCATGATTGTTGAAGTGCTTGTGTGCTTCTGTTTTGCTTGTACTTTGCTTAATGTTGCATGATTTGTTTGCATAGCATGATTGTTAACATGGTAGGTTTTGAGATCCTACGCCATAGATGCCATTACTACTCAACCCAAACCGACCACTACAGTGAAATGTCAATTCTCTTCCGGGGATCAAGGTCTGACCCAGGTTGTACCGGCGCCGCATCATGTTTTCCATCCCAGCTATATAAGAGCCATTCTCTTGCCCAGCTCTAGCAACCATCGATCATTTTCTCCGCCAATATAATCCAACCACTCCATGTCTCACTCGGGACCCTACCCAAGAATTCCAGAGGCAAACCCCGGTAGTTTTGTTAAGGTTTTGTGGGATTTTACCCGCAACATCCTTGGTTCCATCCACCCACCCCAGTTTGAGTTATACAAATTGAGGATCACCCCTGACTCCTCAAAATACTGGGTAGTTGTGCAGATCCTGCCAGATGATTTAAATCAAGGCCCTTCGTATATTGTCTTCATCGAAAAGTCCATGCCAACCTCAAGCATGGCCATTGAGGTTACTGCTGATGAAGCAGTTACTCGCCTTCGATTCTGGGTACCCTGTGCCAGCGAAAGAAAGTACTGCTACTTCCCGAGCCGTGTGGCATTCAGTGCAGAGGCTACATTCCACTATGAATGTATAGAAAGAGATCCAGCTCTGGCCAATTTCATCCAGTATGTGATGGCCCAGGAGCATCTAACGCAACAACTAATGGATTATCTCCATTATCTTATTGTCCTGAATCCCCAGATCGCCATTGGCGAACCACTCTTGCCAACTCAAGAAGGGCATGTTCTTCGTCTGCTTCCTCCATTTCCTCTGGAAGAAGAAGAATGTGCTCTAGCACTAGGAACCCTTCTGAAAGACCCTGTAGATCTCACCTTCAGACCGTAGATGGTCATGAGTGTGTTTGCAATAGTGTGTAGTGCTTGTTTGCATAATATGACCTTTGTGTTATTTCTTAGGGTGTATGTCATGAGTGTATTGCCATGATTGCATTTTGCATATGAGTGTTTTGTTTATTGTTTTCCGTACTTAGTTTTTCCGCCCTTAACAAATCTCAAGGATGAGATTTCCCTAAGGGGGGAAGGCATTGTTACACCCCAAATTTTAATAAAAGGTTTTTGCAAAAAAAACTTTGACAGAAATATTTTTTGTTAGTTAAATTGAATCTTTTAATATTTTTAAAGCCAATTTTTCTTGCTTTCTTCTTTCTCCTTACAGAATTTTTTTGGGAAAGATATTGAGGGTCTTAAAACTTTTGCCCAACTCTTTTAGTACCTCTTAAATATCAGTAGGAAATATTTTCATAATAAATTGCCACAAAATAATTCTTTTAATGACATTTTCAAACTCTGAAATGCTTCTGTTGAACTAAAACTATTTCAAATAAATTCCATAAAAATACCACAAAATTGTGGGAGACCCTCTTAGACCTATAGTTCACTTTTGTGCAAAAGCCCATCTTGGCCTTTTGTAAATTTTGAGCAAACCATCCTCTTTTCATTTCTGGTCCAATTTGGCCATTGAACTACAACCCCATTTTTACTTGCTCAAACAATTCTGAAAGTTTTCCAAGTCATAGTCCTTCTATAGAAACCCTTAAGTCCAGAAGATCACCTTCATTTGCATTTTGGAAGTTCCCCAAATAATTCCTCCAAGGTTTGGATTAGAACTAAATTTCATAAAAGCTTGCATTTGCAGGTTACTCCTTTTATCCATCCAACCCTACCACCATCTCTATCATCCAATGAGACAGCATCCTGCCAAGTTTCATAACCATCAACAATCTTTAAATGCCTCTAGCATTTCATCAAACACCTTGAGTGCATGACAAAATTCTGCCAAGTCTTGAACTGCCCATGACACTGGCTCACCTTGCTAAACCAGCATGTCCAGTAGCCTTCCCATCCTTGTAAGTATAACCCTGCCAAAATTTAGCTCATTTGGACCAGCCTAGATACACTTGGCATTCTGTCAAGCACCTTGTGTACGTGGACAGAGCACGGCCAGAATGCCAATATGGCAGGCGTCGGCACCGCCCCCGCGTGGCCTCCCTGCTGCTGCCCTTGCATGCAAGCCACCTTCAACCGCTATGAGAGCTACCCATGCGGTGCGCCGACCTCTTCCCCTGGCCCGTAGCGCTGCCCCACGCAGTCCAATAGCATCTCGAGCCGTCGTCACTATCGTTCCTTCGGACACGGCACCGCCTGGATCCACTTGGCTTGAACCAGAGGCCGCTAGCCCACCTGGAGAATAAATGTGAACCACGTGAGTGTGACACCCCTGCTCGACACGTGCACTAATCATACATGCAAATGTGCACGCTCGAGATCAGAGACTCATGGGAAGATATCACAACACAACTCTAAACACAAATTCAAACATAAATCTTCATATTACAAACCAGGGATCATGAGGACCCCAATACATAAGTCATACAATCCATAATATCTGGGTACAGACATAGTTAGTCAAGTTTGCCTTAAGTAGGCTAGCACAAACAACGACACTAATCGAAAAGGCGAAGGCCTCCTGCCTAGGCCTCTGAACTACTGCTGGTCGTCGGGGATCTCAACGTCGTAGTAGGCTCCTCCGGGGATCTCCTGCTCCTAGGCTCCGTCATCTAATCACCGCAACTGGGTATGGGGTAAAAGAAGTAGCAAAGCAACCGTGAGTACTCATCCAAAGTACTCGCAAGACTGACACCAGAACTATACTAAATATGCATTGGTATCAAAGGAACGGGGCTATATCTTTGGACTACACTACAGAAATGCCAGAACAGAGGGGGAAAGACCTAGCCTATCGAATACTAGCATCTTGAAGCAATCTTGCAGCATTAGAAGAGTGTAGATTAGCACATATATATAGTGGTAGTAATATAGCAGCAAAGCCCAGAGATCCTTCCTCGACTCCTTGCGAAAAAAACGATCTCGGAGCTATCATATTCTTAAAGTATCATATATCCAGTTCAAGTTGTAGTAGATCGGGATACAACACCGAGCGTCCTGTTACCACGGACACAGCTATTCGAATAGATCACTTCCCTGCAGGGGTGCACTACTGTTACCCAACATGCTCGATTACATCTGGCCGGACACACTTGCCTGGGAATGCCCGGCCTCGGGTAATCGACATGCCGCAGCCCTACCTAGGCTCAGCAGAGAGGTCAACACGCCGGTCTAAATCCTAAGCACGAAGGGGTCTTGGGCCATCGCCCTTTGCACTCTTGCATGTTACGTGGCTGGCCAGGGCCCAAGCGCGACTATGGAAACACCACAGACTTAACCAGCTCACCCCAACAATCAGCCTGCATCTCTGAGCTGTGACATCTGAAGAGCTTTTGGCTGATACATACGATGTAGAGGGCCCCATTAAACCATTATCCCACGTGGTGGTAGGGCATATAGTCTCATAGCCAACTCAGATCAAATACCCAAATCCATTAGGCATGTTTAGTAACTCACAAAGATGAACAGGATCCCTGTCGCTCAGACTTGGTAATCCACGGACTACGACCAAGGACCAGGCCCACCTTTCTCCTAGGTGGTCTCCGCTTGCCCTGTCGTTCCGCCATAATATCACTCGCGGGTACCCTTGGGTCTAGCCCATCTTGTTTCAATATCTCGCGGGCACTCTTGGAGCCGGCCCGACTTTAACAGTTTAAGTATTGCAATATGTAACATTTCCGTGATCATCACCCAGAGTGATCACGTCACGATAACAAGCCTGGCAAACAGACAAGGGTGAAGGGCCAGTTGATGAAATAGAATACCCAACTGAGCATCATAGGGTAACAGGTAAGGTACCAATAGCAGGCGATGAAATCAGGCTATGCATCAGAATAGGAGCTATCAGAATAACAACAGACGCAATTCTAATGCAAGCATAAGAGAGGAAGAGTAGGCGATATCTGGACGATCAAGGGGGTTTTTCTTCCCTGGAAGCTCTACTGAAGGGGTCTAGTCATCGACGACGCAGTCGTATCTAGTAGGGTCGTCGGCAGTCTCGGGGTCTATCGAGAGAGAAGGACGGGGAGAAACAATAAATACAAGGCAAAAAAAGCAACAGGGATGCATGACATGCTAACATGCAGTGCAAGGGGTGTTCTAATGTAGCACTACGCAAGTTAGTCTGAGCGGGAAATTTTCCAGGAGTGTTCTCCCAGCTCCGGGTGATAATCGGTACACCGAACCGGAGGGGAAAGTTATAAGTCCAGTATGTTAGAGGGGTATGGCAGGTATGTGGGTAGGATATTTGGATTCTTCACATTTTTCTGATCATTTTTCATATATAAATTATTTTCATCCGAGTTACGGTTTAATTTCTATGATTTTTCAAAGTTTTAATCATTTTCTGGAATTTCTGGAATTAGTTTAATCCAAATTATCCAAAACAGTAATTGGTGATGTCAGCATGACGTTAGGGAGATGTCAACAGTCAACTGTGACATTTGACTGCTCAACCTGACAGGTGGGGCCCCTGTGACATAGACTAGACAAATTTAACAGTAGATTAAATTAAGTAATTAACCTAATTAGCTAGTGGGACCCACGGTCAGTGGCTGTTTAGTTAACTAATTAACTAACAGATTAATTAACATTTCAATTAACATTTTTATTTATTTTAAAAATGTTTAAACGGGGTGGGGCCCGCATGTCAGTGGCCCGGGGGGTGCCCAGTCAGCATTTGACTAGGTCAAACCGGTCAACTGGGCCCCACGGGGCCCACGGCCAGTGGAATAGGGGTTAGGCCCCAGGTGGCCATGTCGGCGTCGGCCACCGGAGTGCGCTTTGGTGATCCTGAGCGCGGTGGCGAACTGCGGCGAGATCGGATTCGTGCTGTGGTGGGTCAAATGGTGTGCGGTTGGTCTCTCTGGAACGGCCACTCCACGCTGCGTCCGATGGCGGCCACGGCAGGAGCAGGGGAGGCCAGAATCGGGCATGGTGACGAAGGCGGGCGGCGACGATTACGGGTGGTGCTCGGGGACGGTGACACGGCGTGGTAACGAGCAAATGGGGAGGCTAGGGAGGGTCTACGCAGTGCGGTGAGTTCAACGGGCACGAGCCCGTGACCAAATGGTCACCGGACGGCTGCCGGCAATGAGCTCAGGCAGAGGCGCGTTCGGGCGACGGCGGAATCAGGCAGCAGAGGACGACCGGGAGAGAGAGAGGAGAGGGGAGATGTAGCATTGCTCACGGGGAGCCAGTAGTGGTGCAAAGTGTGCTCGGGGAGGGCTCGACGGCGGCGGATTGAGGCGGCGATCACTGGCGCCCGTAGCTTGAAGACGATCTCGTGGGCGATGCGGTGGCGGCTCTGAGCTCGAACGGCGAGGCGTAGGCGACGTAATCGAGGGCGGCGGAGACGCTGGACACGGCGCGGTGACGATCGGGGCTCGGTGGCGCGAGGTTCAACCGAGAGCGCCCATGGCGGCGCTCGAGCGAGATGAGAGAGAGCGAGGGAGCGGAAATGAGGGCGCTAGGGTTTGTCCCCGTGGGCGAGGCGGGTCTTAAGCGAGCAAGGGCGGGCGCAGCAACTCGCTATTGTGCGGGAGAGATGGGGGGCAGAGCGCGGCGAGTGCGGCAGAGGCGTCAGCGCGCGCGCGCGAACATCGCGAGGTAGGTGATAGGCTAGTTGGGCTGGGCCGCGGTTGACTTAGGCCCAATTACATCGGGCCTTTTTCTTTTTCTCTTTTCTTTTCTGTTTTCTCTTTTTTGCTTCTGTTTTGCAAATAGTTTAGCCAAAATTTGGGTTTTGTAAAATATGTGACGTAGCTCAATAATTATAGTGCAATATTAACCACTACCAGAAAATGGTTTGGAGGTAAATGGATTTCATTTAAATTTTTGGATTAAATGAAAGGGATTAAATGGTGATGTTTTGGTACCGTTTCATGTTGTTAGAGTCATTTCAATAATCCAATTAATGTTGATCTTATTTTTATAATTGCCTTGGGAATATTTGCAATATTATGAACATTTTAGTTTTCAAATTTGAACAATTTTTATTTTTACTTTATATTTGAATTTCAATTTAAACTGGAATTTGAAATGAGATATGGTTCCAATGACCATCAAGCACTGTTAATCATGGTGACTTGGCATTATCAAAAGGATGATCACTTTAGCTTAATACATGGGGATGTTACAATTCTCCTCCTCTAAAAGAAATTCTTGTCCCAAAAATTAAGAGGTAGGCTGAAAGAGAGCGGGGTATTCTTCACAAAGACGATCTTCGCGTTCCCAAGTGGCTTCCTCTTCAGAGTGATTTGACCACTGAACTTTAAGGAACTTGATTGCCTTCTAACGGGTTCGACGTTCAGCTTGATCAAGAATGCGGATCGGATACTCTTGATAAGAAAGGTCCTCTTGCAACCCAAGCATTTCATGATCCAGTGCTCGGATAGGATCCTTGAAGCAGCGTCGAAGCTGCGACACATGGAAGACATCATGTACTTGAGAGAGGTTCGGTGGCAATTCCAATTGATATGCCACTTCTCCACGTCTTGCGAGAATGCGAAAGGGGCCAATGTAGCGAGGAGCTAACTTGCCCTTGATTCCAAATCGATGAGTGCCCTTAATTGGAGTGACACGAAGGTAAGCTTGTTCGCCAGGTTGATAGACCATTACCTGGTGTTTGCGGTCATAATTGCTCTTCTGACGAGATTGAGCAGCTTTCAAATGTTCACGGACAATGCGGACTTGTTCTTCAGCTTGTTGGATAATATCCGGACCAATGAGTAATCGTTCCCCAGTTTCTGACCAATTCTGAGGGGTTCGACACTTATGTCCATATAAAACTTCAAAGGGTGGCATCTTTAAACTAGCCAGATAGCTATTGTTGTATGAGAATTCATCATATGGGAGAGATTCCTCCAACTTCTTACCGAATGAGATGACATAAGCTTGAAGCATATCTTCAAGCACTTGATTGACTCGTTCAACTTGTCCCTGGGACTGGGGGTGAAAAGCGGTGCTGAAGGACAGATGAGTTCCCATAGCTTCTTCGAAACTGTTCTAGAACCTTGAGGTAAAGAGGCTACCGCAGTCTGAACTGATCTCCAACGGAACACCGTGGAGTGACACAATTCTGGAAACATACAAGTCTACTAATTGGCTAGCAGTGATCGTCTCCTTGACTGGCAGAAAGTGGGCAACCTTTGAGAATCGGTAAATGACGATGAAAATAGCATCATGACCCTTCTGTGATCTGGGAAATCCGGTAATGAAATCCATTTCGACTTTGTCCCATTTCCATTCAGGAATAGCAAGTGGCTACAGAGTTCCAGCAGGCCTTTCATGTTCTGCTTTCATGCGACAGCAAACATCACACTCATCAACATAGCGAGCAATGTCTCGTTTCATACCAGGCCACCAGTACCATCGACGAATGTCTTGGTACATCTTAGTACTACCCGGATGAATAGACAAAGGTGTGTCATGTGCTTCTTTCATGACATCCGAGCGTGAGTCCTGATTGCGCTCTCTGGGGACCACTAGGCGGCCTTTGAAGAACAAGGCACCATCATCACCAATAGTGTAGAACAAAGAATTTCCCTTGGAGAGGTAGTTCTTAACCTTTTTGACTTCAGAGTCATACTTCTACCTTGTCTTGATGTTGCGCTCGAGGTCCGGTTCAACAACCAGGGTATTGAGATAACCCTATGGGACAATGTGTAGGTTCAACTTGCGAAGCTCTTCGTAAAGAAGGGGTTGTGCTTGGTGAACCATGAGATTGTTGCAATAAGACTTGCGGCTCAAAGCATCGGCCATTTCATTAGCCTTGCCAGGGGTATAAGAAATATCCATGTCATACTAAGCTATTGTCTCTAGCCATCTTTGTTGACAGAGGTTTAAATCTAGTTGAGTATACAGATACTTCAGACTTTGGTGGTCTGTGTATATCTCACAATGGTTACCAACAAGGTAGTGTCGCCACAGCTTCAGAGCATAAATAACTGCTGCTAACTCGAAATCATGCGTTGGATGCTTATCTTTGTGAGGACGCAACTAACGAGAGCCATAAGCAATCGCCTTGCGCTCTTGCATTAGGACACAACCTAATCCTTGACAAGACGCATCACAGTAGATCACAAAGTCCTTTTGGGATTCCGGGGTGCTAGCACTGGTGCAGAGGTCAGCTTGTCTTTAAGTGTCTGAAAGCTTTCTTGGCACTTTTCCGTCCACTCAAACTTCTTGCCTTTGTGAACCAAATCAGTTAGTGGCTTAGCAATCTTGGATAAATTCTCGACGAAACGGCGGCAATAGCTGGCGAGACCAAGAAAACTTCTGATTTGCTTGACATTCTTCGGGGGAGTCCAGTCAAGAATAGCCTGAACTCATTCGGGGTTGACAGCAATGCGATCTTCGGAAATCACATGACCAATATAGGTCATCTCAGATAACCAGAATTCACACTTAGAGTATTTGGCATACAACTAATGTTCTTGAAGTTTCTCCAATACAAGCCAAAGATGTTCGGCGTGTTCTTCTTCATTCTTGGAGTATATAAGGATATCATCCAAAAAAACCACGATGAATTTGTCGAGGTAGTCCATGAAGATAAAGTTCATTAATCGAGCGAAAGTTGCTGGAACATTGGTTAAGCCGAAGGACATGATGGTGTACTCGTATGATCCATAACGAGTAACAAAATTGGTCTTCAGGATATCCTCTTTAAGAACTCGGATCTGATGGTAACCCAACCTTAAGTCGAGTTTAGAGAACATAGAGGATCCAGCAAGTTGATCATAAAGATCGTTGACCCGGGGTTGTGGCTATTTGTTCTGGATTGTTGCTTGGTTAATAGGCCGATAGTCCTGGACCAATCGGTTCGTTCCATCCTTCTTCTTAACAAAGAGGGAAGGTGCTCCCCAGGCAGAGGAACTTGGAGGAATGAAGCCCTTTTTAAGAGATTTGTCGATCTCCTCCTTAAGATTAAGGAGTTCATGTAGCGGCATCTTATAAGGATGCTTAGCAATTGGAGTGGTGTCGGGTTTCAAGTCGATGACGAATTCAACGGCTCTAAGAGGGGATATTCATGGAAGTTCTTCTGGAAAGACATCGGGAAAATCACGAACGACTGGAACGTTCTTGATACCCTCAAGAGGTGAAGCGTTCAAAGCATTCAGAGCATATATCTGAGCCTCGGCATTCTGGACAATTCGGGCGGTGTAGTTCACTATCTCATCGGAGGGGTGAAGGAGTTGGACGACTTTGGTGGCACAATTGATTGAAGCAATGTGAGCTTTCAACCAATCCATTCCCAGAATGAGGGGTATATTGGAAGATTTCAATATGATGGGTGAAAAAAGGAATTTCAATCCTTTGATTTCAACAATGACATTGTGTGCCATCTTGGAGGTTTGACATTGACCTCCAGGGGTGCGAACAACTATTGGTAGGTTCATCTTTTGAAATGCAATGTCATGTGATAATGCAAATGCTTCTAATATGAATGAATGTGATGCTCCTGAATCAAATAAAACAGAAGCAGGTACTGAGTTTACGAGAAGGTTACCCATCAGAGTAGCAGGTTGATCCTGAACTTCTTCAATGTCAATATTGTAAGCATGTCCACGACCATAAGCTGAAGACCCAGTATTATAGTTGCTGGTCTGGTTGTAACCATGGCCAGTTGAAGGAAGTGCTAGCTGGTTTTCATTCTGACAGCACTCGCTGGCACGGTCACCTGGTTGGCCACACTTGAAGCACCGACCATCTTCAGGACGAAAGGTAGCAGCATTGTGTCGAGCAGCTTGAGCTCTCGGCTGCCTCGATGGTGGAGGAGGCAGACGAGGCGCTGCATACTAGGGCCTTGGCGCAGGGGCAGCTGGACGATACACGTTGTGAGGAATCCAGATCCGACGAAGATGAGCCAATGTCACAGTGGCACTTCTGCGACTCCTTGAGCCAATGTCACAGTGGCACTTCTGCGACTCCTTTTGCTCCATCTAAGCGGTCTCAACCTGGATAGCCTTGTTCGCCAGAGTGGCGAAGTCGGCAAAGTCATGAACAGCGAGAGCAAGCTTGAGGTCTGGGTGGAGTCCATTGCGGAACTTCTCCTGTCTACGAGCATCAGTGGCAATGTCTTCTTTGGCATAGCGGGATAGGTTATGGAATTCCTGCTGATAGGCTTCGACAGTCTTATTGCCCTGAGGGAGGTTGCGAAACTCGGTCTTCTTCCGGTCGATGGTTCCCTGAGGAATGTAGCAGGCACGGAAAGCAGCCTGAAACTCAATCCAAGTAACGGCTGTCCCAGCAGGTAGTGAATGCTTGTGGGTGTCCCACCATTGGGCAGCTGGTCCCTTCAAGAAGTAGGACGCGAAGGTGGCAAAGTTGGCAGGGGCAACATTGGCATACTCCAAAACATGGGTGATTTTGCGAAGCCAGTCATCGGCATACAGTGGCTGTTCAGAGTTGCGGAAAACCATAAGGTTGAGATGGACAAACTCCTGTAGTGTTATTGGGAAACGTTGCTGACCCTGAGCATTCTGGTTCTGGTGTGGGAACTGAGCCATGATTCCAACCGTAAACTGGCGGTTCATCTCGAATTGCTACATCATAGCTGCCATATAGTCTGGCGGTGGTGGGTTTTCGGCAGCACGACCACGACCATGACCACAAGCACCTGGCCTAAGCATCCTACTAAAATTTAACATGGGGTAATTTAGTAAAAGTAACCACAATAGTTTTCAGATGCATTCACGAGGTAACACGAGTAATGAACAAAAGTGCAATAGATAAATAACAGTAGTCAATTAAGACATACATATCCATACACATATTCGGGTACACGCGGACAACATAAGTTCACAAAGTAAAATAGCTAGACATGCTAGGCGGCGCACAGGCACGCGGTAAGGAATACAACAATGAGACATAGCAAAGGCTACATCAACGTCGGGGAAAACCACTGAAACCAGGTAGCTGCATGTGTCAAATCTCAATGCTCACAGCTGAAGGATCCTGCGAGCCATGAATACTCTGATGTAGAACCTGGTCTCAAACTGGGAGAAGAGGTCCACGTGCGGGTGTGCGACCTCCAACAGCAGGCCAATCGATACCAGTAGGCATCTGAGTCCTGCGCGGGTACATGATGTACTCTGGATGTGTCCCTGCCCGGACAGCTGGTAGCAACTGTGTCATAGCCTCATAGAGACATGCGCGAGTGGCGTATAGCTCGATGGCAAGAGCTCGGGCAGTGCAATCCAAAGCTAAAGTGTGCTGTATCAGAACCTATGGGTCGTAACGACGCATCAGGTAAGGAGTACAGGTAGCAGTGTAGTATCCACTCCCATCCGCATCAGGGGCATACGGGATGTTGCGGAATCCAGACTCCTCCAAGCTGGTGTGCTCTCTACAAAGATGGGCAATAGTAGCAAAGGTAGCATCATGGTCTGCCGTGTCAATAGTCACTCCAATACCATGGAAGGTATGCAACTCCGTGTCGGAGTTCTCCCGCTGATCAAAGATACGCACATCGGCATGGTACTGCTCCTGGTTGAACTCACGGAAATCCTCATAAACCATGTACTCGGGGTACCAGCGGTAGCCCAGTCTGGTCAGGAGGGCGATCAGGATGACTGGAAAACCAGTCACATCACGAGCCCAAGTGCAGCATACAAGCTGCATCGTGGGACATGGCGGGAACAAACGATCCATCTGAAACAGAGGAAATTTTCAATTGTGTCAAACGACAGTGAGTGAATCTTGCATTATGCATTCAAGGAAGTAATTGCAGATAATCAGAACTCTGGTTGGATGTGATCACAAGAACCTAGAGTCAGAGTTAGTAAATTTTTAACCCGAATAGAAGAGAGATCAGAGTCCAAGAGTAAGGAAGAGGAATAAAAGATCCTAATCCCATCCATTGCCAACATGGGCCCGTAAGCCACACAGCCATGTTAGTAAAATAGTTTTTCAAAGGCTAGACTCAACTTCGACCAAGGAATCGGAAGGGGACTTCCTACAAGCAGTCGGCTCTAATACCAACTTGTGATGCCCCTGCTTGACACATGCACTAATCATACACGCAAACGTGCACGCTTGAGATCTGAGACTCACGGGAAGATATCACAACACAACTGTAAACACAAATTCAAACATAAATCTTCATATTACAAACCAGGGGTCACGAGGACCCAAATACATAAGTCATACAATCCATAATATTTGGGTACAGACATAGTTAGTCAAGTTTGCCTTAAGAAGGCTAGCACAAGCAGCGACACTAATCGAAAAGGCGAAGCCCTCCTGCCTAGGGCCTCTGAACTACTCCTGGTCATCGGGGATCTCAACGTCGTAGTAGGCTCCTCTGCGGATCTCCTGCTCCTGGTCTCCATCATCTGATCGCAGCAACAAGGTATGGGGAAAAAGAAGTAGCAGAGCAGCCGTGAGTACTCATCCAAAGTACTCGCAAGACTGACATCAGAACTATACAAAGTATGCATCGATATCAAAGGAATGGGGCTATATCTTTGGACTACACTGCAGAAATGCCAGAACAAAGGGGGAAAGACCTAGCCTATCGAAGACTAGCATCTTGAAGCAATCTTGCAGCATAAGAAGAGTGTAGATTAGCACATATATATAGTGGTAGTTATATAGCAGCAAAGCCCAGAGATCCTTCCTCGACTCCCTGCGAGAAAAACGATCCCGGAGCTATCATATTCTTAAAGTATCATATATCCAGTTCAAGTTGTAGTAGATCGGGATACAACACTGAGCGTCCTGTTACCATGGACACAGCTATTCGAATAGATCACTTCTCTGCAGGGGTGCACTACTGTTACCCAACACGCTCGATTACATCTGGCCAGACACGCTTGCCAGGGAATGCCCGGCCTCGGGTAATCGACACACTGCAGCCCTACCTAGGCTCAGCAGAGAGGTCAGCAAGCCGGTCTAAATCCTAAGTGCGAAGGGGACTTGGGCCATCGCCCTTTTCACTCCCGCATGTTACGTGGCTGGCTGGGGCCAAGTGCGACTGTGGAAACACCACAGACGTAACCAGCTCACCCCAACAATCAGCCCGCATCTTTGAGCTGTGACATCTGAAGAGCTTTTGGCTGATACATACGACATAGAGGACCCCATTAAACCATTATCCCACGTGGTGGTAGTGCGTATAGGCACGTAGCCAACTCAGATCAAATACCCGAATCCATTAGGCATGTTTAGTAACTCACAGAGATGAATAGGATCCTTGTCGCTCCGACTTGGTAATCCACGGACTACGACCAAGGACCAGGCCCACATCTCTCCTAGGTGGTCTCCACCTGCCCTGTCATTTTGCCACAATATCACTCACGGGTACCCTTGGGTCCAGCCCGTCTTGTTTCAATATCTCGCGGGCACTCTTGGAGCTGGCCCGACTTTAGCAGTTTAAGTATTGCAATATGTAACATTTCCATGATCATCACCCAGAGTGATCACGGCACGATAACAAGCCTGGTAAACGGACAAGGGTGAAGGGCCAGTTGATGAAACAACATACCTAACTAAGCATCATAGGATAACAGGTAAGGTACCAATAGCAGGCGACGAAATCAGGCTATGCATCAGAATAGGAGCTATCGGAATAACAACAGAAGCAATTCTAATGCAAGCATAAGAGTGGAAGAGTAGGTGATATCTGGATGATTAAGGTTGTTTTTCTTGCTTGGACGCTCTGTTGAAGGGGTCTGGTCGTCGATGACGTAGTCGTATCCAGTAGGGTCATCTGTAGTCTCGGGGTCTATCGGGAGAGAAGGAGGGGGAGAAACAGTAAATACATGGCAAACAATGCAATAGGGATGCATGACATGCTAACATGCAGTGCTAGGGGTGTTCCAATGCAGCACTACGCAAGTTAGTCGAAGTGGGAAATTATCCGGGAGTGTTCTCCCAGCTCTGGGTGATTATCGGTACACTGAACCAGAGGGGAAAGTTCCATGTCTAGTATGTTAAAGGGGTGTGGCAGGTATGTGGGTAGGATATTAGGATTCTTCAAATTTTTCTAATCATTTTTCATATATAAATTATTTTCATCCGAGTTACGGTTTAATTTCTATGATTTTTCAAAGTTTTAATCATTTTCTGGTATTTCTGGAATTAGTTTAATCTGAATTATCCAAAACAATAGTTGGTGATGTCAGCATGACATGAGGGTGATGTCAGCAGTCAACTGCGACTGTTGACTAGTCAACCTAACAGGTGGGGCCCCTCTATCATAGACTAGACTAATTTAACAGTATATTAAATTAACTAATTAACCTAATTAGCTAGTGGAACCCACTGTCAGTGGCTGTTTAGTTAACTAATTAACTAACATATTAATTAATGTTTTAATTAACATTTTTATTTATTTTAAAAACGTTTAAATGGGGTGGGGCCCGCATGTCAACCCAATCAACTGAGCCCCACGGGGCCCACGGTCAGTGGCACAAGGAGTGGGCCCCAGGTGGCCATGTCGGCGCCGGCCACCGGAGAGTGCTCTGGCGAGCCGAAGCGCGGTGGCGAACTCCGGCGAGCTCGGATTCATGCTGTGGTGGGTCAAATGGCGCGTGGTTGGGCTCTCTAGAACGTCCACACCACGCCGCGTCCGATGGCGGCCACGGCTGGAGCAGGGGAGGCCGGAATCGGGCACGGCGACGATGGCGGGCGGCTACGGCTACGGGTGGTGCTCGGGGATGGTGACACAGCGCGGTAATGAGCAAATGGGGAGGCTAGGGAGGGGCTACGCAGTGCGGCGAGTTCAACGGGCACGAGCTCATGACCAAATGGTCACCGGACGGCTGCCGGCGACGAGCTCAGGTGGAGGCGCATTCGGGCGTCAGCGGAATCGGGCGGCAGAGGATGACCGAGAGAGAGAGAGGAGAGGGAAGAGGTAGCGGTGCTCATGGGGAGCCAATAGTGGTGCAAAGTGTGCTCGGGGAGGGCTCGACGGCGGCGGATCGAGGTGGCGATCACCGGTGCCCGTAGCTTGAAGACGAGCTCATGGGCGACGTGGTGGCGGCTCTGAGCTCCAATGGCGAGGCATAGGCGACGTAATCGAGGGCGGCGGAGACGGTGGTGTAACACCCTGGATTTTGCCCATTTTCTTTTTCTTTTGATTTTTGTCTCAATTCGCTTTTCTGTGGCTTAGTAGTCTTGCAACCTGGAGTGATCACTCCTGATTCCTCTTCCCTAGTGGCTTGCCAACCTCTAAATCATTCCAAGACCTTGTCATTTCCATCTTGGACCAACCCCAATATTCTTTTTCTTGGGAATATTACTTTTTCTATTAAAGGAAAAACCATGTTTGTCCTGGGTTGTGAAGCAACCCACATTTCCATCATTCCCAAAATTCCCAAATAATTCTCATAAATTGTTTGGGTCAGATCTTCCACAAATATGTCAAACCCTTCCTTGCCATGTTCAAAAATATTTCACAAATATTCCTTTCCTGATTCTGCCCTAGCTGCCAAGTTGAGAAGCAAGTACCCTTTGTATTTTCTTGCTTGGTCTCAAACTTTTTGGTCATTCTTTCCTATCCATATCATTGCCACATGCCAAAATTCAACTTCATTTGGATATTAAATCTCTCTTGGCTAATTTCCAAAGTTTCTGGACAACTGGAATCTTTGTGATGCAAGTGCTAGCTAGGAGTATCCAAATAAGTTGAAATTTTGCAAGCATCTTCAGATACTCAAATCATGACTCTCCATCAAGTTTCAACCCTATCCAATCATCTATGTGAGCACACCCTCAAATCTTGGTTTCTGGTCAGATTTTCACATTGTGAAGCAACTATATTTTATATTGCTCCATAATTGCTGAAAATTTACCAGAGCATTCTCCTACCCATATAACCTATCTCCACAAAATTTGGGCTCATTTCATCTACCCAATAATTCCCTAGAATTTTCCTAAGATTCTGGTCAGAGAGGTTCCTTGTGAAGGAAGTACCATTTTGGCTTGTCCAAATGGCATGAAATTTTTATGGCACTCTCATATGACTAAATCATCATGTTCTACCAAATGTCAGCCGAATTGGCTACTCCATGTGAGTGGCACATTAAGATGAAGCTTCTGGACCAGATTGGTGAGTTGCAAAGCAACCCTGTTAAATATTGGTCCATTTCTCTCCAAATTTCACAGTATTATAGTCCTTCCTACCATAAACCTCCTAGACATCACACTTGGCTCTTATCCCTTTCCTGTTGATCACAGTTTCAGGCAACAGTTGGATGCAGTAAACTTCAGAGGATCATTCACATCCAACCACAGTGACTATCATCGATCCATCACCTCCCAGAGACTATTCCTTGGAAGGACAACACTCTGGACTTGACTTGGCACGCCAGAGTGCACCACATGAGCTAGTGCATTTGGTGACCACACGTTTGGCATGCCAGTCAGCGCACTGTGGCAATGAAACCGTTCGGTTTCATTCGTTCCCTCGCTCCCTCGCCACCTTTCCGTGTCCAGGAGGTTCGTCTCATCGTCGCCCATCTCCTGGAGGCCTCTCCCCTCCAGTTTCTTCTCCAACGCGCCGCGACGAGCTCGGCCACTGTTCGGCCCATGACCGTCGTTGTCGTTTTCCCCTGTCCCTATCTCCCGCGAGCTCTCTCGAAGCCCCTACCTGCTTCTCCACCCTCCCGGAGCTCTTGCCGACATCGCCATCGCCCTCCGCGTGTCCTCGAGCGCCAGTGCGGCGATCAGGCCGCCACGGCGGCCGTCCCGATCGCCTCGGCTGCCTCGGCTATATATAGCCGCGGCCTCGAGCCCCCCGAGCACCCACAACCATCCCAGCTCCTCCTCTACCCCCCTAGCACCCCTCCCCACCTCCCAGTTGGGCTCACAGAAGCTTCCCCGCCTCCAATTGCCGAAGCTCCACCGCCGCCCCCCTGCTCAAATTCGAGCACGGTGGTCTCTCCCTCTCCGTCTGGACCTCACCCAAGTGCCCTCTCCACCTCCGCAATCCTCCTCGCAGCCCTAGCACCTCGTCTCCGTCATCATGCAGCGCTGGCCGAACTCGCCGGAACCGCCGTCCACCACAGACATCGGCCCACTCGTCTCGGTGCTCCTCGGCGTCCGTGCAGTGCCGGGACGGATGCGGCTCTCTTCCCCGAGCCCGCCGGTGCCCGGGACGCCAGCAATGGTGGCCGGAGTCGTCGGGGCTTGTTGCCGGAGTACGCCACTGCCTCTGTCTTCGGGTGCACGAGGAGGAGGGAGGAGACGAGCTGACGGGGAGAGAGAGGCCGCGCAGGCCCCACAGGTTAGCCACACAGCCGCCTGGCCCCACCCCTGCCACGTCACTTAAGTGGAGGCGTATTCCTTGGAATACGTCTCCGCCCCTCGAAAGCGTACTCCGATGCTTCTTCAGGCTAAAGTACATTTTCCCCTCAGGGAGGCGTATTCTCGGAGAAGGCGCTTTCTGTTTTCAGCCGCCAGGGACATGTTTGTGAGGAATCTTTTTGCAGATTGGTTCCTGGACTTCAAACGACTGCAACTTTTTAACCGAGACTCCGACCTAGGTGAATCCAAAGCCCACTTCTTCGTCTCGACGAGCCCGTCATGTTGGTATCATTTTCACTATGTGGTCCCATAGTGGAAATGATCATTTTGCCCTTGCCCGTAAACATCCCCCTTCGGGAGAGAACTATATCCGTCAACTCTTTCCGCGACCATTCCGCACTTCTTCCCGATGGTTCCTTCATCCTCAGGCAAGCCACAACTCTCATCTGCATAATCGCATTGCAATATCATAGTTAAGCTAATTATTTTAACAGTAAGTATGAGTTATTTGTGAAATGGATTGGATTACACAATGCTTGAGTTAATTCTTGGATAGGTGACTACCATGTTGAGTACCTGATTATTAGTGACTAGTAGTTTACCCACTTGTTACTATGATGTTGAGATCACCGTCTATGATTATTCTGGATTTCATCCGGCAGTTTATGGGTATGAACTAGTAGCAGTGGCCTGAACATATTGATTATTGGATTTCTAGCCGGATATTGTTTTGACTTGGATTATTATGATATCAGAAGGTCATCTATGACGGAAATATTATTCGGAGATGTGATATTTAGTCGGTTGACCTTGAGTCACATGTCCGGACTTATCCGTGCAACCACATTTGCCGGTATGGGACGACCTTGACCTGGTCTGATCGCGTGCTCTTTCACCGATACCGCCCGACAGGGAAGGTTATGCGTGCGCGCTACCCTGGCCCGGTAGGCGGTGAGCCCAGTTGAGTTGTCTGGTACCAGGTCCCCGTTTGAGACAGTTTGTTAGCCACGACGGTAGCAGGTGCCACGCGGTGACACAGGGGCCACCCAGGTCAGGACTCCGGGGGAGTGTGATTGCCGGTGGTACGATGGGAGAGTCACGGGTCAGGCAGGTTTCGTTGGAGCAACGCTGGTCCACCCGAATGGGATAACGAGGTCAGGTGCTCCATGGTGTGGGTAAAGTGTGCAACCTCTGCAGAGTGTAAAATCTATTTGAATAGCCGTGTCCACGGTATTGGACAGTCCGTCCAGACCTCACTAGGTGGTCAAACATAGTAGTAATAATGATGGAAGAACTCGTCGTAAGATCAGAAGTACTCGGTGGATCATGAGGGTTGTGAGACAACCCGGAAGAGAGTAAGTTTGTCAGAATTGTGGTGCAGACGGTATCAGGTATATGATATGTTAGCCATGGGATGGCTATGAGATGAGCGGTTGGATGACCACATGATTGGGATTGGACTTGTAACAGGTTCGGATTGGATCCTAAGATTACTCGGAGAATAGATTAAATTACTTAATATGCTCTACCTTACGGCATATACTTTGCTATGATGTTGTCTTGCTTTAATGCTGATGTTTGCTGTGAGCTTGCGAGTACTTTCAAAGTACTCACCTGGCGTGTCATGCCAGTTTGCAGGTCATGCCATGATTGCTTGCTTGTCGAGGATCCTGAGTTTGCGACCTAGGATACGCGTTCTAGCCAGAGTCCCTGTGGAGTGGAGTCCATCACCGTCGTCGCTGTTCCGCTACCGAGAGAGTTACTCCGCTATTAGCATAGAGCTACCCCGGACAGGCGTAGTGTCGCCGTGCCGATGTAATCCATTTACCCTTTGTAACCATATCCATTATAATAAAGAGCTGATTTGTTCTATGCCAACAGTGCCGTATTCCAGAGGACTTGTCCCTGGGCTAGAATACGGGGCGTTCCGGTCTTCTCTGAGCCGGGGTGCCACAAAAGTTGGTATCGGAGCAGGTCTGGCTGTAGGACGCGCGGTCTAGACGCGAGCGTTAGTAACCGGTAGTATAGGATCCAGTTGGTTTGCTGCACTTGTTTGTTGCATTTGGTTGTGCATAGCATGCATATAGACTAGATATCTTACCCCTAACATTGGATCTGGTGAGTGTAGGTGGCATCGGTTTCGATTCCTTACCTGCGCTCTCCAGATTGCATATTTGTTCCTTGGTGTGGTGTCATCTTCGTCCCAGCGGAGTGATGCCAGGGTGCTTAGGGGTGTCGATCACTATCAAGATTGATGCACCGGCACCACACCAATATATTCTCATCAGCCACCCCTATCATTTTGGTGATAGACAAGTTCTATCCCGGATCGTGCGATTCCACTAGCCGCTTCGGTAACCCTTACTGATCCTAATTATCAGAAAAGGGCAATGCCTACAAGCCTTTCTCTCCACCACTATCTCATTCCGCCACCTATTCTTGGGACATGTACGGTTTTCTTCCGTACGCTTGATGATGATGTGGTCGTAACTTCTGCGTTCCGACCCCGATCACCAAGTTCATCCTCGCCATCGTGTCCGGTGTTAAGCTCGTAATTGGTGTAGCTTTGTTTACACCAATTTTCTTCCACACATTGATTCACTTTCGTGCACATCGCCACAGCATGTTAGACCGTAATACCGGAGTTCTTGCGAGATTTGTGTGCTTAAGTAGGAATGCATATTATTGCTGTGAATAGCTGTAGTATGTGATATTGCTTGTGTGTGTGATATTGCTGCTTTGTGTGCGTTTGTTTTAGTCGTTTCTTTTGCTTCTTTATTTGGGCCCTTGGTGTTACCTTATTTTCCCCTTATGGAAGTTGCACACCGACACTGAACCCAAAGAGTCAGTGAAGAGACAGCCATTTAGAAGCACAACTCAGCAATATGGAATTTTCAGCAGACTGTGTTATATCGGGAATATCGGGCCTGAATATAAATGATATCCTGGCTGGATTGGTTATCAGCATCAAGTATACATCAGTGCAACTCTTACAGCAGTAATGATCACATCAGTAAGAAGGCAAACCGTGTATATGATCCACAGTGCATTCTGTGCAAAAGGTATGATTCATATATACAAGGTTTGAGTCTGCTATGAGTACAATTTGAACCCTGCTATGTCTTGGAAGCAAGTCAGCATGTGCTATGAACTTAGTGTTCAGCAAGAAGGATAGCTGAATACCCTGTACGCATAATAGAGAGCTATATGGGACGCGGATGAACCCTTGCCCGTCTTTCTTTAGTAACGGCACCACGCCTGTGTTGTAAACTATTTTTGGTCGTCCGGGGTGGATGCCGACTTTTATTTCTCTTGTCAACAACTGGCCCGTGTTCTGAGCTGCTATTCGGCCGTCTCGGGCAGTTGTTGAATTTCTCTCCGTAGTAGTGACCCTATGCTCTGATGTGTTCTTCGTCCGTCTTAGGGAATTGCTACTTTCTTCTTATCGACACCGTCTCATGCTTTGAGCTGCTTTTCAGCCATCTTGAGTCGGGGTTGAGTTACTCCAGTAATGTCCTAGATCTGAGTTGTAAAGACAGTTCTGGTGGCTACTAGTATATTTGCCGGTTTTATCCAAGGGTTCAGACGGTCGTTACCCTACAGCTACAACTTGTAAAGTAATATGGCTGCCGGAATATTGCACCTGACAACACCTATGGTCACACGGAGAATCAAGAACACATAAGACCAAGTTCTTTCAGCAAAGAATCCAGGCAAAGAGAATTATAATGCAAAAGCAAGGTTGTCCATACAGGTATGGTAATGGTACAAATACTCCGGACAGTCTGGTTCGATACCGACCACCATGGGTACACACCCACGGGGTCTATTCTATTTGGAAGGACCCCATATCGAGACAACCCGCCCAGCCAACCAGATATGCTCAGAAATGTCAGAAGAGGGCAACCAAGCTAGTCAGGTCAGCCGAAAGATTAACTCAGCAGTTCAAATTCAGTAACCATGTCAAAGCATTGCACGGACTACCATCCCTATAGAGGTACCGACAGACTGAGTAATCAGAAGGATGAACAACAGTCTCGAAGCATGTCTCCTCATAGATGGGAATCAGTTAAAGACTAACCTACCGTGAACAAGATTCTGCTACCAGGACCACTGTCAGTCAAGTTTATGGATAATATCACAATAAGATCATATACCTTTATGCTAGTCACGATGGGTGACAGTCGAATATTTGGTAGAAGTCTTATACCCAAGACAATGAAGATACCTAAAATGACCCAGCTATCCGTGCGAAGTCAGATTCTGCCAAGAGAACGGTACGATTTATAGTACTATTTTGAACCAGGAGGACACACAGCCATTTGAAGTCACCCAATAAAATGAGTAAAAGATTTCGTGTCCACCAAGAGAAACTGTTCACAACTCAGTGAACGGTCGTTCGTATTGGACCTCGTCACGACACGTCCATGAGGAACCACCCTCGGACTTACGAGCAGGGCACATAGTTTGGTCAGGATAATTTATTGCCCCAGACAGGTCAGCAGACATAAAAGGATCAAAGTCAGAGTAGCATATGAGGTAGGATTTGCCAGAAAAAGGTTCCAGTGAAGCAAACCGCCCCGAAGCAAGGCAGTGAGTCAGATAATATACAGTGGGAACATTATACAAAGGTAAAAAGGAAACCCGAGTTGGAAATGGTTTCCTCAAGTGGAAATATTCATGTTTGATCCCTGAGCAACCAAATCTCGAGGACGAGATTTCTTTAAGGGGGGGTAGGTTTGTAACACCCTGGATTTTGCCCATTTTCTTTTTCTTTTGATTTTGGTCTGGATTCGCTTTTCTGTGGCTTAGTAGTCTTGCAACCTGGAGGGATCACTCCTGATTCCTCTTCCCTAGTGTCTTGCCAACCTCTAAATCATTCCATGACCTTGTCATTTCCATCTTGAACCAACCCCAATATTCTTTTTCTTGGAAATATTCCTTTTTCTATTAAAGGAATAACCATGTTTGTCCTGGGTTGTGAAGCAACCCACATTTCCATCATTCCCAAAATTCCCAAATAATTCTCATAAATTGTTTGGGTCAGATCTTCCACAAATATGTCAAACCCTTCCTTGCCATGTTCAAAAATATTTCACAAATATTCCTTTTCTGATTCTACCCTAGCTGCCAAGTTGAGAAGCAAGTACCCTTTGTATTTGCTTGCTTGGTCTCAAACTTTTTGGGCATTCTTTCCTATCCATATCATTGCCACATGCCAAAATTCAAGTTCATTTGGATAATAAATGTCTCTTGGCTAATTTCCAAAGTTTCTGGGCAGCTGGAATCTTTGTGAAGCAAGTGCTAGCTAGGAGTATCCAAATAAGTTGAAATTTTGCAAGCATCTTCAGATGCTCAAATCATGACTCTCCATCAAGTTTCAACCGTATCCAATCATCTATGTGAGCACAACCTCAAATCTTGGTTTCTGGTCAGATTTTCACATTGTGAAGCAACTATATTTTATATTGCTCCATAATTGCTGAAAATTTACCAGAGCATTCTCCTACCCATATAACCGATCTCCACAAAATTTGGGCTCATTTCATCTTCCCAATAATTCCCTAGAATTTTCCTAAGATTCTGGTCAGAGAGGTTCCTTGTGAAGGAAGTACCATTTTGGCTTGTCCAAATGGCATGAAATTTTTATGAACTCTCATATGACCAAATCATCATGTTCTACCTAATTTCAGCCCAATTGGCTACTCCATGTGAGTGGCACATTAAGATCAAGCTTCTGGACTAGATTGGTCAGTTGCAAAGCAACCCTATTAATTATTGTTCCATTTCTCTCCAAATTTCACAGTATTATAGTCCTTCCTACCCTAAACCTCCCAGACATCACACTTGGCTCTTATCCCTTTCCTGTTGATCACAGTTTCAGGCAACAGTTGGATGCAGTAAACTTTAGAGGATCATTCACATCCAACCATAGTGACTATCATCGATCCATCACCTCCCAGAGACTGTTCCTTGGAAGGACAACACTATGGACATGACTTGGCACGCCAGAGTGCACCACATGAGCTAGTGCACGTTGTGACCACGCGTTTGGCATGCCAGTCAGCGCGCTTTGGCAATGAAACCGTTTGGTTTCATCTGTTCCCTCGCTCCCTCGCCACCTTTCCGTGTCCAGGAGGTTCGTCTCGTCGTCGCCCATCTCCTGGAAGCCTCTCCCCTCCAGTTTCTTCTCCGACGCGCCGCGACGAGCTCCGCCACTGTTCGGCCTGTGACCGTCGTTGTCCTTTTCCCCTATCCCTATCTCCCGCGAGTTCTCTTGAAGCCCTTACCTGCTTCTCCACCCTCCTGGAGCACTTGCCGACATCGCCATCGCCATCCGCGTGTCCCCGAGCGCCAGTGCGGCGATAAGGCCGCCACGGCAGCCGTCCCGATCGCCTCGGCCGCCTCGGCTATATATAGCCGCGGCCTCGAGCCTACCGAGCACCCACAACCCTCCCAGCTCCTCCTCTACCCTCCTAGCACCCCTCCCCACCTCCCAGTTGAGCTCACAGAAGCTTCCCCGCCTCCAATGGCCGTAGCTCCACCGCCGGCCCCCTGCTCAAATTCGAGCACGGTGGTCTCTCCCTCGCCGTCTGGACCTCACCCAAGTGCCCTCTCCACCTCCGCAATCCTCCTCGCAGCCCTAGCACCTCGTCTCCGTCATCATGCAGCACTGGCCGAACTCACCGGAGCCGCCGTCCGCCACGGACATCGCCCCACTCGTCTCGGTGCTCCTCGGCGTCCGTCTAGTGCGGGGACGGATGCGGCTCTCTTCCCTGAGCCCGCCGGTGGTCGGGACGCCAGCAACGGTGGCCGGAGTGGCCGGGGCTCGTCGCCGGAGTGCGCCGCTACCTATGTCTTCGGGCGCACGAGGAGGAGGGAGGAGACGAGCTGACGGGGAGAGAGAGAGGCCGCGCGGGCCCCATCGGTCAGCCACACAGCCGCCCAGCGCCGCCCCTGCCATGTCACTTAAGTGGAGGCGTATTCCCCGGAATACGTCTCCCCCCTTGAAAGCGTACTCCGATGCTTCTTCGGGCTAAAGTACATTTCCCCCTCAGGGAGGTGTATTCTCGGAGAAGGCGCTTTCTGTTTTCAGCCGCCAGGGACTTGTTTGTGAGGAATCTTTTTGCAGATTGGTCCCTGGACTTCAAATGACTGCAACTTTTTAACCGAGACTCCGATCTAGGTGAATCCAAAGCCCACTTTTTCGTCTCGACGAGCCCGTCATGTTGGTATCATTTTCACTATGTGGTCCCATAGTGGAAATGACCATTTTGCCCTTTCCCGTAAACAGCCCCCTCCGGGAGAGAACTGTTTCCGGCAACTCTTTCCGCGACCATTCCGCACTTCTTCCCGATGGTTCCTTCATCCTCAGGCAAGCCACAACTCTCATCTACATAATTGCATTGCAATATCATAGTTAAGCTAATTATTTTAACAGTAAGTATGCGTTATTTGTGAAATCGATTGGGTTACACAATGCTTGAGTTAATTCTTGGATAGGTAACTACCATGTTGAGTACCTGATTATTAGTGACTAGTAGTTTACCCACTTGTTACTATGATGTTGAGATCACCATCTATGATTATTCTGGATTTCATCCGGCAGTTTATGGGTATGAACTAGTAGCAGTGGCCTGAACATATTGATTATTGGATTTCTAGCTGGATATTGTTTTGACTTGGATTATTATGATATCGAAAGGTCAGCTATGACGGAAATATTATTCGGAGATTTGATATTTAGTCGGTTGACCTTGAGTCACCTGTCCAGACTTATCCGTGCAACCACATTTGCCGGTATGGGACGGCCTTGACTTTGTCTGATCGTGTGCTCTTTCGCTGGTACCGCCCGACAGGGAAGGTTATGCGTGCGCGCTACCCTGGCCAAATAGGCGGCGATAACCTTGTGAGCCCAGTTGAGTTGTATGGTACCAGGTCCCCATTTGGGACAGTTTGTTAGCCACGACGGTGGCAGGTGTCACGCGGTGACACAGGGGCCACCCAGGCAGGACTCCGGGGGAGTGTGATTGACGATGGTATGATGGGAGAGTCACGGGTCAGGCAGGTTTCGTTGGAGCAACGCTGGTCCACCCGAATGGGATCACGAGGTCAGGTGCTCCATTGTGTGTGTAAAGTTCGCAACCTCTGCAGAGTGTAAAATCTATTCGAATAGCCGTGTCCACGGTATTGGACAGTCCATCCAGACCTCACTAGGTGGTCAACCATAGTAGTATTAATGATGGAAGAACTCGTCGTAAGATCAGAAGTACTCGGTGGATCATGAGGGTTGTGAGACAACCCGGAAGAGAGTAAGTTTGTCAGAATTGTGGTGCAGACGGTATCAGGTATTTGATATGTTAGCCATGGGATGGCTATGAGATGAGCGGTCGGATGACCACATGATTGGGATTGGACTTGGAACAGGTTCGGATTGGATCCTAAGATTACTCGGAGAATAGATTAAATTACTTAATATGCTCTACCTTACGGCATATACTTTGCTATGATGTTGTCTTGCTTTAATGCTGATGTTTGCTGTGAGCTTGCCAGTACATTCAAAGTACTCACCTGGCGTGTCATGCAAGTTTGCAGGTCATACCATGATTGCTTGCTTGTCGAGGATCCTAAGTTTGCGACCTAGGATACGCGTTCTAGCCAGAGTCCCTGCAGAGTGGAGTCCATCACCGTCCTCGCTGTTTCGCTGCCGAGAGAGTTACTCCGCTGTTAGCATAGAGCTACCCTAGGCAGGTGTAGTGTCGTCGTGCCTATGTAATCCATATACCCTTTGTAACCATATCCCTTGTAATAAAGAGCTGATTTGTTCTATGCCAACAGTGCCGTATTCCAGAGAACTTGTACCCATGCTGGAATACGAGGCGTTCCGGTCTTCTCTGAGTCGGGGTGCCACAGCAGAACACGGCGCGGCGACGATCGGGGCTCTTTGGCGCGAGGTTCAACGAAGAGCGCTCATGGTGGCGCTCGGGTGAGATGAGAGAGAGCGAGGGAGGGGAAATGGGGGCGCTAGGGTTTGTGCCCGTGGGCGAGGTGGGTCTTAAGCGAGCAGGGGCGGGCGCGGCGACTCGCTGTCGTGCGGGAGAGATTGGGGGCCGAGCACGGCGAGTGCGGCAGAGGCGATAGCACGCGCGCGTGAACAACGCGAGGTAGGGGATAGGCTAGTTGGGCTGGACCGCGGTTGACTTAGGCCCAGTTACAGCGGGCCTTTTTTTTCTCTTTTCTTTTCTGTTTTCTCTTTTTTGTTTCTGTTTTGCAAATAGTTTAGCCACAATTTGAGTTTTGTTAAATATGTGACTTAGCTCAATAATTACAGTGCAATATTAACCACTACCAGAAAATGGTTTGGAGGTAAATGGATTTCATTTAAATTTTTGGAATAAATGAAACGGATTAAATGGTGCTGTTTTGGTACTGTTTCATGTTGTTAGAGTCATTTTAATAATCCAATTAATTATGATCTTATTTTTATAATTGCCTTGGGAATATTTGCAATATTATGACCATTTTAGTTTTCAAATTTGAACAACTTTTATTTTTACTTTATATTTGAATTTCAATTTAAACTGGAATTTGAAATGAGATATGGTTCCAATGATCATCAAGCACTGTTAATCATGGCCACTTGGCATTATCAAAAGGGTGATCACTGTAGCGTAATACATGGGGATGTTACCATTCTCCTCCTCTAAAAGAAATTCTCGTCCCGAGAATTAAGAGGTAGGCTGAAAGAGAGCGGGGTATTCTTCACGAAGACGATCTTCGTGATCCCAAGTGGCTTCCTCTTCAGAATGATTTGACCACTGAACTTTAAGGAACTTGATTGCCTTCTGACAGGTTCGACGTTCAGCTTGATCAAGAATGCGGATCGGATACTCTTGATAAGAAAGGTCCTCTTGCAGCCCAAGCATTTCATGATCCACTGCTCGTATAGGATCCTTGACGCAGCGTCAGAGTTGCGACACATGGAAGACATCATGTACTTGAGAGAGGTTTGGTGGCAATTCCAATTGATATGCCACTTCTCCATGTCTTGCGAGAATGCAAAAGGGGCCAATGTAGCGAGGAGCTAACTTGCCCTTGATTCCAAATTGATGAGTGCCCTTCATCGGAGTGACACGAAGGTAAGCTTGTTCGCCAGGTTAATAGACCATTACCTGATGTTTGCGGTCATAATTGCTCTTCTGACAAGACTGAGCAGCTTTCAAATGTTCGCGGACAATGCGGACTTGTTCTTCAGGTTGTTGGATAATATCCGGACCAATGAGTGACCGTTCCCCAGTTTCTGACCAATTCTGAGGGGTTCGACACTTACATCCATATAAAACTTCAAAGGGTGCCATCTTTAAACTAGCCTGATAGCTATTGTTGTATGAGAATTCAGCATATGGGAGAGATTCCTCCCATTTCTTACCGAATGAGATGACACAAGCTCGAAGCATATCTTCAAGAACTTGATTGACTCGTTCAACTTGACCTGGGACTAGGGGTGAAAAGCGGTGTTGAAGGACAGATGAGTTCCCATAGGTTCTTGGAAACTGTTTCAGAACCTTGAGGTAAAGAGGCTGCCGCTGTCTCAACTGATCTCCAACAGAACACCATGGAGTGACACAATTCTGGAAACATACAAGTCTGCTAACTGGCTAGCAGTGATCGTCTCCTTGACTGGCAGAAAGTGGGCAACCTTTGAGAATCGGTCAATGACGATGAAAATAGCATCATGACCCTTCTGTGATCTGGGAAATCCGGTAATGAAATCCATTTTGACTTTGTCCCATTTCCATTCAGGAATAGCAAGTGGCTACAGAGTTCCAGCCGGCCTTTGATATTCTGCTTTAATGCGATGGCAAACATCACACTCATCAACATAGCGAGCAATGTCTCGTTTCATACCAGCCTTCAGTACCATCGACGAATGTCTTGGTACATCTTAGTACTACCCGGATGAATAGACAAAGGTGTGTCATGTGCTTCTTTCATGACATCCGAGCGTGAGTCCTGATTGCGCTTTCTGGGGACCACTAGGCGTCCTTTGAAGAACAAGGCACCATCATCACCAACAGTGTAGAATGAAGAATTTCCCTTGGAGAGGTAGTTCTTAACCTTTTTGACTTCAGAGTCATACTTCTGCCTTGTCTTGATATTGCGCTCGAGTTCCGGTTCAACATTAGCCTTGCCAGGGGTATTGGAAATATCCATGTCATAGTCAGCTATTGTCTCGAGCCATCTTTGTTGACGGAGGTTTAAATCTAGTTTAGTAAACAGATACTTCAGACTTTGGTGGTCCGTGTATATCTCGCAATGATTACAAACAAGGTAGTGTCGCCACAGCTTCAGAGTATAAATAACTGCTGCTAAGTCGAGATCATGTGTTGGATACTCATCTTCGTGAGGCCGCAACTGACGAGAGCCATAAGCAATTACCTTGCGCTCTTGCATTAGGACACGGCCTAATCCTTGACGAGACGCATCATAGTAGATCACAAAGTCCTTTTGGGATTCCGGGGGTGCTAGCACTGGTGCGGAGGTCAGCTTGTCTTTAAGTGTCTGAAAGCTTTCTTGGCAGTTTTCCGTCCACTCAAACTTCTTGCCTTTGTGAAGCAGATCAGTTAGTGGCTTAGCAATCTTGGAGAAATTCTTGACGAAACGGCGGCAATAGCTGGGGAGACCAAGAAAACTTCTGATTTGCTTGACATTCTTCGGGGGAGTCCAGTCAAGAATAGTCTGAACTCATTCGGGGTTGACAGCAATCCCATCTTTGGAAATCACATGACCAAGATAGGTCACCTCAGATAACCAGAATTCACACTTAGAGTATTTGGCATATAGCTAATTTTCTTGAAGTTTCTCCAATACAAGCCAAAGATGTTCAGCGTGTTCTTCTTCATTCCTGGAGTATATAAGGATATCATCCAAATAAACCATGACTAATTTGTCAAGGTAGTCCATGAAGATATAGTTCCTTAATTGAGAGAAAGTTGCTGGAGGGTTGGTTAATCCGAAGGACATGACGGTGTACTCGTATAATCCATAACGAGTAACAAAAGCGGTCTTCGGGATATCCTCTTTACGAACTCGGATCTTATGGTAACCCAACCTTAAGTCGAGTATAGAGAACATAGAGGATCCAGCAAGTTGATCATAAAGATCGTTGATCCGGGGTAGTGGGTATTTGTTCTGGATTTTTGCTTGGTTAACAGGCTGATAGTCCCGGACCAATCGGTTCGTTCCATCCTTCTTCTTAACAAAGAGAGAAGGTGCTCCCCAGGCAGAGGAACTTGGACGAATGAAGCCCTTTTTAAGCAATTTGTCGATCTCCTCCTTAAGCTCAAGGAGCTCATGTAGTGGCATCTTATAAGGACGCTTAGCAATTGGAGTGGTGTCGGGTTTCAAGTCGATGATGAATTCAACGGCTCTAAGAGGGGGTATTCCTGGAAGTTCTTCTGGAAAGACATCGGGAAAATCATGAACGACTGGAACATTCTTGATACCCTCAAGAGGTGAAGCGTACAAAGCATTCAAAGCATATATCTGAGCCTTGGCATTCCGGAAAATTCGCGCGGTGTAGTTCACTATCTCGTTGGAGGGGTGAAGGAGTTGGATGACTTTGGTGGCACAATTGATTGAAGCAATGTGAGCTTTCGACCAATCCATTCCCAGAATGAGGGGTATATTGGAAGATTTCAATATGATGGGTGAAACAAGGAATTTCAATCCTTTGATTTTAACGGTGACATTGTGTGCCATCTTGGAGGTTTGACATTGACCTCCAGGGGTGCGAACAACTATTGGTAGGTTCATCTTTTGAAATGCAATGTCATGTGATAATGCAAATGCTTCTGATATGAATGAATGCGATGCTCCTGAATCAAATAAAACAGAAGCGGGTACTGAGTTAACAAGAAGGGTACCCATCATAGTAGCAGGTTGATCCTGAACTTCTTCAGTGTCAATATTGTAATCCTATCCACGACCATAAGCTGAAGACCCAGTATTATAGTTGAGGCTCTGGTTGTAACCATGGCCATTCTCTGGCACGGTGACCTGGTTGGCCACGCTTGAAGCACCGACCATCTTCAGGACTAAGGGTAGCAGCATTGGGTGGAGCAGCTTGAGCTCTCGGCTGCCTCGATGGTGGTGGAGGCAGACGAGGCGCTGCATAGTAGGGCCTTGGCATAGGGGCAGCTGGACGATACACGTTGTGAGGAATCCAGATCCGACGCTTCTGTGCTGAGCTCGAAGATGAGCCAATGTCACGGTGGCGCTTCTACGACTCCTTGTGCTCCATCTGAGCGGTCTCAACCTGGATAGCCTTGTTCGCCAGAGTGGCAAAGTCGGCAAAGTCATGAATAGTGAGAGCAAGCTAGAGGTCTGGGTGGAGTCCATTGCAGAACTTCGCCTGTCTAAGAGCATCAGTGGCAATGTCTTCTTTGTCATAGCGGGATAGGTCAAGGAATTCCCGCTGATAGGCTTCGACAGTCTTATTGCCCCGAGTGAGGTTGCGAAACTCGGTCTTCTTCCGGTCGATGGTTCCCTGAGGAATGTAGCGGGCACTGTCTGTGTCAAAACCGGCAGATCTCGGGTAGGGGGTCCCAAGCTGTGTGTCTAAGGATCAATGGAAACAGGAGACAATAGGGACAAAATGTTTACCTAGGTTCGGGCCCTCTTAAAGGAGGTAATACCCTACATCTTGCTTGATTGTATTCGATGTATAGGATGATTACAAGAGTTGATCTACCTCGAGATCGTAGTGGCTAAACCCTAGCTGGTATGCCTATAGTAATTTTGATGATCCCTACGGACTAAACCCTCCAGCTTATATACACACCGGAGGGGCCTAGGGTTGTATAGAGTCGGTTATAGAGAAAGGAAATATCATGCCTAGACACCTAGACCTGCCGTAACACACATAAAAGAGTCCGATCCGGACATGGGGGCAACCTTCCGCTTTGTCTTCACGGCCCACTAGTCAGGCCCATGTCAATTAAACTAGATACCCGAGGACCCCCTAGTCCAGGACTCCCTCACTAGCCCCTGAACCAGCCTTCAATGACGATGCATCTAGCGCATGAATTGTCTTCGGTGTTGCAAGGCGGGTTCCTTCCTTTGAATACTTGAACAAGTTTCCTGCACAAAAGGAGCTGTATCCGGATCTGTATCATTAATACAACCCTTAGCCATGAAGGCCAGGTGTCCGAATGGGAACAGTATCTTTTACTAACAACTTTTCGGCAAAGTGACACATCTATCCTTTCACATTTTGAACAATTGTGCATCCTCGTTTCGCGGTTCGAGGCCAAGCCTCTATTGGCACGTCTTATCAAAACAGAGATCGTGCCCGTCCTTTACGGGATACTCATCAATGAAATTTGGGTAATCCAATCACACCTTACGCACGATTTAATTGGAAACATGCGAGGTTTACGGCGCGAGGGAGGGAAGTTTGGTATTTTTTACAGCCTATAGAAGGACAAAGAATCCTTCTTTTTATCCTCACACCATCATCTCGCTTCTGCTTCCCAATCTCCCCGGACCTCCAGCGCCCATAGCCTCAAGCTTTTCCCTTGGAGCCACCGTCACCTAGCCATGGCCGGATCTGGCTCAAAGGGCAAGCGAGAGGCCTCGATTGTCACATCTAAGGACATCGAGGACCTCAAGCGTGCCAGTTACTTGTCTCCGAACATCGCGCACCGAGTTTCGGAGGAGAACCAAGTCATGCCCACACCAGAGCCCGGAGAGAGGGTTGTATTCATCCCTCATTTCCTTCGAGGGCTCGGATTACCTCTTCACCCCTTCCTTCGGGGTCTCATGTTTTTCTACGGGCTCGATTTCCATGATCTAGCGCCGAACTCAATTCTCCACATATCGGCTTTCATAGTCATGTGCGAGGCTCTCCTCCGAATCCCCCCTCACTTCGGCTTATAGCTCAAAACCTTCAACTTGAAGCCGAAGGTGGTCGATGGCCAGCACGTGGACTACGGCAGAGCCATGGTGAGCAAACTCGCCAACGCTGTCTGGCCGAAAGGGGCATTCATCGACACAGTGAAAGTCTGGCAGGAGGAGTGGATCCACATTACCGAACCTCGCAATGCCAATTGGGCAGCCGCTCTTGCCTTCAGATCTGGACCCCCCATCAGGCTTACCTCCTGGACCGAGAAGGGCCTCGATTGGGGGTCTCAACCCGAGGTGAAGATGCTCCAGAAGCGCATCTCCAACATACTGGATCACAACACTGCTCTCACCAACGTGGTCCAGGTGATGCTCTTCCGTTGTCTTCTCCCCTGCCAACTCCGGGCCTCCCCTATGTGGGAGTTCGACCCTGAAGCCCCCCGAACCCTTCAGCGCTTCCATGGCACTACGCACGAAAATATCTTGAAGCTGCTGTTCAAGGCCCAGAAAGACTGGCCAAAGCAGACCGAAGACATTGGGCTCGGCGTCGCTCATCCGGCTACGGAGGTAAACATAACTTACTCCGAACACAAATCCGCATGATCTTACATACGCCGAAGTGTATAATCTCAGTCTTCCTCTTATCGCAGGGCTAGACATCGAAGGCGGTGCGGGTTAACAGTCCAGCACCGCATCCCGAAGACCCCATGACCCCCCGGCTATCCAAGATGCTGGCTCTGGCGCCTTACCAGGCGCCCGAGAAGAAGTCAAAGAAGAAGAAGAATGAGGAGGCGCAAGGCGACCTCCACTCCAAGGGACCTCTGGAGATGAAGTCCAGAGAGACCGAACTCCCCTCTGCCCATGACGGGGACAAGGGGGAAGAAGAAAAAGAAGGGGAGGGGAGTGATTCCCCTCCCCAGAAGAAGAGAGCGGCCCCTAAAGATGTTGAGGAGACCGCTCCGAAGAGGCCAAAGCTGATCCTTCCGGACAGCTCAAATTCAGAGTCCGAGGTCGTCCTTAAGCGGAAATGCAGGGCCAAGCCTTTGGCCGAGACGTAAGTCTTCAGATGCTCTTTAATAATTTCAGCTTACCTATTTTAGCTTCAACGAATAATTTGCTATTTGTTTTTTCAGCCCTCCACGCACAATCCCCACCACGCCGCTGTCGGAGGGGAGCTCTCTGCCCGCCGAAATTGCGGAGTGTCGTGGGGATAGACCATGGGTAGCCTCATCCACACCCCTTAGCATTTCAAAGCATCGAGGCTAACAAAGCCCCTCACGCTTTCCGGACAAGCGGCCGGCTCCCAGAAGACGGAGCACTCTTAGGAGGCGACTTCGAGGAAGTCCGGCTCCCAGCAGACGGACCCTCCTCCCCTCGGAGTCTGCACTCACCTGCTCTGACGAGACGGAGCATAGCTATAGGGCCACCCTCTCCCCCAAATCCTAGAGGGACATGGCTACAGTGCGAGCTGACCAAGCGGTCACCTGCCTGCCAGGCGCAGGACTGTAGCCACGCGACCCTCAGCATGGCCCTCGTCAGCGAGGGCCATGCTACTGCAAAAGGCAATCAGTACGGCCTACAGGCGGCGGGCCCTACCTGTCTGTGAGCTCCCAGAAGACGGCGCATTCCTGGAAGGCGGCTTCGGGGGCGGGCCGGCCTCCATCAGGCGGCCCCCCTTTCCCTCGAAGTCCGCACTCACCTGCCCCGACGAGATGGAGCATGGCTACAGTGTGCGCTGACCAAGCGGCCACCAACCTGTCTGACGGCGGGACTGTAGCAATACTACTCCTGATGAGGCCTCCATCATCAAGTACGAAGCTACAGGAAAAGGCAATCAGTGTGGCCTGCGGGCGGCGGGCCCTACGGCGGGGCCCACCAAGCGTCGGGCCCCAGCAGCCGGCGGAGAACCCGGCGATTTTAGACACTCATGTCCGGGTCCTACACCCGGACGTATTACCATTGTACCCCTGGGGTTTGGCCTATAAAACCCCCCAGGGCTCACCCATGCAAAGGGTTGAGCCTTCATTCCACTATACACCATAGCTAGGAGAAGAGAGCTAGCCTTGCCCTTCTTCCTCCTCTAGCAACACAGCTCAAGGAGCAACTTTGTACACCATTTGATCATAGTCATCATGCGGAGAACCCACAGAGCAGGACTAGGGGTGTTATCTCTCCGGAAAGCCCCGAACCTGGGTACGTCTCGTGTGCGATCGAGCTCGTGCTCACTCCCGCTTCCAGGACCCGACGACGTCCTCTTGGCTCCACTCATGATAAGCCACCCCCTGGCATCTGACGTGAAAATACCACGACAGTTGGCGCCCACCATGGGGCCATTCGCGGCGTCGGCCGGAGACACGTTCTTCCTCTCCAGCGAGCACATCGTGGTCGGCTTGATCAGCCAGCCCGATGCGTTCGCTTGCATTTGCTCTGGTGCACCGTCCGACGCGGGAGCCATTTGCCCCGCTGGCTACCTCATCGACCTCTTCAGGAAGCTCAGCCTCTCCGATGCAGACGCCACAGACGGGTTCCCCGGTGGCGTGGTGGTGATCAACGACCCGCTTCATCCCATCTCTAGCGTTGCCTCTGCTGGCGCGGTCGACGCTGGCGTCTTTGTGGAGGTGATGGTCACTGGCGACAGCCAGGCCTCTGGCGTGGCCGTCCAGGACCCGTTGCGAGCAGCAATGTAGGATCTAGCGGCTCCCGTCGGAGCCAACGCCGACGCGGCGGTGCTAGAAGAAATCCGTGTCAAGCTCCTCGACAGCGCCACCAAGATGGCGGCCATGAAGCGCCGCGCTGAGGCCAACTAGCGTGATATCGACCGCATAGCTGGTGGCACGCCGGCTGCGGCCAAGCCCAGCCGAGCCGGCGCCATCCGGCAACGCGGTGCGGCCATCGCCAGCATGCTGGGAGTCAGACGTCTGATCTACGACACCCCCGTGCAGAACCTACGTGCCGCACAGGTAGCGGCAGAAGACCTCGAGAACCTGGAGGGCGATGAACGGCACAGCCAGCTAGATCGCCTCCAGGAACTCCTCGATGCTGCGAACACGTAGCAAGACGCGTGCAACCGCGTGGTGGGAACCGGCCGGCATGCCGCGCTCCTGGAATGGAACACTCCACCCCGCCGCGAGAATGGAGCGGCCTCCCGGTCCCCTAGTGGCGGCGGCCACGGCCAGCAAAACCCGGAGCCGGCAGCCAGCCGCAGCCGGCGCTCTCACCAGACGGTTGTGGGCAGCAAAGAAGTTCCTCCGAACCTGGAGGGCCGGCGCCAGCGGGACGAACGTCCGCCTCCCCCCCGCAGGGAGAGGCGGGCTTCTCCGGCGCCGGTTGAGCACCCGACTTTGGGCGGCCGGGTAGGCCCCTGCAAAGCAGTCGGCGAGAATGACGCTCGTCACCGGATCAAGCGGCTAGCTCGGTCCCTGGCAGTAGAGGAGGAGGATACAGTCGGGCGGGCCTGCTTCGGCCCCCGCATCCGCGACGAGCCCTTCCCCAAAGGGTTCTCGCTCCCTCACGACACTCCCAAGTACACCAGCGCCGTGAAGCCGGAGGACTGGCTGCCCGACTACGCCACCGCAGTCAGCATAGCAAACGGCAACAAGTGTGTTGCCGTGAAGTAAGTTCCGCTCATGCTCTAGGGCATGGCCCGGACATGGCTGAACAGCCTCAAACCCAACAGCATCAACAGCTGGTTGGACTTCAGCGATGTCTTCGTCCGCAACTTCACCAGCACCTACAAGCAGGCCCCAAGCCTCGGCAGCTCTCCATGTGCGTTCAGGGTCCGACTGAGTCCACTCGCAACTACCTAATGCGCTGGGCCGAGTTGTGCAACTCCTGTGAAGGGGTGCATGAGGTACAGGCCATCGAGTACTTTACCGCCGGGTGCAGAGAGGGCACCCTGCTCAAGCACAAGGTTCTGTGCGATGAGCCGGCTACCTTGGACGAGCTCCTGGTTGTGGCGGACAAGTACGCCATGGCCGACTCCTCCATGAAGTCGGAGATCCGGGTTGACGCGTCCAGGAAGGTGATCCAGCCGGCTACTCAAACGGTTGCTGGTGACTCCAACCGCCGCCAGCAGCCGAACGACAACAAGAGCAAGGCCCCGCAACTGGCTTCTAACAGCCGGTAGGTGGCAACCGTCAAGGATCAACAGCCGGCCGGGCAGCCCGGCCCCAAGCGTCGGCGGCGCGGCAAGGGTGCCTGGCTGCCTGCCTTCTCCTTCGAGCAGACCCTCGACGCCCCGTGCAAGTCCCACAGCGGCGCGAAGCCGTCAAACCATACCACCCGGCAATGCAACTGGCTCATTCGAATCGCTAAGGGTGAGGGTTTGCCGCCTCCTCCTCCCGGTCCGGCGGCTCCGACTGCTTAGCAGCCGGCCCGCCCTGTCGTCATGCTCCAAGATGAGTTCCCCAACGAGAACGCCACTTACGTCGTCTTCACCAGTGAAGCCGACGACAAGCATAGCCGGTGTCAGCAGCACCGCGAGGTGAACGCCGTTGTTTCAGAGGTCCCCCAATTTATGCACTGGTCCGAGAGGCCCATCACCTGGAGCCGTGATGACCATCCGGCCGTGATGCCCTCGCCGGGTGCTCATGCCATGGTGCTGGACTCCACCTTCTAGACTGAGAGGCGGGCTTGCCGCTTCTCTCGGATCCTGATAGACGGCGGTAGCAGCATCAACATCCTCTACCGCGACACCATGGAGAAGCTAGGCATCAAGGAAAAGCAACTCCAGCCCAGCCGGACCGTGTTCCATGGCATTCTGCCCGGGCTTTCCTGCTCTCCAATCAGCAAGATCAAGATTGACGTCCTGTTCGGCGACAAGACCCACTTCCGCCGCGAGCTCATCTGGTTTGAGGTGGTCGACTTGGACAGCCCCTACCATGCACTCTTGGGCTGGCCGGCATTGGCCAAGTTCATGGCAGTTTCGCATTCTGTGTACCTGAAGATGAAGATGCCGGGTCCCAAGGGCATCATCACCATTGCTAGCGACTACCAGAAGTCGCTCACGTGCGCCGTGGCCAGCACCCGGCTGGCCGAGTCCCTCGTCGTCGCCAAAGAGAAGTGCCTCCTTGACCGGGCTGTGGCCATGGCCAGCGAGCAGCCGGCCATGCCATCTGACCCCAAGGAGGTTGAGGCCGAGGGCTCCTTCCAGTCGGCCAAGGAAACCAAGAAGATCATCTTGGACCCGGCGCACCCGAAGAAGTTCACTGTCGTAGGGGCTAACCTCGACAGCAAATAGGAAAGCGAGCTCGTCGACTTCCTTCGTGACAATCGGGACATCTTTGCATGGTCCCCCAAGGACATGCCGGGTGTTTCAAAGGATTTTGCCGAGCACATGCTGCATGTGCGGCCGAATGCTAAGCCGGTCAAGCAACCCCTCCGCCGCCTATCAGAAGAGAAGAGAAGGATCGTTGGTGAAGAAATCGCCCAGCTTCTGGCAGCAGGCTTCATCATGGAAGTGTTCTACCTGGACTGGCTCGCCAACCCAGTCATTGTTTTGAAAAAAAACAACAAGTGGCGCATGTGTATCGACTACACGAGCCTCAACAAAGCCTGCCCCAAGGATCCCTTTGCCTTACCCCGGATCGATCAGGTGATCGACTCCACGGCCGGCTGCGAGCTGCTGTCCTTCTTGGACGCCTACTCTGGCTACCACCAGATCAAGCTGGACCAGCGTGACTGGCGTCAACAGAGAGCTCGTCAGGAGCAGCGTGACTGGCGTCTTCCAGCGCTGCGTAGAGCCAGAGAAGGGCATTGCTATCCTCAGAGACATTCATCAAGGCGAATGTGACCACCATACCGCCTCCAGAGCCCTCGTTGCCAAAGCTTTCCGCCATGGTTTCTTCTGGCCGACTGCTTTGGATGATGGCAAGGAGTTGGTCCGCAAGTGCAAGTGGTGTCAGCGTTTCAGCAGCAAGCAGCACCTGCCGGCCTCAGCAATCAAGACCATCCCCATCACTTGGCCGTTTGCCGTATGGGGGTTGGATATGGTGGGCCCATTCAAAACAGCACGTGGTGGTATGACCCATCAGCATGTTGCCGTGGACAAGTTCACAAAGTGGATTGAGGCGAGGCCAATCAAGAAGCTGAACGGTCCGACTGCCATCACGTTCATCGCCAACATCACCGTCTGGTACGGCATCCCGCACAGCATCATCACCGACAACGGCACGAACTTCGCCAAAGGCGCCTTGGCCCGTTTCTGTGCGACGCAGGGCATCCGACTGGACCTCACGTCCATTGCCCATCCGCAGTCAAACGGCTAAGTGGAGCAAGCAAACGGCCTCATCCTGTCCGGCATTAAGCCCCGGCTAGTTGAGCCACTGGAGTGCTCGACCGGCTGCTGGATCGAGGAGCTGCCGTCCGTCCTTTGGAGTCTCCGGATCACGCCGAATCGATCAACCGGATTCACGCCTTTCTTTCTCATGTACGGGGCCGAGGCCGTCATCCCAACAGACATTGAGTTCGACTCGCCTCGCGTCACCATGTACACGGAGGCGGAAGCCAAGGAGGCATGAGAAGACGGCGTCGACCTGCTCGAAGCGGCCCGGCTGCTAGCACTCAGCCGGTCCGCCATCTACCAACAGAGCCTACGCTGCTACCACAACAAAAAGATCAACCCGCGTGCTTTCTGCGAGGGCGACCTTGTGCTTCGGCTGATCCAGCGAATAGACGGCCAGCACAAGCTCTTAGCTCCTTGGGAGGGTCCTTTCATCATCAGCAAGGCCCTGGGCAATGACTCCTACTACCTCATCAACGCACAGAAGCCCAGGGCACGCAAGAGAGACAATGCCGGCCAAGAGTCGGAGCGACCGTGGAACGCAAATCTTCTTCACCCATTTTACAGTTGATGCAGTGTATGTACCATGCTATCTTTTGTATTAAGCAAAGATAACAGGTACCCTGAGGCTCACTCAGGGGCTACCTTTTTATCTATATGATAAGCTTCACCTATGAATGAGTTTTTTGTTCCGCCCTGTCCGGGTCCGGCCAGCCGGCCCGGGGGCTCGCCGCCTTGACCTAAGTTAGCGCCACCCGAAGTCGGCTAAGTAGTGTGCTAATGCCAAAGCCCTCTCTTCATCCCAGCCACAGCTCGCAACGCGACTGTCCAGCTGGCAAGAGCTAAAGGACAAAAATGCTGTCCACACAAAAAACAACTAAGGAAGAACGCCGATTCAGGCCAAGCCGGCCTCTCGCCCCACCCGTCCGGCTGCTCAGCAGCCGGCCGGTCGGCTTCTCACTTGACTAGCTACGCTTTAAGCAGCTGAAGTAACTTGCCTATTCTAAACGGCCAAGTCCCTGACCCGGCCACAGACTGCAGCGCGGCTGTCCGGCTGGCAGTGCGGCTGCCAAAGGAAGACGGCAACAGAAAAAGCCAAACAAAGCAAAGGCAAAATCGAGTCAGAACTCGGGAGAGCATGCAAGCATGTGGGAAATTAAATTCATTTACATTGCAAAAGGCCCAAGGCCGGCATTTATCAGAGTTTCAAATACACCCCCAGTGGGTGGAATTGTGTACGATTAACTTGTTCTCAAGTACAAGACAGAAAAAAAAATCCAAAAGGTAAAAGGCCGCCAAGGCCGAAGGCGCTGCGGGCCAATGGGACAAGTCGGCGGTGGCTGAGGCACCGGCTGGCGGGGCTTTCGGCTAGTTGGCATTAGTCTGGTCAGCGGCGGCAGCAGCCGACGAGGTCTCCCGTGGCTCGCTGGCTGAAGTCGGATCGGGCCGGTTTCGGTTGGTCGCTTTGTCATCCGGCACAACGCCATCGCCTTCCTCGTCCTCGCTCTCCTCCGTGGCTTCGTTGTTGGAGGCGATCTCCTCCGCCGGGTCCTCTCCCTCGTCCGGTTTCAGCCCGAACCAGGATGGCGGCACCTCGGTGCCGTCTCCCACCCGCTCCGGGATGAAGACACTGATGTCGGAGTAGTCAGTAAGGGTTGCGGCGTGAATGGCGATCGCTTCACGCTCCGCCTCCAACTACAGCGCTGCCTCCTGGTGGAAGTGGCCAGCTACGCCAGGCTCACGCCCGGGTACCACGCCTTCACGAACTCTAGCGTCACCTTGGCACCGGCCTGTGCGATGGTACCCTTACAGGCGTCGAGCCGCTCTCCAGCTACCACCAACCAGTCGGCAGTCCGACTGGGAGTCCGGGGCACCTGTGCACCCGGCCAGAGCCCTTCCAAGACCTGGGACCCGGCGCGCTGAAATTGGCGGAGCAGCCGGCGGACCAGCGCAAGGCATAGCTGGATGGCCCGGAACTGTTCGCCCAAAGTCCGAAGCCAGTCCGGCGCAATCTCCTCGCCCACTTGCCTCCGCTACTCGTGCTGTGCCTCGATCGCCTGGCCGACGATGCCGGCGTGGTCCGGGAAGTACTCTGCGTAAAAAAGAAAACAAAGGAATAAGAGATCAACTCCCAGTAACAGCCGGCGCCTCCAAGCAAGAAAGAAAAGTTACCTTCAAGCTTGCCCTCGATCACCTCATAACCTTCCAACAGGAACTTCTCCCTCTTGATCCAGCCCGAGTGCTGAGACTCGAACTCGGCCTTGAGGAGTTCCTCCCCGTCCTTCAGCTGTCGGACCTGATCCGCGTGCCTGGCCGCCTGGTCAGCCAACTCTTTCTCGAGCCGATTGCGCTCTGGGGCTGCCTGGCTGCGCTCCAGTTCCTTGGCCTGAAGCTGGCTCTCAAGCTCATGCACGCGGCTCCGCAGATTGGTGGCGGCTTCTGCAAAGGCGAAGAAGAATCATCAGCGTCAACCAAGACAAGAAGTCCCGGGAAGATATCCGGTCTACGTACCCTGAATCTTGGGGGCTACACCCAGTGGGTGTGCTTGCGCGCCCCCACTGATATCCGGTCTACATACCTCGGCTCTGCCACAGCTCGCCGGTCTGGGTGGCAAGCGCCTGGCTCTGGGAGTTGAAGGTGGCCGCGCGCAGGTTGTGGTAATCCTGCGCCAAGAGCTACATCTCAGCATCTAGAAACACGCCTAGAAGTTCCAACCTGCCTGATCAGTAGCCGGCTTGGAACTCGGGGGCTACACCCAATGGGTGCCCTGGTGCCCCCCACTGAAGATCGAAAAGATAAAAACAAGATCAAGAACATACCCGGACAGAGTTCTGCATCGCCATGATCTCGCTCCTCACCTTCAGGAGGGTGGCGCTGTGGGCGGAGAACTTGTCCAGGACGTCCTTCACCGTGAGGTTCAGGGCGGCCGGGTCGGCTCCTGGTGCCCAACCAGGCGGAGCAGAGCTTGTGGCTTCGGTGTCGGCTCCCGGCGAGCTCGCGACCCCAACCTCTGCCGGCCTCGGCTCGAGGACACACGCGACGGGCGCAAGCATACGGAGGCGCGCGCCGTTAGGGCCTGGCTCGTCGCCAGCCCCACGCCGGCCAAAGGCCCCTCTGGCCCCTCGGGATGGCCGCCTCCCTGCTCGCCAGCACCCGGCGCCCGCTGGACCCCCTCTGCCTCCGGGTCGACGGCACCTAGATCTCCACCACCGGCGGCTCCGGCTGCTCGAGGTTGGTGGCCTCCTGGATCCCGCCACCAGCCGGATCCTCCGTGGCCTTGGCGTCGGCCTCCGCCTACACCTTGGTCGCTGCCTGCGCCGTGGCCTAGGCCTTTGCCTGCGCCGATGCGGCGTCCTGGGCATCGGCCTCCGCCCGCGCTGCGGCCTCCCGCTCCTCCCGCGGTTCCCGCGCGTTCCTCTTCATCGCCTCCCGACGGGCGGCGGCCGGGTCCACATGAGTGAGGCGGATGGAACCCACGATATGGAAAGGGGAGCCCTACGCTGCAAATCAAGCAAAGATAAGAAGTTTGCAAGAAAGAAATAGTCAAGATAGTGCGCTTAGCACACTTACCCGGACACCATTGGGCGTTCCTTCGGGCCCCGTCGGACGGCGGCCGCCTTCGCGGCCTCTTGCCGCTTGGTCACGGCGGACGATTTGGCCTTCTTGGGTGGCTTGCTGCTAAACATCCCCTTGGCACGGCGTTTGGGCACGCTAGGCGCACCAGTCGGCGCTCCACCTATCGGCCGCGCCATCGAGGAGCTGGCGCCTACCCTGTCGGCGCCTTCGGGGCGGAGTTGTCCGTCGCCATCTTCATCATCGTCCGGCCAATCCCGGACATCACCGCCTCCCGTGGTTCCGCCTGCTCCAGCGTCGCCTCCCCCAGTGGTTTCATTGTCGCCTTCGTCCTTTAACGTGGCCGCCCCCAGCTCGGGGTCGCCCACGTCGCTCACCTCGCGGTCTGCCATACATTGGTGGCTGGGAGCCGGCGCGCCACCTGCTGCCTGGCCAGGAAAGCGCTGCGTCATGTCCGGGCGGTCAGGTTAGATGAAAAGCATGGCATGAGCAAAGAAGGAGGACCAGATACTAACCAATGGTGGCAGATTGGCGTGGCTGTATGGCTCCTTGCCGAATCTCCACTCTGTCTCGCTGAGCTTGCTGTCGGAGAAATAGTTGACTTGGCGGACCACCTCCACAGTCGGTAGCTCCTTTGTTGACATCCGGCATGGATCTTGGGCGGCCGCTCATGTCGCTGATCAGATGAGGCCGGCCTTGGAGGGGCGACACCCGGCATTGGACGAAGGCGGCCAACAAGTCCGATGCCTTGAGGCCCTCCGAGTCCGTCATCTCCTGCAGCCAGCTGAGGACGTTGTTGATAGCTGTCGGTGTTAAAACCGGTGGATCTCGGGAAGGGGTCCCTGACTGTGCGTCTAAGGTCAATGGTAACAAGAGACGGGGGACATGATGTTTACCCAGGTTCGGGCCCTCTCTATGGAGGTAATACCCTACGTCCTGCTTGATTGATCTTGATGAATATGAGTATTACAAGAGTTGATCTACCACGAGATCGTAATGGCTAAAACCCTAGAAGTCTAGCCTGTCTGATTATGATTGGCTCTACGGACTAAACCCTCCGGTTTATATAGACGCCGGAGGGGGCTAGGGTTGTACAAAGTCGGTTATAGAGGAAGGAATTTTCATATCCGAACGCCAAGCTTGCTGTCCACGCCAAGGAGAGTCCCATCCAGACATGGGAGAGAGTCTTCTGTCTTCTATCTTCATGGCCCATCAGTACAGCCCACATTACGTAGCCCGGACGCCCGAGGACCCCTTAATCCAGGACTCCCACAGTAGCCCCTGAACCAGGCTTCAATGACGATGTGTCCGGCGCGCAGATTGTCTTCGGCATTGCAAGGCGGGTTCCTCCTCCGAATACTCCAATACAGACTTCGAGCAAAGAAAACGTGTCCGGCTCTGCAAAATAAGTACCACACACAACCGTAGAGAGTATAATATTTCACGAGTCCAATCTGCTGACAACTTTGTGTAACGCGACACCACGTTCCTGCACGGTCATTACTTCAAACCATTCTATAGCCTCCCGCTCCACGCTTTAAGATGCGGTTTCCAGTGGCACGTCTTGTCACAGCAGAGATCGTGTCCCTTTATTACGGGATCCTCATCAATACGGGCGTGGGTAATCCAACAGTGCCATCTGCGCGGCCCTTGGGAATAGGCGAGTTGTAAGGCGAGTGGGGAGGCGCTTGATATTCACTGCCTTTAAAAGGAGATAAGGATTCTCCCATTTCACCCACGCCTTCTCTTTCTCTGCCTTTCCATTCTCGAGCTCCAGCGCCCAAGTTCTCATCTTTTTTGCCTCAAAGAAGCACCCCAACCATGTTCGGATCCGGAGCGCAAGGCAAGTGGATGGCCTCCTCCGTCAAGGAGAAGGACATCACGAAGCTCCGGGAGGTGGGGTATTTGGCCAAGGAAATCGCCCACCAGCTTCCGGCCAAGGGACAGATCATCCCCACCCCCAAGCCCCATCAGAGGGTGGTGTTCATCCCCCACTTCGTCCGCGGGTTAGGGTTTCCACTCGACCCTTTCGTCCGCGGACTCATGTTCTACTACGGGCTAGATTTCCGTGATCTAGCCCCAAATTCCTTCCTCAACATCTCGGCATTTATTGTCGTGTGCGAGGCCTTCCTCCGCATCCCACCCCTCTTCGGACTGTGGCTCAAGATTTTCAATGTGAAGCCGAAGGTGGCGGATGGCCAACACGCAGAGTGTGGAGGCGCCATGGTGAGCAAGATGCCCAACGTCACATGGCCCAAAGGTACCTTTGTGGAGACCGTCAAAGGGTGGTAGCAACTGTGGTTCTATATAACAGAGCCCCGCGACACCACCTGGGCCGCGGCTCCTGAATTCAAGTCCGGAGCCCCAATGCGGCTCACCTCCTGGCTAGAGAAGGGCCTGAATTGGGCGTCGTCGAACGAGCTGACAGCGCTGCAGGCGCGTATCCAGAGCATGGTGGACAAGAACATCAAGCTTGTCAATGTGATCCAGGTGATGCTAGTTCGCCGGATCCTTCCATGCCAAAGCCGAACTTGCCATCTGTGGGAGTTCGATCCGGCCGAGCACCAGACCTTGCAACAGTTCTTCAGAACTACGCACGAAGACATCTGGAAGGCGCTTTTTAAGGCCAACGAGAAATGGCCGGAGACGGTCGAGGACCGTGGGCACGACCTGGCCCATCCCGCGAGTCCGATAAGTCTTTCGCGTTTCAAGGTGTATCCTTTACTCGCTTACTCAGGGAAAATGCCTAAGCCTCCCTATTTATTTTTTCAGGGCTGGACAAAGAAGGTAGAGCGGATTAAGTGTTCGGCTCCGCTGCCCAAGGAACCAGCCATCCCACTTCTGATGAAGATGCTGGTCCCGACGCCCTACCAGGCGCTGGAGAAGAAGGCCAAGAAAAAGGCCAAGGAGACCAGAAGTGGCCTCCGTCGCAAGGGAACTTCTGCCGCGATGTCTGAAGACGCCGAGACTCACTCCTCCGCCGCAGAGGACGACGAGGAGGAGGAGGAAAGCAACACTCCCCCTAAGGGGGGAAGGAAGAAAAGGGTGGCCTCCATAAATCTGGAGGCAGAGGCGTCCAAGAAGGGGAAGGTCTCCCTCACGGATAACTCCGCATGGGACGTCGACAGCAGCCCAGAGCGGCGCCCCCGAGATAAGCCCCTGGCCATATCGTGATTACTCAAAGACCCTGACGCATTCATATATCCTGCCTCTTTTCTCCATAGTTTTAACATGTTAAATCATGTACTTGTAGTCCGGCTCGTTCCGACCCCGAGCGATCCTCATCTTCGGGGAATTCGCTGGACCCGAAGGTGATGGACAGCGGGTCCCTTCCGGCGGCCTCCTCTCCCAAGGCCATGGATGACACTGAGGTGTTGTCCCGAAGGATCCTAGGCCAGGGAGAGACGCAAGAGGCCATCAGCGCGGCGCCAGAGGGTGAAACCTCGGTCGCCGGACACATGGGGGAGCAAACCCCCATGGAGACTGGCAATGGGGGCCAGGTCCAATTCGGCCCCCAGCCGAATACGGTCCCAGAGACCTGTACGGCTCCAGAATCCGGCAAGTAGCCTCCTTCTAAAGAAGGGGGTGTGCCTATTTTGCCGGTGACCTCTGTCCAACCAGAGGCACCGGATACCCTACTGGAAGCGCTGCGAGGTGCTTCCATTGTAGAGGAACACCGTGCCCTCATGGGTACGGTGATTGAGAAAATTCAGTCTGCGAAGAGCGGACTGACCGAAGCCTGCACAAGCCTTCTAACAGGTGTTGAGGTATGAAACACAATTATGTAAAAGAATGTCACAGTATAGACAGTAGCCCCTGAGACACTGTCCGGTGGTCGAAAAGAAAAGCCGGACAGAGGATCAAACAATTTTCGCAGGAGACTAACCATACATGTCTATGTGAAAAAGCAGGCGTCGCTGCTGGCTGCGACCTCCCATGCTGCTGAAGTCTCCGGACTGAAGCAGAGTCTGGAGCTGGCCGAGGAAGAACTCGGCCGTGTGAAAAAGCAGCTGGAGGACAAGCAAGGTATGCCAGGACCTTCTGTATATCAGAAAGGATAGATGATTTGTATTGACCATAGTGCCATTATATTTGTAGGAGCGGCGACCGAGGTGGAGGCCCTTAAAAAGGCGCTGGCCGAGGCCCAGAAGAGAGCGGCGGAGGAACAATCCGTCCGTGAAAAGCATGAGGCCAGGGTCGGTGAGCTCCAACAAGAGCTCCAGGACGCTATAAAGAAATGCGAGTCCTTGGAGCGCAAGATTACGGATCAAGAGTTCGAGCTTGCTAAGGCCCACCAAAGCACACAAGTGGCCCGGGTTGAAGCCCAGGGCGCCCTCCAGGAAATCCAAGAGGCCAGGAAAATCACGGCGGGTAAGGCCTTTATAATGCAAAGCAAATTTGTAAAGAAAAGGTACCTCTTACTGACCCGGATTCGGAGTTCTCCAGGAGCATTTGCGGATCGGCCGCGCAGCGTTGCTGATGCTGTGGATTTCTTCCGAGCCGAAGAGGGGAGCTCAACGGAGAAGCTGTTCTGGTCGCAATACCTTGCGCCAGAGCATCCAGTGCCCTTCAGCGATCAGCTGAAACAGCTGACCGAACTGCATAGGGCGGCCGAATTGGCCATGAAGGATTTGATAATCCGTCTATGGCCTGCCGAAGCCATACCCAACAGCTACTTCGGGCTCGTGAAGCGACTGGTTGCTGCCTACCCTCGGCTTGATGCCATCAAGCGGTCGGTCTGCATCAAAGGTGCGCGGATGGCCTTCGCCCGTGTCAAGATACAGTGGGCGAAGATGAACGCCGTCAAGCTCGCGACCGAGGGACCGCCCGCGGGCAAGGAGCACCGCTCGCCCGAGCGATATTTTGACGATGTCCTGGAGGGATCCCGCATTGTAGCGGAGCAGTGTGCAAAGGACATTATCTTTGGATGAATATGTTCATGTTATCCTGTCCTGTACAATGAAACAAAACTGATATGTAATATAATATTAGTTGTTTATATCAAGATTTTTCCTCCTATGCGGCCGTTTTATTAAATCTGAGAGTTGGCTAGTCGTCGGCTTCAGCATGCACATAGGTAGTACGGGGGTGTTTGGGATAAAATCTAAACACTCTTGATACAAAGTTTGGTCCTTGAAGGAGGTGTTTAGCGCAACGAACCAGGCAATCGGACTATGTGGCTTTATCACCCTCACTTAGCCATAGGAGTTTTATAATAGAAATTTAGGCGCAGCCCCTAGTATTCGTGAGTCCGAACTAGGGTGCTGTAAACACCTGATCGGATAGAGACCGATTCGTCGCAAAATGCGGAAAAAATCGCAAAAGATTTGTAACCTCCGAAAAGCTGACCGGCTCACGCCGCATCATGACAGTCAGTTTTCGGCTTTCTCTACTGAGGTGCTCATCCGGATAAACCAGGGCACAATCGCAGTAGTTCTCCCTTTACTACCCTAGCCGATATAGCGGAACGTAAGGTAGTAAGCACAGGAGCCGGGCAACCCAACTATTGACCAAAGACATGATTCGGAGCCAATGCATATACTGCTAAATTTGGGGTGCCGAACTATACTGTAAAAAGTGTTCGGACTTTGTTGCCGTAATATGGGGCGCAATAAAGCCCCTGGCGAATTTAAGCCGTACCAAAGTGTACGGGTGCAATTGATAAGATTATCAAGGAAAAATGAAGTAGTAAGCTAGTGCCACAGAAGTTGGGCCGCGAATTGTTTCCATTACAATTTTATTGCTACGTCAAAGCGTATAAGTAGTGCGATAAGCAACAGGGCTATTTAACATGCCATAAACAAGGGAGAGCTGCATGCGTGTCCTGAGAACAGGTAGAGTGATCGTCAAAAAAGACTTCCTAGAGATTCCTGTATGCCTAAATGCTTCTTGCTGTCTTGGTGTATCTATCCTTCGAAAGGACTGATGATCAGGCCATCTTGAGGGGCTTGTGGAAAAGAAACCTGAAAAGGATGAAAAAGAAAAAGTGAAAGTATGTGTGTCCAGGGGAGGTCGAGCCGTATTATGGACCACAATCTAGTTATGCCTCCGTCTATGCCCATGGTATTTTAACTGCGTAGTTATGTACGCGTGGTACGTATGCCGCCATTTGGCCGGGACGGAGACAGAGGCCGGATTGCTAGTCTAACTCCTGATGAGCCGGACTGTTATGCTGCGGAGTAGTCCGGATCCGCTTGACAGTGTCCGGGAGCTTGGCCGCTGAATTAAGATTCTGCTTGGCAAGGCCGCTCTGTACTTCCGCTGCCAAGGCCGCGGTGTGCTCCTCGGTACGGAGGGAGCGCTTCGTATTTCCATTAACTGTTATGACACCGCGTGGTCCCGGCATCTTGAGCTTGAGATAAGCATAGTGTGGCACCGCATTAAATCGAGCAAATGCGGTTCATCCGAGTAGTGCGTGATAGCCGCTGCGGAAGGGGACGATATCGAAGATCAACTCTTCGCTTCTGAAGTTGTCCGGGGATCCGAAGACAACCTACAGTATGATTGAGCCCGTACAGCGGGCCTCTACACCTGGTATGACTCCTTTAATGGTAGTTTTTGTGGGTTTGATCCTTGAGGGATCGATGCCCATTTTGCGCACTGTATCCTGATAGAGCAGGTTCAGGCTGCTGCCGCCGTCCATGAGGACGCGCGTGAGAAGGACCAGTGCGGCTGAACCGCCATGACGGATACTGGTCGGATGGTCCCTGCGATCGAAGGTGATCAGGCAGGACGACCATGGGTTGAACTTTGGGGCGACTGGTCCATCGCGTAGATGTCCCTGAGCGCTCGTTTGCGCTCCCTTTTGGGGATATGAGTGGCGTATATCATGTTCACCGTTTTAACCTGGGAAGGGAACTTCTTTTTTCATCCTGTGTTCGGCGGACGGGACTCCTCGTCGTCGTCCTTGCTTTGCGACCCCTTCTCCTTGTTTTCGGCATTTAACTTGTCGGCCTGTTTAAAAACCCAACAGTCTCTGTTGGTATGATTGGCTAGTTTATCAGGGGTGCCGTGGATCTGACATGGACGATCGAGTATGTGGTCCAAGCTGGATGAGCCCGGATTGTTTCTTTTGTATGGCTTCTTCCGCTGGCCAGACTTGGAGCCACTGAAACCGGCGTTGACCGCCGTGTCGTCGGCAGTGCCACCATTGCTTCGGCGCTTGTGCCTGTTGCGTCGGGGCTTGCCATTGCTATTCTTGGCTTCAGAGGTACCGGCATAGCTTGCAGTGTTATTGCTACGGGCTAGCCAACTATCCTCGCCCACACAAAAGCGGGTCATGAGTGCCGTGAGGGCTGCCATGGACTTCGGCTTTTCTTGGCCGAGGTGACGAGCGAGCCATTCGTCGCGGATGCTATGCTTAAAGGCCGCTAGGGCTTCGGCATCCTGGCAGTCGACTATCTGGTTCTTTTTAGTTAGGAACCTAGTCCAAAATTTCCTGGCCGACTCTCCAGGCTGTTGAACTATGTGACTTAAGTCATCGGCATCGGGAGGTCGTACATATGTGCCTTGGAAATTGTCGCGGAAGGCGTCTTCCAAGTCCTCCCAGCTACCAATAGAGTTTTCAGGCAGACTGTTTAACCAGTGCCGAGCTGGCCCCTTGAGTTTTAGTGGGAGGTATTTGATGGCGTGAAGGTCATCGCCGCGGGCCATATGAATATGGAGAAGAAAATACTCAATCCATACCGTGGGATCTATTGTTCCATCATATGATTTGATATTTACGGGTTTAAACCATTCTGGGAATTCATGCTCCATTTCTTCATCAGTGAAGCAGAGGGGATGTGCGGCGCCTCTATTTCGGGCCAAGTCGCGACATAGTGCGGATGTAGTCCATCTGTGGTTTTCGGCCCGGACGTGGTTATGCTCGTTACGTCTGGCCTGATAGCCGTTGTCATGCTCTAGGGCATGCCCCCGCGATACGTAGATCGATCTGGACTGACCTGCTCTGTTCTCCAGGCCTTGCCGTAGGTCATATGTGTATTCCCGAGCTGTTATGTCTCTGGTTTTGCAGCGAGGTAGTATGGGCTGGTGCTCGGCTTGAGTTGCCACTTTGTCCCGGCCACATGGTGGCCGGTCAGCCATATTACGTGTTGATGGCATATGCTCAAGTGCCTCGTCGTCGAATTGGGGTAGCAGTTTACGCTTCGGGTAACTTTTAGTGGGGCGCTCGAGTCCGTATTCCTCGGCTGCCAGGACATCAATCCATCTGTCGTTGAGTAGATCTTAATCAGCTTGAAGCTGCTACTGTTTCTTTTTCGGGCTCCTCGCAGTGGCTATTAGCCGGCGCTTAAAGCGGTCCTGCTCGACGGGTTCCTCAGGCACGATAAAGTCTTCATCGCCGAGGCTCACCTCATCTTCGGAGAGTGGAAGATAGTTGCTGTCCTCCGAGTCTTCGTTTATGGCCTGTTCGTCAAGGCTGACTTGCCCATCTTCCCTATCGTCCTGTTCGGAAGTCGGCTCGACGGGATCTTCTTTGTCTTCGGCATCGTCCGGAGTATTGTTTTCTCTCGTGCCGGTATTGCTGTGTTTTCCACGGCGTGATTTAGAGCTGTGCCGCTGACGTCAGCGCTTTGGCTGTGTCTCAGGAGGTTTTTCCTCGACTGGATCTTTCTCGTTGTCGCCGTTATTCTCTTTGGGAGTATCCACCATGTACATGTCGTACGAGGAGGTGGCCGTCCAGCGCCCAGTAAATGGCGGGTTTTGGGCCTGCGCCTCTCCGGCATCGTCGTCCATACCGTCGATGTCTTCGAAGTCGTAATCAAGCATGTCGGTTAAGTCTTCGACAGTGGCAATGAAGTGGGCGGCGGGTGGGACGCGAAATTCTCCGTCATCAGCCTCCAGTTCAAACCGGATATAATTCGGCTGTGAGTCCCCCGCTAAGGAGAGGGTTTTTAATGATTTTAGCACATCACCCAAAAGGTGAGTGCCGGAAGATGTCCGCGGAGCTAAACTCGATGATCGGCGCCCGATCAAGCTTGATGGGCGCAGACGCACGCGGTTCGGAACCTGTGGCCGGAGACGAATCTGAGGTTCTGGTGACACAGATCCCGTTCGAAGTTGGGTCTGTGTGCGGATCCAACGCCACTGAGTCTGCGGCCTCCATGGCGGGGTTGAGCTTCCCGTCCTCGGAAGGCGCAATCTGCTCCGGATCTAGGGCCAGAGTAGTTACAAGCACTATCTCCCGGGTATGGTCCGATGACAGATTTAGGTCATGTTAATCGCGGTGGCAGGGAGCGGCTGCCATGGGCTCGAATCCGTCGAAGATCAAGTCTCCGCGGATATCAGCAATGTAGTTCAAGCTTCCAAACCAGACCTGATGGCTAGGGGCGTAGCTGTCGATCTACTCTAGATGGCCAAGCGAGTTGGCCCGCAGTATGAAGCCGCCGAATACGAAGATCTGCCCGGGGAGAAAGACCTCCCTCAAGGCAGCATCGTTGTGGATGATTGATGGAGCCATCGAGTCTTCTAGCGACGACACAGCGGAACTCTCAATGAAAGCACCAATGTCGGTGTCAAAACCGGCGGATCTCGGGTAGGGGGTCCCTGACTGTGCGTCTAAGGTCGATGGTAACAGGAGACGGGGGACACGATGTTTACCCAAGTTCGGGCCCTCTCTATGGAGGTAACGTCCTGCTTGATTGATCTTGATGAATATGAGTATTACAAGAGTTGATCTACCACGAGATCGTAATGGCTAAAACCCTAGAAGTCTAGCCTGTCTGATTATGATTGCCTCTACGGACTAAACCCTCTAGTTTATATAGACGACGGAGGGGGCTAGGGTTGTACAAAGTCGGTTACAGAGGAAGGAATTTTCATATCCGAACGCCAAGCTTGCCGTCCACGCCAAGGAGATTCCCATCCGGACACGAGAGAGAGTCTTTTGTCTTCTATCTTCATGGCCCATCAGTCTGGCCCACATTACGTAGCCCAGATGCCCGAGGACCCCTTAATCCAGGACTCCCACAATAGCAGCCGGCAACGGCCTGGCGGGCTGCTGGCCCCAGTTGTTCCGTGGCTCGGGCAGTGGGCCGGCCGCGTAAGCCGGCAAGTTGATGTAGTCGCATGTCGGGTGCAGATTGCTCACATAGAAGTACGACTTTTGCCACAGCTTCGCCAACTCCAGCAGGGAGATAGCTGGGAAGCGGGTCCCGGACTCGGTGTGCCGCACGGCGACGCATGCGCCGCACTGGGCTGGCTCGCCCTTGGCTTGGGTGCCGAGCTTGAGTAGAAGAACTTGCCCCACAGCTTGAGTGTGGGCAGGATGCCAAGGTAACCTTCGCAGAAAGTCACGAAGGCGGAGAGAAGGACCACTGTGTTGGGCGTGAGGTGGTGAGGTTGAAGATCGTAGAAATTGAGGAAGGAACGGAGGAAGCCGCTTGCCGGCAGACGACAAACTCGCCGTCCCTCGGCGCCGGCGTGATCTCCCTCGGGTGGGAAGGCGCGCCCCCACACACGCCTCATTGGGCATCCGCCGCGTCGTTGGAGCCATCCCACTCGCCACACGCCATGTCCCGCGGTGGTTTGGCAGCGGTGCGGTGAGGCCAGGCGGCGGAGGGGTCGCTGCGGTGTTTCGACGGAGCGTGGCGTAGCAGTGCGAACGCGGCGAGGAGGCAAGAAGCAGAGGAGCAGGGAAGAAGAAGGTGAGGACGGAGGGGGCGCACGTGCGTCTGGCCGCCCCCCCTCCACCCCCATTTATATGGCGGCAACGGCGGTGCCGAGGCGACGCCTAGTGGGGGGCGTGGGGATTAACTGCGCCCACGCCCTGCACTACCCCGCAAATCCTGCGCCATCATGGCGCCCATTTAATTCGACCGGGAAGGGCAACCGTCCGCCTCGGCCGCAGCGGATCCACGCGCGTGCCGAAGCCGTGTAGTGGTGGGCCCGAGCCTGCGGTGACGTCCCGTCGCGCGCGTGGGCTGGCAGGCTGGCCTGGTCTGCTGGCGGTACATGGCGAGCGAGCAACGGGCGGCGAGCGTGCCACCCGGTGGTATACCACCCGGTGCACACCACGGCGATTCAAATCCGACAGGCGGCCGGCTTCGCCTCGGCCGGTTCCTGGCAGGCGGCTCCTTCAAGCCGGGTGAAGCAAAGGCACAAGATCTCTTAGAGGAGGAAACTGCTGAGGCACTCCAGCGTTCAACCATGGCGCCTCACCAGCTTCGGGGACTACTGTTGTGGGGATAGACCATGGGTAGCCTCATCCACACCCCTTAGCATTTCAAGACATCGGGGATAACAAAGCCCCTCACGCTTACTGGACAAGCGGCCGGCTCCCAGAAGACAGAGCACTCTTAGGAGGCGGCTTCGAGGGAGGCCGGCTCCTAGCAGACGGACCCTTCTCCCCTCAGAGTCTGCACTCACCTGCTCTGACGAGATGGAGCATAGCTACAGGGCCACCCTCTCCCCCAAATCCCAGAGGGGCATGGCTACAGTGCGAGCTGACCAAGCGGTCACCTGCCTGCCAGGCGCAGGATTGTAGCCATGCGACCCTCAGCATGGCCCTCGTCAGCGAGGGCCATGCTACAGCAACAGGCAATCAGTACGGCCCGAAGGCGATGGGCCCTACCTGTCCGTGAGCTCCCAGAAGACGATGCATTCTAGGAAGCCGGCTTCGGGGGCGGGCCGGCCTCCAGCAGGCGGCCCCCCTTTCCCTCGAAGTCCGCACTCACCTGCCCCGACGAGATGGAGCATGGCTACAGTGTGCGCTGACCAAGCGGCCACCAACCCGCCTGACGGCGGGACTATAGCCATACGACTCCTGAGGAGGCCTCTGTCATCAAGTACGAAGCTACAGCAAAAGGCAATCAATATGGCCCGTGGGCGGCGGTCCCTACTTGTCGGCCGAATTCTCGGCAGCCGGCGGGGCCCACCAAGCGGCGGGCCCCAGCAGCCGGCAGAGAACCCGGCGATTTTAGACACTGACGTCCGGGTCCTACGCCCGGACATACTACCATTGTACCCCTGGGGGGTTGGTCTATAAAACCCCCCAGGGCTCACCCATGCAAAGTGTTGAGCCTTGATTCCACCATACACCATAGCTAGGAGAAGAGAGCTAGCCTTGCCCTTCTTCCTCCTAGCAACACAGCTCAAGGAGCAACCTTGTACACCATTGGATCATAGTCATCATGCGGAGACCCCAAAGAGCAAGACTAGGGGTGTTATCTCTCCGGAGAGCCCCGAACCTGGGTACGTCTCGTGTGCGATCGAGCTCGTGCTCACTCCCACTTCCAGCGCCTGACGACGTCCTCTTGGATCCACCCATGATAAGCCACCCCTTGGCATCTGACGTGAGAATACCACGACACAGATAGCGACACGTCACGGCGCGCCCGCACACCTATCGCCATGGAGGACACCGAGGTGTCATCCCGAAGGACACCTCCTGGCCAAGAGGAGGTGGGCGGGGCCGACAACGGCACGACCCAGCCAAATACCTCGGTCACCGAGGACCAGGCGGAGAAATCCCCTGTGGTACCTGCAGGAGGGGAGCCCAGCCAATCCGGGGTCCCGCCGAATACTATTTCAGAGTCAGGTAGGACTCCAGAATCGACCTCACAGCCCCCTGCTAAGGAGGGGGCAGGAGCACCAGCTCCGGCGCCAACCTCCACCAATCCGGAGATGTCTAGGGCGCCAGATGCCCTAGAGGAAGCACTGCAAAGTGCTTCCATTGTGGAGGAACACTGTACCCTGATGGGTACGGTGATGGAGAAGATTCAGTCCGCCAAAAGCAGGCTGAATGACGCCTTTAGCAGCCTACTAACCAGCTTCGAGGTAGGAGATGTAATACTCTAAATAAGTTTTTATTTTGCTAGAAGAAAGGAATTAACCTATCTTTACACATAGTAGCCCCCGAGACTTTGTCTGGTTTGAAAAGAACCAGACAGAGGATTGATATAGTCTTTCGGATTTTTAAGTAACTGTATCTTATCATGACAGGCCTCCATGCTAGCGGCGACCGCAAATGCCGTGGAGGTTTCTGAACTGAATCAGAAGCTCCAAGTTGTGGATGAGGAAATAGACTGCATCAACAAGCGGTTTGAAGAAACGCAAGGTATGCGGATTGAAATATTTGTACAGTTCAGATACACTATAGTCGGTGGGGAATTTGACCCATGTTATGTCTGCACATGGCAACAGTTGGAGCTGCTGAGATTGAAGCCCTCAAGAGTGCCCTCGCCAGGGACGAGAAGGAGGCGACGATGAGCAAGGCGGCCGCGGACAAAGCGGCTGCCAAACTGGAAGCCGAACAGACAGCCTGCCGCCAACATGAGGCATGGGTCACCGAAGTCGAGCAGGAGCTCAGGGACGCAAACAGAAAATGCGAGACCAAGACATCGGCCCAGTCTTCGGAACTTGCCAAGACCATCAAGGATGCCGAAGAGGTGCGGAGCGAGTCCCGGAGTGCCCGAGAGGAGATCTGCCAGGCTAAACTTATAGCGGATGGTAAGCCCTTTCTATTGCAGAGTGTCTTTGGAGTTCAGTGGTATGCTTTGCTCACAAGAGTATGGCATTCTCCAGGCGTGTTTGCGGATCTTCCAAAGAGCGCCGCTGAGGCCGCGAAGTTCTTCCGTGCTCAGGAGGGGGATTCGACGGAGAAGTTGTTCTAGTCGCAATTCCTGGCGCCCGAACATCCTGCCCTCCTGAGCAACCAGATGAAGCAACTAGTGGAACTCCACAGGGTGGCGGAGTTGGCAATGAAGGATTTATCCACCCAACTGTGGCCAGCTGAGCCGATCTCTAGCAGTTACTTCGGGCTGGTGAAGCGGCTGCTGGATGCGCGTCCGTGGGTTGAGGCTTTAAAGCTCTCAGCTAGCATAGAGGGTGCGCGAATGGCCTTCGCCAGGGTCAAAATGCAATGGCCAAAGATGCAGGCCACCGAAGTGTCCACCGCGGGCCCTCCCCAAGGAAAGGAGCATCGAAAGCCAGAGAAATACTTCGCCGAGGTCCTAGATGGGGCTCGGGCGATCGAAGGCCAATGCTCAAAAGATGTAATGTTTGAATGAACTAACATGATGTGTAAAACTATGTCTCAAACCTTTTGGCCTATATATATTATGTTTGCGCTTCTTATTTGTGTGACTTTTTTATTTATTTTGACTCCTTTACGGCTATTTAATACTTGAAAGTTACCAGTCGTCGGCTTCAGCCCTCTTGTAGATACTACATGGGTGTTCCAAACTAGACACGTCAACACTTATCCAACGTCTTGGTCCATGAAGGAGGTCTATGTGGATGGAGCCAGACAATCGGACTATGTGGTTTTTTCACTTTCACTTAGCCATAGGAGCTTGACTGTGAGGCTAAGTACTAGCCCCTGGTGTGTATGTGTGGCTAACCTAACTAGGGTGCCTTTTCCACACAGCTGGATGAAAACCAGCCCCTCGTATAACACGGAGGTGATCGCCAACGATTCATAGTATGACACTAAGTCACCGGACCACAGACCGGCTCTCACTTATTATGACAGTCAGTTTTCGGCTTTCTCTACTGAGGTACTTGACCGGACTAGCCAGGAATACAATCACAGTAGTTCTCCCTTTACCTGCTTAGCCGAACATGCGGAGCGTAAGATGGTGAACAAAGGAGCCGGGCAACCCAACTATTGACCAAAGACATAATTCGGAGCCGATGCATATAATGCAGTATCCGGGACGCCGAAGACTCCCGGAAGGGTGTTCAGACTTTGAATGTGCAGGGCCGAATACAACCCCAGTTGATAAAGCCGGTGTAAAGCACTTGTATATTTTGGCATTTTTGAGTAAAAGGGGAAATAGATGACAATATAAATAGGTTACCGACCGAACGAAGCGGTGTTCGTAATGCTTGACTATTGCCTGTATACTCGTTATATTACGTCGAGACGCTTTAATACAAATTTGCCAAGGGAATCAGAATTCATTTATATGTTTGAAATTTTATACAAGGGAAAGGTTTACACAGAGGCTACATAATGGTTTAAAGTCCCAGTGGTGCCCTGTTGCACGTCTGCGCCGTTTCTCCTTGGTGAGATATCCTTGAAAGGGAAGAGTCCGGTGATTATCTCCTGCAAAGAGGAACCTGGAATGGGGTCACCATATACTGATATGTCAGATAGGTTCTTTTCGTAACCTATGATGATTTGAAAATTGGAAGGTCCAAATAGGGTCGAGCCGCACTATGGACGTTTGTAAAGTGTGCCTCCGTTGCTGCCCAATGTATTTTAAGTTCATAGTGATGCACACGAGGTACATATTTCGCTTTTTCAGAGGGCGGGCTTCGGAGGTGGAACTGCTATTCTAGTGGATGTTCCATCGAGCCCCCAAGCTGTAGTGCGGATCGGGCACGTTTACCCGTATCTCGGACCTTGATGACCGATGAGTTCTTCGGCTTGATCAGGCCGCCCTGTACTTCAGCTGCCAGAGCCGCAGTGTGCTCCTCAGTTCAGAGGGAGCGCTCCGTATTTCCATTGACTGTAATGACGCCCCGAGTTCCGAGCATTTTAATCTTTAAATAAGCATAGTGCGGGACCGCATTGAAGCCGGCGAAGGCAGTTCATCCAAGCAGTGCGTGATAGCCACTACGGAAGGGGACAATGTCAAAGATCAAGTCTTCGCTTCAAAAATTGTCTGGAGAGCCGAATACTACTTCCAGTGTTACTGTGCCCATACAACGGGCCTCCACACCCGGGATTACCCCTTTGAAGGTGGTGCTACTGGGCTTGATCCTTGACGGATCAATGCCCATCTTCCAGACAGTATCCTTGTAAATCAAGTTGAGGCTGCTGCCGCCGTCCATGAGGACTCTGGTGAGATGATACCCATCAATGATGGGTTCAAGGACTAGGGCCGCCGAACCTCCGTGACGCATACTGGTTGGTTGGTCGAAGGTGATTGGACAAGCCGACCAGGGGTTGAATTTTTGGGCCACATGCTCTACGGTGTAGACGTCCCTTAGTGGGCATTTGCGCTCCCTCTTAGGGATGTGGGTGACATAGATCATGTTCACCGTTTTCACCTCGGGGGGGAATTGTTTTTGCCCTCCAGTGTTCGGGCGGCGGGGCTCTTCATCGTCCTCGCTTTGAGGTCCTTTGCCCTTGTCTTCGGCATTGATTTTGCCGGCCTGTTTGAAGACCCAACAATTATGGTTGGTGTGACTAGCAGGTTTGTCAGGGGTGCCATGAATCTGACAAGGCCTCTCTAATATTTTGTCCAGGGCGGATGGACCGTCCTTGTTGCCCTTGAACGGCTTCTTTCGTTGGCCAGATTTGGGGTTGCTGAATCCGGCGTTGACTGCCGTGTCCTCTGTTTCTCCATTATTGTTTCAGCGCTTATTCTTATTGCGCCGTGGCTTGCTATTGCCGTCCCTGGCCTCTGAAGTGCCGGGGTCGGTGGTGTTGTTGCTTCTACGAGCCAACCAGCTATCTTCCCTCACGCAAAAGCGGGTCATAAGTGCGGTGAGTGCCGACATAGTTCTCGGCTTTTCCTGGCCGAGTTGTCAGGCAAGCCATTCGTCGCGGATACTATGCTTAAATGCGGCTAGGGCTTCGGCGTCCGGACAGTCGATGATCTGGTTCTTTTTAGTTAAGAACCGGTTCCAGAATTGGCGAGCTGACTTTCCGGGCTGCTGGACTACGTGACCCAAATCGTCCGCATCCGGTGGCCGGACATAAGTGCCCTGAAAATTATCCCGGAAAGCATCCTCAAGGTCCGCCCAGCTCCTGATAGAGTTTTCTAGGAGGTTGTTCAACCAGTGCCATGCTGGTCCTTTCAGTTTTAATTGTAGGTATTTAATGGTGTGGAGATCGTCTCCTCGAGCCATGTGGATGTGGAAAAGAAAGTCTTCGATCCACACCACTGGGTCTGTTGTTTCGTCGTACTGTTCGATGTTTATGGGTTTAAACCCTTACAAAAACTAATGCCGCATTACCTCATCGGTAAAACACATTGGGTGTGCGGCGCCCCTGTACCGAGCTACGTCGCGGCGGAGTTCCAATGACATTTGAGTTCTGTGTTGATCCTGAACCCAGTCCTCTCTGTCGCGCCAGGCCTAATGGCCGTTGTCTCATGTGGGGGCACATTCTTTTGATCCGTAGATGGACCTGGTCTGGCCGGTTCTATTCGCAAGGTCCTGACGCAGGTCATACTTATAGCCCGGCATTGCTCTCTCCTTGCCTTTACGGCGAGGGGGGGGGGGTGGGCTGGTGTTCGGCATTGGCAGCTGGTCTGTCCCGTCCACTAGGCGGGCGATCGGGCTGATCAGCCTGGTTATATCTTGATGGTATTGGCTCTAAGGCCTCATCATCGAATTGTGGCAGCAACATGCATTTGGGGTAACTCTTTGTCTGCCGTTCATAGCCGTACCCTTCTTCAGCCACTAGGACTTTGGTCCATCTGTCGTTGAGCGTGTCTTGTTCGGCCTTGATCTGCTGTTGTTTCTTTTTAAGGCTCCGGGCGGTGGCGATGAGCTATCGCTTGAAGCGCTCCTGCTCTAGCGGTTCCTCGGGGATGATGAAGTCATCATTGCCATGGCTGACGTCCTCCTCGGAGAGAGGTAGATAATTACTATCTTCGGAGTAATTGTTACCTTCGGGGTCTTCGGGATTGAACTGGTCTTCCTGCTCCTTCGGATTGTGTTCCGGAGCGGCGGGTTCATTGAATTTATCTACGTCTTCCGGGGTGTCTTCTTCCCCGACACCAGTGTTACTTTCCCTTCCCCGGCGTGATCGAGATCAGCGCCACTGACGTCGGCGCTTTGGTGGTTCTTCGACGGGCTCATCCTTTTTTCGTTCTAGAGAACCGTCATCCTTATTCTTGGGTGTGTCCACCATGTATACGTCATATGAGGAGGTGGCTGTCCAGTGCCCCGTCATGGGCATACCTTGGACAGGTTCTGCTTCGACATCTTCGTCCATGCCGTCGATGTCTTCGGAAGCGTAATCCAGCATGTTGGTTAAATCCTCGACAGTGTCTATCAAGTGGGTGGTGGGTGGGAAGCAAAATTCCCTAGGCTCGGCCTCTAGTTTGGGCCGAGCGTAGTTCGAAAGTGAGACTTCGGTAATGGTAAGGGAATGGATTAGGTCTAGCGCCTCGTTTAATAGCGAGGGCCGGATAGGTGCTCGAGAATCTACAAGGCTGGGCTCAGCGTTGACCACCTGGGCGGGCCCGAGGGGTTCAGACTCCGTAGGGTCAAAACTTGTATCCGGAAGAGAGTCCGGTTTGTCGACGATGAGCGCGATCCGGGTTGACTCCGGGCTCGCCAATGACGAGGTCGCATCCTGGCCTAAAGTTGGGTGCTCCATAGAGGTAATGAGTCCGGCGGGGCCGAACTCCCCGTCTTCGGACGTAGTGATCGGTCCCCGGCTCCACGCCGGAGACATCATGTGGGCTGACCCCTGGATGGGATCGGATGACAGATCCGAAGGCTCCTCTTTGTGCTTACGGGGCGTGACGGTCGAGGCCGTGAACCCTTCGAAGATCAGGTCCCCTCGAATGTCGGCGACGTAGTTCAAGCTCCCAAACCTAATCCGGTGACCGGGAGCAAAGCTATAGACTTGATCAAGGTGACCGGTCCAGTTGGCGCGCAGTACGAAGCCGCAAAATACAAATAGCTAACCGGGGACAAAGGACTCTCCGAAGGCGACGCCATTGTCGATAACAAGGCGAGCCATCGATCCCAAAGCGGAGCTCTCAACGAAAGCACCAATGTCGATGTCAAAACCGGCAGATCTCGGGTAGGGGGTCCCAAGCTGTGTGTCTAAGGATCAATGGTAACAGGAGACAATAGGGACACAATGTTTACCCAGGTACGGGCCCTCTTAAAGGAGGTCATACCCTATGTCCTGCTTCATTGTATTCGATGTATAGGATGATTACAAGAGTTGATCTACCTCGAGATCGTAGTGGCTAAACCCTAGCTGGTATGCCTATAGTAATTCTGATGATCCCTACGGACTAAACGCTCCAGCTTATATACACTCCGGAGGGGCCTAGGGTTGTACAGAGTCGGTTACAGAGAAAGGAAACATCATGCCTAGACACCTAGACCTACCGTAACACACATATAAGAGTCCTATTCGGACATGGGGGTAGCCTTCCGCTTTGTCTTCACGGCCCACTAGTCCGGCCCATGTCAATTAGACCAGACACCCGAGGACGCCCTAGTCCAGGACTCCCTCAGGCATGGAAAGTAGCCTAAAACTCAATCCAAGTAACTGCTGTCCCAGCAGGAAGTGAACGCTTGTGGGTGTCCGACCATTGGGCAGCGGGTCCCTTCAAGAAGTAGGACGCGAAGGTGGCAAAGTTGGCAGGGGCGACATTGGCAGACTCCAAGTCATGGGTGATGTGACGAAGCCAGTCATCGGCATCCAGTGGCTGTTCAGAGTTGCAGAAAACCATAGGGTTGAGATGCACAAACTCCTCCAGAGTTATTGGGAGAGGTTGCTGACCCTGAGCATTCTGGTTCTGGTGTGGGAACTGAGCCATGATTCCAACCATAAACTGGCGGTTCATCTCGAATTGCTGCATCATAGCTGCCATATAGTCTGGCGGTGGTGGGTTTCGGCAGCACGACCACGACCACAAGCACCTGGCCTAACCATCCTACTAAAATTTAACAGGGGGTAGTTTAGTAAAAGTAACCGCAACAGTTTCCAGATGCATTCACGAGGTAACACGAGTAATGAACAAAAGTGCAATAGATACATAACAGTAGTCAATTAAGACTTACAGATCCATACAGATCCATACACATATTCAGGTACACGCGGACAGAATAAGTTCACAAAGTAAAACTGCTAGACATGCTAGGCAGCGCGCAGGCACACAGTAAGGAATACAACAACGAGACATAGCAAAGGCTACATCAACGTCGGGGAAAACCACTAAAACCAGGTAGCTGCAGGTGTCGAATCTCAGTGCTCACAGCTGAAGGATCCTGTGAGCCATGAATACTCTGATGTAGAACCTGGTCTCGAACTGGGAGAAGAGGTCCACATGTGGGTGTGCAACCTCCAACAGCAGGCCAATCGATACTAGCAGGCATCTGAGTCCTGCGCGGGTACAGGATGTACTGTGGATGTATCCTTGCCCGGACAGCTGGTAGCAAGTGTGTCATAGCCTCATAGAGACGTGCGTGAGTGGCGTACAGGTCGACGGCAAGAGCTCAGGCAGTGCGATCCATAGCTACAGTGTGCTGTATCATAACCTGTGGGTCGTAACGACACGTCAGATAAGGAGTAGAGGCAGCAGTGTAGTATCCTCTCCCATCCACAGCAGGGGCATATGGGATGTTGCGGAATCCAGACTCCTCCAAGCTGGTGTGCTCTCTCTAGAGATGGGCAATAGCAGCAAAGGCAGCATCATGGTCTGCCATGTCAACAGTCACTCCAATACCATGTAAGGTATGCAACTCAGTGTCGGAGTTCTCCCACTAATCAAAGATACGCACATCGGCATGGTACTGCTCCTGGTTGAACTCGCCAAAATCCTCATAAACCATATACTCGTGGTACTAGCGGTAGCCCAGTCTGGTCAGGAGGGTGATCAGGATGGCTGGAAAACCAGTCACATCATGAGCCCAAGTGCGGCATACAAGCTGCGTCTTGGGACGCGGCGGGAACAAACGATCCATCTGAAACAGAGGAAATTTTCAATTGTGTCAAACGACAGTGAGTGAATCTTGCATTATGCTTTGAAGGAAGTAATTGCAGACAATCAGAACTCCGGTTGGATGTGATCACGACAACCTCGAGTCAGAGTTAGTAAAATTTTAACCCGAATAGAAGAGAGATCAGAGTCACAGAGTAAGGAAGAGGAATAAAAGATCCTAATCCCATCCATTGGCGACGTGGGCCCGTAAGCCACACAGCCATGTTAGTAAAATAGTTTTTCAAAGGCTAGACTCAACTTCGACCAAGGAATTGAAAGGGGGCTTCCTACAGGCAGTCGGCTCTGATACCAACTTGTGACGCCCCTGCTTGACACGTGCACTAATCATACACGCAAACGTGCACGCTTGAGATCAGAGACTCACGGGAAGATATCACAACACAACTCTAAACACAAATTCAAACATAAATCTTCATATTACAAACCAGGGGTCACAAGGACCCGAATACATAAGTCATACAATCCATAATATCTGGGTACAGACATAGTTAGTCAAGTTTGCCTTAAGAAGGATAGCACAAAAAACGACACTAATCGAAAAGGCGAAGGCCTCCTACCTAGGGCCTTCGAACTACTCCTGGTCGTCGGGGATGTCAACATCGTAGTAGGCTCCTCCGGGGATTTCCGGCTCCTGGGCTCCGTCATCTGATCGCAGCAACCGGGAATGGGGAAAAAGAAGTAGCAAAGCAACCATGAGTACTCATCCAATGTACTCGCAAGACTGACATCAGAACTATACTAAGTATGCATCGGTATCAAAGGAACGGGTCTATATCTTTGGACTACACTGCAAAAATGCCAGAACAGAGGGGGAAAGACCTAGCTATCGAAGACTAGCATCTTGAAGCAATCTTGCAGCATTAGAAGTGTGTAGATTAGCACATATATATGGTGGTAGTTATATAGCAGCAAGGCCTAGAGATCCTTCCTCGACTCCCTGTGAGAAAAACGATCCCGAAGCTATCATATTCTTAAAGTATCATATATCCCGTTCAAATTGTAGTAGATCGGGATACAACACTGAGTGTCCTGTTACCGTGGACACGGCTATTCGAATAGATCACTTCCTTGCAGGGGTGCACTACTATTACCCAACACGCTTGATTACATCTGGCCGGACACACTTGCCTGGGAATGCTCGACCTTTGGTAATCGACACGGCGCAACCCTAACTAGGCTCAGCAGAGAGGTGAGCACGTCGGTCTAAATCCTAAGCATGAAGGGGTCTTGGGCCATCGCCCTTTGCACTCCTGCACGTTACGTGGCTGGCCGGGGCCCAAGCGCGATTGTGGAAACACCACAGACGTAACCAGCTCACCCCAACAATCAGCCCGCATCTCTGAGCTGTGACATCTGAAGAGCTTTCGGCTGATACATACGACGTAGAGGGCCCCATTAAACCATTATCCCACACGGTGGTAGCGCGTATAGGCAAGTAGCCAACTCAGATCAAATACCCAAATCCATTAGGCATGTTTAGTAACTCGCAGTGATGAACAGGATCCCTGTCGCTCCGACTTGGTAATCCAAAGACTACGACCAAGGACCAGGCCCACCTCTCTCCAAGGTGGTCTCCGCCTGCCCTATCGTTCTGCCAAAATATCACTCGCGGGTACCCTTGGGTCCAGCCCGTCTTGTTTCAATATCTCGCGGGCACTTGTGGAGCCGGCCCGACTTTAACAGTTTAAGTATTGCAATATGTAACATTTCCGTGATCATCACCCAGAGTGATCACAACACGATAACTAGCCTGGCAAACGGACAAGGGTGAAGGGCCAGTTGATGAAACAGCATACCTAACTAAGCATCATAGCATAAAGGTAAGGTACCAATAGCAGGCGACAAAATCAGGCTATGCATCAGAATAGGAGCTATAGGAATAACAACAGAAGCAATTCTAATGCAACCATTAGCAAGGAAGAGTAGGCGATATCTGGATGATCAAGGGGGTTTTTCGTGCCTGGAAGCTCTGTTGAAGGGGTCTGGTCATCGACGACGTAGTCGTATCCAGCAGGGTCGTCGGCAGTCTCGGGGTCTATCGGGAGAGAAGGTGGGGGAAGAAACAATAAATACATGGAAAACAATAAAATAGGGATGCATGACATCCTAACATGCAGTGCTAGGGGTGTTCTAATGCAGCACTACGCAAGTTAGTCGGAGCGGCAAATTATCCGAGAGTGTTCTCCCAGCTCCGGGTGATTATCGATACATTGAACCGCACGGGAAAGTTCCCTGTCCAGTATATTAGAGGGGTGTGGCATGTATGTGGGCAGGATATTCGGATTCTTCACATATTTTTGATCATTTTTCATATATAAATTATTTTCATCCGAGTTACGGTTTAATTTCTATGATTTTTCAAAGTTTTAATCATTTTCTAGAATTTCTGGAATTAGTTTAATCCGAATTATCCAAAACAGTAATTGGTGACATCAGCATGATGTCAGGGTGATGTCAGCAGTCAAATGTGACTGTTGACTGGTCAACCTGACAGGTGGGGCCCCTCTGTCATAGAATAGAGTAATTTAACAGTAGATTAAATTAACTAATTAACCTAATTAGCTAGTGGGACCCACTGTCAGTGGCTGTTTAGTTAACTAATTAACTAATGGATTAATTAACATTTTTATTTATTTTAAAAAGTTTAAACGGGGTGGGGCCCAGTCAAGAGTTGACTGGGTCAACCCAATCAACTGGACCCCACGGGGCCCACGGTCAGTGGCACATGGGGTGGGCCCCAGGTGGCCAAGTCGGCGTCGGCCATCGGAGAGCGCTTCAGCGAGCCCGATCGCGGCGGCAAACTCTGGCGAGCTCGGATTCGTGCTGTGGTGGCTCAAATGGCACGTGGTTGGGCTCTCTAGAATGGCCACTCCACGCTGCGTCCGATGGCGGCCACGGCCGGAGCTGGAAAGGCCGGAATCGGGCACGGCGACGACGGCGGGCGGCGACGGCTACGGGTGGTGCTTGGGGACAGCGACACGGCGCGGTAATGAGCAAATGGGGACGCTATGGAGGGCCTACGCAGTGCGGCGAGTTCAACGGGCATGAGCCCGTGACCAAATGGTCACCGAACGGCTGCCGGTGATGAGGTCAGGCGGAGGCACGTTCGAGCGTCGACGGAATGAGGCGGCAGAGGACGGCCGGGAGAAAGAGAGGAGAGGGAAGATGTAGCGGTGCTGACGGGGAGCCAGTATTGGTGCAAAGTGTGCTCGGGGAGGGCTCGACACCGGCGGATCGAGGCGGTGATCACCGGCGCCCGTAGCTTGAAGACGAGCTCATGGGCGACATGGTGGCATCGCCGAGCTCCAACGGTGAGGCGTAGGCGACATAATCGAGGGCGGCGGAGATGCTGGACATGGCGCGGCGAAGATCGGGGTTCGGTGGCGCGAGGTTCAACGGAGAACGCCCATGGCGGCTCTCGGGCGAGATGAGAGAGAGCGAGGGAGGGGAAATGAGGGCGCTAGGGTTTGTCCCCGTGGGAGAGGCGGGTCTTAAGCGAGCAGGGGCGGGCGCGGCGAGTCGCCGTCGTGCAGGAGAGGGGGGGCCGAGCGCAGCGAGTACGGCAGAGGCGACAGCACACGCGCGCGAACAGCGCGAGGTGGGGGATAGGCTAGTTGGGCTGGGCCACGGTTGACTTAGGCCCAGTTACAGCGGGCCTTTTTCTTTTTCACTTTTATTTTCTATTTTCTTTTTTTTGTTTCTATTTTGCAAATAGTTTAGCCACAATTTGAGTTTTCTAAAATATGTGACTTAGCTCAATAATTAAAGTGCAATATTAACCACTACCAGAAAATGGTTTAGAGGTAAATGGATTTCATTTAAATTTTTGGATTAAATGAAAGGGATTAAATTGTGTTGTTTTGGTACTGTTTCATGTTGTTAGAGTCATTTTAATAATCCAATTAATGTTGATCTTATTTTCATAATTGCCTTGGGAATATTTGCAATATTATGAACATTTTAGTTTTCAAATTTGAACAACTTTTACTTTTACTTTATATTTGAATTTCAATTTAAACTGGAATGAAATGAGATATGGTTCCAATGATGATCAAGCACTGTTAATCATGGTGACTTGGCATTATCAAAAGGGTGATCACTGTAGCTTAATACATGGGGATGTTACACTGAGCTCCGCTGTGCCTCACCGACCTCGCCACCGCTGCGTTCTGCCCTTAATGGTTGCTGCCACCGTGGCCATTCTCTGGAAGCCATGGAGCCAGCACTCTGTGCCTATAAAAGCCCACCCAGAGCCCCCTCAATCATCATCACCACTCCCTCCTTCCCTGCAAACCTGGCGGAGCACCCAACTTACCCGGACGTGGACTCCTTCTCCCTCTCCGGTGACAACGGCCGCCATTCTGTCTCGGAGTTAAACAAAGCTCCGCTTCCCAAATTTCTTGCACTAGTAGACCCACACAACCACCACACCCTGATTCCCTGGATCAATTTCATCGGGGAGACCCCAGAGGCAAAATCCCCATTTTGACTCCGTGTCAAGTATCTGAGTGACCGCAAGGACCTCCTAAACTTGATGGTGGACTCCGCTTCCTCCGGGGCGCCGCCGTTCGCCAGCCATAGCCATCGGCACAGCCTCCTCTGTTTTGCCGCGGGAGAGAAGACGTGGGTGACCTATTCAAACCTGCCCAGTGGGCCCGCGGGGCCTACTGTCAGTGACCAGGGCCTGTACTGATTCGTTTTAAGTGAAAACGCCATTTCCAAAGTACGTATTCACTTCTGGAAAATGGATTCTCTGCCGAAACGCTTTTTGTTTAAATTGCCAGGGAGCCGGATGTGGTTGTTTTATTTACAGAAAGGTCCCTGATCTTAAAACCTTAATAACTTTTTAACTACAACTCCAAATGAATTGATTATTTTTCTGTCATTCTTTATTTTTCATCTAGTTTATTTTAGTATTTATTTCAAAAATTCATGAAACACATTTTTGTACCTTTTCAAATTATGTGGTAATTGCATTATTTTGAAAATATGAAATTGATGGGAAATGATTTTTTTCCAAGAATTGTGGAGAATACCCAACTCTTCTAACCACCCAAGGCAAGCATCATGAACACTTGATATGATGATTGCTCGGTTGATTGCTTGCTAGAATTTTTCTTGAAACAAGCTTATGTTGCTTCGAATGAATTAGCAAATTGATGACCATGCATATGTGGTTGCTTGCAGTGTTCTGGGTTCAACTAAACATGAAACATTTGTGGATATGTCCACTGCCTCATGCCATACATACCTATGCTTGCTAAACTAACTTGGAGGAACAAGAAAGAATCGGTCACCAGTAAGAAAAATTACCGAGAAACAGAAATCATGTTGTGACGTGAATGATTTGATTATGGCATGTTGAGACATGCTAGGGAAGTGACCCTGTTTCGGTACTGTTAACAGAAATATATTGTGCTAACCACCGCAGAAAACATAAGCCTCCTGAGTCAACCATAGGTCGTGTGTTGTCACCGGTAACCCCCGAACTTGATTTGTGCTACCACATGTCCCTACCACAGGTGGGGTATGGTTCAGTAAGTTGTTAACCCCTTTCCAACACACCATACAGAGGGGCCAACATGATGGTTCCGGGACACTGGGTGATGCCGGTCACTTGGTCAGGGGGCATGAGTGTTTCGGTGAGAAGCCGAAGAGGGGGGCACCACTCATTGCGCACATTATAGATACGGTCGTCTGCTCATGCTACTCGACGTTGTAGCCTCCCCGACATAAGGTTTTTAAATTGTTTGATGCTTTGGGTGATTCCTGGCATGAAGAATTAAAAATCGGTGTGTCTAGGTTAAGGTATGTTATTATCCCAAAGACTATAATTGGAACTCGTCAACATTTTGGTGCTGGCTAAAGTAATCCTTTACATGTGGGTAAAGAGTACAACCTGTATAGACTTTGAAACCTATTTGAATAGCCGTATCCATGGTCAAGGACTATAGTTTGGGAAGGGTTAAGTATCGGTCTTAGTGTTGGTCTTCGGAGGAAATAATTAAATAAACAATTGATCATTGCTTTTACTATTGATGTTATGATGAATATTACTGATGTTGTTATGGACTAACCTTTTCTATTATACATATTATCGAGTATCTCTTGGGGGGTTCTACCCTGGGTACTCATTATGCACTGTTCAATAATTGTGTTCATTTTTTTCATTTGGACCTTCAGGCGGCTCTATCTCGCCTGAATCTCCATCTTTTATATTTATTTAAGACCCTTCGTGGCGTCGTGAAGACACTCGTCTGGCTTGTGTGACTATTATATTTATTTAAGACCTTTCATGGCGTCGCGAAGACTCCCATCTGGCTTGTGTGTTATTTTACTTTTGGATCTTCGGGCGGCCTTATCTCGCCTGAGTTTTCGCTTTTATATTTGTTTGGATCTACGGGTGGTCTAACACCTGGAGTTCCCCTTTTTCTTTTGTTAAGGTTCTTTTGGGATGGCCGCACCACCTAAGGATCAATGCTCGATATGTGATGTATGAATGTTTGATATTATGATCACTAACCCCTTTTCTCTGTCCTATTATTCATGCCATATTACTTACTCTACCAGAATATCTAACCAAAAATTAACCTGACATGAGCATATGCATCGTTTGATGCCCCAATGATTAAATATGAGGGCGCTATAGCCATTGAAATATTAAATCAGTTTCGAAATAAAAGTGTTAGTAGGCCAGCCTTTTCCCTCTCACCTAACCTAGCCCAATAGCCCACCAAGCCCTACCTACCCCCTGGCTATATAAGGCAACCCCTCTCCTGAAATTAGGGCAAACCCTAATTTTTAGGAGAGAACCCCCTCCCTTCCTGAACCCTAGCCACCACCCTAGCACCTCCCAGATCTAGATCCACTCCCTTCCCCAAAACCCTAGATCAGCCTCCCACCTCCTAGCATCACAGGGCCTGCCAGGTCTGGAGCGAGCCCTCCTCAAGCCCATCTCAATCCGCAAGCGCACGGGAGACGCCCGATCCCGAGCCGTGCCTCCTAGAGAGCCAGGGCTCGATCCCGATGGTTGTCGTCCCTTGCGCCAGTATGCCACCCAGCGCCGTCACCACCAGTGGACCACTGAACCTTCCCTCAGTGCCACGCCTTCTCTTTCCTTCCTCCCTATCTTCACTTTCTACCTTGATGCTCTCTGATCCTGCCTCCTTCCTATAGGTCCCACCGCCACCATGGCAGGCGAGCTCCGCTGCCGGATTGCGGCCTTGCGAGGCCTCCCCGACCACCACCGCCTCCTCATCTCCTCCTACCCCGCACCTTCCCACCGGATAGGTGGCCGCTCCACTACCAGGAGCTCTGCCTTCACCGGCTTCATCACCTCCATCAATGACAGTGCCGCACCAACTACCCCGACCTGGCCCCACCTCAATTGCACCGGTCTACATGCCCGAACCATGCCAACTGCCACCGACAGGCCGGTCCATGTCAAGCCGTCTGGTTCGGCTGAACCGGACCGACCCGACCAACCTTTCCCGCCTCACCCTGTAGCCCACCGCATCACTGAGCCGGCCCATGGGCCCGAGGTGAGTGCCACTGTCTAATCTCTTGCTCACACGCATAGAGTAGTCTCCTCGACCGATGGGCTTGGCCCAGGAGCCGCAGCTAGCATAGTTTAACTGCGGTTCACTTGCAAGCGTAGTATAGCGTCCTGTCTATCAGTTTTGGCCCATTATCCATTTAATATTTCCCTGTGCTTTATTAATTTTAAAAAACACATTAACTTGGATAATTCATATTAATTCAACCGTAGCTCAAATTTTAAAATGGCATATATGAACATTACTTAGAAAAATGTGTAGTATATGGATGTGCTATTACCTTGCATGTTAATCTCTTCTAAAATAATGTCTAGGGTGCAACCTTAATTAATGGCTTTCTTTTATATGGGGTATTTTTGGAATGCCTATTATATGTGTTTCCTACCCCCATTTAAATTGATTAAATAGGGTAGTTTAATTCTTCACCACCCTATGCCATGTGTTAACAACATTTAAACAACTTGTGTAGATAAATGAGATGGAACCATTCTTAAATGTGGAGTTTCGTCGAATGCAAATTAGTTGCATATCGAGCTTTACTTAACTTGCTAGCTAATTGCATTGGATCATCCTTGCCATGTCGTGCATTGCATTCCATGAACATGCTGGATCTTCTACCATAGAAGTAAGATTGCATCTGAAGTTTCCTTTCCAATGTTGTTTTGCTTCTTCATGGACAGGACTTTGAGATGATGTGAGATACGCACAAGGTCTGATCATTTACCAAGCGTGGACATCTAGCAAGGCTTACCACCCCCTTGTTCATATCTGATCACATGCTTCTCCCTCCAGCTTGCATTAGATTCACGATGTTGTAGTGTGTCCACAATACCTATCTTTTGCATAGCCTGTTTATTGTCACCTAATACAGCCTTTACCTTCCACATCCTAGCGTGTCATGTTTCGCTTGATAATGTTTGTCAGCCCTACTCTATCATAGTATGCATGCTTAAGTTGTTGCTTGAGTCATGTTATTATTATCTATCTTCTATTTTGGGTTGGTAGTTGTTAACCTGGTTCTGATTCACTCTTTAATTATTGTCCTATTATATTGTTGAAATGTACTAGTAATGTAGAAGGACAAGCTGGGAGGCCAGGCATGGTTATGCCTCAGTGTTTTCTTCCACTTGGGCCGAACCTAAAGATTCACAATCATGTTGTTTTGATCCAAGATGAGTGTGCTAACCATACATGGAGGGTAATGGGACCTCTCTCAATCTACTACCATAGACCTCATACCTGCCTAGGGCCACAAGCTAGTTTACCATTTGGAGCATACGCATAGTATACAATGATAAGTTGGTGGTTCGGATCTTACCATTTGGGAGGTTTCCTGATGGTTTGCATACATTTAAATTGTGGAGTAGCAGGTGGCTAGACTATTTAGTGCACTATTTTGGCCTTGTTTGTTATAGCTCCTCACGCACACGGTTGGATCCGACTCGGGGCTACGGGCAGATTCTCAATTGAGGTTAAACTTAATCAGTTTCTTCCCTGGACATGGTTCATAGTGTTTGGAAAGTGGTGAGTCGATCGCTTCACTGGCATATCAACTTGCATTGTGATTTCCTAGGAATAAATGTTTCGGCACATGGCCTGCAAAGTTGATCAAACGTGTGGGTACATTGGTGCATCCTTTAGGGTAAAATCTATTCGAATAGTCATGTTCGTGGTTATGCATGACTTGGTGATTTCCACAGTTCATTGAACAACTTCAATCAGAATCTCTAAGACTTGTCAACCCTTAATATTGATGCTAATACTACTTCAACATTTAAATAAAACTTGCCAATTGAATACGTGCCTTGTGGGTTCATCTTCATGGGATTGTGAATGGGAAAACAAGGTAGTGTTATGTTTGTGAATTAGTAGGTGAATAGAGTAGTCGGACATCACATGTTACCTTTATTTTGGATGCGCTCTCTTACCTCCTGTCTAATAGATGCAAGGTTTAGCGTGTCTCTATAGAATGCTTAGTGCTTGCTACCGCTAAACCACTTACGCCCTTTTTTGATACCTGATGCATACAAAAGTGTAGGTCTCCCGGTAAGTCTTACGAGTACTTCGGATGAGTATTCACCTTGCTTTCATTCTTATTTTTCCCTGGATTGCTGCAATCCAGCCGATAGCTATTCAGGAAGCAGGTTTGGTGATGGACGGCGTTAGTTGGTTATCCCATAAATAGTGGTCTAGGCAGGGATATGGGCTCCGTTTGCTTTTCTTCAAAGCTTTCTTAAGGCAATTTGTATTCTTACCTGTCTAAGGTTTATTCGCTTTTGTTGTATGACTTGTATCTTGGTTAAAAAAAACCTTGGTGTATTCATTCATTAAATTTGACTCCTCGGGGTTGTTGTAATCTATATATATGTGTGTGTGTGTGTGTGTGTGTGTGTTGTTGTTGTTGCTGTTGCAGATTCTTTCATAAACTATGTTGTGATACGGACCATTCCACCCACATGGCATGCATGTTTTGTGAAGGTGGCGCTTTAGGATCGATATAATGAGGAGGCTAGTGAAGTTTGCTAGCTTTGCATAGTGCCAGTCCCGGGGCACTACGGTGGGGGAAAAGACAGCAGGACGAAGAAACTCTACTTGGAGAAGTAGGCTTCCCGATATCGGCCAGTTCTTCGAAGAGAAAGTGACCACCCAGTTTTGCAAGGAAATAGATGAAGAACAGTTACAAAGACTGCTGATCCTACTATCCTCATAGCTATGGATGCATGGTAGGCCACCGAAGACACTCAAATGGGAGACCTGCACAAGATGCATGTGGTGTGTGGAGCTAAAGAGGTTCCATGGACACTTCACCCTTAATGTCGATTGGGCATCATTCATACAGTTCCATGGAGTGAATCTAGGAGACATGTCACTCTACATGCACAAGGGTAAGTATTGCATGAAATTTGGTATGAAAGAAACACCCGGGAGGGTGATCACCCAATCCGATCACCCCACTGTACCTACCCATGAATACAAACTTAGCAAAGGCATGGCAAATGGGTGAAGATTTGCAGGTGACGGGTGATAATCCCCAAGTGTAGCGAGTTATTATAGCACTTTCCAATGTGGAGGTGGAAGTATGAAGTGTTGATATCCCGTAGGAGCTAAAGGTAGGAATCAAATTCTGCCAGGTTCTATCTGCCACTTATACAGCCTTTCATGCAGTTTTAATGTCTACTTTACTAAAAGTTAAGTTGCAAGGAGTTTTGTTGTTTTGTAAAAGAAAATTAATAAATGCTAGATGCCCTTATTATTAGCTTGAAAAAGTGAAAGCGAGCACTAGTGTGCTTTGTATGGTGGCTATGGAGAAAGTGGTGGAATCATTTGAAGAATTGTCCCTACGCAATTGGCTATGATAAATTAATTGATTGACCTACTTGTAGTTTTATATGTGGAGAGTCCTATGCTTATGTACTGCCTCTACTTGGACACATACATACTTATGATTATATCCTTAGCAAGCATCTACAAATACTAAGAATAACTAAGATAAACATCTAACCATAGAATTAGGTTCTATGGGTCCTCTCTATCCCATGCATCATAATTCCTTTACTCCGGATCGGTAATTTCTGTCACTCCGGCCTCCTTACAAAGATTCATCACAACACATTACTAAACCTCAAGTGTGATCCAACATAAGCGCATGCTCATATATTGGCACAGGAGGATAGCTCCATATCATAACATACAATTTATATCAATCATAATAGATCATCATTGCCATAGCACAAAACAAAACTACTCACACATAACGGTAGTGCAACAAATCATTGGATAATAATTCATCACATAAAACACCATGTTCAAGTAGGGGATTGCAGAGGTTTGTAGATGTATGGACCATTGTATATATGAGGGAGATGGTGATGGAAATGGTGGTGAAGTCAATGGAGATGATGGCGGTGATGACAGTTCCCCCGGCGGCGTTCCGGCGCCACCGGAAAAGAGGGGGAGAGAGCCCCCTTCCTTCTTCTTCCTCTGCCTTCACCCTATGTAGGGGAAGGGTTTCCTCTCATATTTTTGGGGGTCATCGCTGTGGAGGCTTAGAGCCTCCACCGAGATTGGATCTAACTTTCAGTGGATCAGTTTCTGGATGCTTAAATCTGAGTCCCGATACCATGTTAGCTTTCCCGGAGATCCGTAAGTCTAAAAAATCTAAAATTTTAAGGCGGTGGATTAAACTTTAGGGACCAGTTTGTGGCCAAAGTAGAAGTTCAGGGGATAAGGCAGTTTCCCATGAGCCCCTTAACGTGCCCTATGTCACGCGTGGGAGGCGCTTGAGGGGCCCTTGGGCACCCCCCCCCCCCCCCCCCCCCCCGCGATACGTCTCAGATGTATTTTTATTTTTTTATTGTTTCATGTTATGTTTATATCACTTTGGCATAGTTTTGGCATCAATTTCTATTATTTTTCTAGACTAACCTATTAATTCAGTGCCCAGTGCCAAATGTTGTTTTCTGCTTGTTTTTGGACTTGCAGGAAAATAAATTTTACGGAGGTCAAAAAAATCTAAAAGAAATTCCATAAGAAGTTTTGCAACGGGAAGCTTCTAAAGGACCCTAGCCCCACATGGGGGTGCCCTATGGGCCCACATGGCTAGGTACCATAGCCTGGGGGTGGCTACGTTGGGAGGCCGCATGGGCCCCCTATGGCTACTTTCCACCACCTCTTGACGCGTATATTTTTCTTCCACTCCGAAAACCCTAAATATCAAGGAGTTAGAATTTTTCCACCATCGCACCTCTCTATTCCAAAGCGCTCCAATCCGGAGGCCTTTTCTGGTGCTCTGTCAAAGAGGCAAATTATGTCGATGGCCATCTACATCAACTTCACGGCCACCATGATCGCTTGTGAGTAGTTTCTTTTGGACTATAGATCCATAATAGTAGCTAGATGATTTTCTCTCACTTTCTTCTCAATACAAAGATCACTTGAGATGCCCTACATGATTCTGATCAATCTGATGTAATTTCTCGGTGTGTTTATTGCGGTGTGATGAATCGTCACTTTATGATCAGATCTGTCCATGAATTCTTTTGAGATCAATTTTGTTTCTTTGCTACATAATTCTTATACATATATGGTCTCTGATCTATTTGTCTTTCTTTGGCCAAGTTTGATGGATGATCTCCAAGAGGCAGTTGTGTATGTTGGTTGGGTTTAATCTTGCAAGTAATTTACCACAGTGGTAGAAAGTGGAAAAGGATTGTATTGTATTGTTGCCACTAGGGATAAAAACATGATTGCTTAGTTGTCCTTTGAATGTAGGGTGAAGACAATATATCATCAAGATCATGTCATCATACTTAATGTAGTACTATGTTCTTTACTTAGTACTTTGAGACGCATGCTGGATAGCAGTCGTGGGGTGGAGTACTAGCTGTAGATGCAGTTTGATTAACGGTCTATGGATGTCCGGACATGATGCCTATATGCAATTATGCCATGTATAATCATAATCTTAAAAACTGTAATTTAATCGATACACAACTGTAGTTTGTTCACCACACCTTGTTACTTCTTTTGGAGAGACCACTAGTGAACCTATGGACCCCATTCCAATCTTTTCCCATTGCATACAACCTCAATTTCCTCATTTTACTTTACAATTCATACTTTTATTTTCCTCACAATTATAATCTTCCAAACACAAGTTGCATTAATCCTTGTAACTAGCAAGGCTAGTAAGACTGACAATCTTACTAGTTTCATTAGGGCCCAAGGCAAGTTTTGTATTTGTGTGTGCAGGTACTTATCATTGGTTATAGTGTAAAGATCCTACTGATTTGATAAACCTTAACATCATCAACTTTGAGGGAAAATTACTTCTTGCTACAAACCCTTGCACTTGGGGCCCCAACACCTTCTTAGTTCAGAGGAAGGAAGCCTTTTTCTGGCATCATTGCTGGGGAGTCTTTGATACCGCCATAGATCCTACACTCCTTTACTTTACTTCCTTGTTATCTATCTTGGTTAGTTACTCTTTATTGCTTTTTATCTTGCTTTTTTTCTTTCCAAAAAACTCAAAAAAACAAAAATATTTAAATTCCCACAAGTAGTTATTTTTTTTGGCTTCGAAACATGTGTACCTTCGATCAAAACACCATGCTTTGTGACTTTAGAAGTAGTAATAATAATGATTTCATTGGTACACCAATTGCTCCACCAGCCACTAGTGTTGAATCTTATGAAATCAAGCCTGCTTTACTAAACATGGTAATGAAAGAACAATTATATGGTTCTTATAATGAAGATGCTGCTTCTCATCTAAATAATTTTGTTGATCTTTGTGATATGCAAAAATATAAATAAGTAGAAGTTGATGTTGTCAAGCTAAAACTTTTCCCATTTTCATTAAGAGCTAGAGCTAAAGAATGGTTTTTATCTCTGCCTAAGAATAGCATTGATTCTTGGACAAAGTGTAAAGATGCATTCATTGGCAAATATTATCCTGCTGCTAAAATTATTCAATTAAAGAATCTTATCATGAATTTTAAACAATTTGAGCATTAGCATGTAGCCTCAGGTTAGGAAAGATTAAAAGCAATGACTAAGAATTGTCCTACACATGGTTTAAGCGAGTGGATGATTTTCCAAAATTTCTATGATGGCCATAATTATATGTCCAAAAGCCTGCTAGATTCAGTTCCAGGAGGCACCCTTATGGCTACTACTTTGGGGAATGCTACCAAGCTCCTTGATGAGATAACATTAAACTATGCCAAATGGCACACCAAAAGAGCTCCAACTGGTAAGAAGGTAAATTTTGTTGAGAAGATCTCTTGCTTGAATGACAAAATTGATATGATTGTGTCTATGCTTGATTATTAACATGTTCCTAGTGATTCTAAATATGTTTCTCTTGTTGCACTTGTTGAACAAAGTAAAAAACAAGTGGATGTGAACTTCATTAATAGAAACAATTTCAGTAACAACGCTTATAGGAACAATTTTGGCAATAATTATGTTGGACCGTACCCTAAAAATTCTTATGGGAATTTTTATGGTAATAAAAATATATCCTCTGATCTTGAAAGGATTATCAAAGAATTTATTGTCAGTTAAAAGATTTTCAATACTACAGTTAGCGAAAAATTGGAGAAACTAGACAACAAACCACTTAAAATTGATAATTTAGCTCATGATGTAGAGACGCTTAAAATTAAAGTCATGACTAAAGATGATATGCTGGAATATCTTAAAGCTATACAAGCTACTCTTGATAATAATGATAGAATGATTTTCATGCTTAGGGTTAGACATGAAAGAGAGCAACAAGAAAGAGATGTTAATACGCTGAAATTGATAAGAATAGGGGTATTGAAGAGGTCAAAACTTTATGTACTGTTGAAACCCCTTTGGAGGATGGACTCAAAATATTACTGAACATTAGCTATGATGTTAAAGAAAGTCGGCTTGGGGAGGTATTAACTTTAGGTAGTAAGAATCCCACATGTTCGGAGAGTGTTCAATCTTGTGATAAAAATGTGAAAAGTGGGTTTGGAGAGGTCAAGACTTTAGGTAGTATTTATCCCACTATTTTGGAAGGACAAACTTTTGATTATAATGATTGTTCTCTTACTGAAGTTATTAAGGACTTACATGCTATAGTTCATTCACCGAATGTTCAAGAACAAAATAAGGATTTTACTCCACATATTGCTGAAGCTGTCCTAAAAGCTAGGTAAGAAATACTTGAACAAGAAGTTTCTATACCTAGGAAATTAGAGGATGGTTGGGAACCTACTATTAAAATCACTAATAATAATTATGAAATGTAATGCTTTATGTGATTTAGGAGTTAGTGTTTCTATCATGCCTAAAGCATCATATGATGTGTTGGGATTAAAACCTATGAATGAATGTTCTTTAAGTTTGCATCTAGCTGATTCAACTATTAAGAAACATTTGGGAAGGATAGATGATGTTCCTATTATTGCTAATAGAAATTATTCCCCCATTTATTTCATTATAATGGATATAGAATGCAATTCTTCATGTCATATTATTTTAGGAAGACCATTCTTAAGAACGATAGGTGCTATTATTGACACAAAGGAAGGTAATTTCAAATTCCAATTTCCTATGAAGAAAGGGATGGAACACTTTCCAAGGAAGAAAATTAAGTTACCTTATGAGACCATAATGAGAGCCACCAATTCCTTGGGAATCAATGATGAGAAAACATGAAAACTATCAAAAATCTTTATGGCTAGCTAAAAGGCATTAAAGAAAAGCGGTTGTCGGGAGGCAACCCAATATTTTTACTTTTTCTTTTTGTGCGTCTACATGATTAGTACTTCTGTAGTAATCATGTTATGTATCTTTTCTTTCAATAAAGTGTCAAGTATAACCTTTACCATACTCGATTTGCAAGTTTATGAGTTGCTGTGCCGAAACAGAAGTTTTCTGTTATGTCCTGATTTTTAGTGATTATTTAGAACATGATAAAATGTTTAAAAAAATACACAATGTGAATGGATAAGTTTTCTGGTCTGTGGAAATTTTTCAAAATTGTTGCTGTTGCAGAAGTCTGAAATTAAAATTTGTCTTTACAGACCATTTTATTTTGACAGATTGTTGTTATAGTTGCATTCTTTGCTTATGTTTGCTCTTTTAATGTTTCTATTGGGGGTTAGCAATCTTAAAAATGCATATACATACAGTATCTAATGTTGGATTATAATGTTGTTAATTTGTAACAGCAAGGGCTGTTAAGTTTAGAATTTTGTTTTACTAACCTATCTCACAAAGTTCTGCGAGGTTTTGTGTGAATTGAGTTTTTAAGACCCAGGTGAGACTATGACGTGAGGAGAATAAAGGAGATACAAGAGCTTAAGCTTGGGGATGCCCGAGTCATCCCAAGATAATATTTCAAGAAGTCTCAAGCATCTAAGCTTGGAGATGCCCAAGGCATCCCCCTTTCTTCAACAACAATTATCGGCTAGTCTCGGTTGGACCTATGTTTTTATTTGTTTACATGATATGTGTTATTCTTGGAGCGTCTTTTGCTTTTGTTTGCCGGTCATGATCAATCATCACACTTTGATAAATATGCATAGGGAGTTATCCATGCCCTTGCAATTATAGAATTGCTCTTTTTCATCACTTATACTTTTTTGAGCACTGTTGTAGTCCGGTTAGAAATGATTAGAACTCTCTTACTTCACTTATATCTATTTTGAGAGTTGAATAGTAATTGGTACTTGGCATTGGTTAATATGCTGGTGATAAAAATGATATGTATGCTTTGGTGGTATAATTAAAATTGCATGAATTAATCTAGAGTCACTGATTTGAAGATAGGATTCTTTGCAATAGTTTTGAGATAAGTTGGGAGTAATAGATGAATGTGTTCGTAAAAGAGATCGAGTAAAATAATTGGGAGATGTCATAAATATCATGCAAGTTAATTCCTTATCTTTCATTAATTTACAAAAAAGTGTGGCCGCTGGTATTGAAGTAAGGTCCAAGTTGAGGGGCATTGTAAGTAAACCGCTCACATAGAATGGGTCGGGGATGCACAACGGGCTTCGGCTACGCTAAACACTCCCCCTAGGGGTGCATTAGTTTCATGATTTTCCTGAAGTAGATTATGAGATGCTTATGATAAGTACTTGAGTTCTTAATGACTAATGCGAGTTTGCGATCTTACATGCACTTCCACCTATCCATATTTGCTAGCCTCTTCGGTATCACGCATTACCCACTCTCACCGATACATCCAAACCCCGTGGGAGAACTTTCTTTTGTTCTCCTACACATAAACCCCATCTTCCTCAAAATAGCCACCATAACTACCTATCATGGCATTTCCAAAGCCATTTAGAGCTATATTGCCATGCAACTTCCATCATCATCATTTACATTAAATGACCAGAGATGTTATTTGTCATTGTTATATTGTTTTTGCATGATCATATATAGCTGGCATGATAATTGTGGCAAAACCACCATTCATCATTGTTTCATATATGCTACGCTAGATCATTGCACATCCTGGTACACTACCAGTAGCATTCATTAGAGTTTCTATATCATGTTTATTTTGTTCAGTTGAGTTATTGATACAATATAGTCTATTGTTTGTCATTATAGGGTGTTGCCCCTACCTTGCGAGCATAAAAAAAGAGCCATGGAGGCCAAAAAAACAGGGAATAAAGAGAGAGGGGGCTACACTTCTATCCTTTTTGCATACACAAGTGCTTCAAAGTATCACTCTGCATTGCACATAGAGTTTTAATGTACTTCATGTTTATATACTATTTGGGGACTTTTACATTATAGAACTTGGCTTGTATATTCCAATGATGAACTTCCTCAAATGCTCTATGTCTTCATGAGAAAGCAAGTTGGATGCACACCGCACTAGTCCATAGGAGAGATTTCATACATTCATAGCCCTAGTGCATCTATTGCATGGCAATCCCTACTCCTTGCATTAGCATTGATTTTAAGGCTTCTCCATTGCCTAATGATCAACCGCATTGATGCAAGACTTTCTGCCACTTTTTGACTTCTTATAAACCTCCATCACCATCCTCTTTCTCCATTTAAGTGCAAAGATCAAGGCTCGCGCTCAAGTATTACATAAGTGTTGATTAGTTGAAAAGGGAGGTTATGTTGTTAATGTGCTTGGCCGACACTCTGGCTGATTTATGATAAAATGTTTCTGATACAATGAAGAGTTAGCACATCATGCTTCATCATACACCTAAAATTCTCTCTCTCTAGACCTAAAGGCATTGGTGAGCATCAGCTGAAAGCATTAATCCATGAAAAGCGAAAGTTATTTTATTTGCATGTTTAGATGTTACTTGCTTGTTATCAATAATAGACGATTGCATCGCATTGATATTTTTAAAGTCATACATTAATTACATCAGATTGATTATGATTCATGTTGATAGCATTCACACTCAAAAAATATTGATTGTTTCATCTTATGTTTATATCACTTTGGCATAGTTTTGGGGATGCTTGGGGATGTTGCTATGCCTCAGACGTATCTATAATTTTTTATTGTTCCATGCTATGTTTATATCACTTTAGCATAGTTTAGGCACCAATTTTTATTATTTTTCTGGACTAACCTATTAATTCACTGCCCAATGCCAGTTGCTGTTTTCTGCTTGTGTTTTCGACTTGCTGGAAAATCAATTCCACTAGGCTCAAAAAATCCTGAAAAAATGCATAAAAAGTTTTGCATCAAGAAGCTTCTGGAGAACCCTGGCCCTACCTGGGGGCTGTCCTGTGGGCCCCATGCAGCCAGGTGGCGCGTTCAGGGGGTGACCGTGTGGGGAGGCCACATGGGCGCCCTGTGGTTACTTTCCACCGCCTCTCGATGCATATATTTTTCTTATGTTCCAAGAACCCTAAATATCAAGGAGTTAGAATTTTTCCACCGCCGCATCTCTCTGTTTCGAAGCAATCCAATCTGGAGGCCTTTTCGGGTGCTCTGCCAGAGGGGGAAATTATCTCGGTGGCCATCTACATCAACTTCACGGCCACCATGATTGCTCGTGAGTAGTTTCCTTTGGACTGCGGATCCATAACAGTATTTATATGATTTTCTATCCCTTGCTTCTTAATACAAAGATCACATAAACTGCCCTACATGATTGTGATCAATCTGATGTAATTTCTTGGTGTGTTTGTTGCGGCGTGATGAATTGTCACTTTATGATCAGATCTATCCATGAATTATTTTGAGATCAATTTGGTTTCTTTGCTGCATATTTCTTATACATATATGCTCTCTGATCTATTTGTCTTTCTTTGGCCAACTTTAATGAATTATCTCCAAGACCGAGTTGTATGTGTTGGTTGCGTTCAATCTTGCAAATAATCTACCACAGTGACAGAAAGTGGAAAAGGCTTGTATTGTATTGTCACCTCTAGGGATAAAATAATGATTGTGTGGTTGTCCTTTGAACGCACGGTGAAGACAATATATCTTCAACATCACGTCATCATACCTAATGTAATACTTTGTTCTTTACTTAATACTTTAAGATGCCTGCTGCATAGTGGTCTTGGGGGGGGGTATTAGCTGTAGATGTAGTTGGATTAACGGTCTAGGGATGTATGGACTTGATACCCATATGCAATTATGCCATGTATAACCATAATCATAAAATCTGCAATTTAATCGATAGGCAACTGTAATTTATTCACCACACCTTGTTATTTATTTTTGAGAGAAACCACTAGTGAACCTATGGATCCTGGTCCAATCTTTTACCATTGTATACAACCATGATTTCCTCATTTTACTTTCTTTACAATCCGTACTTTTTTCCTCACAATTATAATCTTCCAAACACAAGTTGCATTAATCCTTATAACTAGCAAGGCTAGTGAGACTGACAATCTTACTAGTGTCATTGGGGGCTAAGGCAAGTTTTGTATTTGTGTGTGCAGGTAGTTATCATTGGTTGTAGTGCAAAACTCCTACTAGTTCGATAAACCTTAAGGTCATCCACTTCGATGGAAAATTGCTGCTTGCTATAAATTCTTACACTTTGGGGCCCAAGATCTTCCAAGTTGAGAGGAACCACCACCCCCCCAGGGTGGCCTTAAGGCGCAGGGTCTCTTCTATTCCATATATCAATGTCGTATTTTTACTTTATTTTTTTGGTCTCTGGAAGATACCTTTTCCTGTAAAGCAAAATCAATAGAAAACAAGAACTTTGATCACATAGAGACTGATGATCTAATAACAGGAAGCATAATTGGATTAAGATGAACATAACATCAAGTAATAATAAAGTATCTCTCTAGTGTTTTAACATTCACGTGCAATTATTTGCATCGACATCATCGGATTCCAGATGATGACTAGGTATACAAACTTGAAGATAAATCATCATACTCATGCATTAATCGATAACTCACTATTAGGAAAAATGCTAACAAAGCTAAGAGTGTTCCCATACTCAATGGCTGGTGCTTAAACAAAGATGGATTTGACTCAACATAAAATTAAAAGGATCAGCCATTCACAGAGGGAAGTAGGGATTGTCATGCAAATTTGAAAAGTTAGGTCAGCTCTTCGCTACCATGGTTTTGGGTCACCCTCAAAATTTTAATTTGATGTAATACATCTATCATCCATCCCCCCCCCATATTGGTGTGAGAGGTTTGTCCTCTATCTTTTATTGAGCTATTTTTGGTAAGAAGTGGGTCTTCCCCTCAACCTATTAAAATTGTTGCTTGCTACAAACTCTTACACTTGGGGGCCCAACATCTTCCTAGTTGAGAGTAACCACCCCCCATGGCGGCCTTAAGGCGCAGGGTCTCTTCTGTTCCATATATCAATGTTGTATTTTTACTTTATTTTTTTGGTCTCTAGAAAAATGCCTTTTCCTGTAAAGCAAAATCAATAGAAAACATGAACTGCCACTGTGGCACTTAATTAATAGGTTGGTCAAGAAAATGGTAAAAAAACATGTATAAACCACGTATGAAGGACATAAATATAGCATGAGCACTTCAATAAAATTAGATACGTTTGACACTTATCAGCATCCCCAAGTTTAATCCATGCTCGTCCTTGAGTATGTAGATGGTAAAAGAAATATTTTTTAAAGTTTGAATGCTGTTCTATTAATAGAGCAAAACTTTGATCACACAGAGAATGATAATCTTATAACATGAAGCATAATTGGATTAAGATGAACATAACATAAAGTAATAATAAAGTATCTCTCTAGTCTTTTAAAATTCACATTCAATTATTTGCATCGACATCATTGGATTCCAGATGATGACTAGGTATACAAACTTGAAGATAAATCATCATACGCATGGATTAATCGATAACTCACTATTAGGAAATATGCAAACAAAGCTAAGAGTTTTCCCAATGCTCAATGGTTGGTGCTTAAACAAAGATAGATTTGACTCAACATAAAAGTAAAAGGATCAGCCCTTCACAAAGGGAAGCAGGGATTGTCATGTGCTTAAGTAATTTGAAAAGTTAGTTCAGCTCTTCTGCCATCGTTTTGGGTCACCCTCAATTTTTTAATGTGATGTAATACATCTATCATCCATCCCCCCTGATGGTGTGAGAGGTTTTTCCTCTAACTTTTATTGAGCTATTTTTGGCAAGAAGAGGGTCTTCCCCTCAACCTATTTTTTATTTATTCAACATGCCTATCATGCATCTTTTTTATTTGGTGGGCCTACCCACTTCTTTTTGCTCCACGTGATCACCATCACAAGTTCATGGACTCCAAATGATATTACAACACATCAAAAAGTTGATTATTAAAAATAGTTTTGCTGTTTTTAAGTTCTGTGATGACGACAATTTACTTGGCATGACCTTTCTCAGTCATGAATAGGTAGGTCTATTGTACAATTTATGGCATAAACTTGGCTCAAAGATTTTGGATGCATAAGGAGAATTCAAGCTTAGTACAGGTGAAGTCTAGCACAAGACTGGGTGTGGCCAACTAAAGAGCATGGAGACCAAAATTATGCATTCTTTAATTGTAACATTATTGAGAAAGAACATGAATCATGGTGCTAAACTTCAAATGTGATTACCATCAAGGCTATTTTTTGAATTTAATCATGTGTGAGCACGTGCCGAGGCAATCACCTATCCTCCAATGGGAGATACTTGATTAGCACAACATGGGAGGTTCAACTTAATTTACCAAATAATACTTTTACTCATTGTTATATAACTCTCCACTTGATTAAATAGTTTTGCGTATATTTTGATAAATTAAGGGCATGCGTGATTTATTCTCCACATATGTAAGTGAAGTGCATGATGGTAGATAATGATTCATTCATAAGTTTACTCTAAGGATATAATTGAAGCATAGGAGTAATTCCACAATAAGCTACTCCAAAAGATATAAGTGAAGATAAAAGATTAGTAGATCCAATATGATAATGCTCTCATAAGACATAAGTAATAATTCCATTGATCCAATGCAATACAAAGAAAGACAAAAGAAAATATTTTTGTTGTTTTTCTTTTTATAAGGCAGCACAAGAAGCAAAAAGATGCAAATAAGAGAAATCTTTTTGGTTTTTTCATTTTATATACAAGAAGCAAATAAGAAGCATAAAACCAAATGCAAAGAGGACCAGCAAACAACAAAAGGAAAATATTTTTTTGGTTTTTAGTTTTTCAAAGGAGAACAAAAGAAAGAACCAACCGAGAAAAAAATATGTTTGTGCTTTTGATTTTTCAAAGGAAAACCAAATAAAAAAGGAAAATATTGAATCCAAGAAAATATTTTGTTGCTTTTCCAAAATAAAAACCAAATGAAGAAGCAAGAAATTATTTTTGTCATTTTCTTAAAACAAGAAGCGAATGAGAACCGAAATAAAAATGAATAAAATATATTTGGTGTTTAACTTGAGAAGACATAAGAAGCAAATAAAAACCAAATAAAAAGCAAATGAAATGTCAATGAAAAGCCATTGAAAAATCAATAGAAGAACATGTAATTCCAAAAGCATCTTGTTTAATAGATATAATTGAAGCGCAAAGAGAAATAATTTCAGCCTTACTCTAAAAAGATATAAGTGAAGTTCATAGAGTAAATATTTGTACCACCAAAAACAATCCCCTAACCAGCATGGTGCATATTAACACAAAAGTAAAAGAAAAAGGTTGCTCCAAGAAGTACACATATTATGTGAACAAATAAAAACATAGGCCCAACAGAGACATACTGATAATTGTTGAGGAAGATGGGGGATGCCGGGGCATCCCCAAGCATGGAGGTTGACACCTTTTTTGAACTTTTAATTGGATGCCTTGGGCATCCCCAAGCTTGAATGCTGGCTTTTCTCCAAATTAATCTCATATCACTCTCTCCCCTAGGTCTTAAAACCTTCCTTCACACAAAACTTACATAGACTTTTTGAGATAGGTTAGTCCAAATAATAATTTCTTCAAGGATAGCCTTGTTGTGAACAAATTATAAAGATATAACTAGTCATTATATATAGTATATCTAAGCAATTTTCCACATAGGAACAATAAAAAGGAGACATACATAATTAAAGACAAGTTAAATAGGAATCTATCAAAATAGAGCAGTATGTAAAGATGTAATTACTAAAATACTTCTGTAACTCAAAAATTCTGAAACATTAGTACATAATAGAGAACTCATAAATGTAGATTGTGCCCAAATTTCATGATTTTATTATGTACTGGTGATATTTAACAATTTATACATTAGCAGAAAAACTACAGAATCAGCACAACACCACAATCACTTGTAGACCGGACATGCTAAAGGTAATTCTTGGTACTTTATTTTTATAATATAGTGGTGATACAAGGGGATAATTATTTTATTGAGAAGCTTCCATAATAAAAGATTCACATTGTTTCCATGGGCATGAACAAAAGTTCAAGGTCGACCCCCACTTCTACAATCCTCACCTTTCTCAATCACTTTTCTTTTTACAAAAAGTTTTTAATTCCCCTCATTATTTTTATTCCTTTTTGAAAAAATTATATGATGAAAAAAAGAAGAAAAAGACTCTCTAAAAATTCTAGGTTGCCTCCTAGGAAGTGTTTTCTTTAAAGCCATATAGCTAGGCATAAAGTGCTCATTTAATTATTCCACCCGGATTCCTTGGTATATCAAAGCCAATTTTATTTCTTAGTTTCTTGGATCTTGGAAGTGAGCACAAAGTAACATAAATCATATAATAATGAATTATAACCCTCTTCCTATGCATTGGCATTGCATACAAAAATAAATCATTAATATTGAGTATAGCCCAATGTAAGATATAAGCAGTTTATTGCAATTTTAGTGCATTAGAGACATAAAGAAAGCTCTTATTTCTTCCACTCTCATAATAATTGCAAATATTACTGGAAAACTTAATAATACAAGTTTCATCAGAATCGTTATGACCACAAGCCAATTGCATGCGACTAATATAATCCATAACAAAAGCATATTTTTGTCTAAATTGTAGTTGGGAGAATTTAAAAACTAGATAGGACTACCAATTGTGAAACCAACATTATCATTCATATTTTTATCATCAAGAATAGTAGCATAATCATCTTCAAATATTTCTTCCATCGATGCATCACATGATTCATTCCAATATTGATCATAGTCATCACAAAAAGATATTTCATCCAATGAGGATTCTGTGTCATCAGTATTATTTTAATCCTCCCATCAGCTAGTCATAGTTGTTCCACATGGATGAAAATGAAGCATATCATTATTATCATCTATTTCTAATCCATCTTTAACTGCTCTCACAAAATTTTTAGCACTGTTACTTTCATACAAAAGAGAGCTTCCATTTAAAGAATCATCATTAAAGCAAGATAAATAATCATCATAGTGTTTTGTGTAAAAGAGTTAATACTATATTCATTGGGAGGCATGTGTGGGTAGATAATCAATTCTTCCTCCACTTGTTCCATTGGTCCTTCATTCTCATAAGTTGTATTTCCTTCATCAAAAGCATTAGTAGCAACAAGGGGGGCATCACAAGTAATGTTACAATCATCACCAAGATTTCCCATGAGTAAGTAATTAGTAATAAACATATTTTTGGTATTTTTATAAATGGAAATCATAGGGTTAGTAATAAGTTCAAAGCAAAACAAACATGTGCAAACAAGAATATTCAACCAAGTGTTATGCTCCTCGGCAATGGTGCCAGAAAAGAGCTTGATAGTCCCCAAGTGTAGGGAGTTATTGTAGCACTTTCCAATGTGAAGGTAGAAGTATGGAGTGTGAATATCCCATAGGAGCTAAAGGTAGGAATCCTATTCTCTCGGGCTCTATCTGCCATTGATACAACCTTTCGTACACTTTTAATGTCTACTTTACTAAAAGTCAAGTTGCAAGGAGTTTTGTTGTTTTGTAGAAGCAAGTTAATAAAAGTCAGGTGCTGTAATTAATTAATTCAAAAATAGAAATGGAACACTTGTGTGCTTTGTGTGGTGGTTGTGGAGAAAGTGGTGGAATTGTTTGCGGAATTGTCCCTAGGAAATTGGCTACGATAAAATAATCGATAGACCAACTTGTAGTTTTAGATGTGAGAGATGCATATGCTTATGTACCACCCTTACTTGGATTTATACATACTTACGATTATACACTTAGAAAGCATCCGTAAATATTAAGAATAATTAAGATAAACATCTAACAATAGCATTAAGTTCTATCGGTCCACTTTATCACGTGCATAATAATTCCTCTACTCCGGATCAGTAATTTTTGTTACTCCGGCCTCCTTGCTTAGATTCATCACAACACATTACTAACCCTCAAGTGTGATCCAACATACGTGCACACTCATATATTAGCACAAGAGGATAGCACCATATCATAACATACAATCCGTATCAATCAAAATAGATCATCAATGCCATATGGCAAAATAAAACCACTCAGACATAACGGTAGTGCAGCAAATCATTGGATAACAATTCATCACATGAAACACCATGTTCAAGTAAGAGATTACAAAGGTTTGTAGATGTATGTAACACCCTATAGACGAGGGAGCTGGCTAGGGAGATGGTGGTGAAGTTGATGGAGACGATGGCGGTGATGACGGTTCCCCCAGCGGCGTTCCGGTGCTACCGGAAGAAAGGGGGAGGGAGCTCCTCTCCTTATTATTATTCCTTGGACTTCCCCATAGATGGGGGAAGGGTTTAGCATCTGATTTTTGGTGGACATGGCTATGGAGGATGAGAGCCTCCCCCGAGATTGGATATAACTTTCGTGGGATTAGTTTCGGGATGCTAAAATCTGAGTCTCGATACCGTTTTATCTTTTCCCGGAGATCCGTTAGTCCAAAAAATCTGAAATTTTAAGGCAGTGGTTGAAACTTTGGATACAAGTTTTTGACCAAAGGAGACGTCCATGGAATGAGCCAGTTGCCCACACCCCCCTTGGTGTGTTCCAGGCCTAGGGCGCATGGGAGGGGTGTGTGGGGCCCTCAGGCACCCCTCAGTGCGACCTACTGGCGCACGGTCTCTTCTGGTCCATATATCAATGTCATAATTTTACTTTATTTTTTTTTGTCTCTGGAAAATATCTGTTTTGTGAGGCAAAAATCAATGGAAACAGGAACTGTCACTGTGGCACTTTATTAATAGGTTAGTCCAGAAAATGATTAAAAAACCATGGATAAACCATGTATGAATGACACAAATATAGCATGAATACTTAAAAATTTGTAGATATGTTTGAGATGTATCAATGGGCACCTTATCTGGCATGCCCGAGGACTAGTCCAATTTGCTACTTACCTTCCTTGCTAGTTTGGTCATTAATAGTAGACAACACCATGCAGTGAGTGCATCATAAATGCAAGTACATTAGATAAACCTCTGTGTCTAGGCACGCATTGGTTTCTCTCGCCCACCAAAAACCCGCAGCATGATCTCCCCTCTCTGAAAGAGAAACATCCAATGCACTGATGATGAAAACAATAAGAACCCAACATGAGGCCCTCGAGGCATAGCATGTTCATATCCAAAGCCACATGATGTGCTACCGTGTGATACCCACAAGTGCAAGGGGTCATTTGTAGCTTTTCAACCAGCAAGAGTGTCAAACCCAGTGAGGAGCAAGAAGGAAATGGTTTATGGAAGTAGAATAACTGTAATTTGCTATATAAAGTGATTATTGTGTTTTTGGTATATGGGCTAGTTGCAAATAAATAAATAACAAGTAAAGTAAATAAAATTCGTAGGTAGCCCAATCCTTAATTTTTGCTCAAGGACAAGGTGATGGTCACACCTATAAAGCCTAGCCATTCTCAAAGATGGCGGGATAATTCCTAGTTAAAAATTCCATAATCATGTGCTTTCGAAGTGTAGTTTGTTTGTTGTCATGTGGGTGAAGCCTAATCTTCACATACTGAAAAGCCATTGACTCATATGTTCTGATGATTAAATTCCCAACGGCCAACCTGGCTATCCATTGAAAATAATTAGGGTAAAACCTAACCATAGCGTTAACGATCTAAGGTCCCCATCTATCTCCTATGTTGTAAATCCAAAATTCAGGAAATGGTTTATTGTCACTATTGCCTTCCCTCCACAATTCATTACAGCATCGTGCTCTTCTCTACTCCCAATAATGGTGAAGCAGCATGCAATCGATGTTCGCACACTACCACAAGAAAATTACAACACAACAATTAAACAAACCACAATTCTATTGCAACTTCATATGAAACCCATCAACTAGGGTTCTCCCACGTCCTCAAGAATGAAGGTGTGTTGAGGCATATGGATATGGAGAACAATCTTAACATAAAAAACTTGCACCAATAAAATGTAGGACATATGCCCTAGAGGCAATAATAAATGTTATTATTTATCTCCATGTTCATAATTATGTTTATATTCCATGCTATAACTGCTATGGTTCTCGAGTCTACAATAGCCACGAGGCTCGGAGGAAGACTCATATGCACATGTGGAATAATAAACAGTAAAATGTATTCCTAGTCTGGCCTCTATGACTAGCTCAAGTGTTGCATGATGGTTCTGTTTTCCTGATCATGGGCATGGCTATGTAGGCAACTTTGAGGGCACAATGTTAGGAGAACACTTGTATTGAATCGACCCGATTGATGTTATGCTATGAGATACATTCGTCACAAGTTAATGGTTAATAACACAGAGATAGTTAATGTTTGCATAGTTCCTTAGACCATGAGAGTATCAAGTTTCTTCATGCTTGCTACTTGAACTTTGGGGTTTGTTAAACGTCATCCGTAAATGGGTGGCTATTACGGCGGCTTACGGGTTCATGGAAAAGTATATCAAGTAACTTGATAGCTCAAGATTGGGATTTGCTCCCCCGGTGATGGAGAGATATCTCTGGGCCCTCTCGGTGTTACGGTATCCATGATTGTCTGGCCAGACACAATGTGATTTGATCACGGGGATGCCGGAACACGGGAACGAGAAAAGAGAACAATACCGGTAACGAGGTAACTGGCATAATGGACAAGTTGTTGATCCACGGGAATGCCAACTTGTCTCACCTCGGGTATTTGTAACATATCACAAAGCAACAGGAATAGCACATGGCAACTGGAGGTTCACTCGAATATTTATTCGTGTGGGTATAGGGGTCAATATGAGTGTCCACGGCTCCGATGTTGATCATTGATCGGAAAGTGTTCCGGCCATGTCTATTCTTCACCGAACCTATAGGGTCACACGCTTAAGGGTCATCTATCTGCTGAATACTAGACAGGGAGTCTGAGAGAAAGTCACCGGAAAAGTTTCAGAGACAGCGGAAATGTTCAGGAGAAAGAACACCGAAATAGTTTCGGTAAATCTAAAAATTTGTTTCATGGTATACCATTAGGTCAAATTGGTTTCGGCACACGCCTGGAAATTCTTGGAGGGTGCCAGAATTATTTTCGGAACATCTGGGATTATTCGAAGAAAAAACCCGGAAATGTTCCGGAGCTGCCGGAACCGGTTTGGTTGCTTTTCGCAGATGAAAATCATTAAACCGAAAAGTTGTTTTGGAGTATACCATTAAGTCAAAATGGTTTTGGCACATGTCTGAAAATTCTTGGAGGGTGCCAGAATTGTTCTAGAAACTTCTGGGATTTTTCTGGAACAAAAACCGGAAATGTTCCAGAGCTGCCGGAACCGCTTTGTCTGCTTTTCGCAGATGAAAATCACTAATCCGGAATTGTTTCAGAACGTGTCGAAAATTATTTTAGTGGGTACTGGAAATGTTCTAGGTCCACATAAATATTTTCGGTTTGAACGGACGCTGAAAAATGCTGTCATGAATAGTGAAATCAGCTCTATGGTTACTTTTTGGAAAGCCACCTTTTTGGGCTTTTGCTCCAAAATATCTTGGAGATGACATGGATGGATGTGGCTGAAATTTCAGCCCCTCCACCCCTCCTTCTCCTATAAATAGAGGTGGAGGGGGCTGCCCAAACTCACTCTTTCTCAACATAAACAAGCCATGCATAATCTGGCCTTCTCTCTCCCTCCCAGCGAAATAGTTTCGTAGAGCCGAAAGCCTGTCTGGGTTCCGGTGGGAACTAGTTCTGGACGGCGAAGCCCTGCCGGATAGATGACGCCATATCTGTGCAACTCTGTAGAGAGATCATAGTTTCGGTCTTAGTTCGAGAGTGCCTCCCGAAGGGCTGTCCGAGTGACCGTCCGAGTTTTGAGGATCCTCCCGAAGGGCTATCCGAGTGACCGTCCGAGTTTCGAGGGTCCTCCTGAAGGGCTGTCCGCGACACCGTCCGAGGGACTATCCGACCGCCTCCCAGAGGGCTGACCGGGGGGTAGACGAGGGTATACATCCTCGCGGTTGGGAGGTTGTAAATCCTAGCTGCGGGGATCTGCACCGCCGATCATCATCGACTCTACTTCCGCTGCGCTACGAGTCGGTAACAAAAAGATCAAACCTTGTATGGAGTCTCCATAGTGGTCCTGGGCTGGTGCGTAGGTCGGAATTTTTTTTCTGCTGCGTTACCCTACAGTGGCATCATGAGCCGTGCTATGCGTAGATGCAGGTTGCGATCTAGAATACATAGAGATCTATGGGTGTTGCATAATACAATTAGGTAGTAGATGAGTTCTATTACTGAAAATTATTTGTGCGGGTAGCAGATGAAATCTATTACCCGATGTTCTTGTTGCTTCCCTGGAATTTGCATATTTTTGATCTTGATAACGACATGGTGGAGTTTCAAAGTTCTGGCAATCCGCGATCCTGATTGATCAACGAAGTGCTAACAGTTCATTGAATTCGACAATAGTTAAAAAGAAAGATGAAATTTTGCAGAAGAAAGTGCAATGCAGATATGATCTACATGGGGGTCATGCGTATGACGAAGTTCAGTATGGGGCTCAAGATTTTATTATCTCATGTTTCATACACCCCGCAATGTTAATCTAGCGACTTGGATAATCATGCTTGATGACGGACGTTGGTAGCTTCGGTTTATTTCGAAACCTTAGAAGCCACGTAAAACAAGTTTTTGCATGAACCGATTAGAGGCGTCTAACTTGGTTTTGCAGGATGGTTTGCATGTGCATGTGATGTGGTATAGGAGTGCTCATAATAATTTGATTATGTATGAGATGACTATATGATGTAAATAAATTAACATGACCTACGTGTCATGATTCGGCATGATGGCTGGAGCCATATGATTGCACTTTAATGACCTGTGTGTCAACCTTATGTAATGCACTTATTTTATTAGCTATCGAGATAGCCATATTATCTGGTGCTTCGACAAGGTGGTGGCAATCTTCGCGAAGGTGAACACCGACGCGAATGCCGAAGACGAAGAAATTAAAGACTTCTCCATCAGAAAGGGCTATACCATATCAAGCTATTATGAATTGCCTGAGATGTTTATCCCTTTGATGCACCCTTCTTGATTGTGTGGTAGTCGCTTTTATTAGGGTGATCTCTCAAAAAAATATCAAGTAGTTAGTGTTCTCCCAAGTGTAGCACCGTCACAGCATCTTTCCTTTCGGGGTGCGCCATTATCTACATGGGTACGAATGATTGTACGGGTGTAAGGCGGGTGAGGTCAGACCTCGCAGCAAGATCACTTGGTTTTATTGACGTTCATGGCAGGATCGTCCTGAGCTCGAAACACACGCATCGAAAGATGAACAAGAGTCACATAGGGATGTGATCGGCAAGTTTGCCTACCAATTGAAGTCAGCGCCATCAGTGTTCATCTCGAACAATGGTGTTGAATGGATATGCGGGTCTTGAATCACCCACAATCAATTATGAGAGATATTGATTTGAGTGGGAGCGCACTGTAGAATTAACTTGTTTAAATTCTCAGTGCAATTAATTTTGGACACTGTCTAAGTGTGTGATTTGCATAATAGTTGTAGAATAATGGCTCGTGTTTCCACCTTCCCTATTAAAATTGAATAGCTATTAAATATCTAGTTAAAACTTTACGGTTGGTAACGTAATGTGAGGATTGTCCTCAAGAGTGCTAAGAAGGACTTTGTCCTCTCGCATACTTTCGATATTCTCCCGCTAATGCTATGGATGATGTGACTCTCGTCCTTCATCCAAAAACTAAAATTCCGTTACGGTCAAGTGAAATATGTTTGCTTCCATGAGACCTGAACTTCGAAAGTTTGGATAGTTATGTGATATTCATGGAATCTGAAAATCATTTTCAGAAACTGACAAAGGCTAAAAGATATGAGATATCCAAAGCAATGTTTGTTTGCAAAATATTAGTAAAAGTGTTTACTGGCCCTTTGGCTGATAAGAGAGTGATCCGGAAGAATGCTCTCATATGATGATGGTGAATAAAACAACAACTTAAAGAGAAAGGAAATGACCAAATGGTGTTACTATGACTTACACACCTAGGAAGTCCGGGGCTGACACCACTCTTAAGTTGGGTGCTTCTTCTAAGAGTAGGAAAAATACTGAAAGTTAAACTGTTAGAAGTATAAAGGCAGAAAGAAAGAAGACTGGAATATCCAGCTCATGGATGAATGTCATACAAGTTTTTGATGTAAAGAAGGCTAGTCAAAGATATAGTTCTCGGGAATTATGGTTAAACATGTTAATCACTAATTCTTGGGTATTGTGAGTTGATCACAAAGATACCTGCTCGATTGCATTCTGTTGCAACTCGATGTAAGAAATACTTTGGCCTGAAAGACTAGCCAGGAATGAGGTTTAGATACACACAGGGAACATAGTAAATGTTACTATACCTTCCATCGATGTATTACCTATGTATTTACTTTCATAATTCTTTTTAGAGTTTTACACACTCTAGCCCTTTGCATAAGGTATCTTGCAAGAAGGTTGTTCATAAGAGAACTTTTGATGTTTGGTGTTATGAACAAACATAAGGGCCATATTTTCATTATGAATGAGATGTATGTTATGAATAATGATAATAATATATCACCTCTGTGTTTACTTTCATAATTCATTTTAGAGTTCCATACACTCTAGCCCATTGCACAATGTTTGTTGCAAAAGGGTTGTTCATAAAAGAACAATTGTTGTTCAATATTATGAATAACGTGAAGGGCCATTACTCAATCCAAGATGGGATGTATGTTATGAATATTGATGGAAATATGATACATCCATAACACTGATGCTAAATGTTGCAAGACTAAAAGAATACCACACAATTGTGGCACTGCATTTGGTCACATTGGAGAAACCCGCAACGAAAAATTCCATTATGATGGATTTTGAAGTCGTTTGATTTTGAATCATCTGACACTTGCAACTTTCCTCCGAAAAGTGAAGTGTCTGAAATACCGTTCACAGGCCATAAGGAACGAGCAACAAACTTATTGGTGATCGTATATTTAGATGTGTGTAGTTCAATAAATGTTGTTGCAAGTAACAGATTTATCTATCTTCAGAAATGACTCAAGTAGATATATGAATATTTACTTGATGAGACGTAAGTCTAGATCTTTTGAAATCATTCGAAAGGTTTTCAAAATGAAGAAAAAATTATTGTAACAAGAAAATTATGTTCCTGCAATTAGATTGCAGAAAGGAATATTTGAGTTACTAGTTTAGCGAATGTCTGATGAGTTGTGAAAAGATTTTCATAACTTACACCTCCCGGAACACCACTATGAGTGGAATGTCTGTGAAGATGTAATCAAACCATTTATGACATGGTAAGATCAAAGATGACATAAATAAATTTGCCATTGTCCCTTTTAAAGTGATGCTTTAGAGACTGCGGCTTTTACAATGAAAAGAGCTCCATCGGGTCTGTTGAAATGACGCCATGGTATGGTACGCCCAACCATGTTATATCTTTTCTTAAACATTTGGAATATGGGGCTTGTGTAAAAGGTTACAAACCTATTCCAAATCAGACAAGTGCTACTTTGTAGGTTATCCCAAAATGTTGGGTATTCCTCCCTCACTATACGAGGCAAATAGGTTTTCCACAAAGAACTGTATGTTTTTGAAGAAAATGGTTCTTTCAATAAGGTGAGTGGGAGAACAGTGCAACTCGACGAGATAACAGTATCTTCGTCATCAGATTAAAGGAAAGAGACCTTGGAAGTGATTCCAGAGTTTCCTACTGTGACTGATACAGAAGCCTCTACATGAGATGTATGGACTTCGATCGAACTTGCAGCTGAACCACGTAGGAAAAACTTGTGCAAACCTCTCAGGTGCGCATACGAGATATTGTTGTTAGACAACAGTATACCTATGATACACAAGGAAGCGTTGATGGGCCCTGACTCTAGGATTGGCTAAATGCCAATATAATCAGAGATAGTTTCCATAAAATGATTCAAGATTTAAATCTTGATAAACCCTCTAGAAGACTTAGAGTCTAACGTATTGTATTGGAACTAAAACTGATACGGATAAAAATGTTTTATCCATAAAGCTCGACTTGTTGAAATAACAAGTTCAAAGAGTTGACTGCGATGAGGTTTTCTCACCGTAGCGATGCTTAAAATTGGTTCGGGTTAAACTATCAATTAATACATATTTCAATCATGAGATATGAAACATGGATGACGAAAGGATTTCCATCTGATGGAAATGAAACCAAGGACTTGCATATGATGCAGTCCAAGGTATTTTTTCAGTCTAGAGGATGCTAGTGAGGGTGCAAACTTCTGAGTTCCAGCGATGGACAGAAGAGAGCAAAATGGAGTTGGAATCTTCGTGTTTTGATGAAATGGTCAAAGGGGTTTGACTTCGTCAATGGGTAACGAAGATGCTTGTGATTCAAGAAAGTAAGTGGGAGCATAATAATATTTCTAAAAACCTTGTGTGCTTGACACATTGCTAATTGGAAATAAATTTCTTGACACGAATTAAGAATTCATTTGAAAATAGTTTTCGATGAAGTGCTTGGGCTAAATAACCTTGATATTAGGCATAATGATCTATGGAGATAGATTTACATAATGGGGATAAGAAAAAATACATATTGACAAGATGCTAAAACAGTTTAGCACTAAAAAGTCAAGGTGTCACATGGAAAGAGTTTTTCAAGACTCGGTGTCCCAAAACACTGATGAGTAAAATACATGATGGAGATTCCACACACTCTTGTGTTTGGATTAATCATGTATTCCATGGTATGTAAAAACAACCAGATATGTCCGATACTCCCAAGGTGTTGCGAGTATAGATACAAAAGTGATCAAAAGTACTCATCATGGGACAACAGTGAAAAAGGGTCATTGAGTACTAAAGTAGCACTAATGACAAGTTTTCTCGCAAGCAGAGATCATGAAGACTTCGTTGTAAAAGGTTACATCGATACAGTCTTCATCATTTCTCCATACGATTTTTGATTTAAATTGAGGGTTTTGTGTTACACACAATATGGTGGCACAGTTAGTTGGAACTTGTTCCAAACAAGTTACTGTGGCAAATTCTATAACAGAGGATAAGTATGTTGCCGTTTTCGAAGTGACAAACAAGATGTTGAATCATATAGCTCATTCATGAACTTAGTATGGTTCGAAGAAGGCTTTGGTCAATGGGACACCATTGCAGATAGTTGCTCCATAGCTCAGTCTGAGGAATCAAGGTTCGACCTGTGATTCACATATATACAAAGCCAAGTTCACACAAAATATAAATTTTGTGAAAGCATGAAAACGCGAGGATGTGCAAAGATACACACGGAGCTGAAGTTGTTAGATCCGTTGGACATCAAGCTATACCACATGCAAAGCATATTTTACACCAGTGTGCCATTGGTGTAAAGAGCATTAGCATTGACTAGATTATTGACTCTAGTGCAAGTGGGAGTCTGTAGGAGATATGCCCTAGAGGCAATAATAAATGTTATTATTTATCTCCATGTTCATAAATATGTTTATGTTCCATGCTATAACTGCTATAGTTCTCGAGTTTACAATAACCACGAGGCTCGGAGGAAGACTCATATGCATGTGTGGAATAATAAACAGTAAAATGTATTCCTAGTCTGGCCTCTAAGACTAGCTCAAGTGTTGCATGATGGTTCTATTTTCCTGATCATGGGCATAGCTATGCCGGCAACTTTGAGGGCACAATGTTAGGAGAACACTTGTGTTGAATCGACCCGATTGATGTTATGCTATGAGATACATTTGTCACAAGTTAATGATTAATAACACAGAGATAGTTAATGTTTGCATAGTTCCTTAGACCATGAGAGTATCGAGTTTCTTCATGCTTGCTTCATGAACTTTGGGGTTTGTTAAACGTCATCCGTAAATGGGTGGCTATTACGGCGGCTTACAGGTTCATGGAAAAGTATGTCAAGTAACTTGATAGCTCAAGATTGGGATTTAAGCCTCCGACGATGGAGAGATACCTCTCGGTGTTACGGTATCTGAAAGTGCATTATATCGACTAGAGGGGGGTGAATAGGCGATTTTTACAAATTCGTCACTGAGGAATTTCAAGGTGAGGAAATTCCTAAGCGACGAACTACTTAGCAGCGGAATAAGTACTCAGATGCAAACATAACAGAGCAGTAGCACTGTCATCATGATGAAATGAAAACAAGCACAGAGTACAAGTAGCGTAAACACAGGATAAGCAGGCAGAAGACAAACTGACTGAAGAAATTGAACTGAGGAATTTGAGAAAGTCTTCAGTCAAAGTCTTCAAATAGTAATGATCAAATACATAGCAAGTATGCGATGAATTGAAAGGGTTGAGGAAATAGAACCAGTAGCTCGGTGAAGACAATGATTTGGTAGACCAGTTCCAACTGCTGTGACAGTTGTACGTCTGGTTAGAGCGGCTAGGTATTTAAACCTGAGGACACACAGTCCCGGACACACAGTCCTCACCGTATTCTCCTTGAGCTAAGGTCACACAGACCTCGCCCAATCACTCGTGGTAAGTCTTCAGGTGACTTCCAAACCTTCACATACTCGGTCACTCGGCAATCCACAATTTCCTATTGGATGCTCTAGACCATGACGCCTAACCGTCTGGAGGATGCACAGTCCTCAAAGGTAACAAGCGTCGGTTCCACACAGGAACAATCTCTTCAGTGATGCTCAATCACTTTGGGTTTGTAAGTGTTTGGGTTTTTTGGGTTTTTCCTCAGTTGATGATTTTCGCTCAAAGTCCTCGAAGGATGGGATGCTCTAAATGACAAGTGTCAATCTATCTCTCGGAGCAGCCAACAGCTAGTGGTTGAGGGGGGCGGCTCTTTATAGCCTAGGGAGCAGCCCGACATGATAAGACCTAAATGCCCTTCAATGATATGACCGTTAGGTGGGTAGGATATTTGGACAGCTGGCGCGCAGCATAGCAACGGTCGGATATTTGAGTATCAAATTACTCAGGGATATCATGTTCCTCACTTGTAGGCAATCCGCACTGGCGAATTCCTAACTCCTCAGTCAGAACAAATTCCTCAGAGAACAGAAGAACTTCGTCTCTGTCACTGAAGAACTTGACTAAACTGTATTAGATTTCCAATGGTTTCACTCGAAAGGATTGGGTAGGTGTAGGATTTTGAGTTGAGCATCACTTGGAAACTTTTCCTTAGTTTTACCTCGACCCCCTTTAACAGTACGGTGATTCCTATGACTCAAGAAGAAGAAAATGAAACTACAAAAACAAAAGTCTTCACGCTTCATAATCCTCGCATGAATATCAAGTCTTCAGGGTCACACCAATTTCTTCACTTTCAAAGTCTTCAAGAAAACCAAAGTCTTCAGTTGAAGACATTCATTTTTAGGGGTCGACATTCATCGTAAATAACAAACTCCTCATAGACTTATAGACCCGTGTACACTCACAAACGCATTAGTCCCTTAACCTATAAGTCTTCAATACACCAAAATCACTAAGGGGCACTAGATGCACTTACAATCTCCCCCTTTTTGGTGATTGATGACAATATAGGTTAAGTTTTCAACGGGGATAAACATATGAAGTGTAAATTCTGATATTGAGGAATTTGATTGCAAGATATAGAAGAACTCCCCCTGAAGATGTGCATATTTGAGGAATTTGCTTTGAAAAAGCAAATGCACATTGTTGAGTTATATCATGGAGATCTCCTCCTATATCTTGAAATTCATACACGCATTTAACATATGATATGAAGAATTTGAAATGCATGATGAGATATGGTGTCTGACGAAATTCAGCATGCGTGCATTATGGTATGCAGAGAAAAAAAAACAAAAGTATCAGACCACCATAGGACTTAAGTTTACAACTCATCAGAGCAAACACCTCAGAAAAGCAAGAGTTGTAACTTAACAGAGATATAGCCCATATATAAGACCCGCTTGAAGACTACCTCAAATTTCTCCCCCTTTGTCATTGAATGACCAAAAGGGACGAAAAATGAGGACTAACGCCCCTGAAGAATATCATCATTATGTCGATGGAGGAGCGCCAGCATTGTTGGGGTCGTCCGTTGAGGTAGGGCCTTCCGCAGTGTCATTCAAGTCTTCAGCTTCATCCGTCTCGCGCGATGAAGAATATGAACTGGCAACAAGCTGAGGAACTTTGACTTTCTTGAATTTCTTCGAAGGTGGCTGAGACCAGTCAAAGTCCTGTTGGAAGCCCATCTCCTTGAGTTCTTCAGCACTATGAAGATTAGACAGAATCGCCCAAGTGCGGTCAAAGACTTCATGCAAGTAGTAGTGATTCTTCTTCACAGTATTTTGAGTGACTGTCATGTTCTGAAGAATTGCACCAAACTGACGCTTGACCCACTTGTGATTTTGATCAACTTTCTGATGAAGACTAAGGGGAAGTTCACGATCAGTCATCACACGCGGAGCTGTGGCTTGAGGATGATGTTCTGAAGCTTTGGCGGCAGAATCTTGAGTTGCAGAGTCATCATTGGTGGAATATGAAGTAGCTTTGCGAAACTGTCCATCCAATGGACGAGTACCTTCATCAATAACAGCAGCCTTGCCCTTCTCGTCAGCTGAGGAAATAGTCCATTTGAGGACTTCGATAGGGGGCAAATAGCTGAGATGATTTTGAAAGTCAGCCTTATAATGAATTGAAGACCTTGATCTGATGAACTTCATGATCCAGGGAGCATACGGCTTCAACTCAAAAGGTGACAGAGCAGCATTGGCCAAAGTCCTCATGAAGAAATCGTGGTAGTTGATAGGTATACCATGAATGATATTGAACAGTAGATTCTTCATGATGCCAACAACTTCTTCATCATCAGAGTTGTGGCCCTTGATTGGACTGAGGGTTTTGGTCAATATGCGATAAACTGTCCTTGGCACATAGAGCAATTCCTTGATGAGGAATTTGGTCCTTGGAGCTTGGCCTGGCTTCAAAGGCTTCATCAGCACTTGCATCAGATGATCAGACAGTTCAGGTTCAACATAGAGAAGCCTTGCACCTTCAGTGGGAGGACTGACTGGGACGGCATGAAGCAATTCAGAGGCCGGTGCTTTGAAATGAGTATTATCGGTCATCCAGTCCAATACCCATGAATTGACATCATCAACATTTCCAGTAATGTGCAGCGTGGCGAAGAATTGAAGAATGAGTTCTTCATTCCAATCGCAGATGTCGGTGCAGAAATTGAGTAACCCAGCATCATGAAGAACACTGAGGACTGGGGTGAAGCAGGGCAGCGATTCCATATCTACATGAGGAATTTGCTCATGTTCAAAGATCTTATCCTTATCAAATAACAATGAGGAATAGAAGTTCATCTGGCTTGTAGTCCAGAAGCGCTTGCGACGAAGTCGAGCAAAGTCATAGGGATTGTAGTCAGTGAAGAATATGTGCTCATTGAAGAAATCCTCAGCATTAAACTTCTGCTTCTTGGAGTGAGGGTTCTGTGGCTTGGGCTGAAGATTAACAGTTGAAGTTTTCATAGCCTCTTGAGGTATAGCCACTGGAGCCACAGGCTGAGGAATTTCAGCAGCAGCCTTGGCCTCCATTTCTTCAGACATATGTACATTAGCGCTAGTGGCTGGAACTTCTTCAGGAATAGAATGAAGTGAAGCTTGACGTTCATCAAAGCCCGTATGAATTTCTTCAGTTGGCACAGGGGACTGAGGAACTTGATGTAGCTGGGTAGTCAGAGGTGAATTGGGGTGATGACTTTCCCAAAAGTCATCATTCAAAATAGGTGTTGTAGACCCAATATCCACATCCTCATCTTCTTCAATTTCTTCGACGCCTGCCTCTTCAGCTGTGAACTGAGGCATGGGCGATGATACCAGCGGAGTTGAAGGGATATTATCCACTTCAATGTCTTCATCCAACTGCTTTGTCGAAGCAGCAGAAGAATCTTCTTCATCAGATTTACTTGGAATTTCATATTCCTCACCAAAGGGAATGATCACCTTTGATGGCATGCTTGATATTGGAATAGCATCAATTGGGTTTTCAGTTGAGCTCTTCAAAGTCTTCACTTTCTTGGGAGCTGAAGACTCTGAGGAGGCAGATGCTTTCCTTTTCTCCACAGCTGCTCGCTCCGCAGCCTTGGTTTTCTTCGCTTCTGATGTAGAAGGAAGGTTGATGCTTGTCATCGGTGCAGGAGGAGCAGAGGAAATTGGTTGAATTTCTTCAGGCACAACTGATGCAGTTGCCCTGGCTTGTTCAGATTCCTCAGGCGCAGTAGCAGATGTATTAATTGGCCTGGATTGCTCTTCAGGCGCAATATTGGAGGTTGCCCTGGCATTTTCTTCAGAGACTGGAATTTCTTCATCAGCTCTGGCGCTTTCATTTTCTTCAGCAGACTGAACAGATGTTCCAGTCTGAGGAAATTTGGGTTGCGATGAAGCTGCAACACTTGGAGTAAATCCTTTTGCCATTCTGACGAATCTGACTTTGGCACCTAGCCAATCTACACGGTATGCATGAAATTCATCACTGAGTGCTTTGTTCTCAGCCTGCATAGTCACAAGTTCTTCAGGAGACATTTTCACAACATTGTTCTTCAGAAAATGCTCCTTCTTGTACTGAGCCTTCTTCACCTGCCTGGCCTTTTCAAATTTCCATTTCTCTTCATTAATGAAGGCCGTCAACATGTGACTTTGACCAGGAGTGAGGTTTAATTCAGGCAAAGATGTATTTGGATCCTTGTGCCATAGATCGATGAAATCAAGGATCTTCCTTGGATCCAGCATGAGGGGCACAGCACTGCCTTTGGCACTAGAGGCCCTTTGTTGTCGATCTCTGATGATCTCATCTAATTCTTCATCATCAGCTTCGTCTTCGCTTGACAGAACCTGAAAGGCGAACTGCTTCTTGTGAGGACTTGGCCTTGTGCCTCGTCCAGCAGTGGCCTTTTTCTTCAGCAAGGTCGGAGTTGTTGAAGACTGAGGTGGAGCTGAAGAACTTGCAGAGACTCCTGAAGCAATTGAGATTCCAGTAGTCCTTTGGCATGTGGCCAGATGCACAGGTGCTGAGGACTTTGCAGGAGCAGCTGAGGATTTTGCAACTGAGGGAGTTGGAGCTGCTTTTGAGGAATTTGCTTGAGGATCAGGCCGTGAGGGCATTGCAGCTGAGGAACTTGTCTTGACAGCTGATTTCTTCAGCATAGCCTTCTTAGGCTTGATAGCAGAGGCCTCAGCGGTGGCAGCAACAGAATCTTCATTGAATTTCTTCACTGCCTCCTTAGCCATTTTGGCCAGCTTGGCTTGTCGCTTAGCCCACTCCTTGGGAAATTCCTCACCTCTTCTGATGCTAGTGGGATCAGCTTCTTGGCCAGGAGCCAATGGAGGTCTTGGACACGGAGGGTTAACAGCGAATTTCTTCATGTACTTGGGAGTGACATAGCGATATTCCCTCCATTCTCTTGCCCATCTCCTCTCAATCTTCTGAATGCGCACTTTGCGCTGATTTTTGTTCTCCTTCCCATGAGTTGCTTCATCAGGAGTACAATATTCATCATAGATGTCATCAGGGATCTCAAAAGCAGTATTTGTTTCTGGCCTCTTTCCTCCCTTCTGAGGTCTTTTACCATCAGACATTTTCTTCACTAGAGGATTTTGAACAATGGATGTTTCTGAGGAAGTGTGTAACTTATCTTCGAGAAATGCTGCAAATGAGTTAAGTTGATGAGAACCTAGTGATTCAGCAGCAGACATGTGTACCTGTGAATAGAATATAGGTGCGAAGAATTTTGGAGAGTTCATATGCGTTCTCTGAAGTTTTTCAAAAGTATCAAGTTTGAGGAATTTGACCAGGGGTGTCTTGAGGAATTTCACTAAGCATTTTTGACTTAGGTTCCAGAGTTGTGTAGATTGAAAATCCATACAATTGAGGAATCTTGAAGAAAAACATTGCTTAGAGAAACTGATCAAGGACAGAAGCAAGTTGGTGTTTAAGAACATGAAAGTTGAAGAATAAACACCTTTTGAAGATTTTGTGGAAATCATCAGAATCAACAAGGGCAGTAAAAATAAATTTTATTTACCCTTGACGAAGAACACGATGAACTAAGAGTAGCAGTGGAGATGTTCGTCCGTTCAGATCTTCCACGCCCTAAGTTGGCGATGGAAAACAGCTACGGCGGCGGCGGAGTGAAGATTTCCGCGGCCGGCGTGAGTACGACGGCGACGAGGTCGAGGCAGTGAAGCTCTTCCTCACCGGTGATGATGGAATGTAGCGGCGGCGCTAGGTCTGAGAGCTCGAGCGAGGGAGTAAGATCGAGTGGGGTAAATGAGATCTGAGGAGGGCGAGGGGTATTTATAGCAGAGGTGAAAAACCGCTCGTCCGAAGAAAATGGACGAACGTGCCCCTGACCCTTCTTATCCTAACGACATGTGTCACCCACGTACTGTGAAGTGGAGATCGTGTTAGATCGTGGGTGAATAGATAAATCTTATCGAGGGATATGTAACGGTTTGAGCGGCAAAAGCCGAAAATTCAGATAAGAATATTTTAATGTTTTGTTCGCAAATTCTTCAGCTGTCAAGGACGCAGTGAAGACTTTGAATGGGTTTCAAATAGAACGCACATGAAGAATTTGTGAACGGACTGGATTGAGTTTAGCATAGAGGGGGAATGGGTCCGATCACATTCACTTAGAAGAAAAACAACTTGAAGAATTAGCAATAAGTGAATGCTGTAGAGGACAGAAAACTCAAATATATATATAGTCAATAAAGAACACAGTCGGAAAGAGTGAAGATTTTGCAAAGTTGAAGAATTTGAAAATTTGAAGAATTTGCACAATGATGAAAAACTCAAATTTTGAAGATTTTCAACTTTTTGTGGTGGCGTGACCCACCGTGTAAGAATGATGATTTCAGACACCGCGTACAATTGTCATAGGGCTCTGAGAATCAAATTCTTCATTAATTTCTTCACACTTAGAGGGTTAGTCTTCATTGATTGAAGAAAAACGTTTCTTCGTGTGTTGCACATCTAAGTCATCAATTTGCATAAGTGTTAGGATGTGTGTCCTTTTCAAAGGACATTCGAAGATTCTAAGATATTTAGCTCACACCGCAATTTGCTAAATCTCTTCTCATCCAAGGGCTTTGTGAAGATATCCGCTAGCTGTTCTTCAGACTTCACGGGATCAATAGAGATGTCACCCTTCAACACATGATCTTGAAGAAAATGATGACGAATCTCGATGTGCTTTGTCTTCGAGTGCTGAACTGGGTTATGAGCAATTTTGATGGCACTCTCGTTGTCGCAGTAGAGTGGCACATTCTTCACATTGATGTCGTAGTCCTTGAGGGTTTGCTTCATCCATAGCAATTGAGCACAGCAAGAACCAGCAGCAATATACTCAGCTTCAGCAGTAGAGAGTGATACGCAGTTCTGCTTCTTCGAGGACCAACATACTAAGGATCGTCCGAGGAAATGGCATGTGCCTGATGTTGACTTGCGGTCCACACGATCACCAGCATAGTCAGAGTCAGAATATCCAATGAGATCAAAAGCCGAGCCCTTGGGATACCATAATCCAAGTGTTGGAGTGTGAGCTAGATATCGAAGAATATGTTTCACAGCCTTATGGTGTGATTCCTTCGGTGTAGCTTGAAAACGGGCACACATGTAAACACTAAGCATAATATCCGGCCTAGATGCACATAGGTACAATAAAGAGCCAATCATGGAGCGGTATACCTTTTGATCGAAGTCTATTCCATTTTCATCAGTGCATAGATGGCCATTTGTGGGCATAGGGATTTTGACACCTTTGCATTCTTGCATACCGAATTTCCTCAGAACGTCCTTGAGGTATTTCTCTTGAGAAATGAAGATGCCATTGCGTTGTTGATGAATTTGAAGACCTAAGAAGAATTTCAATTCTCCCATCATGGACATTTGATATTCCTCACTCATCATGTAAGCAAATTCATCACTGTAATGTTGGTTAGTACAGCCAAAGATAATATCATCAACATATATTTGGCACACGAATAATTCATCATCATAGGTTTTGGTGAAAAGAGTTGGGTCGAGTGAACCGGGTTTGGAGCCTTTCTTCATGAGGAATTCCTTCAAAGTATCATACCACGCCCGAGGGGCCTGATTGAGGCCATAGAGGGCCTTATTAAGTCTGAAGACTTTCTCAGGATGCTTAGGATCTTCAAAACCTGGGGGTTGAGCAACATATACTTCTTCCTCAAGCTTACCATTGAGGAATGCACTTTTCACATCAATTTGATATAAGATGATATTATGATGGTTAGCATAAGCAAGCAATATGCGAATAGCCTCAAGTCTAGCAACAGGTGCAAAAGTTTCATCGAAATCAATTCCTTCAACCTGTGTGTAGCCTTGAGCCACAAGACGAGCCTTGTTCCTCACCACTAGGCCATTTTCATCTTGCTTGTTGCGGTAGATCCATTTTGTACCGATGATTTTGTGCTTGCATGTGTCCGGTCGCTTGACAAGCTCCCACACATTGTTCAGCTTGAATTGATGTAATTTCTCTTGCATTGCTTGAATCCATTCAGGCTCCAGAAATGCCTCATCAACTTTGGTGGGCTCTGTGATAGAGACGAAAGCAAAATATCCACAAAAGTTAGACAAATGTGAAGCTTTTGAGCGAGTCAGAGGACCTGGTGCGTTGATGTCGTTGATGATTCTCTCAATCTGTACTTCATTTGCAACGCGAGGATGAGCAGGTTGACGACTTTGATTTGGCTCAGCATTTTCTTCAGAGCCATTTTCTTCAGGTGCGCCAGCATGCTGTTCTTCATGTTCTGGAATGATTTCTTCAGCAGATTCTTCAGTAGGAATGACATCCTCAGTAGCTTTGAACTTGATGGTTTCCTCAGGCGTCTTTTCATCTAGCATAGGAGGTAGGTGCTCTCTTTGCGAGCCGTTAGTTTCATCGAACCGCACATCTACAGTTTCAACAACCTTGTTGTGATAGGTGTTGAAGACCCTGTAGGTGTGCGAGTCCTTTCCGTAGCCAAGCATAAAACCTTCATGTGCTTTCGGTGCAAATTTAGAATTGTGGTGAGGATCTCTAATCCAGCATTTAGCACCGAAGATTTTGAAATAACTCACATTGGGTTTCTTGTCAGTGAGGAGTTAATATGAGGTCTTCTTGAAGAATTTGTGAAGATATACCCTGTTGATGATGTGGCATGCAGTATCAATTGCCTCAGGCCAGAAGTGATGAGGTGTCTTGTATTCATCAAGCATGGTGCGAGCCATCTCAACAAGAGTCCTGTTCTTGCGCTCCACAACGCCATTCTGCTGAGGAGTGTATGGGGCAGATAGTTCATGAGTAATACCAAGTTCATCGAGATAGTCATCAAGACCAGTATTCTTGAACTCGGTCCCATTGTCACTACGTATATGCTTGATCTTCACATCGAAATTCGTCGAAGCCCTTGAGGAAAATCGTCTGAAGACTTCCTGCACTTCAGTTTTGTAAGTAATGACATGCACCCATGTGTAACGAGAATAGTCATCAACAATGACAAAGCCATATAGAGATGCTGCATTTGTTAGTGTGGCATAATGAGTAGGGCCAAAGAGATCCATATGAAGCAATTCAAAAGGATGAGAAGTAGTCATGATAGTCTTCGAGGGGTGCTTGGCTCTGGTCATCTTTCCAGCCTCACAAGCCCCACAAAGATGATCTTTGAGGAATTTGACACCCTTGATGCCAATGACGTGCTTTTTCTTCACGAGCGTGTGTAAGTTTCTCATGCCAGCATCACCCAGTCGTCGATGTCATAGCTTTTAAAACCAAAGTCTTCAGTTGAAGACATTCATTTTTAGGGGTCGACATTCATCGTAAATAACAAACTCCTCATAGACTTATAGACCTGTGTACACTCACAAACGCATTAGTCCCTTAACCTATAAGTCTTCAATACACCAAAATCACTAAGGGGCACTAGATGCACTTACAGTATCCATCATCGTCTAGCCAGACACAATGTGATTTGATCACAGGGATGCCGGAACACGGGAAATTGAAAAGAGAACAATACCGGTAATGAGGTAACTGGCATAGTGGACAAGTTGTTGATCCACGGGGATGCCAACATTTCTCACCTCGGGTATTTGTAACATATCATAAAGTAACGGGAATAGCACACGGCAACTGGAGATTCACTCGAATATTTATTTGTGTGGGTTAGGGGTCAATATGGGTGTCCACGGCTCCAATGTTGATCATTGAATGGAAAGTGTTCTGGCCATGTCTATGCTTCACCGAACCTATAGGGTCACATGATTAAGGGTCATCTATCTGCTGAATACTAGACAGGGAGTCTGAGAGAAAGTCACTGGAAAAGTTTCGGAGACAGCGGAAATGTTCCGGAGAAAGAACACCGAAATAGTTTCGGTAAAACTGAAAAGTTGTTTCATGGTATACCATTAGGTCAAATTGGTTTCGGCACACGCCTGGAAATTCTTGGAGGGTGCCAGAATTGTTCTGGGAACTTCTGGGATTTTTCGGAGGAAAAACCCGGAAATGTTGCGGAGCTGCCGGAACCGGTTTGGTTGCTTTTCGCAGATGAAAATCACTAAACCGAAAAGTTGTTTCGGAGTATACCATTAAGTCAAAATGGTTTCGGCACACGTCTGGAAATTCTTGGAGGGTGCCAAAATTGTTCTGGAAACTTCTGCGATTTTTCCGGAACAAAAACCGGAAATGTTCCGGAGCTGCCGGAACCGCTTTGTCTGCTTTTCGCAGATGAAAATCACTAATCCGGAATTGTTTCAGAACACATCGAAAATTATTTTAGTGTGTACTGGAAATGTTCTAAGTCCACATAAATATTTTCGGTTCGAACGGACGCTGAAAAATGTCGTCGTGAATAGTGAAATCAGCTTTACGGTTACTTTTTGGAAAGCCACCTTTTTGTGCTTTTGCTCCAAAATATCTTGGAGATGACATGGATGGATGTGGCTGAAATTTTAGCCCCTCAACCCCTCCTTCTCCTATAAATAGAGGTGGAGGGGGCTGCCCAAACTCACTCTTTTTCAACATACACAAGCCATGCATGATCTGGCCTTCTCTCTCCCTCCCAGCGAAATAGTTTCGTAGAGCCGAAAGGCTGTCTGGGTTCCGGTGGGAACTAGTTCTGGACGGCGAAGCCCTGCCGGATGGATGACACAGTATGTGTGCAACTCTGTAGAGAGATCGTAGTTTCGGTCTTAGTTCGAGAGTTCCTCCCGAAGGGCTGTCCGAGTGACCGTCCGAGTTTTGAGGGTCCTCCCGAAGGGCTGTCCGAGTGACCATCTGAGTTTCGAGGGTCCTCCCGAAGGGCTGTCCGCGACACCGTCCGAGGGACTGTCCGACCGCCTCCCGAAGGGCTGTCTGGGGGGCAGACGTGGGTATACATCCTCGCGGTTGGGAGCTTGTAAATCCTAGCTGCGAGGATCTGCACCGCCGATCGTCATCGACTCTACTTCCGCTGCGCTACGAGTCGGTAACGAAAAGATCAAACCTTGTATGCAGTCTCCATAGTGGTCCTGGGCTGGTGCGTAGGTCGGAAATTTTTTGTTTTCTACTGCGTTACCCTACATAAAACACACGACATCAACTAGCAACAAGCAGTTAACACCGATGAGTGATTACTAGGTTCAATCTATGCCCATTGCACATTCGATGATGGAAATACATATGGTGATGTTTGTGAAGATGGTGGGGAGGATGATGCTCCCCACATTGCCTTGGTGTTGGTGACAATGATGGCGGCGAATTCCCTAGTAGAGATGGCAAATCTGGCAGAATCAGCCCTCCAGGAGGAAGAGGGGCTCTCTGCTCTGCCGGCATGGATAATTTCATAATAAAAAAGGGTTTCCCCTCTGGAGGAGACAAGTGTCATGCTGAAATGGCAACCTAAGGGGAGGACACCCAAGGCATGCGCACCCTGGTGGTGAACCCAGGGGATGGGTGTACCAGGGGGTACGCCAGCCCAGTGGGCCACGCGCCCTGGGGAGCCCTCATGGATGTGGCCTTCTTTTGGCCCAAAACCTTCGCCAAAATTTTATTATATTTTATAAAATCTACAAAATGGCGTTTCTTCATAACATGCTCCATCTTCAGTTATCCAGTTCCTTTCCAGTGCAATTCTATAATAAAACATGATTTATAGATAAAATATGCTCAAGGTCATTAATTACAATTGTGTTATTCATCCTCTGAATAAGTGATGCAAAATGCACATATCAACTCCCCCCATGCTTAGACTCTTGCTTGTTCCCAAGCAAAACCTAGCTTCATGAACATGGTCTCATGTTTATGAGGCATCGATAGCAAAAAGATTTGGGCATTGCAGCATCATGCATAATCCATTCATTTACACAATGCTATATTGGCAACTCTCTAATTGACTTTTTAATGCGACGATCATAACACTCTACCACGACGAGAAACTCAATGCTATGAGGAGGTCATAACAGGAAAAAAACATCACAGATGTGTGCACATCTATGAAAAAAATTTCCATCCGTCAAGTTGATTTCTCACATGAGTGCATATTACTTGTAGTGAATCATCCGATGTGGACACGATATTTGTGAAGTACACAAGGGATGAGAAGATATTTATCGGCTAGCTATCAATGCTGATTGATTAATAACTATTTCTAAGTCAACAAAGCTATAGCCATTCCAAAATATAATACTCGAGTGAAGCCATCTGGCCAAGATGTTTCCCATGTTAGTTTTGAGACCATTCCTGAAAATGAGAAAATACATCTAAAGGAGATGAGGCAAGAAAAACCTCCTGTACCCCCCCCCCCCACCCATTTCTCGCTCTAAGTGAATCTAGGGTGATTCACTCGATGCCGCAGACCACCTTCCATCTCCATCAATGCCATTGGACTGGGCCATGGTGATAGCGGTCCTCATCTCTTGAAGCATGCAAGGGTCTCTAGTGGAGCCCTCATAGGGCAGAGCCAGCAAGCTAGGATGGCAGGCCCAGAGCTCGTGGCGGTGTTTCCTTGGAGCTATGCCACAAGTGGCAGGTGGCGATTTTGTCCATGTGGACAGCGAAGCTTCAGGCAGGTGTGGCTAGCGGCCTTTCCTGTTAGTGGTGGACAGTTCTCATGGGCATCGGTGCAACTACAGCCCTGATCTGGTGCTCAGCAATGCAAATTTGGCGGGGTTGGTGGCAACCCGGGCTGGTAGTGGCCTTGGGCCTGGCGGGGAGGTTGATGGCTAACGATGCATAATTTTTTAGCATCTTGGGTGCAAGGTGCCGAGGAGTATGGATGACGATCCCGAGGCATTGTGGTGCCTCTTTGGTAGCATGGGATGGTGGCAGCGGGGGTGCTGGCCTCAACAACGATCAGCTAGTGTATGGTGGCCAGTCTTGGAGGATATCAGGGGAAGAACCCCAATTTTTGTGGAGATGGTGCAGGGGAGTCAAATCTCTGGGTGAAATCTTACTCTGGCCTCAATCGGTATCGATGACAATGGAACTCACGGGTGTCAATTCCCCTCCTTGGATGCGTCAGGATCATGGAGGTGATTCTGTTCCTCTCCTGCCACAAGGGTCTTGTGACCTCTGTGAAAACCCAAGTTCCACCTTCACTGAAATGGGTGAGGCAGTGTCAATATCATTCACTCCTTGGAGGCCTGATCTTGGAGGCAATTTGGCCCAGCGATGAGCATCGGGGCAACAGCTACCAAAAGCGGTGCAATGATGCTTCTAGGGGGTCAAAATGATGCTCGACACTACATGATTGATAATCTTTTGATGCTATACAATTGTTCGGAGTCTAGAGGGGGTGAATAAACTACTAAAACTTTTACCATGACCTAGAGGTTTTACCAATTTTAGTTCTTGGCAAATTTTAAGCTTAGCTAGTGGTTGCCTAAAACACCCTACACATGAAACTCTACAAAAGAGTAAAGCGCTAAAGAAAAACTTGTAAGGTGAAGGTATTTGAGGTTAGAGATTGCAAACACGGGTAGGCTTGACGATGTTTTCCCGTGGTTCAGATAGTTGGTGCTATCCTACTCCACATTGATGGAGGCATTGAACCATGAAGGTTCTAAGACCATGAAGTTTCTAAGACCACGAAGGTCCTGGTTGCTAAGTCCACGAAGGACAATGCCCAAGGAGGGCCCATGAAGAGGAATCAACATATTCCACCATGTCTTACGACCATGAAGGTCTAGTCTCACTCGGGGTAGATCTTCATGAAGTAGGCAATCTTCGAGCCCTCACAAACTTCTTGGTTCCTTCACACCTTGAAGGCTCCCAAGAACACCTAGCCGATCTGGGAGGCACACACCCTCCAAAAGTTATAAGATAAGGTTGCTTAGTGATGAATCTCTTGCTTGTGCTTCAAAAGATAATCTTCTCCACACTCAAACTCTCATAGTATGGATCTTTAGATTGGAAAGGTTGGGTGTTTGAATGATAGGCTTCAAATCAAAGGGGCGAAGAGAGATTCAATGTTTTGGCATGGATGCTAGAGTAGAATGCCCTTTTAAGTCGGCACAAGACTTCGTAACTCTCTCTCTCTCTCTCTCTTAGAAGTGGATGTTTGAAATGAAGCACTTGAGTTAGTTGGTGGGAAAGGGTGGTGAGGGCATATATATAGGCTAGACTTAGAAATCTGACAGTTACACACTTTTTTGTATAGCTCGGAGCCACCGAATGATCAGCTCAGAGTTGCCGACTGAACTGCAAAGAAGAAACTTTCAAGTAGCTTGGAGGGTCTGACCAGAATCATCTGGTGGCTCTGACTAGCACTGGCACACCTGCGCACGCTACTAGACGCCATTCGGAATTTTCGACTGAGGTGGCTCATAGTTTCCGACTAGAGTACAGAGGCATGCACAAGTGCTCCGGTGGCTCCATGTGGAGTGTTCTAGAGACTCAGAATGGAATAAGGTTTGCACTAGCTATCTCTCTGAATGGATCGGAGGGTCCGAATGGATGTGGCTTGGTGGCTCTAAGCAATGTAAAGAGAGTGATAGATAGTGGGGAAATGGTTGAGGTGTTTCGGTGATTTTGGAGTTTGATCTCCAAGCACATAGCAAGAAGTTGATCACCACTCATCCTTGATCCTCTTTGATAGTATGGGCCTATCTATGGGCTCAATGTGATCATTGATCACTAAAAAGCTTTGAAACTTGTCCTTATCCTTGCCAACACTTGTCCTTGAAGAAGTAGGGGTCACCAACCATCTTCCCACTTGCACCTTTTAATGACATAATCTAAAATACACTTGAATAAACATTATTCCCTTAAACTATGTTGTCATTGGTCATCAAAACACGCCTAGGGCATAAAGATGCACTTTCAGATCCAGGTGCGGTGAGGTTGTCGGCCCGGTCATCATGATCCGACTGGGTGGGTTTGGCTTGGACGTTGGGGCGGCGGCCCCGAGTGTACGGCGCGTCGACCGTGGTCTGTGAGGGGTCATCTACTTTGGCTAGGGCTATGGAGTGCTAGGGTCATAATGTGTTGCAGCTCTTGTGGTGTGCTCAATGGTGGACCTAGTGGGGTGCCATGGGTGCCCTGTCACTCCCTCAAAAATTGCAACTCTTTTATCTAGTAGTAGTTAGTCTAATTCTATGTGTATTAAGGGTTAAAATGCTAAACTGACAATTTTTCTATGGTTATACATGACATTTCTATTGTGAGTGATAAGGGTCGCACACCCCATGGTCAAACTCTAGGTCAGCCACTGGGTGTGATGTCTTCCTCGCCTCTGTAGGAGAGTCTCAAGTCTACTCCCCTAGTATATAGCAGAGTTAACCTCTTCTCTTCTAGCAGTGGTGATGGCGGCTGCTTGTTGGTGAAGCACATCTTGGTAGTAGCCAAAATCATGGGGTTTGGGTATTTGGTTTGCTTGTCTTTTTCAATACAGGAAAAAGAATGTCGAGTATCCAAAATACTCGGCGAAGGCCAAATACGCCTCAGCAAAGACTTTGTCGAGTGTTGCATCCGGCAAAGCTGACTCACCCTACCCCATGGTGGCAAAGCAACATAAATCGTGTGTTTTTTATCGGGGAGTCAGCAAAGGGTTTGCCAAATATAAATCAGCAGCTCTCGGTAACATAAAGGCGTCTTACGGCCGACCGACGGAAACGCAGGTGCCATGTGGCATAGGAGTAAGACGAGTGTTGCCGCTCGGCTTCCATTTCAGCCAGGGGTCAACCAGAAGGTGCCATGTGTCCAACATGGAAGCCGAGTGCCTCATAAGCCATGCACTGCATCGGGATAAACCCAGTGTCGCCGCTCAGCTTCCATTTCAGCCAGGGTTCAACCATAAGATGCCCCGTGTCCAACATATAACCCGAGTGCCTCATAGGCCGTGCACGGCATAGTGGTAAGCCGAGTGTCGCCTCTCGGCTTCCATTTCAGCTAGGGTTCAACTAGAAGGTGCCACATGTCCAACATATAAGCCGAGTGCCTCATAGGCCATGCACGGTATGCCACATGTCCCATACGCCAAGTGTAACACTCGGCTTATGTGTCCAGTAGGTTTTTTTTTGCTTGCTTATTGGGGCAGCCCTGCAATTCAGCACATATTTATAGGAACACGTATATCATACAATTCAGCACATATATGTATATAGCCAGGCACATATATATCAACCAACAAGCACATTTATATAGGTCCATACAAGTCACATAGACACAAATTAAGAAGTTTACAAGCAACAAGTCACATAGACACAAGTTAAGTAGCTTACAAACAAGCATCACCACCGTCTACAAATAAGCATTGCCAAGTTCAAAAGTTAATGACCTAGGAGCACCATCGCCAAGCCCAGATCATGACACCGTGTACAACAACTTTAGCTTGACAACCAACTCCATGTGGCCTGTAATATTCAAAGAATCAAGTTAGCTCTCTCTAATCAACACAACACAAGATAAAGATGCTGACAAAATAAGTGAGAAGAGGCTCATGGCTCTTCAGATTGTACAAAAAGTACCCGTGAGTTGCAAACAACCAAACACTTCTACAAAATGTAGATAAACCAAGCTTCAGTTAAAACTTTGCCTATTTGCTCTCGAGTAAATGAGACCTATAAACCATTGCTTTGCCAAAACCAAAATGATTGCTATCAAACCAGTAGCATACCATATCTCTCTCCACTTCATCTAATATTAATATAGCAAGACTGCTGAGACATCTAAGATTATTTAGCAAGCCTAAGTAAACAGTAGCAATTTCCAAATTCTGGCATAAAAGAGTTTCATTTGATGGAGATCATTTGATGTATGGAGATCATTTGATGTTTTTTGGTGACCAAACTTTGCAAGCTCCTAAAACATTTGTTCATAATCACATCCACAAAATTTTAGAATTTTTTATTTTTTTCTATTTTTTTGAATTTACTGTTCACTCCGTGGGTGTAGCCACTGCTTTCCCAAAGAGATGACAAACTGTACAGAGGCGAAGCATTCATCAAAAAACGATAAAAAAAATGGAAATCCCAAATCTAAAATTGTCCAGCTACATTCACGTTCCCAAACCAAACCAAGCTAGCTAGGGCTAGGGGAAAATTAAATCGGTGCAAGCAAGCAAGGATGGGTGGTCGTCTACCACAGCCGTTGAACTCACCAACGTGGTGCTTCTGGTTGTGGTGCAGGGAGTTGAGTTCGTCGGCTGCACCGTGCCATGGTCATCAACCTCGTCGATGTCCAGTGCCAGTAGGAAAGGAGGAAGTAGAGGAGGTTGAGGATGAGGAGGTGGACGAGAGGCTGACAGATCAATGAGGAGAATTGAAGGAGGAAGGATGAGAGGTGGTTTAGACCTTGGGCGGCAGCTGTAGGAAAGTTGGGTGCCGAGGCTGGTCCCGGAAGAAGGCAAAGCTGGGGTCGACGAGCAGGTCGATGAAGAAGAGGAGGCCAGGGATGAGGAAGTGGAGGCGGTGCGCGGGGTGGGGCTGCAGACCGAGGCCGACAAGCGGTGGGGTGCGAGATGAGGCTCGGGAGTAGCGGGGGGTGCGCGAGGAGGCCGACGACGGCAGCGGCCATGGAGGAGCGGGCCGGTGGACGGTGGTGGTGGTGGATTTGGGGGAGGGGTTGCGCAGCACGCGCTCGATTTTGGGGCAAAAAGGGTTTCACACAGGGGGGTTTCCCTAAGTCCTGCGCCCCTATAGGCCGAGTATGGTAGGTAAACCGATAGTTTTTTATTGGTACTCGGCATACCTTGCAAGTAAGCCGAGCACCTATTAAAAAGAACTTGCCTTAGACTATCTATGGTTGGATTAACATAAGTGGTAACATCACACATATCTAGACAAAATAGATGAGGCAAGTAATTAATGAGTAAAGAGAGGCATGTGGTAACATAATGTGTTACTCACACTATGCGTAATATCACACATACCCAGACAACATAAGTCTACAACCTAATAAATGAAGTGTTACACGACACCACACATATGTTACTCCCCACTATAGAGGTAGTAACATATGCATGTTACTAGTCTAAGTTACCCCCGCTATGCCTAGTCTTACCCTTCGGTATTGCTTTTTATATTCGTTCACATATTAATGCACAAAGTATATTCTTTCATTTTACCTTCCATTTGAGTTTTTATAGAATTTTCTTTCTCTCCTCTCTCTTTCTCACCCGTTTCTCTTCTTTTAGTATTTCCCGCCTTTCTCTCCCACCCTTTTCTTTCCAATCTCTTTTCCACCCTCTCCCTTGACTACCACTTTAAATGTCATTCTTTGGGTTTGTCATGAACGTATAACCTACTCAAACACAAACAAGTAGTAAAAGTCACATGAAGAGGCCCCTTCTGAAGAAAAGCTAGGGCTAGATGATTGTAACACCCCATGTCATTAGCCACAGTAATCACTTTTGATAATGATAACTCAGCTAGATTAACAGTGCCTAATCATCATTTGCATCATATTGCATTTCAAACTCCTAGTTCAAACTTCAAATAAAATTAAAGTGGAAAATAAAAGTTGTTCAAATCAGAAACTAAATTGTTCATTAAATAGCAAGTAAATCAGAGACAATTCTAAAATTGAAACCAACATCATTGTAATTGGGTAAGTGACTCAAACATCCTCAAACAGTGACTAAAGACACTATTTATTAGCCTTTTATTTAATCTAAATTAAATATGAAATTATGTTTTGCCCAAACTAGTTTTAGAAGATAGGGTATAATGCACTGTGATTTATGAACTAGGTCACACTTTTTACAAAATTCATTTAGTGCCTAAACAATTAACAAAACAGAGTTAAAAGAGAAATAAAACAATAAAAGAAAACAGAACCCCCCCCCCCCGGCCCAACTGGGCCTCAGCCCAGCAGGCCGGCCCACCCCACTCCCCTATATGGCCTCCCCTGGCCGAAACCCTAGCTCGATCCCCACTCACATCCCCCCCCCCCCCCCCCCCCCCCGCTCTCCCTCCCCGATCCAGATCGGGATCGGGGCGCTCGACCCCGACGCCCGCTGCTCGACGCCGCCGGCACCGCCTCCCCCTCTCCGTGGTCAACCTCGTCCCCGTCGTCCTGCCCACCTCCCCGCAGCCTTGACCCTGCATGCCCACGGTGAGGCCACGGCCTCCGTCGCCCCGCCCCTCCTTCTCCCCCCCCCCCTGCCCCCCCCCATGGTGCTCACCGCGGCCTTGCTCGCCTCATCGCCCGCCCGCGCTGACCGCACTCGCCACGACCAGCGCTCGCGGCGACCGCGCTCGCGCTCTGCCTGCGGAGCCCGCGCTCCCGCGCAACCTCGAACCCCGTCGCCGCTCGCACCCTGGAAGCGCTCACCGCGCCCCGTGCGCCCTCCGCGTCGTGCCCCGCCTCCGCCTACAGCGCTGCAGCTGCCTCGCCCAGCCCGAGCCCCCGCGCTGCTAACGGCCGCGTCGTGCCTCGCCCGGCCCTCCCGCTGGCCGCTCGCCGCGCCTCGCTACGCCTCTACTCACGTTGTCGCTCCCCTGCACCCGCGCAGCCTCTCCACTCGCCGCGTCCGCCCCGGGCACGCCGTCGGGCGCCCACATGCCGGCGCCCCTGCGCAGCCGCTACGGCCTCGCCGGCGCCATGGCCGCTGACGCTCCCGTGGGCAGCGCCCGGCTCGCCCCTGGCCGCGCCCGCGTACCCGCGCGCCCGCAGTGGCCTATGGGCCACTGACCAGTGGGCCCTGCCCCCCTGTGACAATGACAAGTGGGGCCCAGCCCCACAGAACATTTAAAAAAATATAAAAAATGAAAAATGAAAATAAAATAATAAAATAAATAATAAATAATTAGTTAGTTAGTTAGTTAGTTAATTAGTTAATTAACTAAATTAATTAATCCTGTTTAATTAATCTAATTAATTAGTTAGTTTAATTAAACAGTAATTAGATTAGTAAAACCCTAATTAACCTAAACAGAGTATGACAGGTGGGACCCACACGTCAGTTTGACCCAGTCAACGCCCTGTTGACTGCTGACGTCATGCTGACGTCAGCCTACACTATTCTGGATAATGTTGATTTAAAATAATTAAATAAATTTCAGAAAATAATTAAAACTTTAGAAATTAATATAAAATAAACCATAACTCCGATGAAAATAATTTATATATGAAAGTTGCTCAGAATTTCAATACGAATCTGAATACGCCCTCCGTATTCCTATCAGATGCCCCTAGCTATAAAGTTGCTCAGTAAATGAATAGTGCTCGACTTTGATAAAATAAATCCGAATAAATTCCTAAATTAACTAAATCACTTAGTTAGCCAGTAGAACACCTCTGCATAGCATTTAGGCATGTAATACGTACTATTTGCATCTTTGCCGTGAATTTATTGTTTCTCTCCCCCTCTTTCTCTCTCGATAGAAGCCGAGACCGACGCCGTTGCAGCTGGATACGACTACGCTCCAAACGAGCAGCCCGTTGACGACCCATCCTTCTTGCCAGAGCAACCAAGCTAGCCCCCACCCCTGAGCATCCAGATATCGCCCATTCCATTTCTCCAGCTTGCATTAGATTTTGCTACTGTTAATGTTTGCTTCTATTCTGATGCATAGCCTTCTTTTGTAACCTGTTTATTGTTACCTTACCTGCCTACGTTAAACTGCTTAGTATAGGTTGGTATTGAACCATCAGTTAAGCCCACCACCTTACCCTTGTTGCCCCTGCTTGATCATCGACGACTCGATCAACGTGATCGACGACCAGAGACCGACACATCACCTCACCCCCCCCCCTAGTTGTACGACTATGCATAGTTACTATCGAGTGCCGAGGTTGATACCTCGTAATGCACTCCTGATGAATACTCTGTAGTGTAGTTGTTCGGTCGTGGTCATCGAGGGTGATTCCTCCTTCTCCACTTCCGATACGACTCTGTCGTGCAACCCCTCAGTGTGAACCTCGAGGGTAATGCCTCATACGCTCACCCTGATGATTTCATCGAGTGGAATCCACCGAGGCTGATTCCTCGGGTTGTTTTCCCCCTTGATGTTATGTCCACACAGCTACTTGACCTTTGTTACAGGCGGGTCGACCCTGATGGGTACCCGCAGGGGATCTATGATGTCGGGTGTGCCGGAAGGGCACTCAAGTGTGATATTGTGGCGGAGCGTCAGAGACTCTGATTGTCTCCGCGTGTTACTAAATGAGCCTATTGGATTTGGGTGTGTGATCTGAGTGGGTCGTCGTGCCCTTTACGCACTACCACCATGCGGGATATTGGTTATGGGGCCCTCTGCGATGTACGTTTCTCCCGAAAGCTCTTCAGACGTCACGATTCACCGTGCGGGCTGATTGTCGGGAATGGGCTGGATACTTCACTGACGAGTTCAGTGTCGCCCCTACACCCCGGCCAGTCTCGCAACGCGCAGGGTGCCCAGGGCGATGGCCCAAGACCTCTGGGTGCATAGGTTAGTCCGGCGTGCTGACCTCTCTGCTGAGCCTAGGTAGAGCGCTGCTTCGTGTCGATCTTCCGAGGCCGGGCATTACCCAGCAAGTGTGTCCGACCAGAGTTGATCGAGCGTGTTGGGTAACAGTAGTGCACCCCTGCAGGGAAGAATAATCTATCGATAGCCGGTCCTACGGTAAAGGACGCTCAATTTGTGTATCCCGATCTACTACTTGAGCTGGATACTTGTTACTTAATTGAAGCTTCGGGATCGCTTTCTCACAGGGAGTCGAGGAAGGATCTTCAGGCTTTACTTCAACATGTTTGCTGAATAAAATGCTATTCTACTCTCTTCTATTGCTGCAAGATGGTGTCTTCGTGAAGATGTTTGAAGATGCTAGTCTTCCATAGGACTAGGCCTTTCTCTCTATTCTGGCATTTCTGCAGCCTAATCCACATATACAGCCTTTTCCCCTTTGATAATGTTGCATATGTAGTGTAGATCCTTGCTTGCTGAGTACTTCGGATGAGTACTCACGGTTGCTTTGCTTCCTCTTTTTCCCTATGTTCCCATACTTTATGATACAACAGACGATGGAGCCCAGGATCCAGATGCCACCTCAGGAGCTTACTACCAGGAGGGTCCAGACGGCACGTACTACTGGATCGAGCCAGCCGACCAGGAGTAGGATCGGAGGCTCCCAGGTAGGAGGCCTACGCCTTTCGATCTAGAGTCGTTGTTTGTGCTAGCCTTCTTAAGGCAAACTTGTCTAACTATGTCTGTACTTAGATATTATTTGTATGACTGACTTATGTATTCGGATCCTCGTGATCCCTGGTCTGTAATATTGTGGATCTCCGTTTATTTGTGTTAGAGTTGTGTTGTGATATCTTCCCATGAGTCCCTGTGCTTGATCGTGCATGTTTGCGTGTATGATTAGTGCACAATTGAGTCGGGGGCGTCACAAGCTGGTATCAGAGCCGACTGCCTGTAGGAAGCCCCCTCCCAATTCCTTGGTCGAAGTTGAGTCTAGAAGCCGAAAAACTAATTTACTAACTTGGCTGTGTGCCTTACGGGCCCACGTCGCCAACTGGGTGGTATTAGGATCTTTTATTCCTCGTCTTTACTCTGGGACTCTGATCTCTCTTCTATTCAGGTTAAATAAATTTTACTAACACCGACACTTAGGATCTCATAAATTCCGTCTACCCGGAGAGCTGGATATCTGTGCGATTTCCGTGTCATTGATCTGATTAGTCTGATAATCATTTTCCTTTCCATTGTTTTGTTTAACCTTTATCTCCGAGTTGTATTAAACTTCTCACTGTCATTTGACAATCCTGAATTTTCTCTGTTTCAGATGGATCGTCTATTTCCACCACGTCCTACGACACAGCTTGTGCTTCGCACTTGGGCTCCTGATGGCCCTGGGTTTTCAGCTGTTCTGATCGCACTACTGACCAGACTTGGCTACCGCTGGTAACCCGAGTACATGGTTTACGAGGATTACCGCGAGTTCAACCAAGAGCAGTACCATGCTGATGTTCGTATCTATGATCAGCAAGATGACTCAAACACTGAGATGCACCTTTTCCATGGTATCGGCGTGACGATTGAGATGGCAGTCCATGATGCTGTCTACTCTGCTGTCGCACGTCTCCGAGGAGAGTTCAGCGATAACTTGGATGCCTCTGAGTTCCGATGCATTCCGTATGCCCCTGCTAAAGATGCTACTAGATACTACACAGCTATCTGTGCCACATACGAGCCTCGTCGCTACGACCCACGCGTTCTAATTCAGTGCACTCAGGCTCTGGATCGCACTGTTCGGGCTTTTGCCGGTGAGTTGGTTGCCACTCGAGCACGTCTCTACGATGTTATGACGCAGTTGCTACCAGCTGTTCGTGCAGGGATACATCCAAAGCACATCCTTTACCCACGCAGGACTCAGATGTATGCTGGTATTGATTGGCCTGCTGTTGGAGGTCACACACCTGCACGTGGACCTCTTCTTACAGCTCGAGACCGGGTTCTGCATCATAGTGCACATGGAGCGCAGGATCCTTCTGCGACGAACCTTCGTCGTCCGCATGTGTAGTTACCCCGTTTCAATGGTTTTCCCTGACGTTGATGTAGCCTTTGCTATGTCTCGTTGTGTACTTCCTTACCGCGTGCCTGCGCGTCGCCTAGCATATCTAGCTTCTAAATTTGCGCCGTTATGCTATTCGCATGTACCCGACTCTGTGTATGGATCTATATGTCTTAGTTGGCTACTGTTAAGTATCTATTACACTGTTTAATTGTTGTCGTGATCGGTAAAACGCCACCGATCTCCCTACTTTGATTGACATCCCTCCACAGTTCCACAGGATCGGAACCTGACTCTCCTCTATATCCTTGATTCCGAAATACCTACTGCCCCGGATCAACGATCTTTATGATCAGCTTGCTGGATCCTCTGTGTTCTTGAAACTCGACTTGATGTTGGGTTATCATCAGATTCAAGTTCGTAAGGAGGATATTCCGAAGACCGCTTTCGTGACTCGCTATGGCTAATACGAGTACACCGTTACGTCGTTCGGATTAACCAATGCTCTAGCAACCTTCTCCCGGTTAATGAACCATATCTTCATGGATTACCTCAACGAATTCGTCATGGTTTATTTGGATCATATCCTTATATATTCCAAGAATGAAAAGGAACACGCTGAACATCTTCGGCTTGTATGGGAGAAACTTCGAGAACACCATCTTTACGCCAAGTACTCTAAGTGTGAATTCTGGTTATCTGAAGTGACCTATCTTGGTCATGTGATTTCCAAGAATGGCATTGCTGTTAACCCCGAGCGAGTTCAGGCTATTCCTGACTGGACTCCCCCGAAGAATGTTAAGCAAGTCAGGAGTTTTCTCGGACTCGCTAGTTATTGCCGTCGATTCATTGAGAACTTTTCCAAGATTGCAAAGCCATTGACTGACCTGCTCCACAAAGGAGTTAAGTTTGAGTGGACAGAAAAATGTCAAGAAAGCTTTCAGACACTAAAAGATAAGTTGACATTTGCCCCAGTGCTAGCACCCCCAGATACTCGCAAGGATTTCGTGATATACTGTGATGCATCTCGTCAAGGATTAGGCTGTGTCCTAATGCAAGAGCGTAAGGTGATTGCTTGTGCCTCTCGACAATTGCGTCCTCATGAAGAAAATTATCCAGTGCATGATATCGAACTTTCTGCGGTTATTTATGCCCTGAAGCTATGGCGACACTACCTTCTCGGTAACCATTGCGAAATATACACGGATCATCAAAGTTTGAAGTATCTATATACTCAACCAGTTCTGAACCTTCGTCAACAAAGATGGCTCGAGACAATAGCCGATTATGATATGAATATCTCATACACCCCTGGCAAGGCTAATGTAATGGCCGATGCTTTGAGTCGCAAGGCTTATTGCAACAACCTTATGGTTCAGGAAGCACAACCTATGCTTTATGAAGAGCTTCACAAGTTGAACCTCCATATTGTTCCACAGGGTTATCTCAATACCCTAGTTGTTGAACCAGATCTTGAGCAAAGCATTAAGACTATACAAAGGTATGACTCTGAAGTTGAAAGGATTAAGCGATACCTCGAAAAAGGAAAACCGTCAGAATTCCATCTTGATAAGTATGGGATCCTATTCTTCCAACGCCATTTCTTCGTACCCAAATTCAAGGATGAGAGGGAACACGTTATGAAAGAAGCTCATGACACTCCTCTGTCAATTCATCCTGGTAGCACAAAGATGTACCGTGACATTTGTCAGAGATACTAGTGGCCTAATATGAAGCGAGACATTGCTCGTTATGTTTCTGAGTGTGACGTTTGCCCCCGCATTAAAGAAGAACATCAAAAACCTGCTAGAACTCTGCAACCACTTGATATTCCTGAATGGAAATGGGACAAAGTCCAAATGGATTTCATTACTAGTTTTCCTAGATCTCAGAAGGGTCATGATGCTATTTTTGTCGTCATTGACCGATTCTCAAAGGTTGCTCACTTTCTGCCAGTTAAGGAGACAATCACTGCTAGTCAGTTAGCAGACTTGTATGTTTCCCGAATTGTGTCACTCCACGGTGTTCCGTTGGAGATCAGTTCGGATCATGGCAGCCTCTTTACCTCCAGGTTCTGGAATAGTTTCCAAGAAGCTATGGGAACTCACCTGTCATTCAGTACCGCATTTCACCCTCAGTCACAGGGTCAAGTCGAACGAGTTAATCAAGTGCTCGAAGATATGCTTCGAGCTTGCGTCATCTCCTTCGGTAAGAAATGGGAGGAATCTCTCCCGTATGCCGAATTCTCTTACAACAATAGCTACAAAGCTAGTCTAAAGATGGCACCGTTTGAAGTTCTATATGGACGTAAGTGTCGAACCCCTCTGAATTGGTCAGAAACTAGGGAACGCTCACTCGTCGGACCGGACATTGTTCAGCAAGCTGATGAACAAGTCCGCATTGTCCGTGAACATCTGAAAACTGCTCAGTCTAGTCAGAAGAGCAACTATGACCGAAAGCACCAGGAAATGGTCTATCAACCTGGCGAGCAAGCTTACCTCCGCGTCACCCCGTTGAAAGGCACTCATCGGTTTGGAATCAAAGGCAAGTTAGCTCCCCGCTACATTGGCCCGTTCCGTATTCTTGCCCGTCGAGGAGAAGTGGCATATCAATTGCAATTGCCACCAAATCTTTCTCAAGTGCATGATGTCTTTCATGTATCCCAACTTCGTCGCTGCTTCAAGGATCCTATTCGAGTTGTGGATCATCAAATACTTGAATTGCATGAAGATCTGTCTTATCCAGAATATCCCATCCATATTCTTGATCAAGCTGAACGTCGGACTCGTCAAAAGTCAATCAACTTCCTCAAAGTTCAGTGGTCGAATCATTCTGAAGATGAAGCCACTTGGGAACGCGAGGATCGTCTTTGCGAAGAATACCCCTCTTTCTTTTAGTCTTCCTCTTAATTCTCGGGATGAGAATTCTTGTTAGATGAGGAGAATAGTAACACCCCATGTCATTAACCACAGTAATCACTTTTGATAATGACAAGTCAGCTAGATTAACAGTGCCTAATCATCATTTGCATCATATTGCATTTCAAACTCCTAGTTCAAACTTCAAATAAAATTAAAGTGGAAAATAAAAGTTGTTCAAATCAGAAACTAAATTGTTCATTAAATAGCAAGTAAATCAGAGACAATTCTAAAATTGAAACCAACATCATTGCAATTGGGTAAGTGACTCAAACATCCTCAAACTGTGACTAAAGACACTATTTATTAGCCTTTTATTTAATCTAAATTAAATATGAAATTATGTTTTGCCCAAACTAGTTTTTGGAGATAGGGTATAATGCACTGTGATTTATGAACAAGGTCACACTTTTTATAAAATTCATTTAGTGCCTAAACAATTAACAAAACAGAGTTAAAAGAGAAAACAGAAAAGAAAAAGACAAAAGGAAATAAAAGAAAACAGAACCCCCCCCCCGGCCCAACTGGGCCTCAGCCCAGCAGGCCGGCCCACCCCACTCCCCTATATGGCCTCCCCTGGCCGAAACCCTAGCCCAATCCCCCCCCCCCCCCCCCCCCGCTCTCCCTCCTCGATCCAGATCGGGATCGGGGTGCTCGACCTCGACGCCCGCCGCTCGACGCCGCCGGCACCGCCTCCCCCTCTCGGTCGACGACCTCGTCCCCGTCGTCCTCCCCACCTCCCTACTGCCTTGACCCTGCATGCCCACGGTGAGGCCACGGCCTCCGTCGCCCCACCCCTCCTCTTCCCCCCCCCCCCTCCTGTGCTCACCGCGGCCTCGCTCGCCTCATCGCCCGCCCGCGCCGACCGCACTCGCCACGACCAGCGCTCGCGGCTACCGTGCTCGCGCTCTGCCTACGGAGCCCACGCTCCCATGCGTCCTCCGCGTCATGCCCCACCTCCGCCTGCAGCGCTGCAGCTGCCTCGCCCAGCCCGAGCCCTCGCGCTGCTAACGGCCGTGCCGCGCCTCGCCAGGCCCTCCCGCTGGCCACTCGCCGCTCCTCGCTACGCCTCTGCTCGCGTTGCCGCTCCCCTGGACCCGCGCAGCCTCTCCACTCGCCGCGTCCGCCCCGGCCACGTCGTCGGGCGCCCACACGCCGGCGCCCCTGCGCAGCCGCTATGGCCTCGCCGGCGCCATGGCCGCTGCCGCTCCCGTGGCCAGCGCCCGGCTCGCCCCTGGCCGCGCCCGCAGTGGCTTATGCGCCACTGACCAATGGGCCCTGCCCCCCCTTTGACAATGACAAGTGGGGCCCAGCCCCACAGAACGTTTAAAAAATATATAAAAATGAAAAATGTAAATGAATTAATAAAATAAATAATAAATAATTAATTAGTTAATTAACTAAATTAATTAATCTTGTTTAATTAATCTTGTTTAATTAATCTAATTAATTAGTTAGTTTAATTAAACAGTACTTAGATTAGTAAAACCCTAATTAACCTAAACAGAGTAAGACAGGTGGGACCCACACGTCAGTTTGACCCAATGAACTCCCTGTTGAATGCTGATGTCATGCTGATGTAATGATGATGTCGGCCTACACAATTTGGATAATGTTGATTTAAAATAATTAAATAAATTTTAGAAAATAATTAAAACTTTAGAAATTTATATAAAATAAACCGTAACTCCGATGAAAATAATTTATATATGAAAGTTGCTCAGAATTTCGATACGAATCTGAATACGCCCTCCGTATTCCTGTCAGATGCCCCTACCTATATGAACGTGGAATTTAGACCGATTTTAGTAAAGAATAGTGCTCGACTTTGATAAAATAAATCCGAATAAATTCCTAAATTAACTAAATCACTTAGTTAGCCAGTAGAACACCTCTGCATAGCATTTAGGCATGTCATACATGTTGTTTGCATCTTTGCCGTGAATTTATTGTTTCTCTCCCCCTCTTTCTCTCTCAATAGGCGCCGAGACCGACGCCGTTGCAGCTGGATACGACTACGCTCCAGACGAGCAGCCCGTTGACGACCCCTCCTTCTTGCCAGAGCAACCAGGCAAGCCCCCCCCCCCCCCCCCCCCCCCCCTTGAGCATCCAGATATCGCCCATTCCATTTCTCCTGCTTGCATTAGATTTTGCTACTGTTATTGTTTGCTCCTATTCTGATGCATAGCCTGCTTTTGTAACCTGTTTATTGTTACCTTACCTGCCTACGTTAAACTGCTTAGTATAGGTTGGTATTGAACCATCAGTGACCTCCACCACCTTACCCTTGTTGCCCCTGCTTGATCATCGACGACTCGATCAACGTGATCGACGACTAGAGACCGACACATCACCTCACCCCCCCCCCCTAGTTGTACGACTCTGCATAGTTACTATCGAGTGCCGAGGGTGATACCTCGTAACGCACTCCTCATGAATACTCTACAGTGTAGCTGTTCGGTCGTGGTCATCGAGGGTGATTCCTTCTTCTCCACTTCCGATATGACTCTGTCGTCCAACCCCTCAGTGTGAACCTCGAGGGTGATGCCTCATACGTTCACCCTGATGATTTCATCGAGTGGAATCCACCGAGGGTGATTCCTCTGGTTGTTTTCCCCCTTGATGTTATGTCCACACAGTTACTTGACCTTTGTTACAGGCGGGTCGACCCTGATGGGTACTTGCAGGGGATCTATGATGTCGGGTGTGCCGGAAGGGCACTCGAGTGTGATATTGTGGCGAAGCATCGGAGACTCTGATTGTCTCCGCGTGTTACTAAATGAGCCTATTGGATTTGGGTGTGTGATCTGAGTGGATCGTCGTGCCCTTTACGCACTACCACCACGCGGGATAATGGTTATGGGGCCCTCTGCGATGTACGTTTTTCCTGAAAGCTCTTCAGACGTCACGATTCACCGTGCGGGCTGATTGTCGGGAATGGGCTGGATACTTCAGTGACGAGTTCAGTGTCGCGCCTGCACCCCGGCCAGTCTCGCAACGCGCAGGGTGCCCAGGGTGATGGCCCAAGACCTCTGGGTGCATAGGTTAGTCCGGCGTGCTGACCTCTCTGCCGAGCCTAGGTAGAGCGCTGCTTCGTGTTGATCTTCCGAGGCCTGGCATTACCCAGCAAGTGTGTCCGACCAGAGTTGATCGACCGTGTTGGGTAACAGTAGTGCACCCCTGTAGGGAAGACTAATCTATCGATAGCCGGTCCTACGATAAAGGACGCTCAGTTTGTGTATCCCGATCTACTACTTGAACTGGATACTTGTTACTTAATTGAAGCTTCGGGATCGCTTTCTCGCAGGGAGTCGAGGAAGGATCTCTAGGCTTTACTTCAACATGTTTGCTGAATAAAATGCTATTCTACTCTCTTCTATTGCTGCAAGATGGTGTCTTCGTGAAGATGTTTGAAGATGCTAGTCTTCGATAGGACTCGGCCTTTCTCTCTATTCTTGCATTTCTGCAGCCCAATCCACATATACAGCCATTTCCCCTTTGATAATGTTGCATATGTAGTGTAGATCCTTGCTTGCTGAGTACTTCGGATGAGTACTCATGGTTGCTTTGCTTCCTCTTTTTTCATATGTTCCCATACTTGATGATACAACAGACGATGGAGCCCAGGATCCAGATGCCACCTCAGGAGCTTACTACCAGGAGGGTCCAGATAGCACGTACTACTGGATCGAGCCAGCCGACCAGGAGTAGGATCGGAGGCTCCCAGGCAGGAGGCCTACGCCTTTCGATCTAGAGTCGTTGTTTGTGCTAGCCTTCTTAAGGCAAACTTGTCTAACTATGTATGTACTCAGATATTATTTGTATGACTGACTTATGTATTCGGATCCTCGTGATCCCTGGTCTATAATATTGTGGATCTCCATTTATTTGTGTTAGAGTTGTGTTGTGATATCTTCCCCTGAGTCCCTTTGCGTGATCGTGCATGTTTGCCTGTATGATTAGTGCACGATTGAGTCGGGGGCGTCACAATGATGCGGGGCCCGCCGGAGAGTGGGGTGCGCGAAATCATGCGAGGAGTGTTAGAACCAGCCCCCCTTTTGCATGGGGTACTAATATGGGTATACAAGGGTGGTGTGATGTGGAAAAGGTTAATACACAACATTGAAGTGGCACCTCCTTCACAAACCGAAACATCCCACAGGAAAATCCAGGGCTTTAGTGCGAACCTCCCCTCTTCCGGTGCCCTCGACCCAACTCCTGCTATGAGTTGGCTTCTCTTTGGGTTTGTCATGATCCTATGACCTACTCAGACACAAACAAGGAGTAAAACTCACAAGGAGTAGCCCCTTCCGAAGAAAAGTTAGGGCTAAATGTAGCGACCCAACCCAAATGGATCGGTGCCTCTGTCATTTCTGTGCTATCCCTGGATCAGTTTGCTAGCACACACAGTACATCGATGAAATACCATAACATCACATGTTAAAAAGGTAACGTAGATCCAGAGTATACCTCATATATCACAGCAGAAACAATCATGAGGGTGTGGAGTCCCATCAACGCCAGCTGCAAGTTGAGTGTAGACTGTAACCCTATAACGTAACTCATACTCGTCGAGATAAAATCCTACAACATGAAACGTTGCAGCCATATAGGTCAATACATTGAATGTATTGGCAAGTCACACATAAGATGACAAGGATAATCCTATCTCTATATGCAATTTGGCTGTTGGAGGCTCTGAGTTTAAGCTCTTGCATAAATGCTAGTTTTTCCCTAACTTAGGATAAATCAAATTATGTCCTACAGAGTTGATGTCAATAATGAGATGGTTCCACTAACCAATTCTCATATCCCAAAGTTATCAATAATCCAAATTCATTTAATCGGTAACAGTGTTGAGATCTCCAGATAATCCAATTCCAGTCGCTAAAATTGTCCACAACTAGGGACATGGCTAATCGATTAGTTTGACACTCTGCAGAGGTTTGCGCACTTTTCCCCACAAGACTCGATTGCCTCCGTTGTAGTCCTCGCAGTGCCTGGTGTTTAAGAACCAGATGATCGAGACATAGTTTTTCCGAAGAGGTCCCTTAACCATGGGCAATACCCATCTCGGCTACAACCCCCTATTTTCGTAGTATCGCCCGGTAAGGTTTCTTACAACTTACTCCACTATGCCAGAGCCCATAATGGCTTGTGGCTGCACACGCAAGCTTCTAGTCTTGAAAGATCTATTATCCCTTTGAGATTGGGTGGCAGTCCGTAGGGTGATCACAGGTAGACACCAGGATCCCCTAGGCAAATCCTAATAGACATGAAGTACCCAAGAAAATCCTGATAGAAATCAGGTGCCCGCAACCAATCCACCCAGAGGTGTGTTGAAATTCTTGCGACGATAAGGTTAACCCATTTTATTACTCTCACAACTTTCATGAAATTCACTCTTGCCAACCCCGTCTAGTGAAGCATAGCAGCATAACTAATTCATCGGTTCCCGGGGCTTGGTAACAAAGGTATTGGGTTCCTACCACATGATACTACTCGAGGGCACAATTTTCATTTACCTACTTGATGCAAGTGTAAGGGTGGATCTAATGCAATAAAACATAGGCAATAAAAGTGTGATCAAAGTGACTTGCCTGGTACTTGTTGATGAAGTTCATCGCACTCACAATTTCTGATAATTCTACTCATCACACTCCGAGAAATCTATCGTAACCACACAATTACATACAAATAAGCAATCACTCCACAAGCAAAAAAAGCATAAAGAAGCATAGAGAAAGCTTATGAAACACTCCGATAAAACCGAATAAAGTTTCTGATCATAAATAAGTTTTCAACATAAAAAAATATATAAACTTTTTAATTTAACAGAAAGTATTTGTTGCATATTTTAATTTGCAAAAAGAATCAATTAAAATGAGTTTATAAAACAACAGTTATGGCCGAATCAAGTTACACCTTGGATATGTTCCAAAACTGTTTTAAATCATTCAAAAAATATTTTTATTGATCTACTAGGTAGATATAACATATAGAAAAAAGTAGAAAAAATTACTCAAAATAATTTTTTATATAAAAGTTAGGCCAAATTTAGTGTTTGTATCTAATTTAAATTAATCAAACATAAAAACTTTTTGTTCTATGAGAAAGTACACATTTTTATGAAACTATGGGCGTTGGAATCAGTCAATTTGGATCTGTGGTTTAAAAGATATGATTTTTCTAAGATTGACAATTTTTTGGAAATCAATTACGGGGTTTTAATATGAGCTGCCACATGTTGAGATCTGATAGGCTGAAATAGAGATGGTGTACAGGAGGGAGAGAGAGTTCACCAGAGTTCTTGCCGAAGTTGGAGAAGATAGTCCCCGGGCATCGGTGAATGGGCGAATGGCGTACAGGTCGATGAGGGGAGTCCGTTGGACAAGGTCCCGGGCTTGGCCTCGTGCTGTGGCGGCCTGGAGCGGCCGCCGGAGCTGCCGAACTCCGACGAGCAATTCCTCGTGGAGTAGAGTGAGTAACAAGGGGGTTATGGCTCTGGAGATGAAGTGGTTCGAGGTGCTTTTCGGGGTCCCTTTTATAGGAGCAGCAGAGGTCGGTTCAAGGAGATCCGAGGCGAGAATTGTGGAGGCCATTGATGGTGTCGGTGGAGGTATTTCCGGGTTATCAACGCATTAAAACGAGATTTTTTAATTCCCTGAATGGATTCGTCGTTACATTCTTCACAAATTTCGTGTAGACACCGGAGTGAATCGGGGAAAGGAATTGATGATCGGAGGGAAGGAAGGGTGACGGTGTCCATGGCTGAAATCTCTCTGTTCGTGTTCTTGTAACGAACAGAGGGGGAAGATGACCATCGGTTGGGTCGTGAAGGTAGGTGGGCCTGCGGTATTTTTTTAAACTAAAGCACAAAAGTGCTTCGAATAAATATCTAACCAACTCATAAAAAATTGAAACTTTGCACAAAAATACTAGAGTATATGTAAGTCCCTGTGCTTAAAAATATCTAACCAACTATTTATGTTGCCAAAATAAAATATATAAATATTTTTTTAAATTTAGAAGCAATCGGGTGCTTAAAAATCAATTCAAAAAGACTTTTTGAAAATACCAAATGACTTCAAAGTAATTCCCCACTATTTTTCCTTTGGAGGGAGTCATTTTATCCTCACTCATAATTAATCTTTTTTAGAGGAAAAATATTTGAATAAAACCCAACAAAAGCAATATTCAAATTTCAAAAAATGGCTATGCAAATGATTTCAAATATTTTTCAAATATATCTCTATTAGTTTCATAATTCATTTTCCATATTTTCTTTCTGATATTTGAAGGAGCCATATTTTCTTCTCTCTTTATTTTATTTGAATAAATGGAAATGATCTAGAAATTCAAAATGGAAAACTTTCCAATAGCGAATCAAATGGAATTCAAAAGTGCTCCTCATCACTTCCCACTCTCTTTCATATATTTTGAAGAGGTCATGTTATCTTCTCTCATGAAAATCATTGAGTGGCATGAACTTTGTTTTTTCTCTGGTTCAAAATTCAAAGGGGATTCAAATGGCAATTTCACACAGAAGTGCTTATGGATGCAATATGAAATATTTTGGGAAAGTCCTTTTATTCCATCTCATTAAATTTTCAAAAGTTTGAAATTTCCACTCAATTTCAAACAACTATCACACAAGCAATCATTAATTCTTAATTAGTATAACATTCCAAAATTTAAAATTTTGGGATGTTACAAACTACCACCCTTAAAATGAACCTCGCCCTCGAGATTCGGAGAGGCTAGAAAGAAAAGGTAGGTTCAGGGTCTTCTCGAAAATCCATTGATCTTCACAAAGATCTGGAGTACTACCAACCTTAGAATCAAAGTCACGGGTCCATAAAATCTCATGTAATTCCTCCTTAGTGTTCACAACATCGTTCTTCTCACATATCTTGTGATAACTCCTTTATTAATGCTCTCCTCGTATAGGCATAATGTTTTCCTCAAAATCTTGAGTCCTTTCATCAAAGGAAAATTCTTCCATGACTGGATCTTCTTGGCTGATAGGTTTGGCGCCAATGTTAAACAATTATCAAAAATCTCGTGGTGGTCAACAAATGATGATTCCTGCAGAAAACAGGTCTTGGCTTCATTCTCACCGTATAACCTACTATTGGCAGCGGTTGCCTTGTACAAGGGTTAATCGTCATACCCTTTTAAGGTTTAAACAGGCTTTGACAATCATCATCGCTCTACTATAGGTAAGTCATTCTAGATCTACCATTCCAAATAGCAAGAGCGAATGATAAGAGTAAGTCGGCATGGTGATCAATCCATTCTCCACCCAAATCATTACCTAGTATAAGGTTTAGTGAATCTCGCTTTTTAACACTCGGGCATCCTCACAAGCATTGCAGATTTCTCTTGTCTACGAACTGGGTTCGAGTAAATCCATTGATTCTGCAAGCAAAACATTTATCGTTTCTTCACAATTCTCATGTTTTGCTATTCTCCCACTCACCTTTTGAAAGAACCATTTTCTTCAAAAAGCATACCGTTCTTTGTGGCAAACCTATTTGCCTCGGTATAGTGAGGGAGGAATACCCAATTACTTGGGATAACCTACAAAGTAGCACTTGTCTGATTTGGAATAGGTTTGTAACCTTTTACACAAGCCCCATATTCCAAATGTTAAGAAAAGATACAACATGGTTGGGCGTACCATACCATGGCGTCATTTCAACAGACCTGATGGAGCTCTTTTCAGTGTAAAAGCCGCAGTCTCTAAAGCATCACTTTAAAAGGGATAATGGCAAATTTATTTATGTCATATTTGATCTTACCATGTCATAAATGGTTCGATTACATCTTCACGGACTTTCCACTTGCAGTGGTGTTCCGGGAGGTGCAAGTTATGAAACCCCTTTCACAACTCATCAGACATTCGCTAAACTTGTAACTCAAATATTCCTTTCTGCAATCCAATTGTAGAAACATAATTTTCTTGTTACAATAACTTCTACTTCATTGTCGAAAACCTTTTGACTGAATTCAAAAGATCTAGACTTATGTCTCATCAAGTAAATATCCATATATCTACTTGAGTCATTTCTGAAGATAGATAAATCCACTACTTGCAACAACATTTATTGGACTACATACATCATGATGCATGATCACCAATACGTTCTTTGTTCGTTCCTTATGGCCTGTGAACGGTATTTTAGTCACTTCACTTTTCGGAGAAAAGTTGCAAGTGTCAGATGATTCAAAATCAAATGACTTCAAAATCCATCATAATGGAATTTTCCATGCGGGTTTCTCCAATGTGACCAAATGCAGTGCCACACTTGTGTGGTATTCTTTTAGTCTTGCGACATTTAGCGTCAGTGTTATGGATGTATCATATTACCATCAATATTCATAATTTACGTCCCATCTGGATGGAAGCATGGCCCTTCATGTTATTCATAATACTGAACAACAATTGTTCTTTTATGAACAACCCTTTTGCAACAAACATTTTGCAATGGGCTAGAGTGTATGAAACTCTAAAATGAATTATTAAAGTAAATCCAGAGGTAATATATTAATATCATTATTCGTAACATACATCTCATTCTCAATGAAAGTATGGCCCTTATGTTATTCATAACTTCGAACATCAAAAGTTCTCTTATGAACAACCTTCTTGCAAGATACCTTATGCAATGGGCTAGAGTTTGTGAAACTCTAAATGAATTATGAAAATAAATACAGACGGTAATACACCGATGGAAGGTATAGTAACATTTTACTATGTTCCCTGTGTATACCAAAACCTCATTCTTGGCTAGTCTTTCAGGCCATAGTAGTTCTTACATCGAGTTGCAACAGAATGCAATCGAGCGGGTATATTTGTGATTAACTCACAATACCCAAGAATTAGTGATTAACAATTTAATCATAATTCCCAAGAACTATATCTTTGACCAGCCTTCTATACATCAAAAACTTGTATGACATTCATACTTGAGCTGGATATTCCAGTCTTCTCTCTTTTTGCCTTTATACTTCTAACAGTTTAACTTTTAGTATTTCTCCTACTCTCAGAAGCACCCAACTTAAGAGTGGCATTAGCCCTGGACTTCCTAGGCGTGAAAGTTTCACTAACACCCTTCGGACACTTCCATTATCTTTAAGTTGTTGTTTTATTCACCTTTCATCATATGACAGGCGTTCTACTAGATCCCTCTCTTATCAGTCTAATGCATAGTAAACTCCTTTACTAATAGTTTGCAAACAAACATTGCTTTGGATATCTCATATCTTTTAGCCTTTGTCTGTCTCTGAAAATGATTTTCAGATTCCATGAATATCACATAACTATCCAAACTTTCGAAGTTCGGGTCTCATGGAAGCAAATGTATTGCACTTGACTGAAACGGAATTCTAGCTTTTGGATCGAAGCACGAGAGTCACATGATCCATAGCATAAGCGAAAGAATACCGAAAGTATGCGATAGGACAAAGTCCTTCTCGGCACTCTTGAGGACAATCCTCACATTACGTTACCAACCGTAAAGTTTTAACCAGATATTTAACAGCTATTCAATTTTAATAGGGAAGGTGGAAACGCGAGCCATTATTCTACAACTATTATGCAAATCACACTTTAGACACTGTTCAAAATTAATTGCACCGAGAATTAAACAGGTTAATTCAACACTGCTCTCCCACTCAAATCAATATCTCTCATAATTGATTGTGAGCGATTCAAGATCCATATTACAATTCAACGCCAAGGATGTGTCCATCTCAAGTGACGAAAATTGCAATCGGTAGGCCAACTTGCCAATCACATCTCTATGTGACTCTTGTTCATCTTTCGATGGGCGTGTTCCGAGCTCAGGACGCTCCTCCAGAACGTCAAGACAACCAAGTGATCTTGCTGCGAGGTCTCAACTCACCCGCCTCACACTTCCCTAATCGTTCGCACCCATGTGTCCATGTGATGCCCCGAAAAGTTAGGTGCCGTGACGGTGCTACACTTGGGAGAACACTAACTACTTGATATTTTTGTGAGAGATCACCCTAATAAAAGCGACTACCGCGCAATCAAAAAGGGTGCATCATAAGGGATAAACATCTCAGGCAATTCATAATAGCATGATATGGTAAAGCCCTTTCTGACGGAGAAGTCTTGTATTTCTTCGTCTTCGGCATTCACGTCGGTGTTCACCTTCGCGAAGATTGCCACCACCATGTCGATGCACCAGATAATATTGCTATCTTTATAGCTAATAAAATAATGCATTACAACAAGGTTGACACGCAGGTCATTAAAGTGCAATCATATGGCTCCAGCCATCATGCCGAATCATGACACGCAGGTCATGTTAATAAATTTACATTATATAGTCATCTCATACATAATCAAATTATTATGAGCACTGCTATACCACATCATATGCACATGCAAACCCTCCTGCAAAACCAAGTTAGATGCCTCTAATTGGATCATGCAAAAACTTGTTTTACGTGGCTTCTAAGGTTTCGAAACAAACCGAAGCTACCAACGTCCATCATCAAGTATGATAATTCAAGTCGCTAGATTAACTTTTCAGGGTGTATGAAAACCGAGATAATAAAATCTCGAGCCCCATACTAAACTTTGTCATACGCATGACCCCCGTGCAGATCATATCTGCATTGCCCTTTTGTCTGCGAAATTTCATCTTTCCTTTTAACTACGGTGGAATTCAATGAACTGTTAGCACTTCGTTGATCAATCAGGATCACGGATTGCCAGAACTTTGAAACTCCACCATACTGTTATCAAGATCAGAAATATGCAAATTCCAGGGAAGCAACAAGAACATCGGGTAACAGATTTCATCTGCTACCCGCACAAATAATTTTCAGTAATAGAACTCATCTACTACCTAATTATATTGTGCAACACCCATACATCTCTATGTATTCTAGATCGCAACCTGCATCTACGCATAGCACGGCTCATGATGCCACTGTAGGGTAACGCAGCAGAAAACAAAAAATTTCCGACCTACGCACCAGCCCAGGACCACTATGGAGACTGCATACAAGGTTTGATCATTTTCGTTACCGACTCGTAGCGCAGCGGAAGTAGAGTCGATGACGATCGGTGGTGCAGATCCCCGCAGCTAGGATTTACAACCTCCCAACCGCGAGGATGTATACCCTCGTCTTCCCTTCGGACAGCCCTCCGGGAGGCGGTCGAACAGTCCCCCGGACGGTGTCGCGGACAGCCCTTCAGGAGGACCTTCGAAACTCGAACGGTCACTCGGACAGCCCTTCGGGAGGACTCACAGACCTCGGACCGTCACTTGGACAGCCCTTCAGGAGGCACTCACGAACAGCCCCTCGGGCACTAAGATCGAAACTACGACCTCTCTACAGAGTTGCACACATACGGTGTCATCTATCCGGCAGGGCTTCGCCGTCCAGAACTAGTTCCCACCGGAACCCAGACAGCCTTTTGGCTCTACGAAACTCTTTTCGTGGGAGGGAGAGAGAAGCCAGATTATTGCATGGCACTTGTATGTGAGAAGGGATGAGTGTGGAGGGCTGCCCCTCCACCTCTATTTATAGGAAAGCCAAGGGGTAGGGTAGTTATCCAATAAAACCCAAAGGCATATGAGGGAAGTCCTTCCACAAGGACCTAAAGGAGAAACCAAGGAACAAGAGGGGCTCCAAGGTGGAGCCCCTAGTGTGGCCGGCCACTCCCCCATGAGGGCCCCACAAAGGGGGTTCTCATCCATCCACATCACCTTCTAGAAGCCTTTAGCAAAAGCCCTAAAAGGTGGCTTCCAAAAATTATCCAAAAAGCACTTTCACTATTCACGACGACATTTTTCAGCGTCCGTTCGAACTGAAAATATTTATGTGGGCTTAGAACAATTCCAGTACCCACTAAAATAATTTTCAACGCGTTCTGGAACAATTCCAGATTAGTGATTTTCATCTGCGAAAAGCATCTGAAGCGGTTCCGGCAGCTCCGAAACATTTCCGGTTTTTCTTCCAGAAAATTCCCAGAAGTTTCCAGAATGATTCTGGCACCCTCCAAGAATTATCAGGCATGTGCCAAAACCAATTTGACTTAATGGTATCCTCTGAAACAACTTTTCAGTTTCACCGGAACTCATCCGGTGACCTCTCTCTGCGGAACTTTTCCGCTGTCCGAAACTTTTCGGTGTCCGAAACTTTTTCGGTGATTTTCTCTCAGACTCCCTGTCTAGTATTCAGCAGATAGATGACCCTTAAGCGTGTGACCCTATAGGTTCGGTGAAGTATAGACATGACACGGAACCCCTTCTGATCAATGATCAACATCGGAGCCGTGGACACCCATATTGACCCCTATACCCACACGAATGAATATTCGAGTGAACCTCCAGTTGCCGTGTGCTATTCCTGTTGCTTTGCGATACGTTACAAATACCTGAGGTGAGACATGTTGGCATTCCCGTGGATCAACAACTTGTCCACTATGCTAGTTACCTCATTACCGGTATTGTTCTCTTTTCTCGTTACCGTGTTCCGGCATCCCCGTGATCAAATCACAAAGTGTCTGGCCAGACGATGATGGATACCGTAACACCGAGAGGGCCCAGAGATATCTCTCCATCGTCGGAGGAGCAAATCCCAATCTTGAGCTATCAAGTTACTTGACATACTTTCCCATGAACCCGTAAGCCGCCGTAATAGCCACCCATTTACGGATGACGTTTAACAAACCCCAAAGTTCATGAAGCAAGCATGAAGAAACTCGATACTCTCATGGTCTGAGGAATCATGCAAACGTTAACCATCTCTGTGTTATTAACCATTAACTTGTGACGAATGAATCTCATAGCATAACACCAATCGGGTCGATTCAACACAAATGTTCTTCTAACATTGTGCCCTCAAAGTTGATGGCATAGACATGCCCATGATTGGGAAAACATAATCATCATGCAACACTTGAGCTAGTCTTAGAGGCATGACTAGGAATACATTTTACCGTTTATTATTCCACACGTGCACATGGGTTTTCCCCAGAGCCTTTATGGATATACGGGCTCGGGAACCACAGCAGTTATAGCATGGAACATAAACCTAATTATGAACACGGAGATAAATAATAACATTTATTATTGCCTCTAGGGCATATCTCCTATAGACTCCCACTTGCACTAGAGTCAATAATCTAGTTAATGCTAATGCACTTTACACCTGTGGCACACCGGTGTAAATATGCTTCGCTTGTGGTATAGCCTGATGTCCAACGGATCTGACGACTTCAGCTCCGTGTGTATCTTTGCATATCCTCGCGTCTTCACGCTTTCACAAAATTCATATTTTGTGTGGACTTGGCTTGGTATGTATGCGAATCACAGGTCGAACCTGGATTCCTCAGACTGAGTTATGGAGCAACTACCTGTAGTAGTGTCCCATTGACAAAAGCCATCTTGGAACCATACTAAATTCATGAATGAACTATATGATTCAACATCTTCTTTGTCGCTTTTAAAAGCGGCAACATACTTTGCCTCTGTTATAGAATTCGCCACAGTAACTTGTTTGGACCAATTTCCAACTGCCGTGCCACCATATTGTGTATTACACAAAACCCTTAACTTAAATCGAAAATCGCTTGGAGCATGGATGAAGACTGTATCGATGTAACCTTTTACAACAAACTCTTCATGATCTCCGCTTGCGAGAAAACATGTCATCAGTGCTACTATAGTACTCAATGACCCTTTTTCACTGTTGTCCCATGATCAGTACTTTTGATCACTTTGGTATCTATACTCGCAACAACTTTGGGAGTATTGGACATATCTGGTTGTTTTACATACCATGGAATACATGATTAATCCAAACATAAGAGTGTGTGGAATCTCCATCATGTATTTTGCTCATCAGTGTTTTGGGACACCGAGTCTTGCAAAAACTCTTTCCATGTGACTTCGGCAAGAATCACTCCTTGACGCTTTTTAATACTAAAAGGTTTTAGCATTTTGTCAATATGTATCTTTGCTCAGCCCCATCAGGTAAATCTATCTCCATAGATCATCATGCCTAATATAAAGGCTATTTAGCCCAAGCACTTCATTGAAAAACTATTTCCAAATGAAGTCCTAATTCGTGTCAAGAAATTTAATTCCAATTACCAATGTGTCAAGCACACAAGGTTTTTAGAAATATTATTATGCTCCCACTTACTTTCTTGAATTATAAGCATCTTCGTTATCCATTGATGAAGTCAAAACTCCTTTGACCATTTCATCAAAACATGAAGATTCCAACTCCACTTTGCTCTCTTCTGTCCATCGCTGGAACTCTGAAGTTTGCACCCTTACTAGCATCCTCTGGATTGACAAAATACCTTGGACTGTAACACATGCAAGTCCTTGGTTTCATTTCCATCAGATGGAAATCCTTTTGTCTTCCATTGTTTTATATCTCATGATATGAAATATGTATTAATTGCTAGTTCAACCCGAACCGACTTTAAGCATCGCTACGGTGAAGCAACCTCATTGTAGTCAACTCCTTGAACTTGTATATTGCAACAAGTCGAGCTTTATGGATAAAACATTTTTATTCGTATCAGTTATAGTTCCATAAATATTCGTCAGACTCTAAGTCTTCCGAAAGGTGTATCAAGGTTTTAATCTTGAATCACTTATATGGAAACTATCTCGGATTGTATTGGCATTTAGCCAATTCCGGAGTCAGGGCCCATCAACGCTTCCTTGTGTATCGTAGGTATACTGTTGTCTAACAACAATATCTCATTTGCGCACCTGAGAGGTTTGCACGAGCCTTGCCTACATGGTTCAGCTGCAAGTTCGACCGAAGTCCATACATTTTATTGTAGAGACTTCCGTATCAGTCGCAGTAGGAAACTCTGGAATTACTTCCAAGGTCTCTTTCCTTTGACCTGATGACGGAGATACTGGTCATCTCGTCGAGTTGCATTATTCTCCCACTCACCTTTTTGAAAGAACCATTTTCTTCAAAAAGCATACCGTTCTTTGTGGCAAACCTATTTGCCTCGGTATAGTGAGGGAGGAATACCCAACATTTTGGGATAACCTACAAAGTAGCACTTGTCTGATTTGGAATAGGTTTGTAACCTTTTACACAAGCCCCATATTCCAAATGTTAAGAAAAGATATAACATGGTTGGGCGTACCATACCATGCTGTCATTTCAACAGACCCGATGGAGCTCTTTTCAGTGTAAAAGCCGCAGTCTCTAAAGCATCACCTTTTAAAAGGGATAATGGCAAATTTATTTATGTCATCTTTGATCTTACCATGTCATAAATGGTTCGATTACATCTTCACGGACTTTCCACTCACAGTGGTGTTCCGGGAGGTGTAAGTTATGAAACTCTTTTCACAACTCATCAGACATTCGCTAAACTTGTAACTCAAATATTTCTTTCTGCAATCGAATTGTAGAAACATAATTTTCTTGTTATAATAACTTCTACTTCATATTTGAAAACCTTTCGAATGATTTCAAAAGATCCAGACTTACGTCTCATCAAGTAAATATCCATATATCTACTTGAGTCATTTCTGAAGATAGATAAATCCACTACTTGCAACAACATTTATTGGACTACATACATCATGATGCATGATCACCAATACGTTCTTTGTTCGTTCCTTATGGCCTGTGAACGGTATTTTAGTCACTTCACTTTTCGGAGAAAAGTTGCAAGTGTCAGATGATTCAAAATCAAATGACTTCAAAATCCATCATAATGGAATTTTCCATGTGGGTTTCTCCAATGTGACCAAATGCAGTGCCACACTTGTGTGGTATTCTTTTAGTCTTGCGACATTTAGCGTCAGTGTTATGGATGTATCATATTACCATCAATATTCATAATTTACGTCCCATCTGGATGGAAGCATGGCCCTTCATGTTATTCATAATACTGAACAACAATTGTTCTTTTATGAACAACCCTTTTGCAACAAACATTTTGCAATGGGCTAGAGTGTATGAAACTCTAAAATGAATTATTAAAGTAAATCCAGAGGTAATATATTAATATCATTATTCATAACATACATCTCATTCTCAATGAAAGTATGGCCCTTATGTTATTCATAACTTCAAACATCAAAAGTTCTCTTATGAACAACCTTCTTGCAAGATACCTTATGCAATGGGCTAGAGTTTGTGAAACTCTAAATGAATTATGAAAATAAATACAGACGGTAATACACCGATGGAAGGTATAGTAACATTTTACTATGTTCCCTGTGTATACCAAAACCTCATTCTTGGCTAGTCTTTCAGGCCATAGTAGTTCTTACATCGAGTTGCAACAGAATGCAATCGAGCGGGTATATTTGTGATTAACTCACAATACCCAAGAATTAGTGATTAACAATTTAATCATAATTCCCAAGAACTATATCTTTGACCAGCCTTCTATACATCAAAAACTTGTATGACATTCATACTTGAGCTGGATATTCCAGTCTTCTCTCTTTTTGCCTTTATACTTCTAACAGTTTAACTTTTAGTATTTCTCCTACTCTCAGAAGCACCCAACTTAAGAGTGGCATTAGCCCTGGACTTCCTAGGCGTGAAAGTTTCACTAACACCCTTCGGACACTTCCATTATCTTTAAGTTGTTGTTTTATTCACCTTTCATCATATGACAGGCGTTCTACTGGATCCATCTCTTATCAGTCTAATGCATAGTAAACTCCTTTACTAATAGTTTGCAAACAAACATTGCTTTGGATATCTCATATCTTTTAGCCTTTGTCTGTCTCTGAAAATGATTTTCAGATTCCATGAATATCACATAACTATCCAAACTTTCGAAGTTCAGGTCTATGGAAGCAAATGTATTGCACTTGACTGAAACGGAATTCTAGCTTTTGGATCGAAGGACGAGAGTCACATGATCCATAGCATAAGCGAGAGAATACCAAAGTATGCGATAGGACAAAGTCCTTCTCGGCACTCTTGAGGACAATCCTCACATTACGTTACCAACCGTAAAGTTTTAACCAGATATTTAACAGCTATTCAATTTTAATAGGGAAGGTGGAAACGCGAGCCATTATTCTACAACTATTATGCAAATCACACTTTAGACACTGTTCAAAATTAATTGCACCGAGAATTAAACAGGTTAATTCAACAGTGCTCTCCCACTCAAATCAATATCTCTCATAATTGATTGTGAGCGATTCAAGATCCATATTACAATTCAACGCCAAGGATGTGTCCATCTCAAGTGACGAAAATTGCAATCGGTAGGCCAACTTGCCAATCACATCTCTATGTGACTCTTGTTCATCTTTCGATGGGCGTGTTCCGAACTCAGGACGCTCCTCCAGAACGTCAAGACAACCAAGTGATCTTGCTGCGAGGTCTCAACTCACCCGCCTCACACTTCCCTAATCGTTCGCACCCATGTGTCCATGTGATGCCCCGAAAAGTTAGGTGCCGTGACGGTGCTACACTTGGGAGAACACTAACTACTTGATATTTTGTGAGAGATCACCCTAATAAAAGCGACTACCGCGCAATCAAAAAGGGTGCATCATAAGGGATAAACATCTCAGGCAATTCATAATAGCATGATATGGTATAGCCCTTTCTGACGGAGAAGTCTTGTATTTCTTCGTCTTCGGCATTCGCGTCGGTGTTCACCTTCGCGAAGATTGCCACCACCATGTCGATGCACCAGATAATATTGCTATCTTTATAGCTAATAAAATAATGCATTACAACAAGGTTGACACGCAGGTCATTAAAGTGCAATCATATGGCTCCAGCCATCATGCCGAATCATGACACACAGGTCATGTTAATAAATTTACATTATATAGTCATCTCATACATAATCAAATTATTATGAGCACTGCTATACCACATCATATGCACATGCAAACCCTCCTGCAAAACCAAGTTAGACGCCTCTAATTGGATCATGCAAAAACTTGTTTTATGTGGCTTCTAAGGTTTCGAAACAAACCGAAGCTACCAACGTCCATCATCAAGTATGATAATTCAAGTCGCTAGATTAACTTTCCAGGGTGTATGAAAACCGAGATAATAAAATCTCGAGCCCCATACTAAACTTTGTCATACGCATGACCCCCGTGCAGATCATATCTGCATTGCCCTTTTGTCTGCGAAATTTCATCTTTCCTTTTAACTACGGTGGAATTCAATGAACTGTTAGCACTTCGTTGATCAATCAGGATCGCGGATTGCCAGAACTTTGAAACTCCACCATACTGTTATCAAGATCAGAAATATGCAAATTCCAGGGAAGCAACAAGAACATCGGGTAACAGATTTCATCTGCTACCCGCACAAATAATTTTCAGTAATAGAACTCATCTACTACCTAATTATATTGTGCAACACCCATACATCTCTATGTATTCTAGATCGCAACCTGCATCTACGCATAGCACGGCTCATGATGCCACTGTAGGGTAACGCAGCAGAAAACAAAAAATTTCCGACCTACGCACCAGCCCAGGACCACTATGGAGACTGCATACAAGGTTTGATCATTTTCGTTACCGACTCGTAGCGCAGCGGAAGTAGAGTCGATGACGATCGGTGGTGCAGATCCCCGCAGCTAGGATTTACAACCTCCCAACCGCGAGGATGTATACCCTCGTCTTCCCTTCGGACAGCCCTCCGAGAGGCGGTCGAACAGTCCCCCGGACGGTGTCGCGGACAGCCCTTCAGGAGGACCTTCGAAACTCGAACGGTCACTCGGACAGCCCTTCGGGAGGACTCACAGACCTCGGACCGTCACTTGGACAGCCCTTCAGGAGGCACTCACGAACAGCCCCTCGGGCACTAAGATCGAAACTACGACCTCTCTACAGAGTTGCACACATACGGTGTCATCTATCCGGCAGGGCTTCGCCGTCCAGAACTAGTTCCCACCGGAACCCAGACAGCCTTTCGGCTCTACGAAACTCTTTTCGTGGGAGGGAGAGAGAAGCCAGATTATTGCATGGCACTTGTATGTGAGAAGGGATGAGTGTGGAGGGCTGCCCCTCCACCTCTATTTATAGGAAAGCCAAGGGGTAGGGTAGTTATCCAATAAAACCCAAAGGCATATGAGGGAAGTCCTTCCACAAGGACCTAAAGGAGAAACCAAGGAACAAGAGGGGCTCCAAGGTGGAGCCCCTAGTGTGGCCGGCCACTCCCCCATGAGGGCCCCACAAAGGGGGTTCTCATCCATCCACATCACCTTCTAGAAGCCTTTAGCAAAAGCCCTAAAAGGTGGCTTCCAAAAATTATCCAAAAAGCACTTTCACTATTCACGACGACATTTTTCAGCGTCCGTTCGAACTGAAAATATTTATGTGGGCTTAGAACAATTCCAGTACCCACTAAAATAATTTTCAACGCGTTCTGGAACAATTCCAGATTAGTGATTTTCATCTGCGAAAAGCATCTGAAGCGGTTCCGGCAGCTCCGAAACATTTCCGGTTTTTCTTCCAGAAAATTCCCAGAAGTTTCCAGAATGATTCTGGCACCCTCCAAGAATTATCAGGCATGTGCCAAAACCAATTTGACTTAATGGTATCCTCTGAAACAACTTTTCAGTTTCACCGGAACTCATCCGGTGACCTCTCTCTGCGGAACTTTTCCGCTGTCCGAAACTTTTCGGTGTCCGAAACTTTTTCGGTGATTTTCTCTCAGACTCCCTGTCTAGTATTCAGCAGATAGATGACCCTTAAGCGTGTGACCCTATAGGTTCGGTGAAGTATAGACATGACACGGAACCCCTTCTGATCAATGATCAACATCGGAGCCGTGGACACCCATATTGACCCCTATACCCACACGAATGAATATTCGAGTGAACCTCCAGTTGCCGTGTGCTATTCCTGTTGCTTTGCGATATGTTACAAATACCTGAGGTGAGACATGTTGGCATTCCCGTGGATCAACAACTTGTCCACTATGCTAGTTACCTCGTTACCGGTATTGTTCTCTTTTCTCGTTACCGTGTTCCGGCATCCCCGTGATCAAATCACAAAGTGTCTGGCCAGACGATGATGGATACCGTAACACCGAGAGGGCCCAGAGATATCTCTCCATCGTCGGAGGAGCAAATCCCAATCTTGAGCTATCAAGTTACTTGACATACTTTCCCATGAACCCGTAAGCCGCCGTAATAGCCACCCATTTACGGATGACGTTTAACAAACCCCAAAGTTCATGAAGCAAGCATGAAGAAACTCGATACTCTCATGGTCTGAGGAATCATGCAAACGTTAACCATCTCTGTGGTATTAACCATTAACTTGTGACGAATGAATCTCATAGCATAACACCAATCGGGTCGATTCAACACAAATGTTCTTCTAACATTGTGCCCTCAAAGTTGATGGCATAGACATGCCCATGATTGGGAAAACATAATCATCATGCAACACTTGAGCTAGTCTTAGAGGCATGACTAGGAATACATTTTACCGTTTATTATTCCACACGTGCACATGGGTTTTCCCCAGAGCCTTTATGGATATACGGGCTCGGGAACCACAGCAGTTATAGCATGGAACATAAACCTAATTATGAACATGGAGATAAATAATAACATTTATTATTGCCTCTAGGGCATATCTCCTACAATCAGATCCTGGGGCCTGGGGTTATGGGCTCACTTCAAGACTCGTATAGTTTTAACTCATCTTCGGGGTTACATCTGTTCCACATTGCAACATTAAACTTTCAGAGCTTTCTTAAATCCAATTGTACTTCATTCCTTCGGACTCTTGGGGTAAACCATCATATCATCAAACAAAACTCTAGCTTATTTTGTCCAAACTCCACACTATGGGCTGACATGAATAACACTTTTTTTCCAATGATCAAGTGATCTTACAGGGTACTACCACCCTTAAAATGTAATGCACTAGTTCATCCATAGACCATATTTCTCGTATCTCTAAACATGATTACAATAATTGTTTATGGAGTAACAACTCATAGCATACAATTTCAACGCATGGCAACAAGACACATTAACTTTATTGATTCATGAATTATTACAATCTCCAAGACATCCATTACATAACTTAACTCAACATCTTCATAACAAGAGTGCTTCCTACTACACTTATTGCATTCTTTATTCCGGTATCCAAAATCTCAACTACTCAGCTCAAGCTTTCTTCTGGTCTGAACATTCCCTAGCAAAATGTACTGCTTCCTTGCAGTGAAAACAGATGACTTACGACATGTCTTGGTGTTTCTTGGTGATTTCGTAAGCTCCTTGGGTTCTTGGCTTCTTTTCTGGACATTTAGTGTCATAGTGAACTGAATTCTAGCACTTGAAACATGTGATATGACCCCGGTCCTTCTTTGCAGAAATTGGGTTGTTCTGGGGATACATTTTGTTTCTCTTCCTAGACTTTTCCATACTGATCAAATCCTCTATTTCCTGTGGGTCATACTTTACTTCTGCTGTCGGTAATTCATCTAGATACTCTTTCCACTTCTTCGGGTAATTCTGGTGTGACATCCCCAGATTACTAAAACCTAATCATGCTAATTAGTCATGCCAAGTCATCATCATTATAACCTAAGAAATGCAGTTAAGAAATGATTCAACCCAAATTCAATATTCAAATAACAAGTGAAATTAGAAAATCTTCAAACATGCAAACAAAAATGTTCATAATATTGCAAATAATCCCAAAGCTATTATAAAAATAAAACCAACATTATTTGAATTCCCAATTTGACTCAAAGCAACCAAAACAGTGGACCAGCAGCATTATATTAAGCCATTTCAATTTAATTAAATAGGTAAACTATTCACAATAAATTGAGACTTCTTGTACTAGCTCAAAATGTTGCCTAATATTTATGTGTCAAATTTCATAGCCAACTAAATTCATTTAGTATTAAAAAGAAATGCAAAACCCAGGCTAGAAAACAAAACAGAAAAGAAAAGGGGAAAGGAAGGAAGCCCACTATGCTGCTGGGCCTAAGTGGCATAAGGCCAGTCCGGCCCACCTCCCCGCGTCGTCTCCCTCCACGCGCTGCTGTCGCCCGCAAAGCGCGCGCGCACCCTGGCCCCCTCCCCCCCCCCCACGCACGCGCTCGACAACGCGCGGCTGCAGCTCCGCGGTCGCCTACTAGGCCTCCCTCGACGCTCTCTCCCTCCCCTGAAACCCTAACCCCTCACTTCTCCCCTCGCGCCCTCTCCCTCATGATTTCTCTTGCCCGACGTCGTCATCACCATGGCCTCCTCCATCCATGCAGACGACGACCTCCCCGCCGCATAGGATTACGCCAGGAGCACCGCCAACGTCGGCTACTTCCTCTCCGTCCATGAGATCGAGCCCGGAGTCCCTGGAGCACGTGGATCGGGCAGCTTCATCGCCTTCGGCCACCATCGTCCTTCCCTGATTGCCGCCGCTACGGTGCCTCCCCGGCTTCCTCGTCCTCGCCATTGCGCTCACCGTGAGCTCCTCTCCCGAACCCCCACTTTCCCTCTTTGATTCGTCGCCGTTTGCCATCTCCCGTAGCTCACCGCCGCTCCGGCCGCCGCTGCTCATCATTGCAGTGTTCCTCTTTGGCCATCCTAGCTCGTGCCGATGCCGCAGATCGACGCGGCGTTGTGCCGCATCCGAACACACCACTCCGTCGTCCAAATGGTCGCCGGAGGCCGTTTTCCGGCCACACCCGAGCCACGCCGCCGTTTAAATGGTCGCCGCCGGCGCGCCTCCATATTTGAATGCCAGTGCGACCCACCAGCCAATGAGTTAGCACTAACCCGGCTCTAATAGCCACTGACATGTGGGGCCGGATACTGTAGCAATTACGATTAAAATTAACTAACCTATTAACTACCATGTCACTGACACCGGACCCACCCCCACTAATTATCTAATTAGATTAGCTTAATTCAGTTAACTGCTAACAGTCACTGACCACTGGGTCTCACTAGACCCAGTTGACCTAGTCAAACTGCTGACTGGGCAGACCCAGTCAATGACAGGTGGGACCCACTGGTCCAGTTGACCAGTCAACGGTCACAGTTGACTGCTGACTGGGCAGTCAACTGGGACCCACCTGTCAGCCACATAAGCACATTTCTGGGTACACTTCTGTGTACCCATAGCAATTAATATTTAAATAATTTCGAATTAAATTAATTCCATAAATTCAGAATATTATTTAAATTTCAAAAATTCATAGAAAATAAACCGTAACTCGGAAGAAAATAATTTATATATGAAAAGTGATCAGAAAAATGAGACAAACCCGAATACGCTATCCACATACCTGTCAGATGCCTCCAGCACTGTAAACATGGAACCTTCCCCTCCGGTTCGTCTATGTGACAGACGTCCGAAACCGGGAAAATATTTCAGTTAATTTCCCGTTTTCGTCTGCCACGTGTAGCACTACGTTAGGTCACCCCCAGCACAGCATATTGCCATGCCATGCATTTGTGTTGCATATTGTTTGCATTGTATTTATTGTTTCTTCCCCCTCCTTCTCTCCCGATGGACCCCGAGACTGCCGAGGTCCCTGCTGAGTACGACTGCGTCGTCGACGACCAGACCCCTTCAGCTGAACTTCCAGGCAAGCAAAACCCCCTTGATCATCCAAATATCGCCTACTCTTTCTCTCTTATGCTTGCATTAGAATTGATTCTATTGTTAAAGTCGGGCCGGCTCCAAGAGAGCCCGCGAGAGAATAATATTAAAGACGGGTCGGCTCCAAGAGCACCCGCGAGTAATATTGTGGCCGAACGACAGGACAGGCAGAGACCACCTAGAAGAGAGGTGGGCCTGGTCCCTGGTCGGGTCCGTGTTTTACCAAGTCAGAGCGACAGGGATCCTGTTCGTCTCTACGAGCTACTAAAACACGCCTAATAGATTTGGGTATTTGATCTGAGTTAGCCACTGGCCTATACGCACTACCACCATGTGGGATAATGATTTAATGGGGCCCTCAATGTTGTATGTATCAGCCTAAAGCTCTGTCAGATGTCTAGTTCAGCATTGTGGGCATGTCGGGCCAGTGCCATCTAGGATGAGGTGGTGCTCGTCCCGACTCATCGCCTAACGACCTGGAGTGCAAAAGGCAATGGGCCCAAGACCCCTGAGCGCTTAGGATGTAGACCGGCGGGGACCTCTCTGTGGAGCCTAGGTAGGACTACATCGTGTCAATTACCCGAGGCCAGGCATTACACAGCAGGTGTGTCGAGCCAGATGTAATCGAGCATGTTGGCCAACAGTAGTGCACCCCTGCAGGGAAGTTATCTATTCGAATAGCCTTGTCCACGATAATAGGACGCTCGGAGTTGTCCTGATCTACTACAACTACTAATGGATACTGTTACAATGATAAACTGTTACTACTGCTCTCGGGATCACTTTCTCATAGGGTAGTCGAGAAAGGATCTCAGAGCATTGCTAGTATATACTTATTATTATATGTTGATGTGTCTTATTCTCTTCTGATGCTGCAAGATTGCTTCAAGATGCTAGTCTTCGATAAGCTAGGCCTTTCCCCCTTTATTCTGGCATTTTTGCAGTTTAGTCCAAAGATATAGCCCCATTCCTTTGATACCGAGGCATACTTAGTATAGTTCTGATGTAAGTCTTGCGAGTACTTTGGATGAGTACTCACGGTTGCTTTGCTACCTATTTTTCCATACTCGGTTGCTGCGATCAGACGACGGAGCCCAGGAGCAGGAGATCCCCGGAGGCAACTACTACTACTTTGAGCCGCTGACCAGGAGTAGTTCGTAGGCCCTAGGCAGGAGGCCTTCGCCTTTTTTATCAGTGTTGATGTTTGTGCTAGCCTTCTTAAGGCAAACTTGACTAACTATGGCTGTACTCAGATAATGATTGTTTGCATGACTTATGTATTTGGGTCCTCGCGACCCCCGGCTTGTAATATGAAGATTTATGTTTAAAGTTGTGTTTAGAGTTGTGTTGTGATATCTTCCCATGAGTCTCTGATCTCGATCATGCATGTTTGCGTGTATGATTAGTGCAAGGTCGAGAAGTGGCGTCGCAAGTTGGTATCAGAGCCGACTACCTGTAGGAAGCCCCATTTCGATTCCTTGGTCGAAGTTGAGTCTAGTCTCCAAAAACTGTTTTACTAACATGGCTGTGTGGCTTACGGGCCCATGTCGCCAATGGATGGGCTTAGGATCTTTTATTCCTCTTCCTTACTCTGGGACTCTAATCTCTCTTCTATTCGGGTTAAATATTTTGCTAACTCTAACATTAGGTTCTCGTAACTACTTCCTCCCAGAGAGCCCCTCATTCCAGATGATCGCTTGATTCACCAGAAGGTTCTGAAGATACTCTCGATGTTTTCCCGAGACCCTTGTGCCCACTGCTTTTGCAGTTCCCTACCACCGATAAATCACCATGGATAACTACACATCCTTGCCGTTTGTACCTTCATTCCCAGTTGCTCTTGTGTTTACAAGATACCCCGAAATACTCTCCGTTATTCTGAGAATCCATTGTGCCACTGCCTTGCAGTTCTCTCTGCATGAATACATACGACTAATTCCTCACACTTATCGGAGATTCATTCATCCCTAGTTGTTCATGTGCTTCACAAAATTCTTCGAAAGGCTAATCGATCTTCCGAAATCCTCTGCAGACTATTGCTCTTGAAATTCTTGCCTTCTTGCATTATGGTTAACTCCATATGCCTACTAATCTTCATTGACATCCCGTGTCATTGTAATTTTGAGTCCCTTGAGTCACTATGTTACAAATACTCACAATCATCAATTGATCCTTAGAAATTATCTTTTCAGCTCAGACGTCATTCGGACATGAGCTGATTTTTAAGCCAATCAAACCTTGACTGATTGTGCCTCTAAGTGTAACCAACTTACTCATATTTGATCAGAGCATCTGATTCTGATACACCGAACTGGAAATCATAATTCTTTTGTATTTGAGCATCGAATTATTCAGATGTTTCTATAATCTGATGCCTTTGTATTCTTTCTTCTTCTGGTTGAGTACCGATACTCATATCAGATCCTTTGTGGACAGCCAAATCCTTGGTTGGATTATTATCCGACAATGTCCTTCAATCAATAACCTTGTGAGTTCTTCTCCTGATACATAATGCCTTGATAAATTGTATCCTCCGCTCTTATCAACCATGCTCTGCTTCCGAGCTTGTGTCATTTACTCTTGAAGTTTGTGGGATATGTTCCTAAGATGCCCCGATGGGTTGAACCTATGCCTTCCCTAATCTGTGTGAACCCGAAAGTTTTCACGGGACATATTATACTGGTGTTTCACAAGATAAAATTCCAACACCACAACTTTCTTCGAAAACGAGAAGTGAATGAAGGGTTATGCATTGAAGAAGTGGGAGTCGACCTTGAACCTTTGTGTTCATGCCCATGGACATGATGTAGACCCTATCACGGAAGCTTCCTGTAAAAAAATATTCATTCATTTGTATAATTCTTCCAGTTCCCTTAACTTGATTCATGCAGCTATGGTTCTAACCTTGCTGACCCCATTTGGTAACTCCATTCTCGTGCCTCGTCTATTTTCGACAAGGTTAAAGTATCTGCTTTCCGCAGATCAACGATTTAGTTCAGCTTCTATCCTATTCTACCTTCGAGTATTACCCTCTGGTATCTCGAGGATATCGTGCCATTGCATTACCTCTTATGAATTCTTGTTGGAATAATCCTTCTCACCGTGCTAGTCACTCCGTAGTTTTGCATTGTCTGTCACTCGAGAGCTCTGACAAGTAACTTGAATCCACACTGTGATTCAGTACTCCTAGTAATTTGTTGCTGGAAAATTTGAACTCAATCTTGTCATTCCTAGCCTGCCGACTACATTCTTATCATGCTACCTTTGACCGTGTTACCTCGTCCTTCTGTGGTGCACGAATTCTTCAGACCGTGAGCAAAGCTTACGTCGAGTGTTCAACATTTTGTTGTTGACCTTGAAAAGAAACTCGATTCCGAGCTTGCACCATATCTGATGTTACCATATCTTTCCACTTTGACATTCCTTTGTTGGATGCCGTTTCTATTCGATTGCATCCTCTTGAAACCTCTCGACAAAATGTATCGGGATCATCGGTAACCTTTTTGACTTCTTCTGAGATGTCAATTGAATTCTGGTGAGAAATACCAACCTTACCCCTCGATGATTGGTGTTATCATCGACAACATCCTTCACTTCTTGCCAACACAGCCTTAGTCATGTTGTGGTTATACCTTGGGTTCCTCACTATTCCTGACATTGTTCCTTGAGTATTTCCTATGATCCTCAAACCCAGCCTTTGTTTAAACACCATATCATTGCTACCCTGAAGCATTACTGTGGTACTCCGAACATCAGCAAGAACATTGGAAGCGCAATGCTAAATGTTTCTTGACCGATTATCCAAACACCGTTGTATGGGTAAACATCGTGATTCTCCTTGCCCCTTTTGTCTAAAGGGTTAAGTACTTGATGTCCTATCATGTATATCGTGCTCTACCTGTCCTTGGGAAAGGATATGCTCCTAAAATCTTGTGTGTAAACACATTTTCCCTTCCATTGGTTTGTTTAATCAATTAATCACATTTTCCTTTCCATTGGTCTGTTAACCTCTCAGATAATCTATATGATCTAAGCAGTGATGATTCCCTGTTTATAAAAACACCTTGATGTACAACTGTGTCAGTGAGACCCTGTTACTATTGTTGTTGACATTCCGGTAACCACCGATGGATGAGAACCTTTCCTTTTGGTCCGCCTCGCATTGCAAGCAGGAAAAATGGTTCACTTCGTCCCCCGCCCTTGGTACCGACGATGTTGCCAACGTAGCTGACAAGCTGTTCTCTGACATGCCTTGCTATCGTGACCATGCAAGATGTCACCGTCCTTCCTACTTTTAATACACACTAACCATAGTTCCACAGGATCGAAACCTGACTCTCCTGTACATCCCTGTTTCCAACATTATTCCACGCGCTTGGCCTCCTATGTAATTCACGAGCTACCTTCCTAGAGATGTTTCAATTCTGGTATCAGACGCAGTACCTATACCGTTGCTCTGAACCCTTTTCATCATCTGTCATGGGCATCGAATGCTTGCCCACCCGCTTGAAACTTCTCATGCCTTCTTTTATTTCTCTCGATGTATTTTCCTGAGTTTTAACTCGAGAGATACTTTATACCTTCATCCCCTAAGATAATCACTGGATGTCAATCCTTCTAGACATCCGTCCTTATATAGTTCTCCCTTGTAACCTTTGCGTAAGTACGATGAAGATTCTGAAGGAAGGACGACAACTTCGTTGCGAAGCAATGATATGGAGTAATGAAGACATCAACAAAAATGATCAACCTCTTTGAGAAGGGCAACGGGAACAAGAAGATTCATTAGAATTTTGAAACCAAACATTTTCCCCCTTACTCTGCCTCTTAATTCTCGGGACGAGAATTTCTTTAAGTGGAGGAGAGTTGTGACATCCCTAGTTTACTAAACCCTAATCATGCTAATTAGTCATGCCAAGTCATCATCATTATAACCTAAGAAATGCAGTTAAGAAATAATTCAACCCAAATTCAATATTCAAATAACAAGTGAAATTAGAAAATCTTCAAACATGCAAACAAAAATGTTCATAATATTGCAAATAATCCCGAAGCTATTATAAAAATAAAAACCAACATTGTTTGAATACCCAATTTGACTCTAGCAACCAAAGCAGTGGACCAGCAGCATTATATTAAGCCATTTCAATTTAATTAAATAGTTAAACTACTCACAATAAATTGAGACTTCTTGTACTAGCTCAAAATGTTGCCTAATATTTATGTGTCAAATTTCATAGCCAACTAAATTCATTTAGTATTAAAAAGAAATGCAAAACTGAGGCTAGAAAACAAAACAGAAAAGAAAAGGGGAAAAGAAGGAAGCCCACTGTGCTGCTGGGCCTAAGTGGCACAGGCGCCAGTCCGGCCCACCTCCCCGCGTCGTCTCCCTCCTCGCGCTGCTGTCGCTCGCAAAGCGCGCGCGCGCCCTGGGCCCTCCCCTCGCACGCGCTCGATAGCGCGCGGCTGCAGCTCTGCGGTGGCCTACTAGGCCTCCCTCAACGCTCTCTCCCTCCCCTGAAACCCTAACCCCTCACTTCTCCCCTCGCGCCCTCTCCCTTTCAGTTTCTCTCACCCGACACCGTCGTCACCATGGCCTCCACCATCCACGCAGCCAACGACCTCCCCGCCGCCTAGGATTGCGCCAGGAGCACCGCCATCGTCGGCTACTTCCTCTCCGTCCACGAGAACGAGCCCGGAGCCCCTGGAGCGCGTGGATCGGGCAGCTTCATCGCCTTCGGCCACTGTCATCCTTCCCCGATTGCTGCCGCTACGGTGCCTCTCGGGCTTCCTCGTCTGCGCCATTGCACTCACCGTGAGCTTCTCCCCCGAACCCCCACTTTCCCTCTTCGATTCATCGCCGTTTGCCGTCTCCCATAGCTCGCCGCCGCTCCGGCCGCCACTGCTCGTCGTTGCAGTGCTCCGCTCCGGCCATCCTAGCTCGTGCCGATGCCGCAGATCGACGCGGCGTTGTGCCCTCGTTCGAACGCACCACTCCGTCGTCCAAATGGTCGCCGGAGGCCGTTTTCCGGCCACGTCCGAGCCGCGCCGCCGTTCAAATGGTCGCCGCCGGCGCGCCACCATATTTGAATGCCGGCGGGACCCACCGGCCGGTGAGTTAGCACTAACCCGGCCCTAATAGTCATTGACATGTCGGGCGGATACTGTAGCAATTAGAATTAAAATTAACTAACCTATTAACTACTGTGTCACTGACACCGGGCCCCACCCCCACTAATGACCTAATTAGATTAGCTTAATTCAGTTAACTGCTAATAGTCACTGACCACTGGGTCCCATTGGACCCAGTTGACCCAGTCAAACTACTGACTGGGCAGGCCCAGTCAATGACAGGTGGGACCCACTGGTCCAGTTGACCAGTCAACGGTCACAGTTGACTGCTGACTGGGCAGTCAACTGGGACCCACCTGTCAGCCACATAAGCACATTTTTGGGTACACTTCTGTGTACCCATAGCAATTAATACTTAAATAATTTCGAATTAAATTAATTCCAGAAATTCAGAATATTGTTTAAACTTCAAAAATTAATAGAAAATAAACCGTAACTCGGATGAAAATAATTTATATATGAAAAATGAATAGAAAAATGAGACAAACTTGAATACGCTATCCACATACCTGTCAGATGCCCCCAGCACTGTAAACATGGAACCTTCCCCTCCGGTTCATCTGTCTGACAGACATCCGAAACCGGGAAAATGTTACAGTTAATTTCCCGTTTTCGTCTGCCACGTGTAGCACTACGTTAGGTCACCCCCAGCACAGCATATTGCCATGCCATGCATTTGTGTTGCATATTGTTTGCATTGTATTTATTGTTTGTTCCCCCTTCTTCTCTCCCGATAGACCCCGAGACTGCCGACGTCACTGTTGAGTACGACTACGTTTGTAACACCCCTGTGTAATAAGGCACTGTGACTTTTTGTTAATCATGCCAGGTCATCATCATTTGCAATGCTTGATCATAGTGGTTAAACACTTCATTTCAAATTCCTTCTCAGAATTCAATTCAAATTCAAGTGAAATTTGAAGTTGCTCAAATATTGCTGGAAAAATGTTCATCTTCTAACAAATATTCCAAAACAAATGTTGTTAAGGAAAACAACATCACCATCAACCACAATTTGTGCTAGAGCATTTAAACAGTGCAAAACAGCACATTAAATGCCATATTCATTTTTGAAAAATCCAAATGGATTCCAAATTTGCCCAAACTTTTTGTGGCAGTGCAGAATATTGCAAAGTATTATAGTGGATCAATTTCACAAAATGCAATATGGCAGCCGATTTATTTTTCTAATCTACTGTAAAAAGATAAGACAGAAGAGAATTAGAGAAATAGAAAAGGGCCACTGTGCACCGGGCCAAAGTGCACAGTGCCCATGGCCTGGCCCAACCGGCCCCTTCTCCCTTCCCTCTCTCTCCCTCACCGTGTCATACCCGCCGTGGCCGAGCGCGCGCTCGCCGGTCAGCGGTCGACACCGCGACGCTATAGCGCCGGCGAGGGGATAAGAACATCCCCCTCAGCCTCCCCGTCGTCCTCATCCACTTCCCCCTCTCTCTCTCTCTCTCTCTCTCTCTCTCTCTCGCTCCACCGACGCCCGAGCGCATCCGCCACCACACGCCGTCGTCCTTGCGGCCACCGTCACTGCCTCATCTCGCCGCTATGCCGTAGCGCTCCGCCGTGGAACGCTACGCCGTCCGGTGCCCTCCGTTGGAGCTGGGAGGCACCGTAGCACCGGACCCCCTTCGTCCCCATCTCCGACCGCCGCTGATCCCCTCCGACTCCTGCCACCCTCTTTTGCTACTAAACTGACCACAGGCCACCGTGAGCCACTGCAGTGAGCTCCAATCCTTCCTCTCCCTTCTCACTCGTCGCTGATTAGCCACCCAAGGGTGTCGTTCCCCTCGTGCCAGAGCTCGTCTCTGCCGACCACATCGCCGGCGTGGCCCCAGTGACCAAATGGTCACGTAACCATGCTAGTCGTCTTCGCCACAACAAGTAGAGCCCCGCTAGCTGCTTCGTTCGCCCATTTGCACACCGCAGCACCGATTCCGCCACCACCCGAACTCCGGCCGCTGCCTGCGAGCTCGCCGGCGATGTTTCCGGCCACCTCAGCTCCGGCCGCTACTTCCATTCGACGCGGCATGTTCCTCCCGTTCGAACGCAAGTGACCGCGGGCGAAAAGACGCACCGTAGCGCATTTCCGATCGACTCCGGCGAAGTGGCCGCCGCGGGAAGCTCGCGAAGCCGTTCCGGCGTCGCCGCCGACGTGGCCAACCGGGCCCCACCTCAGAGCCACTAACGCTGGGCCCCACGGGCCCCAGTTGACCCAGTTAACTGGGTCAACTGCTGACTGGGCACCATGGTCCACTGACATGCGGGCCCCACTCACTTAATTACATTTTATAATTAAAACATAATTAGTTAATTAATTAGACACTAACATGTGGGGCCCAACCACTAATTAACTCTGTTTAATTAAAATAAACTGCTGTTAGCCCCACTGTCTATGACAGGTGAGACCCACTGGTCAGTTTGACTAGTCAGCGAGTCTGTTGACTGCTGACATCACCCCCATGTCATGCTGACATCATATTCTATTTCTGGTAGTTCCTGTTAATTTAAATAATTCCAGAAAATGCTAAAATCTTTGGAAAATCATAGAAATTAAAACGTAGCTCAGATCGAAAAACTTTATATATGAAAAATGATCAGAAAAACGAGACGAATCCGAATATCCGGTCAAAATGCTTGACCATCACTCCTATCTACCTGAACAAGGAACCTTCCCCTCCATTCCAGTGTACCGAAATCGACCTAAACGCTGGGAAAATATCTCCCGGCTCGTTTGCGACATCTAGCATTGCATTAGGTCACCACCAATACTACATACCACTATGCCATGCATCTGTGTTGCATTCATCTACCTTTTATTTATTGTTTCCTCCCCCTCTTCTATTCCGATAGCCCCCAAGACCGACGCTGCTCAAGAGATCGACGACACTACTGACGACCCCTCCTTTGCCGCAGAGCTGCCAGGAAAGCAACCCTCCTTGACGCATGCCTATATCACCTATTCTCTCTCTCTCCTACTTGCATTAGAAGTTGCTGCTGCTACTGCTTATCCTATTTCTGATGCATAGCCTGTTTTTGTAACTGTTGTTGATACCTGCCTGGTATCCAAACTACTTAGAATAGGACGGATGGAAATCATCTATGACCCCCTTCATTGTTGCTGTTGCGCCGCTTTAGCTTCTGAGTTCCACATATCACCTCACACACCTAAGTTGCTCGACACTGCAGAGCTAATATCGAGTGCCGAGGGTGATACCTCCTATCTCACTCCTGCTGTTGACTCTGTAAATCGCTAGTCAGATGTGGATTACCGAGGGTGATTCCTCTTCCCCACCTCCGATGAAGCTTTTGTCGTGCACCCCGCAAGTGTGAATGCCGCCGAGGGTGATTCCTCTGGTTTCACCTTAACGGGATTGTCGAGTGGGAATCCATCGAGGGTGATTCCTCGGCTTCCTTCTTGATGCGGTAGACACACGGTTGCCTTTACTATACTGTTGTTACTAATTAAACTGGATAAAGTCAGGTCAGCCCTGAGGGGTACCCGCACGAGCATATGATGGGAGTGATGTGGAGACGGGTTGACCTGGAGAGTACCCGCGAGATAATTACGAGGCGTGGCCGGGCATTCTTAGCCCTTGCCGCAAGTCCTCGAGACGGGGCGACGGGGTCACATCGATCGTGAGTCTCTGCTCGTTACCGCGCACTCCCAATGCCCTAACGATTTGGATATTTGATCCGAGTAGGCCTTTGGCCTGTTCCGCACTAACCATCACACGGGAATAAATATGGGTACTCTGCATCGTATGCATCAGCCGAAGCTCTCTAGACGTTAGCGACTGAGCGGCACACGCTGGATTGGACTGGTTAAGCCCGCGCTTGTATTAAGGGGGCTAGGTCTGCTTCCGGCCGCCTGACGCAACGTGCAGGAGTGCGCAGGGCGATGGCCCAAGCCCCTGTGCGCATAGGTTAGTCCAGCGTGCTGACCTCTCTTTTGAGCCTAGGTAGGGCTGCGGCGTGTCGTTTTAGCCGAGGCCGGGCAGGAGCCAGAAAAGTGTGTCTGGCCAGAGTTAATCGAGCGTGGTGGGTAAGTTGGTGCACCCCTGCAGGGAAGAATACATCTATTCAAATAGCCGGATCCTCGGTAACGGACGCTCGGAGTTGTATCCCGATCGATACAACTAGAACAGGATACTTGAGATGAGATATGAATATGATGGCTCCGGGATTGCTTTCTCGTAGGGAGTCGAGAAAGGAACTCTGGGCGAGGTTGGCGTTTACTACTACTACTTTATGTTGTACTAATCTGCACTCTTCTAATGCTGCAAGACCACTGAAGATGTTAGCCTTCGATAGGACTAGGCCTTCTCTCTATTCTGGCATTTCTACAGTCTAGTCCACTGATGCAGCCTTCCTTTGATAATGTTGCATACTTAGAATAGATCTGATGTAAGTCTTGCTGAGTACTTTGGATGAGTACTCATAGTTGCTTTGCTTCCCTTTTTCCCCATACCCGAATGATGTGACTAGACGATGGAGCCCCGGAGCCAGCTGCCCCTGCTGACGACTATGGCTACTACTACTACCCCGCTGGCGAGTACTACTACGAGGAGCCCACCGACAACTAGGAGTAGTTCAGGAGGCACCCTGGCAGGAGGCCTGCGCCTTTCGATCTAGTGTTTTATTTTGCCCCGCCTTCTTAAAGGCCTATCTGTTTAACTTATATCTGTACTCAGATATCTAATGCTTCCGATGATGCTTGTATGATGTCAAGCTTATGTATTCGAGCCCTCGAGGCCCTGGCTTGTAATATAAAGCTTGTATGACTTTTATCTGTGTTTAGAGTTGTGTTGTGATATCTTCAAGTGAGTCCTTAGGCTTGATCATGTGCATTTGCGTGTATGATTAGTGCACGATTAAGTCGGGGGCGTCACAAGTTGGTATCAGAGCCGACTGCCTGTAGGATCCCCCTTTCCAACTCCTTGGCCGAAGTTGAGTCTAGTCTTTGGAAAACTGTTTTACTAACATGGCTGTGTGGCTTATGGGCCCACGTCGCTAATTGGGTGGTATTAGGATCTTTTATTCCTCGTCTATACTCTCGGACTCTGATCTATCTTCTATTTGGGTTAAGTATTTTACTAACTCTAACATTAGGTTCTCGTGATCACATTCAATCGGAGAGCTGGACTATCTACAATTGATTCTTTGAAAGTGCAATACATGCTACTTATTCTGTCATTTGATTTCCTGAACTCTGCTTTTTCAGATGCGACCTGCAGTACAGATCGTCCGTCAGACTATGGCGGAGGATGCGACTGGGTTCCCGGCCATTCTGGTCGACCTTCTAACCATTCTGAGATACCGCTGGTATCCTCAGTACACTGTTTACGAGGATTTCCGTGAGTTTAACCAGGAGCAGTACTGCGCCAGGGTGATTATCTTTGATCGGCAGAATCGCGCCCCCACTGAGTTGTACACCTTCTAGGGTTTTAGAGTGACTGTCGAGATGGTAGTCCATGAGGTTGCCTTTATCGCGATCACCCACCTTCGCAGGGAGTACCCCCGCTTGGAGGACACCGGATTCACATACATTCTGTATGCTCCAGCTGGGGATGACACTCGATTCTACACTGCTGTCTGTACCCCCTACGTGAGTCGCCGTTACGATCCTCAATTCTTGGTTCGTTACCTTGAGGCTATGGATCGCACTGCCCAAGCTCTTGCTGTCGAGTTGTACACCACTCGTCTTCGTCTCTATGATGCTTTGACGCAGCTGATGCCAGCAGTTGTCATGGGGATACATCCTGAGCACATTCTCCACCCGAGTAGGACAGAGATGCCACCAGGGGTTGATTGGCCTGCTGTTGGAGGTACTACCCCTGCCCGTGGACCTCTTATTCTGGACCATGACCGGCGCCTGCATCAGAGTGTTCATGGAGCGTAGGACTATTCTCTCGAGAGTAGGGCTCTCCATCTTCTCCGACAGCTTGCTGATTACAGAGGTTTTCCCTTATGTTGATGTAGCATATCGCTATGTCGCGTTGTTGTATCCCTCCGCCGCGTGCCTGTGTGCCTCCTAGTTGTCTAGCTTACCTTTATCCTGTTGTAACGCTGGTCTGTAACCGAACCTATGTATGAATCTATATGTCATGTTGACTATGATGTTGTATCTACTGCACTTCCTTTTTGCTGTGCATGATTACTTCATGAATGATTCCATACAATGCCTATGCTTGATGCTAAACTACCCCTGTTGAATTTAGCAGGATGGGTGAAAATAATCCACCACCGCCCGACTATATGGCTGCTATGATGCAATAGTTCAAATTGCATCGCCAGTTTATGCAAGGTGTGATAGACCAGTTTCCTTGCCCCAATGCCAACCCGCAGCCTGCCACAATCACCTTGCAAGAGTTCGTGCGCCTCAACCCAATCATCTTCCACAACTCAATCAATCTGCTAGATGCTGATGATTGGCTTTGTGACATCTTCTACGAGATGGAGTCAGCAGCTCTTGCCCCTGCCAGCTATGTCACCTTTGCTTCCTACTTCCTGAAGGGACCCGCAGCACAATGGTGGGACACTCACAGACAGACCTTACCTCCAGGAAATGTCATCACCTGGGTGGAATTCAAGGCTGCCTTTCGTGCCGCTATATTCCTCAGGGAGTTATGGACCGGAAGAAGACGGAGTTCTGTAACCTCACTCAGGGAAGTAAGACCTTAGAAGCTTATCAGCGGGAGTTCCTTGAACTATCTCGCTATGCTAAGGAAGATATTGCTACTGATGCCCGCAGACAGGAGAAGGTCTGTGACGGACTTAGTCCAGACATCCAGTTAGCCCTACTCGTCCAAGACTTTGCCGACTTTGCCACCCTGGTGAACAATGCTATTCAGGTCGAGACTGGGTTGAAGAAGCACAAGGACGCGCTCAAATGCACCCATGAAGCGGGCTCATCTTCGGGCTCGTCTTCACAGAAGCGCCGCATTTGGATCCCTCAGAGCAGGTACCGTCCCGCCGCTCCTTTTTACAGGCCTGCTTATGCTGCACCTCATCTGCCCCCTCCACCACCAAGATATCCTCTTCGAGCTGCACCACCCCGAGCTCCTGCAATCCGCCTAGAGAGTGGACTCTGCTTCAAGTGTGGCCATCCAGGTCACCGTGCCAGAGACTGTTCCCAGAGACAGAATCAGCTAGTGCTTCCTCCTGGTGGCCGTGGAAATGGTCGTGGAATTATTCAGCACTGCAACAACAATGCCAGGACTTCTTATGGTCGTGGTCAGGCTTATCATGTCAATATGAGTGAAGACCCAGACCAACCAGCTACAGTAATGGGTACACTACCTGTTAATTCAGTTTCAGCTTCTGTTTTATTTGATTCAGGAGCATCACATTCATTCATGTCAGAACATTTCGCACTCATGCATGACGGTAGATGTGAAGCGCTACACCATCCTTTAATGGCAAACTCTTTCGCGGGTTAATGCCGATCCTTCGTGTTCAACCCCGATGTCATCATTGATATTGAAGGGTTGGAGTTCCGCGCTTCTCCCATTATACTGAAGTCTTCCCCGATTGATCTTATTCTGGGAATGGATTGGTTGAAGGCTCACTGTGCATCGATCAATTGTGCCACTAAAGTTGTACATCTTCTGCACCCATCAGATGAGCTAGTAAATTACCGTGCTCATATCACGCAAAATGCCGAGGCTCAAATATATGCCTTGAATGCATTGAACACTTCCTCGCTTGAGGGGATCGAGAACATTCCAGTCGTCTGTGACTTCCATGATGTCTTTCCAGAAGAACTTCCAGGAGTACCCCCTGTTAGAGACGTCGAATTTGTTATCGACTTGAAACCAGGCACAACTCCTATTGTGAAGCGTCCTTATAAGATGCCTTCGCATGAACTTCTTGAGCTTAAGGAGGAAATCGACAAATCACTCCGCAAAGGCTTCATTCGTCCTAGTTCCTCTGCCAGGGGAGCACCGTCTCTCTTTGTCAAGAAGAAAGATGGTACGAATAGGATGGTCCAAGATTACCGTCCTATCAACCAGGCAACAATTCAGAATAAATATCCGCTTCCTTGGATCAATGACCTGTATGATCAACTTGCTGGTTCATCAGTATTCTCTAAACTCAACTTGAGGTTGGGTTATCATCAGATCCGCGTCCGCGAAGAGGATATTCCGAAGACTGCCTTTGTTACTCGATATGGCTCTTATGAGTACACTATTATGTCATTTGTCTTAACTAATGCTCCAGCTACGTTCTCTCGCCTGATGAATTACCTCTTCATGGATTACCTCGACAAGTTCGTCATGGTTTATCTGGATGATATTCTGGTATATTCGAAGAACAAGGAAGAACATGCTGAACACCTTCGTCTTGTTCTGGAAAAGCTTCGAGAACACCAGCTGTATGACAAATACTCCAAATGTGAATTCTGGCTTTCTGAAGTAACCTACCATGGTCATGTGATTTCCAAGGATGGCTTTGCTGTTAACCCAGAGCGAGTTCAGGCTATTCTTGATTGGACTCCTCCAAAGAACATCAAGCAAGTGAGAAGTTTTCTCGGTCTCGCAAGCTATTACCGTCGATTTATCGAGAACTTTTCTAAGATCACCAAGCCCCTGACTAATCTACTTCACAAAGGCGTTAAGTTCGAGTGAACAAACAAATGTCAGGAGAGCTTCCAGACCCTCAAGGACAAGCTGACCTCTGCTCCAGTGCTTGCTCCTCCGGATTCTCGCAAGGACTTTGTGATATATTGTGACTCCTCTCGTCAAGGATTAGGCTATGTCCTAATGCAAGAGCGAAGAGTAATTGCTTATGCTTCGCGTCAATTGTGTCCGCATGAAGAAAACTATCCAGTGCATGATCTTGAACTTGCTGCAGTGATCTATGCATTGAAGCTGTGGTGACATTACCTTCTCGGTAATCGATGTGAGATATATACTGATCATCAGAGTCGGAAGTATTTATTTACTCAGCCGGATCTTAATCTCCATCAACAGCGATGGTTGGAAACTATTACGGACTATGACTATGGTATTTCTTATACCCCATGCAAGGCTAATGTGATGGCCGATGCCTTGAGCCGCAAGTCCTACTATAACAACCTCATGGTTAAGCGAGCTCAACCTCATCTTTATGAAGAACTGCGCAAGCTAAACTTACGTATTGCTCCACAGGGTTCTCTTAATAACCTTGTTATATAGCCAGATCTTGAGAATGCTGTTAAGCAAGCGCAAGCTAAAGATGCTGAAGTTGATCTAATGAGGAAAGATCTTCACCTTGAGAAGTACAGGGATTTCTCACTGTCTGAAGACGGAACCTTGTATTTCAGAGACCGCATTTTGGTACCTCGCTTCGAGCTTATGACTGACAAGGTCATGAAGGACGCACATGATACACCGCTGTCTATTAATTCGGGTAGCACCAAGATGTATCGTGATCTTCGTCAAAGGTTCTGGTGGTCTAAAATGAAGCAAGATATTGCGTGATGTGTTGCTGAATGTGATGATTGTCGTCGCGTTAAGGCAGAGCATCAGAAGTCTGCTGGAATTCTGCAACCGCTTCGTATTCCTTTATGGAAATGGTATAAGGTTCAAATGGATTTCATTACTGGTCTTCCCAAGTCACAGAAAGGTCACGATGCTATTCTTGTCGTCGTTGACCAGCTTTCCAAAGTTGCACACTTTCTGCCTGTCAAGGAGACGATCACTGCTAGTCAGTTAGCAGAGTTATATATCTCCAGAATTGTTTCACTCCACGTTATTCTGAAAGATATCAGTTTGGACCGTGGTGGCCTTTTCACCTCAAAGTTCGAGGAAAGTTTCCAAGAAGCTATGGGAACTCATATCACCTGGAGTTCAGTTTATCACCCCTAGTCCCAAGGCCAAGTCGAGCGACTGAACCAAGTGCTTGAAGACATGCTTCGGGCTTGTGTTATATCTTTCGGCAAGAAGTGGGAAGAATCTCTCCCGTATGCCGAATTCTCTTATAACAACAGCTATCAAGCCAGCTTGAAGATGGCCCCCTTCGAAGTACTTTATGGATGTAACTGTCAAACCCCTCTGAATTGGTCAGAAACTAGGGAACGACCGCTCGTGGGTCCGAATATTATCCAACACGCCGAAGAGCAAGTCCGTATTGTCCGAGAAAATCTCAAGGCGGCTCAGGACCGCCAGAAGAGCAACTACAATCGCAAACAATGGGGTTTGACTTATCAACCTGGTGATCAAGCTTATCTGCGTGTCACTCTTATGAAGGGCACTCACCGCTTCAGAATTAAGGGCAAGTTAGCTCCACGCTACATTGGTCCCTTCCGCATTGTTGCTAGACGTGATCAGGTGGCTTATAAACTGGAGTTGCCGCCGCAATTCTCTCATATCCACGACATCTTCCATGTGCCGCAACTTCGTCGTTGCTTCAAGGAATCTCCGCACCGATTAGTGCATCATGAATTGCTCGAATTATAAGATGATCTATCTTATAAGGAGCATCTGATCCGCATTCTCGATCACGCTGAACGTCAGACCCGTCAGAAGATGACCAAGTTCCTCAAAGTGCAGTGGTCGAATCATACTGAAGATGAAGCCACTTGGGAACGCGAGGATCATCTTCGGGAGGAATACCCCGACCTCTTTTCTTCTACCTCCTGAATTCTCGGGGCGAGAATTTCTTTTAGAGGAGGAGAATTGTAACACCCCTGTGTAATAAGGCACTGTGAATTTTTGTTAATCATGCCAAGTCATCATCATTTGCAATGCTTGATCACAGTGGTTAAACACTTCATTTCAAATTCCTTCTCAGAATTCAATTCAAATTCAACTGAAATTTGAAGTTCCTCAAATATTGCTAGAAAAATGTTCATCTTCTAGCAAATATTCCAAAACAAACTGTTGTTAAGGAAAACAGCATCACCATCAACCACAATTTGGGCTAGAGCATTTAAACAGTGCCAAAACAGCACATTAAATGCAATATTCATTTTTGAAAAATCCAAATGGATTCCAAAATTGCCCAAACTTTTTGTGGCAGTGCAGAATATTGCAAAGTATTATTGTGGATCAATTTCACATTTCACAAAATGCAATATGGCAGCCCATTTATTTTTCTAGTCTTCTGTAAAAAGATAAGACAGAAGAGAATTAGAGAAATAGAAAACGCCCACTGTGCACCGGGCCAAAGTGCCGGCCCCTTCTCCCTCCTCTCTCTCTCTCTCTCTCTCTCTCTCTCTCTCTCTCTCCCTCGTCGTGTTGTGCCCGTCGTGGCCGAGCGCGCGCTCGCCGGCCAGCGGTCGACACCGCGACGCTACAGCGCCGGCGAGGGGATAAGAACATCCCCCTCAGCCTCCCCGTCGTCCTCATCCACTTCCCCTCTCTCTCGCTCGCTCTCTCGCTTGCTCCACCGACGCCCGAGCACATCCGCCGCCGCACGCCGTCGTCCTCGCGGCCACCATCACTGCCTCATCTCGCCGCTATGCCGTAGTGCTCCGCCGTGGAACGCTACGCCATCCGGTGTCCTCCGTTGGAGCTGGGAGGCACCGTAGCACCGGACCCCCTTCATCCCCATCTCCGACCGCCACTGATCCCCTCCGACTCCGGCGACCCTCTGCTGCTACTAAACTGACCACAGGCCACCATGAGCCGCTGCGGTGAGCTCCACTCATTCCTCTCCCTTTCTCACTCATCGCTGATTAGCCACACGAGGGTGTCGTTCCCCTCATGCCCGAGCTCGTCTCCGCCGAGCTCGTCACCGGCATGGCCCCGGTGACCAAATGGTCACGTAACCGTGCTAGTCATCTTCGCCACAACGAGTAGAGCCCCACTAGCTGCTTCGTTCGTCCATTTGCGCACCGCAGCACCGATTCTACCACCACCCGAACTCCGGCCACCGCCTGCGAGCTCGCCGGCGACGTTTCCGGCCACCTTAGCTCTGGCCGCTACTCCCATTCGACGCGGCATGTTCCTCCCATTCGAACACAAGTGACCGCGCGCAAAAAGACGCACCGTAGCGCATTTTCGATCGACTCCGGCGAAGTGGCCGCCACGGGAGGCTCGCCGGAGCCGTTCCAGCGCCGCCGCCGACGTGGTCAGCCGGGCCCCACCTCAGAGGCACTGACGCTGGGCCCCACGGGCCCCAGTTGACCCAGTTGACTGGGTCAACTGCTGACTGGGCACCGTGGCCCACTGACATGCGGGCCCCACTCACTTAATTATGTTTTTATAATTAAAACATAATTAGTTAATTAATTAGACACTGACATGTGGGGCCCAACCACTAATTAACTCTGTTTAATTAAAATAAACTGCTGTTAGCCCCACTGTCTATGACAGGTGGGACCCACTGGTCAGTTTGACCAGTCAGCGAGTCTGTTGACTGCTGATGTCACCCCCATGTCATGCTGATGTCATATTTTATTTCTGGAAATTCCTGTTAATTTAAATAATTCCAGAAAATGCTAAAATCTTTGGAAAATCATAGAAATTAAAACGTAGGTCAGATCGAAAAACTTTATATATGAAAAATGATCAGAAAAACAAGACGAATCCGAATATGCGGTCAAAATGCTTGACCATCACTCCTATCTACCTGAACAAGGAACCTTCCCCTCCGTTTCAGTGTACCAAAATCGACCAAAACGCCAGGAAATTATCTCAGATATTTTCCTGCCTCGTCTGCGACATGTAGCATTGCATTATGTCACCACCAACACTGCATACCACCATGCCATGCATCTGTGTTGCATTCATCTGCCTTTTATTTATTGTTTCCTCCCCCTCTTATATTCTTATAGCCCCCGAGACCGACGCCGCTCAGGAGATCGACGACACTACTGACGACCCCCCCTTTGCCGCAGAGCTTCCAGGCAAGCAACCCCCCTTGACGTGTGCCTATATCACCTATTCTCTCTCTCCTGCTTGCATTAGAAGTTGCTGCTGCTACTGCTTATCCTATTTCTAATGCATAGCCTATTTTTGTAACTGTTGTTGATACCTGCCTGATATCCAAACTGCTTAGAATAGGACGGATGGAAATCATCTGTGACCCCCTTCATTGTTGCTGTTGCCCCGCTTTAGCTTCTGAGTTCCACACATCACCTCACACCCCTAAGTTGCTCGACACTGCAGAGCTAATATAGAGCGCCGAGGGTGATACCTCTTATCTCACTCCTACTGTTGACTCTGTAGAATCGCTAGTCAGATGTGGATTACCGAGGGTGATTCCTCTTCCCCACCTCCGACGAAGCTTTTGTCGTGCACCCCACAAGTGTGAATGCCGCCGAGGGTGATTCCTCCGGTTTCACCTTAATGGGATTGTCGAGTGGGAATCCATCGAGGGTGATTCCTCGGATTCCTTCTTGATGCGGTAGACACACGGTTGCCTTTACTATACTGTTGTTACTGATTAAACTGGATAAAGTAGGGTCGGCCCTGAGGGGTACCCGCGTGAGCATATGATGCAAGTGATGTGGAGATGGGTTGACCTCGAGGGTACCCGCGAGATAATTACGAGGTGCGGCCGGGCATTCTTAACCCTTGCCGCAAGTCCTCGAGACGGGGCGATGGGGTCACATCGATCATGAGTCTCTGCTCGTTACCACGCGCTCCCAATACACTAACGATTTGGATATTTGATCCGAGTAGGCCTTTGGCCTATTCCGCACTAACCATCACGCGGGAATAAATATGGGTACTCTGCGTCGTATGCATCAGCCGAAGCTCTCTAGACGTCAGCGACTGAGTGGCGCATGCCGCATTGGACTGGTTAAGCCCGCGCTTGTATTAAGGGGGCTAGGTCTGCTTCCGGCCGCCTGACGCAACGTGCAGGAGTGCGCAGGGCGATGGCCCAAGACCCCTGTGGGCATAGGTTAGTCCGGCGTGCTGAGCTCTCTTTTGAGCCTAGGTAGCGCTGCGGCATGTCATTTTAGCCGAAGCCGGGCAGGACCCAGAAAAGTGTGTCCAGCCGGAGTTAATCGAGCGTGGTGGGTAAGTTGGTGCACCCCTGTAGGGAAGAATACATCTATTGGAATAGCCGGATCCTCAGTAACGGACGATCGGAGTTGTATCCCGATGGATACAACTAGAACTGGATACTTGAGATGAGATATGAATATGATGGCTCCGGGATTGCTTACTCGCAGGGAGTCGAGAAAGGATCTCTGGGCGAGGTTGATGTTTACTACTACCACTTTATATTGTACTAATCTGCACTCTTCTAATGCTGCAAGACCACTAAAGATACTAGTCTTCGATAGGACTAGGCCTTCTCTCTATTCTGGCATTTCTGCAGTCTAGTCCACTGATACAGCCTTCCTTTGATAATGTTGCATACTTAGAATAGATCTGATGTAAGTCTTGCTGAGTACTTTGGATGAGTACTCACGGTTGCTTTGCTTCCCTTTTGCCCCATACCCGAATGATGTGACCAGACGACGCAACCCCGGAGCCAGCTGCCCCTGCTGACCACTACGGCTACTACTACTACCCCGCTGGCGAGTACTACTACGAGGATCCCTCCGACGACCAGGACTAGTTCAGGAGGCACCCAGGTAGGAGGCCTGCGCCTTTCGATCTAGTGTTTTATTTTGCCCCGCCTTCTTAAAGGCCTATCTGTTTAACTTATATCTGTACTCAGATATCTAATGCTTCCGCTGATGCTTGTATGATGTCAAGCTTATGTATTCGAGCCCTCGAGGCCCTGGCTTGTAATATAAAGCTTGTATGACTTTTATTTGTGTTTAGAGTTGTGTTGTGATATCTTCAAGTGAGTCCTTAGGCTTGATCGTGTGCATTTGCGTGTATGATTAGTGCACGATTAAGTCGGGGGCGTCACAACGTCATCGACGACCAGACCCCTCCAGCTGAGCTTCCAGGCAAGAAAAACCTCCTTGATTATCTAGATATCGCCTACTCTTTCTCTCTTATGCTTGTAGTAGAATTGCTTCTATTGTTGCTCCGATAGCTCCTATTCTGATGCATAGCCTGTTTTCGTCGCCTGCTATTGATACTTTACCTGCTACCCTATGATGCTTAGTTAGGTATGCTATGTTTCATTACCTGGCCCTTCACCCTTGTCCGTTTGCCAGGCTTGTTATTGGGTCGTGATCACTCTGGGTGATGATCATGGAAATGTTATATTACTGCAATACTTTAAACTGTTAAAGTCAGGCCGGCTCCAAGAGAGCCCGCGAGAGAATAATATTAAAGGTGGATCAGCTCCAAGAGCACCCGCGAGTAATATTGTGGCAGAACGACAGGGCAGGCGGAGACCACCTAGGAGAGAGGTGGGCCTGGTCCCTGGTTGGGTCCGCGTGTTACCAAGTCGGAGCGACAGGGATCCTGTTCATCTCTGCGAGCTACTAAAACACGCCTAACGGTTTTGGGTATTCGATCTAAGTTGGCCACTGGCCTATACACACTACCACCACATGGGATAATGGTTTAATGGAGCCCTCTATGCCGTTTGTATCAGCCGAAAGCTCTGTCAGATGTCCAGTTCAGCATTGTGGGCCAGTCGGGCCAGTGCCATCCAAGATGAGGTGGTGCTCATCTCGGTTCATCACATAACGACCCGGAGTGCAAAGGGCGATGGGCCCAAGACCCCTGAGCGCTTAGGATGTAGACTGGTGGGGACCTCTCTGCGGAGCCTAGGTAGGACTACGTTGTATCGATTACCCGAGGCCGGGCATTACCCAGCAAGTGTGTCCGGCCAGATGTAATCGAGCGTGTTGGGTAACAGTAGTGCACCCCTGTAGGGAAGTTATCTATTCGAATAGTTGTGTCCATGGTAACAGGACGCTCGGAGTTGTATCCTGATCTACTACAACTACAAATGGATACTGTTACAATGATAAACTGTTACTACTGCTCTCCGGATCACTTTCTCGCAGGGTAGTCGAGAAAGGATCTTAGGGCATTGCTAATATATACTTATTATTATATGCTGCTGTGTCTTATTCTCTTTTGATGCTGCAAGATTGCTTCAAGATGCTAGTCTTCAATAGGCTAGGCCTTTCCCCCTTTATTCTAGCATTTTTGTAGTTTAGTCCAAAGATATAGCCCCATTCCTTTGATACCGAGGCATACTTAGTATAGTTCTGATGTAAGTCTTGCGAGTACTTTGGATGAGTACTCACGGTTGCATTGCTGCCTCTTTTTCGATACCCGATTGCTGCGATCAGATGGCAGAGCCCATGAGCAGGAGATCCCCGGAGGCACCTACTACTTCTTTGAGCCACTAACCAGGAGTAGTTCGGAGGCCCTAGGCAGGAGGCCTTCGGCTTTTCGATCAGTGTCGCTGTTTGTGCTAGCCTTCTTAAGGCAAACTTGACTAACTATGTCTGTACTCAGATAATAACTGTTTGTATGACTTATGAATTCGGGTCCTCGCGACCCCTGGCTTGTAATATGAAGATTTATGTTTAAAGTTGTGTTTAGAGTTGTGTTGTGATATCTTCCCATGAGTCTTTGATCTCGATCGTGCACGTTTGCGTGTATGATTAGTGCACGGTCGAGCAGGGGCGTCACATCTGGGAACTATATCCTTCTTCTCCACATGCATAGCATGATTTGGCGTAGACCTTCATTGAGGTATCTCCAAGTGGCTATTGAGCATCTGCCTTCACCATAGGTACTTTCGTATGCTTTCTGAGGGCTTCTTTCATTCCTTCTTTCTGTTGCAGGATAGTTTGTTGTACCATAGGATAAATGTGAGACTGAGTAGGGTAGTGGGTAATTCTTTCACACAAGAAACAAGTAACCTGCCTTGTTGGGCATTCTTCAGCTGGGTGACTTTCTTCACAATGAAGGCATCCATCCTTGTGTTCTTCATGGGTGTGTCCTATCTCTCCACAGATCTTGCATGCACAAGGTTTCTCCATTTTACTGTCACAGGGCTTCTGGATAAGACAAGACCTTAGCAGAGTTATCTTGAATTCCTCCCAAGTTTTTGGTCCATTCCATCCTTGTATAGCTTGATGCATCTTCCACCATGTTGCAGCACTTTTTGCAAAGTACTAAACAGCATACTGGACCAATCCAGCCAGAGGTGTGTTGAAATTCTTGCCACCTTAAGGTTAACCCATTTTATTACTCTCACAACTTTCATGAAATTCACTCTTGCCAACCCCGTCTACTGAAGCATAGCAGCATAACTAATTCATCGGTTCCCGGGACTTGGTAACAAAGGTATTGGGTTCCTACCTCATGATACTACTCAAGGGCACAATTTCCATTTACCTACCTGATGCAAGTGTAAGGGTGGATCTAATGCAATAAAACATAGGTAGTAAAAGTATGATCAAAGTGACTTGCCTGATACTTATTGATGAACATCATCGCACTCACAATTTCTGATAACTGTACTCGTCACACTCCAAGAAATCTATCGTAACCACACAATTACATACAAATAAGCAATCACTCCACAAGCAAAAGAAAGCATAAAGAAACATAGAGAAAGCTTACGAAACACTCCAGAAAACCAAATAAAGTTTCTGATCATAAATAAATTTTTAACATAATTTTTTTAATTTAACAGAAAGTATTTGTTGCATATTTTAATTTGCAACAAGAATCAATTAAAAGGAGTTTATAAAACAACAGTTATGGCCTAATCAAGTTACAACTTGGATCTGTTCCAAAACAGTTTTAAATCATTCGAAAAATTATTTTTATTGATCTACTGGGTAGATATAACATATAGAAAACAGTAGAAAAAATAAGTACTAAAAAATAATTTTTTATATAAAAGTTAGGCCAAATTTAGTGTTTGGATCAAATCTGATCAAATTCAAATTTAAATTAATCAAACATAAAAGCTTTTTGTTCTACGGGAAAGTACACATTTTTATGAAACCATGGACGCTGGAATCACTCAATTTGGATCTGTGGTTTAACAGATATGATGTTTCTAAGATTGACTATTTTCTGGAAATCAATTACGGGATTTTAATATGAGCTGCCACGTGCCGAGATCTGATAGGCTGAAATAGAGGTCGTGTACAGGAGGGAGAGAGTTCACCGGAGTTCTTGCCGGAGTTGGAGAAGATAGTCCCCGGGCGTCAGTGAACGGACGAACGGCATAGAGGTCGACGAGGGGAGTCCATTGGACACGGTCCCGAGCTCGGCCTCGTGCTGTGGCGGCGTGGAACGGCCGCCGGAGCTGCCAAACTCCGACGAGCAATTCCTCGCGGAGTAGAGCGCGTAGTAAGGGGGTTTTGGGTCTGGAGATGAAGTGGTTCGAGATGCTTCTCGGGGTCCCTTTTATAGGAGTAGGCGATGTCGGTTCGAGGAGATCCGAGGCGAGAATTGTGGAGGCCATTAATGGTGTCGGTGGAGGTATTTTCGGGTAATCAACGCATTAAAACGAGAGTTTAATTCCCTGAATGGATTCTTCATAACATTCTCCACAAATTTCGTGTAGATACTGGAGTGAATCGGGGAAAGGAATTGATGGGAGGAGGGAAGGAAGGGTGGCGGTGTCCATGGCTGAAATCTCTCTGTTCGTGTTCGTGTAACGAACAGAGGGGGAAGATGTCCATCGGTTGGGTCGTGAAGGTATGTGGGCCTGCGTTTTTTTTTAAATGTAGCACAAAAGTGCTTGGTATAAATATCTAACCAACTCAGAAAAAAATTGAAACTTTGCACAAAAATACTAGAGTATATATAAGTCCCTGTGAACTATTTATGTTGCCAAAATAAAATATGTAAATATTTCTAAAAATTTCAGAAGCAATTTGGTGCTTAAAAATCATTTCAAAAAGACTTTCTGAAAATAAAAAATGACTTCAAAATAATTCCTCACTATTTTTCATTTGGAGGGAGTCATTTTAACCTCACTCATAATTAATCTTTTTCAGAGAAAAAATATTTTGAATAAAACCCAATAAAAGCAATATTCAATAATTTCAAGAAATGGCTATGCAAATGATTTAAAATATTTTTCAGATATATCTATGTTAGTTTCATAATTCATTTTCCATATTTTCTTTCTGATATTTGAAGGAGTCATATTTCCTTCTCTCTTTATTTTATTTGAATAAATGGAAATGATCTAGAAACTCAAAATGGAAAACTTTCCAAAAGCGAATCAAATGAAATTCAAAAGTGCTCCTCATCACTTCCCACTCTCTTTCATATAGTTTGAAGAGGTCATGTTATCTTCTCTCATGAAAATCATTGAATGGAATGAAGTTTGTTTTTTCTCTTGTTCAAAATTCAAAGGGGATTCAAATGGCAATTTCACATAGAAGTGCTTATGGATGCAATATGAAATATTTTGGGAAAGTCCTTTTATTCCCTCTCATTAAATTTTCAAAAAAATTAAATTTCCACTCAATTTCAAACAACAATCACACAAGCAATCATTAATACTTAATTAGTATAACATTCCAAAATTTAAAATTTTGGGATGTTACACTAAATGACGCGGGCCCGCCGGGGAGGATGGCGCGCGAAATGGCGAGAGGAAGTGTCGGAACCAGGCCCCTTTTTGCATGGGGTCCTAACATGCTATACAAGGTTGGTGTGATGAGTAAAAGGTCAATTCACAACTTTGAAGTGGCACCTCCTTCGCAAACCAGAACATCCCACAGGATGATCCAGGGCCTCAGTGCGAACCTACCCCCTTCCTGCGCCCCCGATCCAACTCCTACTAGGAGTTGGTCTCTCTTTGGGTTTTCAGGATCCTATGACCTACTCACATACAAACTAGGAGAAAACTCACAAGGGGTGGCCCCTTCTGAAGAAAAAACTAGGGCTAGACGATGTGGGGCCCGCCTGAGAAGGGGTGGGCAAAATCACGGGAGGAAGTGTTAGAACTGATTCCCAATTTGCATGGGTATACCAGGGTGGTGTGATGAGGAAAAGGTAAATACACAACTTTGAAGTGGCACCTCCTTCACAAACCGGAACATTCCGCGGGAAGATCCAGGGCTTCAGTGCAAACCTCCCTAACGGTGTCCTGGATAGGGGGGGTGCCCACCACGTCGGCCTGCCAGTCATGGGCCGGGCTTAGGACCCACCAACAACTGAAGAGTGGGCCATGCATGTCCTGGCCCTCGGCGTACTCAAGATAGCATCCTACAAAGACTTGGCGTACACTTCAAGGCATATTTGAATGATCGGCATGTTTATCCCTAGATTGTAACCGACCATGTGTATACCCTAGATACCCCCAGTGCCTATATAAGCCAAGGGGTTTAGTCTGTAGAGGCACGATTTCAAGGTTTAGAGGTTAGAACTCATACAAACGATCTCGAGGTTGATCATCCTGTACTTTGTACCCCATCCACAATCAATATAATAAGAGCAAGACGTAGGGTTTTACCTCTTCGAGAGGGCCCGAACCTAGGTAAATATCGTGTCCCTTTTACTTCTTGTTACCATCATGCCAAGATCACCAACTCGGGACCTCCTACCCGAGATCCGCCGGTTTTAGCACTGACATTGGTGGCCCATACAGATCCGACTGTGTGGTCGCAAGGACTCGATGGCTCGCCTTCAGATCAACGACGACATCGAATGTGGGAATACCTTTGTCCCCGGCCAGCTCTTTGCCTATGGCAGCATCGTGCTGCACGCTGATTCGATGGCCTGCCTCGGCCAAGTTGAGAACTTCCCTCCAGGCCAGACCGTCAGGTTTGGCAATCTGGAGTATGTCGACTGGGTGTTAGACTAGTCCGAGGATTCTGCCAACGCTGCCGCCCCTGCACTAGATTCAATCTTGGAGCAGGCCCTTGGAAGCGCCCATGCTTCGGATCTGGCCTTGAGCACGGATCCAGGCAAAATCACCTCGGATCTAGCTTCGAGCTCGGATTTGAGTGTAACTTCTTCGGATCTGGCCTTAAGCGCGGATCCGATCATGATCGCTTTGGATCAGGCCTTGAGCTCGGATCCGGCCATTAGCCCGGACCCGAACATCCCTTCGAATCAATTCACAGAGCCGAGCATCGAAGCTCCTGAGGCCACGTCAGGTGAGCCCTCAGTCAAACTCCAGTTAGGCCCCGCCCACTGTCAAGAGATGGGCAAGGCCGATATCACACTTCTGAACGAGGTGTTAGATCAAATTCAGAGCCTTTAAATCTCGGACCATCAGACTTCAATCTACAATCGGATCTGGGAGAAACAGGGGGAGGTCACATTTTCAAGCCCACCCATGAGCCACCTAGTCGCTACAGTCAAGGACTTAACAGATGTATTGGACTACGCCTTCGAGAAGGCCATCAACATGGATAAAGATGCTGACGGCATGTCATACACCGCATCACCCCTAGCCACCGGCTACACCGGGAATTGGACAGCTACCTCAACCCATGATGTCTACATGGTAGATACTCCCAAGGATGATGAAGGATATAAAGAGCCCCCCAAACGCAAACGTAGAAAATGCCATGGTAAAAACACGGTCAATGGGGATGCCAGCCATGACACAATCGGCAATGATGCCATGGATAATGGAGCCACTCCAAGCGGTGCCGAGGACCAGAACACAGACGATAACGCCGGCACTGAAAACATCGACAGTGCCATGACAAACGGAGAGGATGATGACCGCGAAGATGATAATTACTATCTGGAGTCCGAGGAGGACATAAGCCTCAGACCCGATGAGTTCGACGTCCCCGAGGAGCCTCTGGCGGATCCTCGGTTTTAGGCTTTCCGCCGACGTCTAATTAGCATGGATAAAAGCATCAAGCAGAAGAGCCAAAAGCTGAAGTCCGACCAAGACAAGCTCAACAATAAATGGGTAGAGGTCCTCAGGACCGAGCTGGAACTCGAGGATAGAGTCACAAGAAACAAACAGTCCTACCCATGGAGATGTCTGCTCCCAGAATTCGACGAGGAGGTGGATGGCATCATACTGTCGGAGCATGATTGGGCCGGGAATCCCAATCGCCCTCCTTAGGGCCAAGATAGGCCAGCAGGCGGATATCCCAATCCCACTGAAATACCTCGCCATCACGGCAAGGACCAACTTCCGCCTTGAAAAACTTATGATCTGCGAAAGAAATCAGTGCCAGTACCAGCTGCCCCATCTCGATCTATCTATAGATCTAGGGAGTAACCGCTTGCTGAACAGGTGGGGTATCTGGCTTGGTTAGCCAAGAATGGTAACACGCGTGATTATACACGTAATTGAGCCATTACGGCATCCGACGTCCGCCATGCCACAGCTCGGGTTCGAAGAGCCACTCGCCCTATGTGCTTTATAGACGAAGTGATGCAGCACCAGTTCCTAGAAGGGTTTAAACCCATCAACATCGAGCAATACGACGGAATTACGGACCCCCTGTATGGATTGAGGACTTCCTCAGGCACATCAACATGGCTCGAGGCGATGACCTTCATGCCATCAAATACCTACCCCTAAAGCTCAAAGGATCGGCTCAGCATTGGCTCAACAGCTTTCCCGAGAACTCGATTGGCAAATGGGAGGACCTCGAGGATGCTTTTCAAGCAAACTTCTAGGGCACTTATGTTCAACCCCCAAACGTCGATGACCTCTGTCATATTGTGCAAGAATCAGGAGAATCAGCTAGAAAATTTTGGAATTGGTTCTTAACCAAGAAGAACCAGATAGTCGATTGTCCAGACGCGAAAGCGATAGCTGCCTTTAAGCACTGCATCTGTGACGAATGGCTCGTTAGAGAGCTCGGACATGAAAAGCCTCAGTCGATGGCTGCCCTCACACACTTAATGACTCAATTTTGTGCAGGAGAGGATAGTTGGCTGGCTCGTAGAAGCAACCACAATGGTGACCCAGGCACCTCCGACGTGCGTGATGGAAATGGTAAACCTCGGCGCAACAAAAACAATAAGCGCCGCAATAGAGGAAACAACAACGACGCTAAGGAGGGACCAGTTAATACCGGATTCAGCAACCAACATAGTGGCAACAAGCGGAAGCCCTTTCAAGGGAACAGAGATGGCCTGTCAACGTTGGACAAAATATTGGACAAGCCATGCGCTATCCATGGCACCTGATACGTCTTCAACGTATCTATAATTTTTGATTGTTCCATGCTGTTATATTATCATTCTTGGATATTTTACAATCATTTTATAGCAACTTTATATCATTTTTTGGGACTAACCTATTGACATAGTGCCCAGTGCTAGTTGGTGTTTTTTGCTTGTTTTTTTTACTTAACAGAAAATCAATACCAAACGGAGTCCAAACACAGTGAAACTTTTTGGTGATTTTTTTTGGACCAGAAGACACCTGTTGGGCCAAAGAAGTACCAGAGGTGGGCTCCGAGGGGAGCACAACGTGCCCACCTCGGCCGCCTCCCGCACCGCCTCTTTGCTCTATAAATACCTTGGACGTCCAAAAACCCTAGGGGAGTCGACGAAAAATAATTCCAGTAACCGCAAGTTCCAGAAACCACAGATCCAATCTAGACACCATCACGGAGGGGTTCATCATCCTCATTGGTGCCTTTCCGATGATGCGTGAGTAGTTCATTGTTGACCTACGGGTCCGTAGTTATTAGCTAGATGGTTTCCTCTCTCTCTTTTGATTCTCAATACAATGGTCTCTTGGAGATCTATTTGATGTAATTCTTTTTGCGGTGTGTTTGTTGGGATCCGATGATCTTTGAGTTTATGATCAGATCGTTTTTATCCATGAAAGTTATTAGAGTCTTTTGATCTCTTATATGCATGATTACTTATAGCCTCGTATTTCTTCTTCGAATCTTTGGTTTAGTTAAGCTGACTAGATCGATTTTTCTTGCCATGGGAAGAGGTGCTTTGTGATGGGTTCGATCTTACGGTGCTCAATCCCAGTGACAGAAGGAGAAATGACACGTATGTATCGTTGCTATTAAGGATAACAAGATGAGGTCTATTCCTACATGAATAGATTTTGTCTACATCATGTCATCGTTCTTATTGCATTACTCCATTTCTCCATGAACTTAATACACTAGATGCATGCTGGATAGCGGTCGATGTGTGGAGTAATAGTAGTAGATGCAGGCAGGAGTCGGTCTACTAATCTTGGACGTGATGCCTATATAATGATCATTGCCTGGATATCGTCATGATTATTTGAAGTTCTATCAATTGCCCAACAGTAATTTGTTTACCCACCATATGCTATTTTTCTCGAGAGAATCCACTAGTGAAATCTACGGTCCCCAGGTCTATTTCTCCATCATATACTTTCAGATCTATATTGCTATTTGCCTTTTTATTTATTTGCAACTTTTATTTTCAGATCTATATTTCCAAAAACCCAAAAATACCTTGCTGCACTTTATTTTATTCGCGTTTTATCGAGATCTATTTATCCAATCTATCATATTTAGTCTCCCGTCCACGTGACAATTTCTGACACCGTTACCCGAAAGGGATTGACAACCCCTTTAACATATCGGGTTGCAAGTATTTGTTCTTTGTGTGCAGGTACCGTTCACGTAGTGTTGCGTGGTTCTCCTACTGGTTCGATAACCTTAGTTTCATCACTGAGGGAAATACCTACCGTAGTTGTGCTGCATCATCCCTTCCTCTTTGGGGAAATACCGATGTAGTTCAAGCGACATCAGCACCCCAGACAAGCCTGCTACCCATTCTAACTGAAATTGCTGGGTGATCAAGCAGGCCGGTAAGATAGCAGCCGAGAACCAAGGCAGGAGCCAACCTCATAACAAGGACGGTAACCAACCTGGGCCAAATAATGGCAGCCAGAAGCAATTCCCTCCCAAGGTTAAGAACATGAACATGATATATGCTACTCATGTCACCAAGAAGGAGAGGAAACGGGTGCTTCGAGAGGTATACGCCGTAGAGCCAGTAGTGCCGACTTATAACCCATGGTCAGAAATTCCGATCATCTTTGGCCATCTGACAAGCATCCGTCATGGAAGCACAGCGGCGCTGGTACTCGATCCCATAGTGGACGGTTATCACTTGAACTGAGTCCTTATGGACGGCGGTAGCAGCCTCAACTTGATCTACACCGATACAATGAGGACAATGCACATCGATCTGGCAAGAATCAAGCCCAGTAGTACTACCTTTAAAGGTATCATACCGGGGATTGAGGCATAATGCTCGGGAAGTGTGGCCTTAGATGTTGTCTCCGGCACACCCAATAACTTCCCCACCAAGGAATTAATCTTTGATATAGTGCCCTTTCAAAGTGGTTATCATGCACTCCTCGGGCGAACCGCCTTCGCCCGATTTCACGTCATCCCCCATTACGCTTATTTAAAGCTTAAGATGCCAGGGCCAAATGGCGTCATCATAGTCAATGGGAGTACGGAACACTCCCTCCAAACAAAGGAGCAGACCGCAGCCTACGCAGCCGAGGTGCAAGCCGCCGAGGAAACCTCAAGGATCCGAGCTGCGTCAAGCAGACAGAGTCACATGAAGAGTTCAAGAAGTATAAACTTCTCCTCGGGGCAACCTGTCGGTTGCCCTAAATAGGGATACACACTCCACCTCCCACATTACCTTACCGAGGTCTATGTTCCTCGGGTGCACAACTTCGCGTTGAAAATTCCATGGGTGGTGGTGGAGCATAAAACAACAAAGCACAGTCCGGATAAACCGACGTGCGCCTCAAGGCCCCGGGTAATCAATCCGCTTTCTGCCCTAAAGCATAGGCGGCTGGACCAAGGGCTGGCTAACAACTTTAAGCCGATCTTAATAAAACCTCTGCTATTTTTTGCTCTTCGAAGCGATCGCCATTCAAGTGCTTTTTAAAAGCACCAAAAGGTGACATTACAGGCAGAGACGATTTTCCTCGGCTTAGACGAGGAATCGCTGATCGACAGCACGGAGGACATGCACCGAAGGATGTCAGACCAGTTGATTGGACTTCAGCGCACTACCCTCTTCAGATATCTTTTGTATTAAATTTTGTATCTTCTAAGTTATATTTAGCTCGGATTGTTAGGTTCGATCCTTTTTTAATGAATAAAGAGAAGGCCCGACTGGTCGGGCCACGAATACAATCATGGTGCATCCTTTCCTCTTTTTTCATTCCTAATCTGAGCATAACTCTCGCGATACAAATGATAGATGCCTCTAAAGCATCAATAACATTGACGGGTGGCTGTAAATCAAGCCGAACCCATGCAATGTCCGAGGTACTCTAGAAAGTCCTCGGCCTCACATCCTCGATACTTCACATTATATGCATCAATTTTGGGTTGCGTCTTTGTTCAATAGCTGGGTTGCCCAGCTCCTGTGTTTCCAAGGCTAAGGGTGTAAAGGGAGCACCACCGTGATTGTTACTTCTGGTTTAACCGGTTAAGTAATTCAGTTGGAGAAAGCCGAAAGCTGACTGCCCCAACGAGCGTAAATTGGTCGACGAACCGAAGGTAATATTAAACTATCTATGGCTGATAGCAGTTGTCCGTGTAAAACAAAGGGCCTCCTTTCTTTGAAAAGGCCGAAGTGTGGGTGGTTCGACCTCGGATGATCCAAGGACTCGACATATACCGGGAGCTATTAAATTGCCCCCAAACAGACGCTCCTACGACTAAGTGTATGTTTCAGCCTTAAGGTCTGATTGCCTCGTCTCCATTGATATAACCGCCTCCGGGCACCGAGATATCGGCTAAGGGTTGCAAATCAGATGGAAACACCCTAGGTAGTATCTAATAAGGGGAAGAAGCCAACAACTGGCCAACTACATCTTCAGAAAGTCACGGTTGAGTCAAAATAAAGCATATAAAGAAAGGCACTTCTCATTAAAAATATAACAGTTTTGCTAAGTCTCCGTCGACTAAGACTTCGTTATGTCTCAGTCGATGCTATATGCCTTTGATCTTGCATGGAGATTCGTACAAAAATTTCTTTTCAGTTTTTTCTTTTCCTTCTTATATACTATGTCACTTGACTGAGACTTCGTTAAATCTCAGTCGACTGAGACCTAGCCACACCCAAAATATAACTTGTCTTCTTTACAGAAACACATCTCGGCATACCGAGGAAGAACACTAGCACGATTACTCGAGGTCCTCTAGAATCTTTTCCCTCATGCACTTCCTCTCGGACACCCGAGCAGCTGGCAGCATCCCCTCGTAAAAATCCTTGGGGTCCCGCTTCTTGCCCGGAGGACAGCGTTGCGCAACTGGCTCCATCTCCAGCTTCGGATACCACGTTTGGACAACCGCATACGCTTCTCGAGCACCCTCGTAGCAAGCCGATCGCTTCCACAGCTCAGCTTGGGCAGCAGCTCCTTGGAGGTGCTGCACCAACCCAAAGAAGCTTGTCGGCAGAGGGTCGCCTGGCCAAGCGTTATGCACAAGTCTTCCATGGTTGGCTTGGCTACCTGGTGCAGTTCGGCAAGTTGTTTCATCCAGTCACCGAGAAGCGGGGGACATGTCGGCGCCTGGAACTGCATCTAGAAGGCCTTCAGGTTGGCGGCGTCTTCATGCCCGCTGAAGTGCTGACATGCGTCCACTACACTCCTCAGAAGGGCCAAGAAGGCACCTGATAAACACCAATTTTGCATTAGCTCGAGGAATGCTCGATTGCCGAAGATGCACTGTAGTAAGTACAGCTTACCGGCGGCTACATCGGTGGCTTGCCGCAGCTCCTCCTTCGTGGCATTAGCTTGGAAGACAGCTTTGAGACATTCCAATGCGAGCTTCTTGAGCTCGATGGTGTCTTTATCCTTCAACGACTCCAGCGCATCACATTCAGCGACAACGCTTTTTAAATCCTCCTCAATTTTCGCAATCCGAGACTGAGCAGCTTGCCGGGATTTCTGTTCCTTGGCAAGTTCTTCCACGCTTTTCAGTGCAGCAGCCTTTTGCTGCTCTGCTTCAGACCGAGCCTTTTCAAGCTCGGCACGCATGTCAGCCAGCTCCTTCTCGGCCGCTGTCAAAATTAAAAAGGTACACCGGAATTAGTAATAGAACTGTTTGACAGACATATTGGGTGTATCGGGATTTACCTTGCGTTTTCTCCATCTGCCTCGAAAGCAGAATCATATCCTCCTTGGATCGTGCCAGCTTGCGATTGAGTTCCTCCAACTCTGCTAAGTTGGAGGCCGAGGATGAGGTGGACACCTGCATAAACTCTGGGCACAGAATAGATCCTTTGGTCGGTTCTTTCACAGCCGACAAGAGGCTCGGGGGCTACTGCATATTCGCGTTCATTATTACAAAATACGAAATTACATTGACCCTCAAGCCAGTTTGATAAACTACCTTAAGGCTCGGGGCCTACTGCGTCTGTGCTTTCATAGAATAAATTCTAGTACAAGATTTTCAAAACATGTGAACTTTATGGTCCTCAGATGATGTGTTGACATCCTCCTTGAGGGCTACTGGTTATGCTTGGCAAACTATTCAAGCCATAAAATGAAATTACTTAAAATGCGCTGACCTCAAAACCTTTTGCAAGGCCGAGGAAGACCTCCATAATTCCGGACTCGGCAGACTGAAACTTTGTGAAAGCCGTGCTAAGCATGGCATGGTGGTCGGGTAGGATGGAGGAGCTACTCAAAGCTGCCTCCACCTCCTGGTGGCGCCCCACTAACATGGCCCCTTCGATGCCGAGCAGGGGCAGTGGCGGCATCTATCTTGCACTATCTTCGGTTAACGGAACGGGATGCGTCCTTTGTCGGCCCAGAGACTCTAGAGTCGTCGGGCCGAAGTCGCTGGGCGTTCGAGCACCAGCTCTTATTGACCAGGGCAAATCCTTATCCCTTGGTCCTCGGTATTCTCCTCCATGGCTGAGGAGTTAGCCTCGGCCATGAGGACTTCGGATCCACCCCCAGCATTAGGAGCTGGAGGAGCGGAGTGGGATGTCACCTCCTCCATCCCGTCGTAGATAGGGGGGATGATAGCCGTCTCTGAGGAGGTCCGAGCCAATAAAGCCGGCGGAACTCCATCCTAGGAATCGTCCCCATTAGGCCGATCATGCTATGGGCTGCAAATAAAATAGCAGACAGATGAAATAAGATCCGTAAGGATAAAAGCATTTCTCAAGCTCAAATGAGTTTGGTGTGGAAAGTCACCTATCGGCGGCTGGGTGCTCCCGATGACGGCGACGGGCGCCCTCGGATGGGCTCGAACCAGTTGGCTCCACGGGCGCTGATTGGCCCAAGGAAGCATTGTGTGCCTTCCTCAGATGTTTATATGTCTGAGGAGGAGTTACCTCGTTGACATCCTCGGATGCCAACCTCTTTCCTCCACGAGAGGAGCGAGTCTCACTGGGCTCCTCCCCCTCCTCCTCTTCTTCCTCCTCCTCATCGGTGCTGGAACCAGAGGGAGAGCTCTGGCTTTCTAAAAGGGCATTCAAGGCAAGGTTCTTTGCCCTAGTCTTTTTTCCCTTCTTTGCCCTCGTCTTCTTCTTCTTCTTCTCCTTCTTCGTCTTGGGCGGAACCACATAGGGGACCTCGGCCAAGAGCCTCTCAAGCTCGGGGGTCCTTGGTGACTGTACAAAAACTGACTGATCTCGGGTAGGGGGTCCCGAGCTATGAATCTGGGATCAATGGGTAACAGGAGACAATGTTTACCCAGGTTCGGGCCCTCTCGAAGAGATAAAACCCTATGTCCTGCTTTGATTATATTGATGTGATGGAGTATCAAGTATAGTTGATCTTCCTCAAGATCGGATGATTGTGTTCTAACCCTAAGCCTTGTTATTGTATCTCTGCAGACTAAACCCCTCGGCTTATATAGACACCGGGGGTACCTAGGTTTACATATAAGGTCGGTTGCCAATTAGGAATAAACATGCCGACTATGAGAAGTATCCTTGAAGGTCACGCCAAGTCTTCGGGAGTTTCCATCTTGCTTACGACGAGATCCACTGCTTCGGCTATCCTCCAGGCAGTGGCTGACGGGACCGTAGTTCGGCCCACAGGTAACAGGCCATATAGATTAGGACCCCCTAGTCCGGGACACCCTCAGTAGCCCCTGAACTAGTCTCCAACACCCAAGGACGACTATTTTCTCCTCAGACTGGCTTCTCGTGCTTGACGCCTTCGGCTTGGCAGGCGAGTTCCTTCTTAATTGATTCATGTTCGGATCCAAAGTACTCTTCGATAGTTTCCGGTGACAGTTCCGGGAACCAATATACCTCGGACTGCCGAGTTGTATAGGGACCCCCTTGTGGTCCCCATTATTATTTATGATTTTCCTCTGTTTTCATGCTGCTGGGAAGATGAGCGGTCCAATGGGTGATTATCGAGGCGTCCATCAATCCACGGGGGTTACTTAATAGGCTAGGACACAGACCTTAGCGTACCCCCGCATTTCCCCATCTCGCTCCAGCTCGAAGCCATTCTCCCTAGACCAACTGAAAAAAGCTCGAGCAATGGCAAGCGCCCCAGGTTCATCATCACGTCACCATGTGCCTCTCAAAGGTGACTGGGCAAGCTGCTCCATTTCCTGCCTCCGATTGAATTGACTATCGGTACAAGGGTATCTGCCCACGTCAAATCTTGCATTGACCCATCCAGGCTTAACTTCCATTGATGGGCGAGCGCTTGTAGAAAATCATCCATCCTCATGGTGAGGAGAGGATTTGCTTTGTTCCCTTCCTTTTACGAGGTTTGGGTTTCCCCATTCATTCGTTCCTCAGGGGTTTACTGGAGTTTTATGGGATCCAACTCCACCATCTCACCCCCAACTCAATCTTACATATATCGGGGTTCATCGCTCTCTGTGAGATGTACCTTGGGTGCGAGGCTCATTTCGAGCTATGGCAAAAATATTTCTGCTTCATCCCACGCTCCCATGAAGGAGTAATTTTTGAGGTCGGAGGAGCCGAGGTATGCCGAATTGCTGGGACCGGCTACCTTCCAGGCACTCCCGAGGAAGACACCAAGAATTGGAGCTCGGAATGGTTTTACATAGCCGATGTTCTGCTCTACGACCCAGTCCGTAGAGGGTTGCCCAAGTTCTCCCTCATTTCTCTGAAGAAACGATTTAATTGGTGACCGAGGAGTCCATCTCAAGAGAGGGAGGCCGAAGCCAAGCGTCTAGCCGCTCAAGTGTCATGCTTAGCACACAACAAGGTGACTATCATTGATGTGATAGCAACTAGTATCCTCTGAGATGTCCATCCTCTTCAGCAATGAGTACATCCTTTATGGAGATACAACGGAACGGATGATGCTACTCGATCTGTGAAGGAAGATTTCGCGAGCCCGGCAGCTCTAGCGGCTGTGCTAGCCGGTATCTTCAAAGGAGAAGAATAAGAGTTTGCCCGGCAAAAGTTTACGGATGGCTTCTCGTATCACAAGCCCGTCGAAGCGATGAGTACTTTTGCATGTGCATCTCGTCCATCCGAGCAGTGTGTAATTCATCTGAATAGTTGTTCAACATATCCGAATAGAGGTCGAAGCGCTGGGTGGAGACGGTGACCTGTCCTGCTCCTCAACTGTCCTACACCCGTGACGACGACCCCGGCTTTCATGAGGATCCTGAGGTATCCATCATCTTCATAGACAGGATTTTCTACCAAGAGAGCATTGATGGCTCTGAGGTGACGCTTCCATCCTCTACGGTAAGTGCCCGTCCAGCCTCACCTCGAAAAAGATACGTTGTAGTTACGGTTCCAAGTACACTGACTTCTCTCCCCAAGGGTCACCACTCCAAGCACCGAACACCTGAAGGATCGGCTCCAGGGAGCCAGCCGAGGAGCGCCCGTAGTGCCCGTAAATGGCGAGATACCATGCCAAAAACATCGGCTACTCCTCCTTCCAAAAAGTAGTCATTTTAACTGTATCAGTGTTTCTATCAACTGCTGCATTACATGCCTCTAACATGCCGAGGATGTATGGGACGTGGATAAAAACTCCCCTGCCCCGAGGATAAATGCGGTGCGAACGCCCCCTCCCGAGGTGTCATCCTTCGAGGTCCCTCCGCTACTACGAAAAACATTACCAGTAGTATGGGTTTTTTGCATACCAGTAGCGTGGGTTCCCGCGCTACTACTACGGCGCTACAGCTATTTTTTAGCAGTAGCGTATTTTTTTCCCTGTGCTACAGCTAAAATATTTAGTAGTAGCGCTCCTTTTTTCCCCACACTACTACTATCTAAGTACTAGTAGCGCTCCATTTACACCTGCGCTACTACTATCACGTACTAGTAGCGCCCCATTTTTTCCCCACGCTACAAGTAACTAAATAGAAATTAAAAAAAAAAGTCAGATGCAATATTCATGGATGGAAATCAAGACACGTCCAGTGCAAATAAACTAAGTTCACAAAACCATCTTAGCACTTGCAGCATTCATGGATCCAACATTGAACATGCATGGATAGATCATATGGCGAACTAATAGTTGATAAGCAGTCTACTAGGTAGTCATAGTAGCATATATATGGTTCAGCAGCCACACACATATATAGTTCTAGATAATATCGATGACGATCATCATCCTCAAGCCTTGACTATGGGTGTTCCTGATAGTAATTAGGATGGCCTGTCCAACATGAAGATTCTTGCCAATGAGGAAGCTCTTCCACCCAACCGAGCTTAACTGTGTGCGCCCGTCCGTGTCCATGCCGTACGCACAGGTGGTGACGGAGCCCCTTGCGGTAAGGCATATTCCAGCAGAGCCTTCTTCATCAGGCTCGATACCACAACTCACAGATAGGCTTTTTGGCAATTTTTGAATAAGAACAACATATCAATTAATAAGTAGCCTCGCACATACTCTTGCAAATATATTTCTACTAAGTAAAAATTTCTACACTATCAAAAGATAGTACTACTACTAAGCATGAATTCTACTAATAAGTATGGATTCTACACTATTAACAGTTATTTGGATTCTACACTAAGCATATATATCATTGGACTCTAGCTACACTAAATTGCATATGATCGATCGGATTCTACAGTAAGCATATATATCATTGGACTCTAGCTACACACTAAAGCATATCATCGATCGGACAGTAAGCATGTCATTGGACTGTACACTAATTAAGTATGTCATCGGACTCTACACTAAAGCATATCATCGGCTAGCTTCTACACAACATATCATTGGACTCTACACTAAGCATATCATCGGATTCACTAAGCATATCGTTGGACTCTACACTAAGTAAGCATGTAAGTATAACATACCATGACATGCTGATCAACCATGGTACTTGTCAGGCGGGTCACCAATGGCACCCCGACGAAGTCAGCACGTGGCGGAATTATGTCCCATAGGTTGCACACCTCCACCTCGCTCAGCCTCATTCTTTGAGCATAGATGGCTTCATCAAGTGGGTCCTCATCATCCTCATCATCTTCATCATCTTCCTCCATGTTGACATAAATGACGGCCAGCTTGGGTCTTTCTGCTCTGAAGAAGAAGCTGATCAACTCACCACCAGTGATACCCATGTGGGCGATAAAATGAACCCATCCATCTCCTCTCATCTGTGACATATTTCGTCCTTTCTCGACCTCCATAATGTAGGGGCCCCCAGGAGCCTCAAAGGTCACAGTGTCTCCGGTCAGCTTGTTGAATTCCAACCTCACATTGCCTGGGACGATCTGTGTAAAAAAAGCAAAATGATATATACACAATGCATTAATGCCAATAACACTGAAAACAAAATAGTGGTTACAAGTTTCATATAATTTGTTACCGCCGCATGAAGAAAACTCGACTGGAAGTAGATGCCGAGCAGCGTGCCAGTTGCAAGGCTGCTCGCGCACCTTGACTTGCACAATCGACATGGTGGTGGTGGTGGTGGCGCCTTTTTCCTATTATATATAAGCATTGATTGGATAGAGTTAATTAAACATCAATATTTGTTCTAACTCAAGCATTCATCACATAGAGATAAAACATCGGATAGATAGAAACATAAATCATCAGGAATAAGAATATCTTTCTGGCTAAGCTTACTTATGAATGTTGTTGATTAAAACATTAAACATGAGTCACGAGCCATGTAGCTAGATTCCAACTAAAGCAATATGAGCAAGGATGAACGATCCACTTCACAGGAAAGAAAAACAGTCAGGTTCTACGTTTAATCAGGAACATTAGGAATACTAAATGCCAGAACAACTCGGCAATCAAAATCAATGGAGATATATATCAATGATTTTCCCTTTGTCCTACAAGAAAATCAAATCTAGTTTGCTGAAAATGTTCAAAAGCTAGATACCTCACCCAATCTAAGGGCAAAGATCAGAAACCATTACCCTGGACTTAAACACGGAATGTTTCACATCAAGCAAGCTGCAAAGATATTCTAAGATTATAACCATCCACTACCTGGTTCTGATCTCTAGAGGTATCATGATAGACTAACAAGTAGCAGGACATAAGGTAGAATTCGTAGCCCTACCAAATTGGGACAAGAGCTTGATTGCACATTTGGTGAATAAACAGCACCATAACAAAACCTTCAGGATGGCCTTATAAAGATTGATTCATTTACTGAACATACTGCGCGCTAAATACCTAATGGAGCACCTAATGCGTCTATCAACAAAACAAATTAACGGACACTCCTTCCAAAAATATCTCCAGGATTGCCAAGGGGGTTAACGGACATGGCACCAGGGCGAGATCGCGTCGAGAATCAGGGGCTCGATATAGCCCGAGCCGGCCAGAGTGGGGGCGGCGGCGGAGTGGGGGGGCGGCCGGATAGTGGGGCAGCAGGGGGAGTGGGGAGGCGGCCATGGCTGCTTCTTGGACACCTTCTTCTCCTTCACCAGCGCCCCGGCCACATCGGTGGAGACGGCCTGCGCCCGGATGGTGAGCGCGCCGCGGCGGGAGATGGCCGTTCTTGCGGCGGACGGGAAGCTGCAGTGGGAGTGCTGCGGGGCGCTGGACGGGGACGTGGAGGCGGCGGCGGCCCGAAGGGAGACGGCCGCGGCCGTGACGGCGGCCATGGCTGATACCGCCGGGAGGACGGTGAGGGAGGGGGCGAGCGTGGGTGGGGATCAAGGTGGCGAGCGGCGGGTAGGTGAGCGGGGAGGAGGGCCCGGCGAGAGCGCGCGGGCGGCGAGAGAGGGGGCGGCGAGAGGGGGGAGGAGCAGCGGAGGGGATGAGCATTACCTGCGGTGGCGGTGGCGGTGGCGGCTGGGAGGAACCCTAACCGCGGCGGCGGCGGGGTGGAGGGGAGAGGACGATCGAAGTGATGAGGGTGCGAGGGGGCCGGCCGGGGTTTTCTTTTGGTGTAGTAGTAGCGCTGCATACGGGCCGGCGCTACTGCTAAGTCCACTAACTGTAGCGCCGGTGCACAGCGCACGCTACAGCTAAGTGGGCTAGCGTTTTGTCCCTACGGCCCACGTAACAGCAGCGCGGCCCATGCTAACCAACTCTGCTGCTATGCAGTAGTAGTAGCGTGTTATATACCAGGCGCTACTGGTAAATACCAGTAGCATGGTGGCCCAAACAGGCGCCACTGGTAAACTTCTACGTATAAGCATTTTCCTAGTAGTGCTCCCAAGCATCCTCAACCAGACACTTCGGGAGCCTTCTCGGCCACCAACTCCAAAGTAGAAAGCGTAACACATCATCGGCGACGGAAAGCATCCCTAAGGCATCCCATTTTTCAGACCAAGAGTGTAATGCTCTTAATGCAATGGATGCATACCTCAGAGCCACTCGAGTAGGCCATGAAGATGCAGCGGGCACACGGTCTAACAGTCTGCGAGTAAGTTTATAAACATGAATTGTTTTTACCAACGAAGTCCTTGAATGAGCCCAGTAGCCCTCTGGGAGAACAAATACTTGTTCTTTCGCAGATGGAAAAACGATAATTTGATCCTTTTTAAGAAAAGGGGTTTTATTAACCGGAAATATCCCCGCGAGGTCCAGTAGCCCCGGAGACACTAGTCGGATAACCAGGCCGACTAGGGGATCAATAAATTTCCCTTATAAAAGAAAGCGCGAAACCCAGTAACCCCCGAGCCTTAACTTGGGCAAGTATGACCGTTTTAAGGGTCCAATAGCACTTTAACTTAACTGTTTTGTTATGAAAACAGGCTGCTCGGGAGAAGAACAAAAAACTCTCCGAGGAGCTGGTACTAACGAAAGTGAAGCTAGACGCCACTCAGTCAGAAGTAGAGGGCATCAAGAAATTTACCCGTGAAGTGCATGGTAAGTTAATCTTACATATTTGTTCTGAGAACTTTAAGCTTCCCTTAATGGTACTTTTACATTCATGCCAGTGGAAACAATTGGTTAACTGGAAAAGGACCTGAAGCAAGCTCGAGAGGACCTACGATATGTCGAATCTCAAGAACAGTCTGGCCACGGCGTGCTTTCCCAAAGTATGGATGACAACAATAAGTTAAAGGATGAGAAGGAGCAGCAGGTACGTGAAATTGAGAGGCTAAAAGCTCAATTAGCTACAGCCGAGGAGAAAAACCAAAAGGCGAACGTGGCCATATCCGGTAAGAATGCACAACCTTTAGATGGCTTGAATTTACCCATGCTGTCTGTCTAAACCTGACCGCTTTCCTACTCCTCGTCCAGTGGCCGAGGAGTGTTTCCTACTCCTGGCCCAGAAATTCGGGCCAGATTCTTTGGATAACAAGACAATCCGGCCATAAGGTTCGAAAAACAAAGTGAAGCACAAGGTTATGTTATATTATGATTTAACGTAAGAAACATCTTCTGAGAATAATAGTTCCTCTACCAATTCCTTTTCTAAGGATATCATGTTAACCATGATGTTGTGTCTGAATTATGCGGAAGGAATTTCACCTCGGGGTCGAAGCCCCTAGTCATGGCTTTTAGGAACCAAATATTTTCACTTTCATCATGGCCGACCGACTATTTTCTTAAGAATGCTAGCTTTCGGCTTCACCGGTCTGAGGTACTAACCCAGCTGACACGGAAGTATCAATCACAGAGGTGCTCCCTTTACCCCTTAGCCGAACAATTGGGAATGTAAGGGCTAAGCACAGGAGCCAGGCAACCCAGCTTGGCCAAATCTTAAGTTCGATGCATATTATGGCTTTAAAATGATTATGTTGGAAGGTAGCATTCATATAACAAAATATGAGAGCACAGTGATTTTCGGGCTTAAAGCCCCCAAGGCAGTATATGTCGTACACTTAAAAATGCTTCCGAAGTAACTTGACGCACCTCGGCTTTACCAAGCACTACCTAAACAGAGTTTTGACAACTTTCGAAGAAAAAATGCCGAAAAGGCTAGTGTTGCTTTATGCAAACAAAGAATAAGTTATAACTTTATTGAAAAAAGTAGGTTTATGTTTCTATTAACCACAAAAACATCAAAGCCATGCAGCGTTCCATGGGTTTGGCTCCAGCCGGTTGTCCTTGGGATCTCGGATGCGATATGCACCTCCGGTGAGTACCTGGTTGATTATAAACGGCGCCTCCCATTTGGTAGACAGTTTATCCTTCTGCTTCTCCGGATGGTGCCGCAAGACCAGGTCTCCTACATTAAATGCCTTTGCCCGTACCTCCCTGCATTGATGGCACCTTGCCTGCTGCTGATAAAAGGTAGAACATGCCCGAGCTAAATCACGCTCTTCTTCAAGGGCATCCAAGTCATCCTGCCTATCAAACTTGGCCTCCCGCTCCTCATACAAGCGTACACGAGGTGCATCATGAATGAGATCACATGGGAGGATAGCCTCAGCTCCATAGACCATAAAGAAAGGTGTGTAGCCTGTGGATCGATTGGGCGTAGTGCGCAAATGTAGCACCCAAGATGCGATTCTATCCCAATCACGTGATGAATTCATGATTGGGGCACAACCGCATTTCGAGCGCCTAGCAAGGTGGATATCAATACAACATACCATGTACTGAATAGATGAGAATACAAGATAAAGGCTTACACTCGCCACAAGCTACAATATCAATCCAATAGTTCATCAATACATAGTAATCATCATACAGAAGAGTAGGATCCGACTACGGATGAAAACAAACGAGAAAGAAGAACGACATCAACCCTGCTAATCCTAGGCTCCCGACCCGGAACCTATCCCTTGATCGAAGAAGAAGAAGCAGAAGAACTCCAAAACAAGCAAGCATCGCTCTCACGTCAGGTCATCGCATTACATGTACCTGCAACTGTTGTTGTAGTAATCTGTGAGCCACGAGGACTCAGCAATCCCATTATCATGGGTATCAAGACTAGCAAAGCTTAATGGATAGGGAAAGGATAAGTGGTGAGGTTGCAGCAAACGACTAAGCATTGTATGGTGGCTAACTTACGTGTACAAGAGTAAGATGAGAAACTACGCAACGGTCGCCAACTAGTAATGATCAAGAAGTGATCCTGAACTACTTACGTTCAAGCATAACCCAACCGTGTTCTCTTCCCGAACTCACTCGAAAAGAGACAGTCACGGTTACACACGCGGTTGGTGTATTTTAATTCGGATCTGATGTCAAGTTCACTACAACCGGATATTAAAAACTCTCATCTGCCACATAACCGCGGGCACGGCTTTCGAAAGATCAAACCCTGCAGGGGTGTCCCAACTTAGCCCATCACAAGCTCTCACGATCAGTGGAGGAAAATTCTCCTCCCGGAACAACCCGATCAAACTCGAAATCCCGGTTCACAAGACATTTCCACAATGGTAAAACAAGTCCAGCAAGACCTCCCGGCGTGCCGACACCCTGATAGTAGCCGCGCGTATCTCGTCGCAGGCCACGACCGGATGAGCACAGCGTACAGCAACTGAGACCCGAGTTTCCCCGGGGGAAGCCGCACACGACTCTAGTTTGGACCAGCACCATCAGCACTGGCCCCCCCGTATTATGTGGAATTAAGAATCCTCGGGGACGCGACCCCTATGCAAATTAATTAATTATCAGGTTTATTATGTTGGGCAAATGTTAAAACCAATGTTGGGCCTTGCCGAAAGAGTTTTATTCAAAGCGAACTATCAAGGGGGGCCCATAAACCCCGACCGTGTTAGGAACGCAAAATCAAGGAACATAACACCGGTATGACGGAAACTAGGGCGGCAAGAGTGGAACAAAACACTAGGCAAAAGGCCGAGCCTTCCACCCTTTACCAAGTATATAGATGCATTAATTAAATAAGAGATATTGCGATATCCCATGATATCCATGTCCGAACATGGAACAACCTGCAACTGCACCTGCAACTAGCAACGCTATAATAAGGGCTAAGCAAGCGGTAACATAGCCAAACAACGGTTTGCTGGGATCGTGGAAAATGTTAGAGGCTGTTTCATGGCATATAGGGAAGCTTGATAAACAAATGGTGGGTAGCGCGACATAGCGATAGCATCGAGACAACTAGCAAAGCAAAGATAGTAGTGGTATCCAGGGTAACGGTCATCTTGCCTGAAATCCCGCTAGGAAGAAGACCGAGTCCATGAAGAAGACGAACCAACGTAGTTGAACGGATCCTCACAATCGCAACATAACCGGAACTATCACGAAGAAGCATAACCGGAAAGAAGCAAACAACATGGTAAACCAACAAGGATAAACATGGCATGATGCACAATCAAGTATGATGCATGTCCGGATTAATGATTTATGGCATGGCAAAGTGCAACAAATAATACTACAAATTAAGTGGAGCTCAATATGCAACGAGTTGCATATTGACGAAACACCACATTCAATTATTTAGTTCACTCCCGTTTATGTACCCAACAATATTAAATATTGGTTAACATGGCAAGAGGTGAAGCATAATTAAACTATCTATCTAGACAAGTTTAAGTGAGGCCGGAAACAACAAACAATAATTCCGGTAAATCCTCGCATGTTATTTAGCAATTTTTAATGCAAACAACAATTTTAAACATTTTAAATGTTGTTATCATGATACAGATGACATATACAAGTTTTGTGCAATTTTATGAAAATGTTGATAAGAGCATGTTATAAAGCATTTGGTCACCATGGTGGAACGAAAAGGAGTGCCACGGCAACGACAGCAGAAATGGTGCCACAGCAACATTCCGGTCCTGGTAGCTCATGAAGATACCGGTGCAAAAGGAAGTGTGACGTGAGCGAGTCATGCAAGGATGGTGGGGTGCTCCCGATTACCGGGTTCCCACATGTCGATGGCTCGGAAACGGGTAACGCGCAAGTAATAATACATTCACGGCAAACATCGGATACATGCAACCACCTCATACTCACATCACATGCATACGGTACACTGGCGTCGTCTTGGGGTTATACCTTCGAAGCGTGCATTTCGGGACGGTTCGATTTCGGAGTGGTGAAGTTGTTCACGGGTTACCGTGGAAGTAGTGGTACATGTTTCGTAGTCGTACACAATCAGGGTCGCTGCTAGACGAACTTGGCGGTCCATGTAGTCGAACTTGGCAAGCGAAGGTCATCGTGGTACTTGGCGCATTCCGGTTATATAGTCGTACACGGGTCTTCGGCGAAGGTAGTCGTCCACGCACGTAGATGAACTTGACGGGTCACCGACGTCCTGGTACCTGGCGTCCTCTCGACATTGAGAAAGATGAAACAGAACCGCGACGGTGCATGATGGGAAGGGTCCTGCGGCAACAGGAGGTCGACAGCGGAGCAGCACGGGAAGAGCAGCAGAAGGACGAAGTGGCCGGCGTCGGCCTTGGCGTCGAGCAAGGGAGGCGGAGCTCTTGGAGGCTGAAGGCGAGGCAAGGCGACGGAGGGAGCTTGCGAGGGGCCATGGCGGGGAGGCGGTGGAGGTCGCCGGCGCGGGCGTCTCGCGGGGCCACCATGGCACTGGCAGCGGCGTCCGCGAGCAGAGGCGGGCGCAGGGTGGCAGAGCAGCTTGGGAACGGGCGCTCGCGCGCGGAGTCGGCGGCGGAGCGCGCTGTTGCCGATCGGGACAAGGAAGGGAGGTCGAGCGGGTGAGGGGATCGGGCGCGATGCGGGTGTGAGTGCAGCGGCGGCGCTGGAGAGCTTGGGGCCGGTCGGGGAAGAGGCCATGGAGATGGGAGCTAAGGACGGCGCGACAGAGGGGGACTCGCGGTGGAGGCGGCGAGGGGATCGGGCGCAGGGAGCTCCTCTCCCTGGCTCGATGCATGCATGTGTGAGTGGCGGCGGTGTGGGAGGACGAGAGGGAGAGAAGGCCAGCAAGCGAGGGGGATGAAGGTAGATCGGGCTACGGTTAGGAGGGAGTGGGTGGGCCTTGGGCCAACTGGTCCGGCTGGACGCGGCTACAGGCTGCGTCTGAGCTTCTCTCTGATCTCTCACTTCTCTCTATTCTCCAATAACAGAAAATATCAAGGAAAGGAGAAGAAAAGGAAGGGGTTAGGGGTAGAATTTGGCATGAGGTTAATTTTTTCCGGACTCATAAAAATGAGCTCGATCCGAGAAAAATAGAAGTGAGCGTGGGCGTGAAGTTGAATTCAAACTGATTTGAATTTAATTCAAATGAGTGAGAAGGAAGTGGGTATTCGGTAGGTCCAAAAATGTTGAGAATTTAGGAGGAGCCTCGATAAATGAAGAAAGAATTATGGAGAAAGTTTGGAGAACAAACATGAAGCAAAAGGCATGAGAAATAAATTGCAAGTGGGTTGCGGTTAATTCCAAACTAATGGAATATTTATTATAGTTCCCTAAATATCGAGAGGATATGTTATAAAGAGAAATCACCATGTGAATTCCCTCGATTTAAATGGATCCAAGATCCATGCAATTTATTTGATTTTTAAAACGGTTGCAAAATTAATGGCATGATGACATGATGCAATGCAAATGATGCAATGATGAATACAACAAACACAACAAATCACACGACGAAACTCGGAATACATGGAAGGCATCTGGAGCGTCGGTCTCGGGTCGTTACAACTCTCCCCCACTTACAAGAGATCTCGTCCCTAGATCTAAGGATGGCACCGGAGAGAAGCGGAAGAGGAAGAGGTAAAACAAAGTTGCTTCTTTGACAATCGAAGGAAACCAAAGAACCTTAGAGTTTGCAAGGACATGAAAGGAACTCAAGGGACAAGAAAGAATTTGAAACCACTCAGGTTTAAACGAGATAGACAACGAATGAGAAGGAAAGAATTCAGACAGCACTCCGTTAGAAAAGAGAAGGAAAACTTGATAAGATGAAAAGAACTTGGATAGAGGACACAACACTCCTGTTGAATGGAAAAGCAAGGAAAAGAACATGATCTTAAGAAAACGAGATGATTGGTCAAAGAGAGCAACATCACAATGCCTCCAGAACGAACGAATAGAAGCTAGATCGTCGGAATAAGAGAACGGAGAAGGAAATGATAACTTCTACCACAATTGAATTTGGAAAGCCTCCTTCCAAGAAGGTTAGAACGGAGTTGTTGGAAAACCAACAACGAAACAATAAGCTTGTAGTGGGCTTATGGAAACATCTCAACATTATGAGGTGACAAACGGCCACTAACGAAAACCATTGATTTGAGTGAGAGCACCAAGGAGATGAAAAACTTCTTTCACCGCGAGAATAGGAGGAAACTTGGATTATCGATGGACACCATAATTTAGCAACATTCCTTAGGGAAGGCTTTAAGTGAAATCTATACCATGATAACACCAACGAAGAAATTGTTGGGTTGAAAAGATCTCATGAACGAATTGAAAAATGATGGGTTCAAAATATGTCACTCTTGAAAACTTGTGAATCATGAAACACGAAGGAAAATTATCAAGAATGACATAACACCACCTCAAAAGATGAGATAGAAAGAACTACACTTCGGATGCAAGATGAAGAATACTTGAGCTCCTCCAAGAAAATCTTGAAGAACACTTCGAGAATGAATTAAATCTTGATGAACCACCATGTAGAGCCTCCATGAAGAACCCCGGTAATAAAAGGATGATCAAAAGAAAGAGAAATTGAAAGAACAAGGTGAAGCCTTGCAATGATTAGATGGAACTTCGCAGTGAGATAATTGAGGGAGCTTCGGACTCCAAAAAGAAAAGATGAAGCATCTCGAACCAGGAATGTGATATGATGAACAACTCCGGAAAGAAGAAATTGAATCACCTCGAGGAAACAAGAATAAGATTTACTGTATGTTTATCCTTCATCAACTTAAATTGATGGCAAGCAACGGATTTGGCATACTACTTATTCTCATTGAGAAGGATTAAGTAGAGATATAGCGCAAACTTGGGAAAATCTTCAACGAACCACCGGTAGGACTGAAAAGAACGAATGAAATGATACGATAACAAAGGAAAATGAATCTTGAACGAACCACCGTAAGAATTGAAACGAACGATCAAAAGGCAATGTCTCTCCGGGAAGCATTAAAAATGCACGAAGATACTTGAGAGAATTTAGATACGAGAGATTGAAGAAATCACGAGCTGACTAAAGAATGCTTGAGTGAAGCACCGGAAGAAATGGGGAATAAGAGCTGAACGTTGAGAACGAATAAATCTTCTGAAATGATGGCCTTCGGATGATCGAGAAAGGAAAGCAACTTCTCAAATGCTTCGGATGGGTATGAAAAGAATTCTTGATGATCGAAACAATTTGAGAGGATGGCATCCAGCTTGAACTACGAATCTTCAAGAGAACGGAGCATGATTTAAGAGAAACTCTTCTTCGTTTCAAAATCCGAGAATGACGACGAGAAACACCACCATGAATTGTTGAGGCACTCCGGAATGAAGAATAGAAATGTCGAACCAACGATGAAAAGAATTTAAAAGTGATCTTGGAGAAGGCATATGACTGATGATAATTCATTCTTACGTCAAACTTTAAACAGAATTTGAGAATAACTCCGAAAAAATTAGAAGAGTCAGGTAAGATCCTGGGAAAAGACCTGTGGGTTAGGGCCCACTAAAAAAAAACACCATTGAAACAATTTTAAGGAGAGATTGCACCGGTTGAATTAAATGGCTTGAATGAGATAACAACCTCGGAATAGCTTGAACGGATTAAGAATGTAAACACGAAACTCTTTGATATATCTTCTACACTCCGGAGAAGAAATAGAGGGAGGTGAATAAATAAGTGAGCCTTGGAAGAAATTCCAACATGGGAAAACATGTGAAACAAGAGGAAGAGATATGATCAACATCGAAGCTTGAATTTAACCCACCGGAGAAGAAAAGAGAACGAAGAATGATGAACTTGTAGCTCCTAAGCATCTTCATGAGAATCACCGGATAAGAACATTGAAGGAAAAGAATGAAGAGACTTCTCACAATAAATGGATACATGATTATGAAATCTGAGTCCTTGAAGAAAAAGGGTGGGACGGTGGGAAAACAAGGCCACTTGGGACGGATGATACGGACAAATCCTCGGGCTTCTCAACGGCGCCCGTATGGAATAACTTGAAGAGAAGCACATCGGTTGGAAAAGAATTAACATGACAACCTCGATGATCAAGAAGGATTAGTATTCACATGGAAATATGAGAACACTGCTTAGGAAAGGTACGGAGTCAAGACTTGACATTGAAGCAACTCGAATACAACAACTCAAAACAAAACAAAGGATTGGCTTGGGAAATAAGCCGGAAACAAACATATGATAGAGCTTTCGCCCAAAGTGTTCGTGATGAGGCCCCACGGGCATGACGTACAGCGGACATCATGAATGACAAACGAGACGTCCCCGAATAAGCATAGCCAAGAATTCTTTAAGACGCCTCGCAACCACTGTAAATCGACCGTGAAAAACGAACCACTAGACGTTGGACCCCAATCTCAAATCATACATCTGTGGAAAAGAAATCCTAGGTAACTAGTTGAATTCCCAACTGAGAACTCCCAAAACTTCTTGGTTATGCAATCTGGTCCCACGGCTACACGGAGCAAAAATCATCACACAACTCCTAGCAGAATTCTACGCTCCAATGTTTCGAATGCATTCAACACGTAACCAAGAAATCTGGGAAACTCATGTACCTCAGACCTTCGAAAACATCCGATATACTAGCTGTGGCAATACATCTGGTCGCTCTCCCTAGTACTGGGTGTCGCCAAACTACTCTCACCACAAAGAGTATAGAAGCATTTTCGATGTCGGCGTCCTCTGGTATTCCGGAACTGAAACGATAAACACTGTGACGAAAACACCTTGGAGCTCAACTCCCCGGGACACTGCCACAACCCCTAAATGTCAGGAGGCACCAAGACAGAATTCTCGTCACAATGATATCGGACCGATTCCACAATACCCGCGTGATCCTAAAAATTTTTTGAGTGAAAAAGAATAGAAGAGTCGAAAACACCTACGTCACGAGTCCTCACCAGAGCGACGAAGGGGATAAGGAGTAAAAAGAATTCCTACTCTCCGATATAACTAGACTCAAAATAGTTTTCTTCTAGACTCAACAATGGCAGCGTTTCGATCAATCAAGGGGGCTCCTAAGGTCATTAAGGCTCTGATACCAACTTGTAGCGCCCAAGATATGATTCTATCCCAATCACGTGATGAATTCATGATTGGGGCACAACCGCATTTCGAGCGGCTAGCAAGGTGGATATCATTACAACACACCATGTACTGAATAGATGAGAATACAAGATAAAGGCTTACACTCGCCACAAGCTACAATATCAATACAATAGTTCATCAATACATAGTAATCATCATACAGAAGAGTAGGATCCGACTACGGATGAAAACAAACGAGAAAGAAGAACGACATCCACCCTGCTAATCCCAGGCTCCCGACCCGGAACCTATCCCATGATCGAAGAAGAAGAAGCAGAAGAACTCCAAAACAAGCAAGCATCGCTCTCACGTCAGATCATCGCATTACCTGTACCTGCAACTGTTGTTGTAGTAATCTGTGAGCCACGAGGACTCAGCAATCCCATTACCATGGGTATCAAGACTAGCAAAGCTTAATGGGTAGGGAAAGGATAAGTGGTGAGGTTGCAGCAAGCGACTAAGCATTGTATGGTGGCTAACTTACGAGTACAAGAGTAAGATGAGAAACTACGCAACGGTCGCCAACTAGTAATGATCAAGAAGTGATCCTGAACTACTTACGTTCAAGCATAACCCAACCGTGTTCTCTTCCCGAACTCACTCGAAAAGAGACAGTCACGGTTACACACGCGGTTGGTGTATTTTAATTCGGATCTGGTGTCAAGTTCACTACAACCGGATATTAAAAACTCCCATCTGCCACATAACCGCGGGCACGGCTTTCGAAAGATCAAACCCTGCAGGGGTGTCCCAACTTAGCCCATCACAAGCTCTCACGATCAGCGGAGGAAAATCCTCCTCCCGGAACAACCTGATCAAACTCGGAATCCCGGTTCACAAGAAATTTCGACAATGATAAAACAAGTCCAGCAAGACCTCCCGGCGTGCCGACACCCTGATAGTAGCCGCGCGTATCTCGTCTCAGGCCACGACCGGATGAGCACAGCGTACAGCAACTGAGACCCGAGTTTCCCCGGGGGAAGCCGCACACGACTCTAGTTTGGACCAGCACCATCAGCACTGGCCCCCCCCCTGTATTATGTGGAATTAAGAATCCTCGGGGACGTGAACCCTATGCAAATTAATTAATTATCAGGTTTATTATGATGGGAAAATGTTAAAACCAATGTTGGGCCTTGCCGGAAGAGTTTTATTCAAAGCGAACTGTCAAGGGGGGCCCATAAACACCGACCGTGTTAGGAACGCAAAATCAAGGAACATAACACCGGTATGACGGAAACTAGGGCGGCAAGAGTGGAACAAAACACTAGGCAAAAGGCCGAGCCTTCCACCCTTTACCAAGTATATAGATGCATTAATTAAATAAGAGATATTGCGATATCCCATGATATCCATGTCCGAACATGGAACAACCTGCTACTGCACCTGCAACTAGCAACGCTATAAGAAGGGCTGAGCAAGCGGTAACATAGCCAAACAACGGTTTGCTGGGATCGTGGAAAATGTGCTATTTCATGGCATATAGGGAGGCTTGATAAACAAATGGTGGGTAGCGTGACATAGCGATAGCATCGAGACAACTAGCAAAGCAAAGATAGTAGTGGTATCCAGGGTAACGGTCATCTTGCCTGAAATCCCGCTAGGAAGAAGACCGAGTCTATGAAGAAGACGAACCAACGTAGTCGAACGGATCCTCATAATCGCAACATAACCGGAACTATCACGAAGAAGCATAACCGGAAAGAAGCAAACAACATGGTAAACCAACAAGCATAAACATGGCATGATGCACAATCAAGTATGATGCATGTCCGGATTAATGATTCATGGCATGGCAAAGTGCAACAAACAATACTACAAATTAAGTGGAGCTTAATATGCAACGAGTTGCATATTGACGAAACACCACATTCAATTATTTAGTTCACTCCCGTTTATGTACCCGACAATATTAAATGTTGGTTAACATGGCAAGAGGTGAAGCATAATTAAACTACCTATCTAGGCAAGTTTAAGTGAGGCCGGAAACAACAAACAATAATTCCGGTAAATCCTCACATGTTATTTAGCAATTTTTAATGCAAACAATAATTTTAAACATTTTAAATGTTGTTATAATGATGTGGATGACATATACAAGTTTTGTGTAATTTTATGAAAATGTTGACAAGAGCATGTTATAAAGCATCTGGTCACCATGGCGGAACGAAAAGGGGTGCCACGGCAACGACAACGGAAATGGTGCCACGGCAACATTCCGGTCCCGGTAGCTCATGAAGATACTGCTGCAAAAGGAAGTGTGACGTGAGCGAGTCATGCAAGGATGGTGGGGTGCTCCCGATTACCGGGTTCCCACGTGTCGATGGCTCGGAAACGGGTAACGCGCAAGTAATAATACATGCACGGCAAACATCGGATACATGCAACCACCTCATACTCACATCACATGCATACGGTACACGGGCGTCGTCTCGGGGTTATACCTTCGAAGCGTGCATTTCGGGGCGGTTCGATTTCGGAGTGGTGTAGTTGTTCACGGGTTGTCGTGGAAGTAGTGGTACATGTTTCGTAGTCGTACACAATCAGGGTCGCTGCTAGAGGAACTTGGCGGTCCATGTAGTCGAACTTGGCGACCGATGGTCGTCGTGGTACTTGGCGCGTTCCGGTTATCTAGTCGTAAACGGGTCTTCGGCGAAGGTAGTCGTACACGCACGTAGATGAACTTGACGGGTCACCGACGTCCTGGTAGCTGGCGCCCTCTCGACATTGAGAAAGGTGAAACAGAACCGCGACGGTGCATGATGGGAAGGGTCCTGCGGCAACATGAGGTCGACAGCGGAGCTGCACGAGAAGAGCAGCCGAAGGACGAAGTGGCCAGCGTCGGCCTTGGCGTGGAGCAAGGGAGGCTGAGCTCTTGGAGGCTGAAGGCGAGGCAAGGCGACGGAGGGAGCTTGCGAGAGGCCATGGCGGGGAGGCGGTGAAGGTCGCCGGCGCGAGCGTCTCGCGGGGCCACCATGGCACTGGCAGCGGCGTCCGCGAGCAGAGGCGGGCGTAGGGCGGCAGAGCAACTTGGGAACGGGCGCTCGCGCGCGGAGTCGGCGGCGGAGCGCGCTGTTGCCGATCGGGACAAGGAAGGGAGGTCGAGCGGGTGAGGGGATCGGGCGTGATGCGGGTGTGACTGCAGCGGCGGCGCTGGGGAGCTTGGGGCCGGTCGGGGAAGAGGCCATGGAGATGGGAGCTAGGGACGGCGCGGCAGAGGCGGACTCGCGGTTGAGGCGGTGAGGGGATCGGGCGCAGGGAGCTCCTCTCCCTGGCTCGATGCATGCGTGTGTGAGTGGCGGAGGTGTGGGGGGACGAGAGGGAGAGGAGGCCAGCGGGCGAGGGGGATGAAGGCAGATCGGGCTAGGGTTAGGAGGGAGTGGGTGGGCCTTGGGCCAACTTGTCCGGCTGGACGCGGCTATAGGCTGCGTCTGGGCTTCTCTCTGATCTCTCATTTCTCTCTATTCTCCAATAACCGAAAAATATCAAGGAAAGGAGAAGAAAAGGAAGGGGTTTGGGGTAGAATTTGGCATGAGGTTAATTTTCCCGGACTCATAAAAATGAGCTTGATCCGAGAAAAATAGAAGTGAGCGTGGGCGTGAAGTTGAATTCAAACTCATTTGAATTTGATTCAAATGAGTGTGAGAAGGAAGTGGGTATTCGGTAGGTCCAAAAATGTTGAGAATTTAGGAGGAGCCTTGATAAATGAAGAAAGAATTATGGAGAAAGTTTGGAGAACAAACATGAAGCAAAAGGCATGAGAATTAAATTGCAAGTGGGTTGCGGTTAATTCCAAACTAATGGAATATTTATTATAGTTCCCTAAATATCGAGAGGATGTGTTATAAAGAGAAATCACCATGTGAATTCCCTCGATTTAAATGGATCCAAGATCCATGCAACTTATTTGAGTTTTAAAACGGTTGCAAAATTAATGGCATGATGACATGATGCAATGCAAATGATGCAATGATGAATACAACAAACAAAACAAATCACACGACGAAACTCGGAATACATGGAAGGCATCTGGAGCGTCAGTCTCGGGTCGTTACAGCAAACCCCACAGTACGGAATCAAGTTCCTCTACCCACTAACGGTCCGCCTCCTTTAAAGAGCGAACCAACCGTGGCTTTATGCCACTCAAAATTAGTCCATTGGCGCGTTCAACCTGTCCATTGGACTGGGGGTGATCGACTGAGGCATAATCAAGCTTAATGCCCATTTTGGCGCACCATGCCTTTACTTTCTTGGCCATGAAGTTGGATCCATTGTCTATTATTATACTATGGGGGACACCATAAGGGTGAACTACTCCGGAGATGAAATCGATCACCGGCCCCACTTTGGCCGAGGTCACTGGTTATGCCTCGATCCATTTTGTGAATTATCTACCATAACGAGTAGATACTTATTTTTCTTGGACCCTCCTTGAAATGGGGCGACCATGTCGAGCCCCCAGACCGTGAAAGGCCAAGTGATCGGAATAGTCCGAAGAGCTATAGGGGGCATATGACTTTGGTTAGCGAAAACCTGACATCCAATACATCGTTGAACCAGTGTTTTTGCGTCTGCTCTGGCCGTTGGCCAATAAATTCTGGCTCGAAAGGCCTTTCTTACCAAGGCTCGAGCTACGGCGTGATGGCCGCCCATGCCGGAGTGAATCTCTGCAAGAAGCTGTCTTCCTTCCTCCTCGGATATGCATCGTTGGAGGACGCCCGTGACGCTCTTTTTATAGAGTTGGCCTTCATGGACCTTATAAGCCTTGGATCTTCAGATGATCCGTCGTGCTTCAGTTTGGTCCTTGGGTGGCTCTTTGTGGAGTAGATATGCGAGGAGAGGTTTGGTCCATGGAGTCATAACTGCCATGATCTCGTGAGCCGAGGATGTTTCCTCGACAGCCGAGCCCCCAATTATCCCCTCGTCTTGTTCAATGGATAGAGAGGTGACCTGTAACACACCGATTTTTGGCCCTTTCTTTTTCTTTTGGATTTCTTCGAATTTTTATTTGGAGTTCCTTTTCAGTGGCTATGTGGTCTTAAAAACTGGGGAGAGCATCTCTTCTTCTTCTCCCAAGTGGCTTGCCACTCTCAAATCTATCCCAAGGCCATGTCATTTCCATCTTAGCCCAACCCTAATATTTATTTCTTGGGAATATTCCTTTTTCTATTAAAGGAATAACACTGTTTGCCCTAGGTTGTGAAGCAACCTATATTTCTGTCATTCCTAAAATTCCCACAAAATTCTCATAAATTCTTTGGATCATATCTTCCACAAATATGTTAAAACCATCCTTGCCTAGTTCAAAAATAATTCAGGAATATTCATTTCCTATTCTGTCCAGTGTGGCACTTTGTGAAGGAAGTGCTATTTATCTTTTCTTGATTGCCCTCAAAATTTTTGGGCACTCCCTCATATCTAAATAATTGCCACCTATCAAAATTCAGTTTCATTTGCCTAGTAAGTGTTCCTCGGCAAATTTCCAAAATTTCTGTCCAGAGAGAAGCTTTGTGAAGGAAGTACTAGCTAGGCTTATCCAAATGAGTTGAAATTTTGGGATATCATCCATATGATCAAATAATTACTATCCACAAAATTTCATCTCTATCCAACAACCTAGGTGAGCACACCATCAAATCTTGGTTTCTGGTCACAATTTCAGTTTGTGAAGCAACTATATTTTATATTGCTTCATAAAATATGAAATTAATCCAGGACCTGAATATCCCTATATCATTTGAGCATAAAAAAAGTCACATCATTTTGCCCATCCATTTTCTCCACAAAATTCCCCCAAATTTCTGTCCAGTAGAAAGCATTATGAAGGAAGTACCATTTTTATTCATCCAAATGGTATGAAATTTTTATGGTACCTTCATATGCCCAAATAATCATCCTCCACCAATTTCCAGCCCAATCCAATCATCCATGTGAGTGCTACTTCCTGATCTAGTTTCTGGGCCAGATTATGTAGTTGTGAAGCAACTATGTTAAATCCTGGTTCAAATCTTTTCAAAATCCACAGGATCATAGTCCTTCCTACCCTCAACCTCTGTGACATCCTGGTTAGCTCTTATCGCCTCTCATTTTATCACTATTTCATGCCTAAGTTTGCTACAGCAAACTTCAGTCGATCACTCCCATCAGCACACAGTTGATTTCTTCGATCCATCACCTCAGGAGGGTCCCAGGATGGATGGACTACAAGGAAGGTATTCTGTTGATGACCAGTATACACCGCGTGTGCCTGTGCACGCGGTGACCACGCGGTCTGGCGTGCCATAAGCGTGCTCTGGAACATTGGGGCCCTCGGCCGCCGCCCAAACGACGTGGCCTCGCCACCGCACCTTGTCCACTATGCTGCTCGAGCCCTCCTGCGTCCACGCGTCCCCTCTAGACCCCTCTCCCCCTCCTCTTTCCTCTCCGGCGAGGCGTGCCGCACCGCGTGCCCGTGCCCGTCGTCGCCTTGCCCTTGTCTTCTTCCTCCCCGTAGCATCTCAGCACCGAATGAACCCCCCTAGACGTCTCTCCCCCTCCACGAGTGCGCATGTGCACGCGGTCGCGCCAGGGGCATCAACTTCGCGCTCCCGTCGGCATCCGGCGAGGGCATTAGTGCCATGGCTATATAAGCCCACCCGAGACCCTCCTCTCCTCACCACCGGCCTCCTCCCCCACCTAGCACCCCCTAGCCACTCGAACGAGCTCGAGGAGCTCTCTCTCCCTCACATTGCCGCCAAGTGGCCATCGCCGGCCATCGCTCAAATTCGAGAGAGCCAGACCTCCTCCCCTCCCCTTCTTTCACCTACGAGACCCCCCGGCCATGGTGAAGCTCCTCCACCCTTCCCCTCCTCCTCTGATGCCCCATGGCCATGTGCCCGACTCTGGCCAAAGCCGTCCTCCGCCACGGACGGCCTTCTGCTCGTCTCCGACCTTCCCAACCAGCGTGAACAATCCAGGCGGGCGCGGCTCGGTCCCTTGAGCACGCCGGTGGTCGGGGCACCGCCAGAGGTGGCCCAAGTCGCTGGGACGGGTGTCGGCGAGCTTGAGCCCCTGTTCTATCCCGCGCACTCGAGGGTTGAAGATGATGACCTGGCTGGGCGGGCCCCACCTCCCTGTGGGCCCCACACATCAGCAACAGCGGGCGTTGACCGGATCCGTTAACATGGATAAGTGGAGGCGTATTCCTCGGAATACGTCCTCCACGGAAAGCGCCATCTAGTTCTTCTTCGGACAAATACATTTTCCGAAGTGGAAAGCGTATTTCTCCAGAAGGCGTTTTCTGATCTCAGCCCCGGCCGAAAGATTTAAATAGCGGACGTTTGTCCGTTAGCTGCAGAAAAGAACAGATTTTTATTCGATTTCTGTCTAACGAACGAATGGCCGTATTTTCGCGACCGTAACTCCGAATCAGGTGATTCAAAAGCCCACGATCTCAGTGCATTGAGCATGTTCTATTGGTGTCATTTTCATAATGTTTTCACATTGTTAAAATGACCATTTTGCCCCTGCCGCTTATTCAGCTCCGCCGAGAGGGAAACTTTTCCGGCGATTCTTTCCGCGAGTTCATCGCACCTCTCCCCGATGAATCCATCAACCCCAGGCAAGCCACAACAGCCACTTGCATGATAGCATTGCAGTAGCCATGGTTTCCACTTGAATATTTAATATTTGTTTGTTCATTTAAATGATTTTGTTAATACTTCGAATATGCTTGTGAATCCATGCTCATTGCGTATGCCATGTTCATTTTCATCCAGTAAGTGATATGATTAATTGCTAAGGATATTCTTATCATGTTTTTGTAATCATTTTAGATGCTAGTGGTAATGATATGCTCACATGCATGTGATGGTCGGTTATGCAAATACTTGTTATATTCTTGATCATCGTTATGCTATGCTCATTTGCATCCCGTAGAATCAATGATTCATCATTGTTAATGTTATGTTGTTAAATGATTATGTTGCCCATCCATGGTTACACTGATATCATGCTCGTCTGCATTGTTATTTCATTATGACTCAGCTCATCACCATTCAAGTTGAACCTGACATTAATCGAACTTGAACAAATCTGTTGGCTGAGTCATGGTGCCACCGAATCGAGCTAACCAATGCAACCACACTTGCCTTATGGGGGGGCTTGATTCGGTCTATTATCATGCCTCTCGCCGGTGCCTCCAACGAGGGAAGGTTATGTGCGCGCACTACCCTGGCCCGGTGGGCGGCCATAAGCCTTGAGTGCCCGAGTTGTATGGTATACCGAGGTCCCCGTTTGGGACGATGTTTTTGTTTGGCCACGACGGTGGCGGCCACAAAGGTGGTGGATGTCATGAGTTGACATCGGGGAAACCCAGGACATAGCCCAAAGGGGAGTTTGTCGGAGTGGCCGGGAGAGTGTCATGCAATAGATTGGTTTTGTCGGAATGTCGTTGGTCCACCCGAATGGGAGCATGAGGCCATGAATTCCGTGGTGTGGGTACAGTGTACTAACATCTGAAGAGTGTATAATCTATCGATAGCCGGGTCCTCGGTCATGGACACAGTTCATAGTAGGTCACACTATGGGTCAACAGAAATAATAACTTGAATAACTAACAACCCCGGTTCCATGAGAAAAGAAGTTGGTTTATCTTTATGTGGTCATGCGATGATCACAGGTAGAGATCAAGCTCCGTGTGGTCATGTGATGATCACGATGGTACGGTTGATACCGACCTTGGTTGATCCTGAGGTGATCGTGTGATGATCACGATGATAAGTTTGTTACACATGGTGGTTACAAGATAACCTCCGAGCAGAGTAAGTTGGTCCATGAGACCTTAAATGTCGACCCCCTTGCATGCTAGTGCCAGTATCATCATGTTCATACCATGATTTATATGTACCTGCTATGCTCATGTTGTTCTAGTAGTATTGAGTTCACCATTAATGATTAACCTGTAAATGCCATGTTGTTGTATGTCTTGATTGCTTTGGTTGCTATGAGCTTGCGAGTGCATTCAAAGTACTCACCTGGCGTGTCATGCCAGATTGCAGGTCATGCTATGATCGATTGCTTGTCGAGGATCCCGAGTTTGCGCACTAGGATGAGTCCCAGCCAGAGTCCCTGCGGAGTGGAATTCATCACTGCCGTCGTTGTTCCGCTGCCAGAGTTTATTCCTCTTCGAGAGGTTCCGCTGCTAGCATAGAACTACCTTAGCAGGCGAAGTGTTGTCGTGCCCCTGTAATCTTTTGTAATACTCGAACCCTTGAACTCGTATCAGTGGTAATAAAGAGCTGATTTGTTCTATGCCAAGCACTACCGTATTCCAGAAGACTTGATCTCTGGGCTGGAATACATGGTGTTCCGGTCTCTCTGAGCCGGGGTGCCACATGACCTTTCCGGAATCTTCTGATTTGGGATCCATATCCCCCTCTCGCCATACCACGGAGGGCTTAAAGAGCCGTTCTAGGAAAGTATTTTTGGGGACTGGGTCACGTTTAGCGCCTATTCTGGCAAGGATATCTGCAGCTTGATTGCTGTCCCTTCGAATATGGTGGAACTCTAACCCCTTGAATTGGGCTGAGATTGTTAGGACGATATTTTGGTAAGCTGTCATCTTTGGATCCTTTGTGTCAAATTCACAATTAACTTGGGAGATGACTAGGTTAGAATCTCCTTGGACCTCAAGACGCCGGACTCCCATTGAGACTGCTATCCGAAACCCATGTAGCAGAGCCTCATATTCGGCTGCGTTGTTAGAATCGGTGTACATAATTTGTAGTACGTACCGAATGTTGTCGCCAGTTCGCAATGCGAGAACCACTCCAGCCCCTAATCCGGTGAGCATTTTGGAGCTGTCAAAGTACATTGTCCAATGCAAATATGTACTGCACTCCCTAGGGAGTTCGGCTTCCGTCCACTCCGCCACAAAATCTGCCAACACCTGAGATATAATAGCTTGGCGTGGTCGTTATATGATTTTGAAAGGGAGGAGCTCAATCGCCCACTTAGCGACTCGTCCTGTACCATCCCTATTATTGATTATATTATTGAGGGATACTTTGGACATCACTGTGATTGAGCATTCTTGAAAATAATGCCGAAGTTTCTGAGATGCCATGAAGACTGCATAAGCTATCTTACGGTAGTGAGGATACCTAGTTTTACATGGGGTAAGTACTTCGGAAATGTAGTAGACAGGCCTTTGGACCTGGAGCTTGTGGCCTACAACATCGCGTTCGATAATGAGAATTGCACTGACCACTTGGTTTGTTGCCGAGATGTATCATAACATCGGCTCACTTGCCCCAGGTGCTGCCAGTATAGGATTAGTAGCGAGGAGTGTTTTAATTTCCTCCAAAGCGGCTCCAGCATCGCTAGTCCATTTGAAATTTTTGGTCTGTTTGAGCAATTTGTAGAGGGGTAATGCTTTTTCCCCGAGGCGAGAGATGAACCGTCTTAGTGCAGCCATGCAGCCTGCCAACTTTTGGACGTACTTAAGTTCAATGGGTACCCCCAATTGGGCTAGTGCTCGGATTTTATCAGGGTTGGCCTCAATTCCTCTATGGGAAACGATAAATCCGAGCAGCTTGCCTGCCGGTACCTCGAAGACACACTTCTCCGGATTGAGCTTTATGTGATATGCTCGGAGGCTAGTAAATGTTTCACGGAGGTCATCGACTAGCTGGCTAACATTTTTGGTTTTTACAACCACATCATCTACATATGCTTCCACAATTTTTCCAATTTGCTTCTCCAGGCATGTTTGAATCATGCGCTGGAATGTAGTGCTTGCATTTTTTAATCTGAAGGGCATCATGTTAAAACAGAATGGCCCATACGGAGTTATGAAGGCTATAGCTGCTTGATCAGACTACTTCATTTTTATCTGATGATATCCTGAACAGGTGTCCAGAAAACATAATGAGTCGTGTCCTGCTGTGGCATCCACAATCTGGTCGATACGTGGCAAGGGGATGGGATCCTTTGGGCATGCCTTGTTAACATCCTTAAAGTCGACACAAAGGCGCCAGGACTTATCATTTTTGGGTACCATGACCAGATTAGCCAGCCAATCGGGGTGTTTAATATCTCGGATGAAGCCGGCCTCAAGTAAATTGGCCAGTTCCTTCCCCATAGCTTGACGCTTGGGCTCGGAAAATCAGTGGAGCGCCTGTTTAACATGTTTAGAGCCTTTAATTATATTCAGGCTGTGCTCGGCTAGATTTCATGGGATTCCTGGCATATCCGAGGGATGCCAGGCAAAAATATCCTAATTTTCCTAAAGGAAATTGCGTAGAGCTTTGTCAACTTCTGGGTCCAGCTGTGTACCTATGGATGCCATTTTATTCGGGTCCGTTGGGTGCACCTAAAACTTGATGATTTCATCGGCTGACTTCAACGAAGTAGATTTAGATCTTTTATCAAAGATGACATCATCTCTGTTGACCATAGCTAGAAGTGCGGTTAACTCCTCAGCCGCGAAGTCCTCGGCCAATGATTCAAGGGCAAGCGACGCTATTTTATTTTTGGCTCTAAGTGCTCTATCAGGGTTACTTGCTACGGTGATTGCACCGCGAGGACCCGGCATCTTGAGTTTCATGTACCCATAATGCGGGATGGCGTGGAACTTTGTAAAAGCATCACGTCCTAATAAGGCGTGGTACCCACTTCGGAAGGGTACAACGTGGAAGGTCAACTCCTCGGATCCGTAGTTGTCGGGAGTTCCGAAAACCACATCGAGGGTGATTTTTCCACTACATCACGCCTCTCTTCCAAGGATGATCCCCTTGAAAGTGGTATAACTCTATTCGATGTGCGACTTGTCGAATTGCATTTTATCCAGAGTGTCCTCATAGATGAGGTTCAAGTTGCTGCCACTGTCCATCAAAACCTTCCTTAGTCGACATCCGTCCACTATGGGGGCGAGGACAAAGGCTGCCGGACATTGGCTGGGGCCGGACTTCGGTTGATCCTGCTATCCAAAGGTGATTGGTGTGTCTAACCACATATCCGAATTTGTCACATGGTGGACTTGGCTTAGCTCTTGAAGGGCTCTCGTTCGTTGATTTCTTGATGTATAAGTTTCATAGATCATCAAGATCTCATGTTCATCCGAAAACATCGCTCAGTGCTTGTGTGCGTCCGTGCCTCTGAGAAGGGGTTCACCGCCCTTGGCTACTTGTTTGACCACCCAGCAAGCTCGAAGGCTATGAGTTGGGTTTGCGTTTAATAAGACAGAGTGGATTGGGCACGGCTTATCCAGCAGATCGCCAAGAGCGGTTTTGGGTCCTGTTACAGGTTTTCTTCTTTTTCATGATGGCTCATCTGACATGGAGTGACGGGATTGCTCCTTTAGGCGAGTCTGCCTATCACGTTTCGATTCCTTGGCGCAGATCGAATCTGTTTGCTCTTTTTGAGCCAACCAAGCATCTTCCATGACACAAAATTTTGACACCAGATCCGATAGTTCAGAAAAAGTTTGAACTCGACGTCGGGCGAGGGCATTTAGTATGCCTTCATCTCAGTAATTATGCCGAAAACCCACTAACACCTCTTGGTCACAGCAAGCTGGTATCCTGTTCTTGATGAGCAGGAATCTTGTCCAGAATCGCCGGACTGTCTAGGCACATTGTTGCTTTATGTAAATTAAATCCCAGACATCTGGTGGCCCTGAGTTACTTGGGCAATATTCGATGTGGGGGTGGGTGGGATCAAAAATTTGACCCCATCCGGATGTGGGCTCAAAGCTCCGAAGTGTTTATCCCGAGAGGGATGTGTCGACGTGGAACCAGACGAATTGGTTTTAAGATCCGAGCCCCCAGCTCCTTCCAATTGGCCAGACTTACGATCGTCCATTACCTGGTACTTCGGCCCTCGATTCTCTTCTATACGGAGATCCTTGGCCAAGCCCGTAAAAAGAGCATAAGCCTCGGGAACAAGTTCAAGATCATCATGCTTCGACTCTTGAAAGAGGAGGTGCGATCCATGGTGTTTCGACTCCTCGGCTGATCCGATGAGCGGCTTTGGCGTAAGAAGTTCGCCGTTGTGATTTTGATCATTAACCGATGCTTCCATTGTTCCAGGGCGACCACAACACAGTGGGCTCTCAATGAAAGCACCAATGACGGTACAAAAACTGGCTGATCTCGGGTAGCGGGTCCCGAGCTGTGGATCTAGGATCAATGGGCAACAGGAGACAAGGGAGACAATGTTTACCCAGGTTCAGGCCCTCTCGAAGAGGTAAAACCCTACGTCCTGCTATTTATCTAACTTGTGATCGGATGATTGTGTTCTAACCCTAAGGCTTGTTATTGTGTCTCTACGGACTAAACCACTCGGCTTATATAGATACCGGGGGTACCTAGGTTTACACATAAGGTCGGTTGCCAATTAGGAATAAACAAGCCGACTATGAGAAGTATCCTTGAAGGTCACGCCAAGTCTTCGGGAGTTTCCATCTTGCTTACGACGAGATACACTACTTCGGCTATCCTCCAGGCGGTGGCTGATGGGCCCGTAGTTTGGCCCACAGGTAACAGGCTGTATAGATTAGGACCCCCTAGTCAGGGACACCCTCACTTGGGTCCTCTGGCTGCGGTGCCGGAGACTTGATGGTCTTGGCAAGCGCACGCCAAGCCTGCATAAAGTTGCATATAGCCGACCATTCATTTAAAAGGAGAGCGGTGGAAGAATGAGTAAGTAAATTACGAATAGTAGCTACCTCAATCATGCGGTTGGCTTGGATTAAACCAATTTCCTCGGCTCGGGACAGGAAGGTGTTGCTTTTGGGCTTGAACAAGAGTTTCCACATCCCACCGAGATCGATTCCTCGGAAAAACCTCTGGATCACCGTTTTGTCCTCGGGCTTTACCTCCACATCGGAGCAGCTTGGACTTGGAGGGGGAGAATGCGTCGATGAAGCATAACATGGACTGTGTCCACTAGGGTGACGCCCATATGGACTACACCCTTGACCTTGCGCTGGAGCTCCTCTACCTCTTTCTGGTCTCCCCAGGAGAGATTCTTCTCAGCCTAGGAGTGCAACCTCTTAAGGGGCGCCGCCGAGAAGGCGAGGACTGCCTCCTGGTCCCCAAATGGCTGGTCAGCAACATAAAACCACTCCTGTTGCCAGAGCTTTACGGTCTCCACGAATGTACCCTCCAGCTAGGTAACCTTGGGGAGTTTGCTGATCATGGCCCTACCGCAATCAGCAAGTTTGGAGCCGCTACTGTGCGGCTTGATGCAGAACACCTTCAACCACAGCCCAAAGTGGGGCTCGATGCGAAGGAAGGCTTCATAGAAAGTGATGAAAGTAGCGATGTGGAGGATGGAATTTAGGGCCAGATGATGGAAGTCTAGTCCGCAGAAGAAAAGGAGACCTCGGACGAAGGGGTGGAGAGGAAATCCCAGACGTCGTACGAGGTGGGAAATGAAGATGACCCGATCACCCTTTCGCAGAGCGATGATGGTCGAGGCCAAACAGACCTCCCCAGTGCACACAGGGGATTGGCATTTAGCCGTGACGGGGAGGTACCCATCGGCCTGGAGCTCGGTGATGGTGCCGGTGGTGACGATTGAGGGCAGCCACTGCCCCTCATGTTGGTGGCCTCGGACGTCGGAGCGGCAGCACCCTTCCCCTTGCCGGCCATCCCTAGTGGCGGAGGAATGGGGTGAAACTAGAGCAAGAATTAGATCTCGGGGAGCTTGAGCTTTCGGGAGGCTGGAGTGATGGTGCGACAAAGGAGAGCGTGGGTAAAATCGATTTACAGGTTCCCTTCTTATAGGCTAATAAAAGGCCAGGGGTCACCACTCCGCACAAAGGAAATCACTGGATCCCGATACGATATGCAGTATATGCTCGCAAGAATTAAGGGATTTGGTTAATGATATTGCTGGAAATCCGGCGCACGATCACTTTATTGAAGGGACGTGCGAATAGAAGCGGCCTTGGGCCACGAGATACCCTGACATAACTGTTAACAAGATGACTCGGCTCCTCGATGAATGATGCTGTTTGGTTTTCGGCCAAAAAGTTGTCAGGGCTCAACCCACTCAACCCGCCATGCTTACGTGGCGAAGCCTTCGCCGTTAAGTTAAGGGAGTCTTCGGACCCAGTAAAAACCAAAGAAGGCCTTGTTAAAAGATGCCCCATATAGCCTAAAATAGACCGTGGCGCCAATTTATAAGCGGTCATAGCGGGGGGTAGAATCAATGGTGGAACATAAAATGACCTTGAATTCGAACAAATCCTCGAAGACGACGTGGAAGATGGAACTCGTCTACAAAGCCGAAGACCGCAAGAATAAAGCTGTCCTGAGGAAGGAGCCAATGTCCTTGGCTTGAAGACCAGTTCGGGGGCTACTGACGGTGTCCCGGATAGCGGGGGTGCTCACCACGTCGGCCTGCCAGTCATGGGCCAGGCCAAGGGCCCACCAATAACTGAAGCGCCCATGCATGTCCTGGCCCTTGGAGTACTCAAGATGGAATCCTCCAAAGACTTGGCGTACACTTCAAGGTGTATTTGAATGATCGGCATGTTTATTCCTAAATTGTAACTGACCATGTGTATACCCTAGATACCCCCGGTTCCTATATAAGCCGAGGGGTTTAGTCTGTAGAGGCACGATTTCAAGGTTTAGAGGTTAGAACTCATACAAACGATCTTGAGGTAGATCATGTACTTTGTACCCCATCTACAATCAATATAATAAGAGCAGGACGTAGAGTTTTACCTCTTCGAGAGGGCCCGAACCTGGGTAAATACCGTATCCCTTTTACTTCCTGTTACCATCGTGCCAAGATCACCAGCTCGGGACCCCCTACCCGAGATCCGCCGGTTTTAGCACCGACACTCCCCCCTTCTGGTGGCCCCCGACCCAACGCCTACTATGAGTTGGTCTTTCTTTGGGTTTGTCATGATCCTATGACCTACTCACACACAAACAAGGTCTAAAACTCACAAGGGGTGACCCTTCCAAAAATAAGCTAGGGCTAGACAACGCGGGGCCCACCAGAGAGGTAGGCGCGTGAAATCGCGTGAGGAAGTGTCGGAACCAGCCCCCCTATTGCATGGGGTCCTAACATGGGTATCCAAGGGTGGTCTGATGAGGAAAAGGTCAATACAGGACTTTGAAGTGGCACATTCTTTACAAACCGAAACATTCCGCAAGAAGATTCAGGGCTTCAGTGCGAACCTCCCCCTTCCGGTGCCCCTGACCCAATGCCTGCTAAGAGTTGGCCTCTCTTTGGGATTTTCATGATCCTATGACCTACTCAAACACAAACACGGAGTAAAAATCACAAGGGGTGGCCCCTTCTGAAGAAAAGCTAGGGCTAGACGATGTAGGGCCGTCGAAGAGGGGGGCACATCGCGCGATGAGGTGTTGGAACCTCTTTTAGGTTGATCATGATCATGTGACCTATTATAACAAAAACAAAGAGGAAAGTCCACATGGAATCGCCCCTTTTGAAGGAAAGCTAGGGGTTAGAAGTTGCGGGGCTCGTTGGACAGGGGATACATCAAATCACGTGAGTAAGGGTCGGAAACACTTTTACTTTTGCATGGGTCCTAATATGAATGCACTAGGGTGGTCTGAAGAGTATAAAGGCAATACCACAACTTTGAAGTGGCAAAGTGTCGGTAAAGAGAGAGGGCGGGAAATTGAGGGGATAGAAAGGGCGGCGAAAAATTGGCGGAAGAGAATGGGTAAGAAAGAGAAAGAAATAAAATGCAATAAAGAAACACGAATGGAAGTGAAAAGAAAAAAAAAATTGTGCAATAAAGAATGGACTCGGGCACTCGGCTTACACTTATCTGCATAAAAAAAAAGAAAATACAATATTGTAAGCTGAGTTTCGTGGATCTGGTGCTCGGCTTACACGTAACCACACTAAAAAAAGGAAATGCAAAATTATGAGCCGAGTTTGATTTAATCTGGTGCTCGGCTTACCAGTAAGCGCATTAAAAAAAGGAAATGCAATATTGTAAGCCGAGAGCCATTTGGTTGACACTCCGCAAACAACTACCAGAGTCACCGGACCGTTATGGACGGTCGCAAGGGACACATGTCCACTGCTTTGCCGAACCCCTTCAATTTGCCAAGGTTTTTTTTTATTTGTTTGCCGAGTCTATTTTGTATGCCGGGTGTGCTATAGGAAGGTCTCGGCTTTGACCATACTTTGCCGAGCGCCCATCGGTTGCCGAGTTTTTTTTCCGCGACACTCGGCATACACCTTGTATGCCGAGCCCCCGATTTTTTACACTCGGCATATGTCAATATACCTTTTTTTTTTAAGCAACCGGCAGGAGCTCTGTCTTTTCATATACAAGAAGAGAATTGACCAGTTTATAAGAAAAACCGGCCAAAAACCGATACACATATGAAACACCCACACCAGCCCTGAGGCTGCGTAACCAACGAATTGACGTCCTTGCTACCCAAGCAGCCAAGGGCGACACCCTACAACCCGACCCGGAGCCGCCGCTCCGGCATACAAAACCTCAAGCGAACACACACACGCCGGCCCCGAGGTCGCGCACCAGCCTTGCCAACGACTCTGCCGCCCAGGCGACCAAAATCGAAGCCCTGCAACACTGACAAATTCCAGAGCCGTTGCTTCTGTTTGTTGTGCTTCTTCGTGCTGCCGGCATGTGCGGGCTCTGGGCCTAGTTCAGCTAAGCAGGTTGAACCCGATTGTACCGGTTTTTGGCTGATTTTCCTTACTAACTGACCAATTCTATTTCTCCTGAATGAAAAGGCAAAGCTCATGTTGGTTCCTCGGAAAGAAAAAAAACCCTATATCCAGGTAGTGGTGTTATTTTTGGATCAATTCATTCTATTAGGAGCTAGGATCGAAGAGGTTTCTAATCTATATCTATATCTATATCTATCTATCTATCTATATCTATATCTATACTTATACTAATTATGCACTCCCTAGAAAATCCCACGTTAATTGAAGAAATTAGAGAAAAGACGAACCATTGATTCCGTGGGGCCAAGTTATAATGGTGGAGATTTATGCTGGTGAGTTCTAATGGTTAATTGAAGAAATTAGAGAAAACACGAACCATTGATTCCGTGGGGCCAAGTTATAATGGTGGAGATTTACGCTGGTGAGTTCTAATGTTCTTTTTTTCTTCCTTGGAAAATCACCGTATTCTTGAAGTCTTTCTTTTCTTCGTGAGGCAAGGTTATAATGTTGGACATCTAAAAAAAAGGTTATAATGTTGGAGCGTTGTACTGTTCTGTTTAAATCGTGCTATTCATTTTTTTATCCTGAGAAGATCGTGGTATTTTCTGGACTCTATCTTTTCTTTGGACTCTTTCTTTTCTTTATCCGAGGGAATAATCCAGCATGACCTTCATGACGCAGGGGTCCAGAACAAGTATTTTCTGGCAAAAGAACAGAATAAACTATCTCTTTCCACGGCCATGGGATTCCAGAATCATATTCTGGAGGCCTATCGATGGTGCATGAATTCAGGGACAGTGCTGCATGTCCGTGACGTGGTGCTAAGTGTGTAATGCAAGAAAGGCCTTGGCCTTCATGGCTTCATCGTCCCCAATGCTGACGTAAGTGTGGATCGCCGTTGCTCACCAAAGCATAGTCTCGGCAAGTTCTTGGTCGATACTTTTGGGCATGACAGACAAACATATTTAGAAGCAGGCAGGTAGGTGGATGGATAATTCGGAAGACTGTCACAAGCACGTAGCATACTACAAGCTGCCAGCAATCAAATCGATCTGTGTACGTACTTTGCCTCATATACGTCTGCCGGCTGAATACATCAATCAGCTAGCTTCAGCCCACGGATCCGTCCAGCTGGTTACCCTATATATGGACTATTTTCTCCGGTCAAAATCACCATCCAGCGCCATCTTATTCAACTTCGGATGATCCATGATGTTTGAGTACGTTGCTTGGAAAGAGAGTATCTTGTCTACGACAATGTGGTGGGCACTAAGTAGCTGGCTATGTATGTCATCCATGCTAACAGCGATTGATTCATCGATCGCTTGAGTACGACTGGTGGTAAGACCCATGTGTGATTAGCTATATGCTTAACAAAGGCTAGATGATTCGGTTAAACTAACGAAAGATAAACATGGCCCCATCTTCAACGAATGCTTTTCTATGCCATACATGTGATTTTTTTAATAGCACAGAGTCAAATTATTGTATGTTCTTCTATACAGGAATCCTTTCCTTTTGTATCAATTGGCCAGGACTCAAGCGTTTGGTACGTTTTTCTTAGTTTCTAGAAAGAGAAAAATGCTTCTACTAACAGGGAGAATTCCATAGGACATATATCATGAAAGCATTATTTAAAAATAAAAAATCCTTTCCCTTTGAACCATCCAGACATATTGTCAAACATTTGACACACACAACGAGAAAAAAATTATCAGTTTCGCAAAGGCAGAAAGTATCATTTTGTTTGTTGTGATCAAAGATTCGAACTTTTTTATAATAAAATGAGCAAGTTTGAAACATATATTTATTAACATCTGAGATAACATTTAAGATTTGATAGAGAACACAAATTAAGAAATCATAAGATTGTTGAGATTAATAGTTTCTCTAATAATCAAATTCCAGTGTGTGCAAATTAGTCGTTTAATGAATTTACTAGGACATCTTATAACATATTTTCAATTATCATCCCATGGTTTTCAATGAGCTAATCCATGGCCGCTATCCTTTATTTCGTTTCACTATATATTTAATCAGTTCTTTCACCTTTTCTTTCAATTTTCTGCTGATCCTGACTGTATCGGCTTCAAACAACACATATGGTGACCTTTAATGGATATGGTAACATTATTAGCCCATCTTACCGGTATGTACAGATGTTACTTGACGGCCTTTCTTCTATCTGTTCTTTTTACTAATATATTGTATTGGGGCAACTTAATACATGATATCATGGACGATCAATGTGTGACATGAGTACGGAGCTAAGAAGCTTGCACCGTATAGCTATCCTTCTTTTGTTCACATACAATTGTTATATCGACCTACTTCTATTGAATTTATGCATGATATTAAATGCATCTAGAATTATGTATTAATCCGACTTTCTATATTTAGCATTTGTTCAATTTTATAATGTTATCAATCCGAGATTTTGGAAGGTTTATAAAAAAATGATCTTTTTTAGTTGATATATACATGGTTCATGCATGTCCATTCTAGCGGACATTTTACGTGCGATGTATGTTGCAAAGAGTCTCACAGATTGCTCTATAGTTTTCTGGAATAAAGCTAATATTGTCATTCGCACCAACATCTCAATGGCATAAGGAAAAAAAATTAGTTATTCTTTTTCGCAATGATTTTTTTGCAATTATAATAAGCAAAATACCATTTCATATGCCGATTTATGTGTGTGGTTCACATTGATATTTTACTATAAACGTTTTCATAATTTATGTGCGGCCGTGCGAAGGCACGGGTTGACGACTAGTTAAGTTAATTAAGCAAAACGACATAGCAATACCGTTTATGCAGTAATTTATCCAATAAATTAACCCCTCAACTAAAAGAAAGTTGGACTGTTACAGTAAGTCACAAATTCGTCTCACAACACAAAGGAAACCTTGTACACTGCGGGCACTCAGATTATCCCCTACCCGCTCTGCTACAGTAGAGGGTGAGAGGCGAAAAGGGAGCGTCCGAGGAAATCCCAAGATCCCGCCAGCGAGGGCGCGGATCCCGGCTTCCTCCGCTCGCTCCAGCGGCGGGAGGAGGTGGGGATCCCGTTCCTCAGCTTCCGGCGTGTAGATAGGGTAGTTCTAGGTCCTGACGGCGTCGAGCTGGTGGAGGGCTTGCCGTCGTCCGAGTTGAATAAGTCCGCCGTCTTCCCTCCCTCTTGCGGGCGCTGGAGTTGCTGGTATGTAGGCGGCATGTTCCTCCCGCCGATCTGCGGATTCGGCGGTGGCTGGGCTCCCTCTTCGTTCGTGGTAGCGAAGGATCGGGGGGAGATTTTGCTCCTCGTGGGTTTTCGGACTGCACGTGTTCCTGGCTCCTCGGGCTGGACGGCGATGCGGCGTCGGCGTCTTGGCCATGTGAGTATTTTCCTCCCCCTCCTCTTCGTCGACGCGCTGGCGTCTTCCCCATCGACGGCGCAGGGGTGGGGTGCTGCTGTGCTTTCAGGGGCGGATCTTGGGTTTATGGAGATGATTTGACGGCGATGACTGGCCTTCCGGGGTGCTGGTCCTCTGCGGCCGAAGATTGGAGACTTCCCGTTCGTCACGGTCGTCTTGGAAAGGGTACTTGCTCCGGCGAAGGAGCGGCGACGACGACGGCGCGCCACCATCTCGTTCCGGCGAGTGTTCGCTGTGTGGTCTGAGGACCTGTTTGTAATTTTATTTACTTTCGAGGTCCTTTGTACTGCTCCAGAATCTTCAATATAAGCCTGAGGTCTTTTTCGCAAAAAAAAAACAAAGGAAACCTTTATTTGTGATTGGCAGCAATCGAGGATCACTGCATATTCGTAGGACGTAGCTACAGATGTAGGAAACTCTGGTCGGCGTGCAGTTTTCTAGTGCAAAGTGTGTAACTGAACCGTGCTTTTGCCTCCCGATAGACGTACGCTTCCCAAGTGTTTTTTATTGGCGCGTGCACACTTTCATGTTAGGAGATCATTTGATCTGAACTAAAGTTCAGACAGCTCCCAAAGCGCGTGCACCACGAGTGCATGCATGCTCAACCAAGGATCACCACCCACCCTGATAAGTACTCCTACTAGTTATAAGCTCCTCTGCCCCACTAGTTTGTTGTTGCCGCTCGTTGCCCTAGCTCTCCCTCTAGCCTATCTCTCCCTCTCTGTCACCTCGCTCTAGCCCGAGCCGAAGAGAAGAAGAAAACGAAGGGAGACGGTGGACACAGTGGAGTTCCCGGCGCACGAACGGCCTTTTCTTCCCTCGAGCAACAACTCGATATGCCCCCCACTGTTACAACATCACCACACGGTTTTATACCTCGAGGCGGCGCACCGGGCACGCACCCACGCCTCCACTCTTCCCCGATCGTGCCCACGCTCTGCTCGCTCTGGCCACGCCCGCGCCGCGCTCGGACACGCGTGACTCGTGGTGAGCGCCAACAGAACGGCCCGATCGCCCCGCGTGGCTCGCCAACAGAACGCACACACACACGCCTACGGTGTCTACCTACACGGGCACCCCTGTGCACCACACGCACGCACACACTCACACCTACGGCGCGGACCCGACGCGCCCGGCGCGCGCCCACGCACGCGCCCGACGCAACCAGCCCATGGCCGCGGCTTATTTGGCCAACACTTCACCCCCTAAGCCGCGGCTCAAAGGAGTCCACCGTCCTCGACGCCGACGTCCACCAGCATTGCCTGCTCCGCCACCGGCGCCCTCCGCAGCTTGGGGCATTCCCTCTTGAAGTGGCCACGCTCACCGCAGCCGTAGCAGCGGCCGCGCCTGTTGCCGCCGTTGCCCGACACCACGCTCCTGGCATCGTCGTCGTCCCGAGCGCCGCTGCGTCGCCGTTCCCGCGCTGCCCACTGCGCCGCCGTCATGAGCAGCTGCTCACCCCCGCGCTCGCCGCCGTCTTGTCCACGACGCCGTGTCCGTTCCTCGAACGCACGCAGTCGCCCGAGCGCCTCGTCGAAGGCCATCTCCTCAACGTCACAGAATTGCTCAATCCCGGCGACGGCAGGGTACAGGCGATCGGGGACGTGCCCAGCAGCTTCTTCACCAGCCCCGCGTTGCTCCCAGGCTCGCGTACCGCACCGTCATCCCCGCCAACCTCCCGGCGTAGGCGTCCAGGGCCTCGCCGTCCGCCATGCGCAGCCGATCGAAGTCGCCACGCAGCGTTCTGAGCCGAGCCGCCCGGACCCGATCGGCGCCGACGAAACGCACCTTCAGGGAGTCCCATACCTCCCTGGCGGTGAGCTTCGTCGCCACCTGTAGCAGCACGTCCTCCGGCAGTCCACCGAGGATCATCACGCGCGCCGTCTTGCACTTTTTTCCGTTCACCGCCGCGTCGCCCGCCGGCGCCACCGCCTCCCATAGAGTGTGAGCATCGAGGATCGCATGTGCCTTGATCGCCCACACCGTGTAGGTGTCCGGCGTGAGCATCGGCATCGCCATCAACACCGAGCCCCTACCTCCGCCGTACGGCACGATCGCCATTGCTGCGACGAGCTCCTTCACCTCGCTCTGATGCCAATTGTTGTTGCCGCTCCTTGCCCTAGCTCTCCCTCTAGCCTATCTCTCCCTCTCTGTCACCTCGCTCTAGCCCGAGCCGAAGAGAAGAAGAAGAAAACGAAGGGAGACGGTGGACACAGTGGAGTTCCCGGTGCACGAACGCCGCCGCACGAACGGCCTTTTCTTCCCTCGAGCAACAACTCGATATGCCCCCCACTATTACAACGTCACCACACAGTTTTATACCTCGAGCCGGCGCACCGGGCACGCACCCAGGCCTCCACTCTTCCCCGATCGTGCCCACGCTCTGCTCTCTCTGGCCACGCCCGTGCCGCGCTCGGACGCGCGCGACTCGCGGTGAGCGCCAACAGAACGGGCCAGATCGCCCCGCGTGGCTCGCCAACAGAACGCGTACACACACACGCCTACGGTGTCTACCTACACGGGCGGGAAAGTATCTGGTGCTCCCGGAGCACCTAAGTCCGGGTGCTCCCGCGCGAGCTCGTCTGTTGGATCTCAGATCCAAGAGCTCCGAGCAAATGTTGGACATTTTTGCAAAAAAGCCCTTCAGAAGTTCACAAATTGCGCGTAGATACAGTAGCTCCTCATATGCCGTTGGATCTTAGATCCAACGGCTCGGGAGCCCGTAGCACTGGTAGCACCAGTGCCTCGGGAGCACAGGATACTTTCCCCTACACGGGCACCCCCGTGCACCACACGCACACACACACTCACACCTACGGCGCGGACCCGCTGCGCCCAGCGCGTGCCCACGCACGCGCCCGACGCAACCAGCGCGTGGCCGCGGCTTATTTGGCCAACACTTAGTTAGCATCTTGTACCTAGTAGACTGCGTGTTAGAGAGAGAGAGAGAGTTTGTGTGTTTGGCATCCCTTGATTAATGGCTTTTGCGACTTTTGATATGCAGGTATGCAATTTAATACGCGTTATTAGCGACAATGATTTGATAACATATTGGTGGGCCGGAATGATTGAGTTGTAGTAGCCATGCATATTAGCCTCCTTGACTAGACTGTTAGCGAGTTATTATTAGTTCTGTAATGTGACAGGCATTCAAAAAGGCTGGCCGGTTGGAAAGGAGAACAGAAGAATATAAACTGAAGTGTCGATCAACGGATGGAAGCTAGCGGAGAAATAATGACACGTATGAAAAGACATTGCGCGGTCCTAGAAATTTTTTTTTTTTTCAGAAAGGTTGCTACGTGTTCAGATAAGCAATCAGACACAGCACACACGCAGAACACGCTCGAAAAATGATAGGGGACACCTGTCCCAACACAGATAACAAAAAAACCCACAACAAAAACAAATTACAAAGCAACACCTGAGGGGGTTAAATGCTAAAAAACCAACACTCATCGCTGTCCTCCTTCGCCACCGAAGGAAGAAGGGACAGAACCCATGCACTGAAGAGCCGGCGGAGCACCACTGCTGCAAAGCTTTAAGAGCCAAAGAAAGAACCGCCGCGGACGACGGAGCACCTGTCAATGTGGAGCATCGGCGGGGGAGCATCCCGTGCACCTCGGGCCCCGGATCCACCGTCTCCATCGACACCGACATCGACGAAGAAGACCGCCGGATCCACATGCCAGCAACCTCGATCCCAGCGCTAGAGAGGGTGCCGCCTTCTGCAAGCTGACTCCGCTGGCAGAAGCGGCGAGCACTAGTGGACTTTTGTACAGGGCAACCCCACTGACCGCTCGACGGAGCCAGAGAAAACGCCACCGCGACGAGGATGAGATCGGGGGACACCATTCCACTGGTCGGTCACTGACATCGCTTCGCCGACTGGGCACAAAAACACATAGCCCTGCCGGCCCTGCTTACCGATGAGGAACAAAACAAAAGGACCGGGGTTTCTCCTCCCTCCCGCCACCGGAGCTTCAGGTGGAGGGGTGATGAACCCGCAGGCTCACCAACAGAGGAAGGCGGAAACTCTCTCCGCCCTCTTCGCCTCTCTTTCCGGAGCTAAAGGAAGAGGAACGCGAAAAGCGAGCTAAACCAGCGTTTCGGTTCAAATAACATGGGACCACTACACTAGCGCTTTAACCCATCTAGACCCAATCACAAAACAACGTGGGCTTATAAGAGATCTTGAGCCCTCCCCGCCTCTGAAAGACCAACCATGTCGGTGAATAGTGTTGAAAGGAATTCTTATCTATTTCTCGAGGCAATTATATTCATGTCGACAATATGAACTGCATGAAAATTAGCATATAGGCGTGGACAGACCATATCGACCAACGGGTGCCTAGGGTCCCTCTGGCCCTGCACGTAGTCGTGCCAAGCTTGGTACTCGGAAGAGAGATGGATGGACACGTTTTTAACTCTGGGTCCTATAATAACTAGAAGATTTACCCTAGTTCGTTAGTGAGATCTGATCACATCGTATCATACCAAAGATTGAAGACTTGCCGCTGAAGAAGGTACCTCTATATAATGGCTCGGAGACCCCTGCTGAAGACTCAAGCCATTCCAATCACCATTCTAGCAAAACCTAGCTTGTAGATCTAGTCCTTGTACTCTGTAAACATTATATCAATATGCACTTTTTTTATATTTACTGTAGAGCAACAGCCCCACAGCCCTTTATTCCAGAAAATTTTGCCCAGACCTGTTTAAATTCGCTCCCACCGAGAGTCGAACTCAGGACCAGGACTGCTACTAAGGTCGCTGCAACCACTAGGCTACATGCCCGTTCGCCAATATGCACTCATTGCAGGATGTAGGGTTGCTACCCACCTCTGGACCCTGAACCTGGTTAAACATCGTGACCTTGTAGTCTCTGACGAGATCCCCTCGGGCTCCTACCCCATCTCTACTGTCTTCAATGACTCGCAGTATGATCGTAAGATTAGCGGTATTTTCATCATCGGCAAGCCTCATACAAGGGATTATACATCATGATATGCCTCCTCCGACAAGCCAAACTGGACAAAGCCCAACAAACATCTGATATCCTCCTCCGCAACCATGACAAACAACCGTGACACCCCCAATATTTGTATCCAAACTCCTAATAAGCTCCGCTACAACTTGGTACGAAATAATATGCCTGCTAAACTAGCATTCCAGCCACCCTTACACCATGATCCCACTACACTAGAGTCCCGACCCGTCTAGATAACCATAGAGCAACATAGGGTTATAAGGGGTCTTTGACTCTCTCGCCCCCAAAAACTACCCTAATAGGATGGGATACACTCACCCGTATAAATCATGATACGTCGCATTCCACAACCAATATGGTATTAAAGCCAACAAATCTCCTCACATACCGAGTATCCACCCTACAACCATGAGCGACAATCGTGAGTACCTCGAGATTTGTATCCAGGCATCTGGTCTATGTTACCACTTGTTGCATGCAATTCGGGGCCCATTAAACTGAGCAACAGATGCTTATAAGATGGCTTAAGCCATATCTTCCTAAAAGACTTGCATGATAGGAGGGGCTACTATCATCCTTATAAGTCTTACTCTGCCTCCGAGCACAACCGATGTGTGAGACTATCCCAACAAAATCTTTATTTGAAGGTCTGGGATTGTGTAACAAGTGGTATTAGAGCCTGGTGCCTGGATTCAAAGATTGACTCATGGTTTCCAGCTATGGTTGACTCCTAATTGTTGACCGTGGCTGCGGGTCGGATATCAGATGTATGATTGATGTGTCAGCTAAATATGTGTTCGCTTTAGTCCCACATCGATTGTGGGAGAAAACAAAGCATGCCTAGCATGCCTTATAAGTGTGAGGGGGTAGATGCCCTTAGGGCATCTCTAGCCCTTCCCCTAAAACTTAACTCGTCAAACCACCCCCCAAAACTTAACTCCTCAAATTTTGAGGAGTTCAAGATTCTTGCACCTAGCCCTTCCCCTAAACCTAACTCCCTCTACTCATTCTAGCCTATTTCTTCCATCCTTTTGCATAACCGTTTCAAACATTTCCACAACATTTCAACTTCGTCTATGGTGTTGCTTTCAACCAACGCTGACATGAATTACTCCAAGTCATCCGGCTCAGTTTGCACACTAAAATGGCAAAATTCATCACCAAATTTGAACATCACATGATCTAAACACCACTTTTGCATTGCATCACCAAGAATTAGAGGGGGGAAAAAGGATTTTTTTAACCTATCTGGCATTGTGTCGGACACCTCGCGAGCATGACCGTCCTTGCCAGCATTGGTGGCTGTTGGGGCGGCGGTGGGGGTGGAGGGGTGGCTGGAGGTGGTGGAGGCCGGAGGGTGCATAGGGGTGGCCGGAGTGGGTGTAGGGGGCTTCGGAGTGGGCTGCGGTGATGGCACCTTCTTCTTTGCCGCCGCTTCTTCCATTGCATTCGCCGTCGACCGCCGGTGCCACTTCATGTTGGTCAGCAGTATCGGCGGGTGGCCGGTCGTGGAGGAGGGGCCGGCGATGATCGCGGCCTTGGTGACGCCCTTCCCGGACAGCGAGGCAGGGCACACTACTGTGACGCCCCGTTCGTGATCGTGCATTGTGTTGTGGTACTACCGTGGAGTCATCGTTCGTGATTGTGCATGTTGTGTGTATGATTAGTGCACGATTATGATCGGGGCGTCACAATGACCTTGGTGCCCTGCGGGTACTTTTGTGGGGCGGCCGATGGCTCTAGCGTCGCCGCCACTGGCGTCTGAGCCAGGGGTGTGGCAGGCGGTGGGGAGGAGACGTGGGCGTCAATTTCGGCGGCGGCCGGGGTGGCAGCGGCGACTTTGTGCAACGGCCGCAGGAGGAGGAAACGTTCCCGCGCGGGCGTCAAGTTTTGAGGAGATGGATGAGCGGCTGCTCAAATTTAAGCAGCTTGGGGTGATTTTGAGGAGTAACTCCTCAAATTTTGAGAGGCTAATTTTTTTTAGGGGAATGGCTAGCTCTGGTTATCTCCTCAAAAAGTAAAATTTTGAGGAGTTACAGGTTTTTAGGGAAAGGGCTGGAGATGCTCTTATCAGGCTAGAATATTAGCGGTACAGAAAACTTAAATAATACTCCCTCCGTCCGAAAATACTTGTCATCAAAATGGATAAAAATATATGTTGAGGGAGTACTTTTATAAGCATGTGTTATTCTATATGGTTAGGTCTGGATGGGGACTGAGACACTGGTTTAGTGAGCCTTGAATTGCGGGACGAAAAGGGTTTTCCTTTTACACCGATTTCATATAAAAAACATTCCGCTATGACGCGCGTATGAATGCAGCGAGAAGCGTCCTCAATTCTGTTGGCTGGGTTTCAACTCAGAATAGCCGCGTTATATTCTCTCGATCTCCGTCGAATGCTAATGTGACACGATTGGAACTTTAAGTCCGTATCTTCTCTTTACAGTATCCCAGTTGGCTTAACTAAACAGCACTCCTGCCGCATCTAAAATAATTCAATAAACAGCCCAGTTGTTGTTTAAGTATGTGAATGCTTTTCTTTTTCTTTTTTCGAAAGCAGAGGCCAAAGGCCTCGATCGATTAATTAAGCATGCTTCTCTTTAAGCACAATCCAGCGCCGCCATTGATATGATCTGTGCATAAATTTCCAAAGCAACGTTTATATATACAGTGTCTGACGAGTTTCTATTACCAACTGCACGAGATTAAGCAGTTTACACTTAAGAGATCCACTATTTAATTTCCCCATATCTGTTGTGCCTGTGTCTTGTGTCTTGTAGGTAAGAGGCAACTAAGATGATAATTTAACTACCAACTGCCGTCGAGTCCCTTTCGCATATATGCAAATGCCAGCATTCGTGTATATTCCGTGCTATCTTTTTTTTAATGGAAGGGCTTTTGGCTCCGATTTCCATTAATACAAATTCCATGCTTATCTAGTTAGCTGATTGCTAAAGAATTTGACGGCATACTGACAGGTTAGGCAGTCACTCATTGATCTATATTCTTGGTTCTATATGTTAACTAACAAACATTGCCACATGGCAACTATTAGGCAATCCACATTTGGGCTGTGTGCATCCAGTTATGCAAAGGCCAGGTTTGTGCACAGTGCAGTTGTATCATCTTGATACGAAGATTGAATGGAATTTACTTTATCAGAAAAAAAAATAGGCAATCCACATCAGCAAGATACCAGGTTAGGCCTTACATAAACCACAAGCTACCTATGGTCAATTAAGGTAAATTGGAATTACTAGTCGCCGACCTGCTAGATATCATCCGAATGGATAATCTAGATGTTTCCTCTTTTGTTCTACTCTCTCACATTCATTTGGGATTTACCTCTAGTCATTAATTTGAAGAATATATACGTTAAAGTGTAGTTTCCTAAAAAAAATATTAATTTGTATCGATAATCTGGCATCAATTGGTTGGACCCAGCATCCAGGATGAAAATCCATGTCATGGCCTTTCACCAGCGATAATGGTGAAGCTTGATGGAAAATGTTGCCTGGGGCAAGAAGGTTTTTGTTGGGGGGAGGGGGGGGGCAACCAGATAACTTATGCTTCAACTTTGAGCAAGCTTTGATGTTCAAGTTATATAATTAAGGACTTTACTAAGCATTTTTCTAGAATAGGAGGGGTCATGGCAGACCTTGGCTATTGAGAAGTTGCGCCCCTTACCGGCGGGATCCGGCAACATCGGCTCGAGTGCATACTTCCTTCTTGAAGACATTGCGGTTGCATAATGGAGTCTTAATCGTAGGTGTTTTTGTCTCATCTTGTCATGCTTCTACCATTACTTTCAAGTACTCTACTTGTAGGTTGATGACATCGTTGTCCGGCAACTTCTTCTAATAAAATTATGGTTTTGTGCATCTCAGGATGTAGAGGCCAAGAGGTTTTGGCGTTTCTTTTCGAAACAGAGAAAAAAATTCCTGCTTTACTAATGCAGTCTAATTTATTAGGTAAAGATTTTTTTACGGGGTTTAGGTAGAGATTTTTGATGAAATATTCTATGTTTGTTCGTAAAGATGTACTCATAACTAATGTAAGATCACGAACAAACCATTGATTGGATGGTTAGGAGGTTGGTTGTATACCCCCAGCCCACTAGGATCAAACCCAAATTTGATGCTCTCTTGTCTCATTAAAGCGGATAATTCTTTAAGTGAGAGGTGATGTTCCTGTCGATAATGAGGCACATGTAGTGGCTGTCAATCTTGAAGCTCGGCGACTCCAGTTTTCAGTACGTGTTGTGTGAGTGTGCGCGTATACGTTGTACTGGGTGTTTCTAAAAAATATATAAGATGCATTTTGTTTCATTACGACAATTTTTTTTATCAATAATTACTCAGTTAATAATCCATAAGTCTCTTTTTATAGGGTGTAATCCCCTCTAGCACAAGAATTAGAGTGTCCACAGTTCTGTTAATCCCTTGATTAGGTGGGCCAAACTAATAAAACTGAATCATCTAGTAACCAAGGGGCATGCACCCAAGGCGTCCACGAACATTTCGAAGTGGCAAACTTTGAAGATAGCCACAAAAATTCTCTCGGGAGACTAATTGCGCCTAATAATTGGGGACAAATCGGAAAAACAATAACCCCCAATAAAAAGGGATGGATGGAGTATGGCTTATATATATATATATGATACAAAATCACAATCATAAGTGAATATTTAGAAAATGAATCTATTGATACCAATTCTTGGTTAAAGCCTTGTGTTAGCAGAAAAACAATTATGCATTATATGTTGAAATGGATGGAGTAGTAACTGGTGATACTATACAAAGATAGATTTACGTTTCATCCAATGATTGCATCTCCATACTTATAAGAAGCTTATAGCATACTGGTTAGCTACTCTTTATGAGGTGTTCGGGCCTAACCGCGTTGGTTGATTCTAGAAAAGCATACTTTTGATATGCTTGGACTAATCAACGGAACTATATAAACAATAGGGTCTATATAGCTGGAACACCCATGCATGCTTGAAAAGGAGAACAAATGGTTCATGCCAAATCAAGCTGAGCATATAGTGTATGCGTATAGATATATAGTGCATGCACATTTTCGTCTTCGGAAAGTCAGCAGCAGTATATATATGAGTTTTCTCAAGTTAGACAGCAACACTACAGCATAAACTAGCTAGAGCATCAATTCCAATAGACTAGGAGGATTAACCATTCGGAAAAAAAAAGATGAAGAAGAAGACTACGAGGATTAACAAGACGAAAGTAACCAAATGAGTAGCACTCACATTTACATTTCTATAATCATCCTTTTTGCCACGAGACACTGTTGTCCATATATTGCTTCTAGAAGATGCATGTAATTCGCAAGAAGTGCAACATCTTGACCAAATAGCTCATTCTCATGTCATTGGTCGTCATGGAATTGCTTTTGCAGAAAAACAGAAGCCCTGGAGAGCGGGGGAGGATATATCTGCCTCTAAAAAAAATAGCAAGTCGCTGAGATTTGGGGTTTAAATTACTTACAAAATTTTAAATTTGAATTTCATTAAATAAATCCATGTTTGAGAGAGAATAAAAGAGTGGCAGCTAGGAACTGGATATGAAATATAGGTGAAAAAGATGCACAAACTGGGCAAGAAATATTTCACTACTATAGGGTCTATACATTGGTAACAAGAAAAAGATTATTTTATTTTTTTGAAATATGCCTTTCAATACAGGAATGCACATGTCTGGATTAGTGAGACTTGGTAGACCATACAATGCCTCTTCTCAACGGTTATTCGTGTATCCTTTGGTTGATTTCCTTGGCATGCTCATCCTCTCCGGTGCAATCGCCATAATTTCAGCAGAGCCACTTTACACCGAGTGCCGAACCAAATGATGTGGCCCCATTATTTGGAAAAAGAGAATGCCATGTTGTGACTTGGAGTCACGTCTCTGATGTCACAACCAATTAAAATGAGCCACAAAACCAAGGCTACCTCCTAATGTGGCGTCTTTCTCCGGGAAAGTATCTGGTGCACCCGGTGCACCCGACTTCGGTTGACACTTTAAAAGTTTCAAAAAAATCTGAGAAAAATTAGCACATAGGCATAACATGAATCTATAATAAATCAAGTCTAAATTTGAATCGTAACTTGAAAAACAAAAAAGACAATTTTGTAATCAAAAGCGATGATGGGTCATATTTAAAGCCCGACTTACATTAGGTACTCCCTCTGATCCATAATAAGTGTCGCAGCTTTGAACTAAGGTTAGTTCAATCTTAGTTCAATGTTGCGACACTTATTTTGGATCGGAGGGAGTACTATTCAGTGTAGAATTTTTCGATTTTGTTTCTCGATCTGTGTTACGAATTTCGATTTGAAATTTTGCAACATGTTAGATAACAGTATTATCTATGTCATATTTTTTCAGATATTTTTGAAACTTTTAAAAGTGTCAATGGGGACTGGGCGCACCGGGTGCCCAAGAAGTACCGGTGCACCATATATTCTCCGGTCTTTCTCCCATGAGGTCAACAAAGTACTACTCCAGCACTCTCATCTAATCTAGCTGGTCAGTTGAGCTAGCGCAGGCACTCTTGTGCTTCATGGGGCCTAGGTTAAAAGTTAGTTCACTTTCGCGCAAAAATATAAAAACTATATGCATCAAACTGGCCCTTTAGAGAATGTGTGACAGGGCACGCAACCTAAATATATATTCACAAATGAAAGAGAGCAAATAATCTATGCGCCTGCACTAACCCCTGAAGGTTGGAGAATGAACATATTCCGAAACTCCTGTAGAAAACTGGCATCCGGCTAGGGATTAGGATGTCTTGATCATCCATCTCTATAAATAGCCCCCTTCTCTTCAACGCCTTATCAAGCCATAACAACAAGCCACATTTGAGCTCTCTTGTCCTATCCTAGCCCATCAAGCTCCAATAGTATCCCTTTCTTCCCAATCATGTCGATGCCAAGTATGTCCAGGGACCCGTTGGTTGTAGGGCATATCGTTGGGGATATCGTGGACCCTTTCATTACGACCGCGTCGCTGAGGATTTTCTTCAACGACAAGGAGATGACGAATGGGTCTGAGCTCAAGCCATCTCAAGTATTCAGCGTTCCAAGAGTCCATATTGGTGGGCGAGACATGAGGAATCTCTACACGCTTGTAAGTGTGCATGCTTGATAATCATCTATCTATTATATTATTAAAACATTACAAAAGAACGGCGAAGATTTCTCAATCCAAAGTTAGCATATCTCAACGGTTGAGATTCATTGACGTATGTGCTCGGCTCCTCATCACATGGACATAGGCAAGTCATATTACAACTGAATTAGTACTCTGTCCGGTTGTTCCAATTCAATTAGTACTCTGTTTCCATAGCTACATGATGGTATGTGAAATATAACTATTTTTGGGAACACAATGCACGATGTATGTATTAGGTAGAGAAATATTTGTACCAAAATCACAAAAGCATGCAACGTGCTTGAAGCTAAGAAACCTATGTGCTTGGAGTTAAAAAATCCTACATGTTTCAAGTATATCATCTTCATATTGATATTACGATCTACAATATGAAAAAAATAAGATTCCATGGAAAAAAACATGCTTGAAGGTAAGAATGCTATGTGTTTGGAGTTAAAAAAAACTGCATGCTTGAAGGTATACCATCTTTCTATTGGTATTATCATCTACAATATGAGAAGATAAGATTCCACAAAAACTGTGCTTGAAGCTTACATAGCCATGTGCTTGGAGTTAAAACAAACTACATGCTTGAAGGCATATCTTCTTTCCATTGGTATTATGATCTGCATTATGAAAAGATAAGATTCCACAAAAACTAAAATCATACGACCTGCTTATAGTCTTAGCACATGCGTTGAGGCATCTGGCATGAACGATGCACGATGCATTTAGCTAAACATGTATAGGTCCAGCAGTTGCTTACCCAATTTGAGGGTTTTCTCTTTCAAAACTAACATAAATCAAAGGTTTCATATGTGATGGCATAACTTACTTTATCAGAAATGCTTAAAAAAACGATGATCTACAATATGAAATGATAAGATTGCAATATATTGGTATTATAGTTTACAATATGAAAAGATAATATTCCATAGAAAATAAGATCCTATGACCCGCTTATAGTCTTAGAACATGTGTCGAGGCGTCTGGCAATAACGATGCACAACGCATGCATTCAGCTGAACATGTGTATAGGTCAAGCAGTTGCTTACCCAATTTGAGTGGTTCCTCTTTCAAAACTAAAATAAATCAAAGGTTCGTATATGATGACATAATTTACTTTCTCTAGAAATGCATAAAAATGATGATCTACAATATGAAAGGATAAGATTTCACAAAAAATAAATTAGGATGGGTATTAAATGACCAAAATTAGGTCAAACGTGTGAACCAAGCAGGTTTTTTTTTTTTTTGTCGTGAGAGAACCAAGCAAATTTATCATCTCACAAAACAACTGCTTCCTGCTAGAAGATGAACATGGGTTGCTCGACAGCATAGGCATGTACCATGTCGAGGAGTGATACTAAATATTTGGAAAGAATGAGAACATAGAGTACTAATAAAAGTTTGTCTTGCCGGTAGGAGAATAAAGGAAACCGAAAATATAGGGTTACCGCAAAATGAATGGGCAAAAACAGACAGATGTAAATAATTACTTCATCTCAAGATGAACATGTACAATAAGTTCTCCAAACTTTGTGGAAGAAATTTTATAACAGATAGTGTATATATATACATTGCAACAATATCAAAACCATATATATACGGCTGCGCAAAAGTAAGCGTGAGAGCGGAATACTTATTATGCGCTCCGGCCATTCGCGCGCTGTGTTCCAAACCAGTCCGTGGACTGGACGGAGCCAGAAAAATTGTATGAGGGGGGCTATTGCTGCTACACCACCATTGGGGAGGGCTAGAACCACTAAAATACAAATTTTTGTTCCCAAAACATCATATTAGTAGCTCTAACAATGTTGTTTTATCAATGTTGGCCCGGGCGATGGCCCCAGCTCGCCCCCCACTGCCTCCGTCCCTCCGTGCTAACCACGTGCCTTGGGCGTCACTTGCATGGCCGTAGCATGTGCAAATAATGCAGCAACTACGTACGACTCTTTACTACTAGCATACTATCTTTCGATCAACCATAAAACAATAGTTGTTTAATGGTAAAGTTGGTGCAGCTCTAGTAAATGGACACCGTGGAGGCTTGGGCATAAGTTCTGTTCACCCATAATGTAAACTTAGGGTCCTCTTTTTGCATCGTAATTCCTTCTTATTTTGTAGTAAAGTATAGTCAATCAGCCTAAAGCTTCTCTTTTTAATCGTAAATTTTTCTTATTTTGTAGTAAAACGTATAGTCAACCAGCCTGGTTGAGCTGGTAATACTCATCATTTTAGGTCGTAATGTATAGTGATTTTATCTGCTAAATGTAGTCAAGTTGGTAGGTGCTAATTAATATATAGTGGAGTATCTAGTAAATTTGTAGTAAACGATGTAGTAATGTGCAAGACGTCCGTAAGTTTTGCTAGGTGGTAAATGGAAACGGGTTTATGTCGTAAAACTAGTTTTTTGTCATTACCCAAAAATACTTCACTGGCTTATATACTATATATGCATGATTTATTGTTTGCATGCAGAACTGCATGCTCGTAACACATTAATTTTATATTATTATAAATTGACATGTTGATACAATAAATTGTGACACACGGTGGGTCAGCGTGCAGAATAAGTTAGTCTACGCGCTGGCACAGAATAGCGGTGCCATATATATATATGGTTTTATACTCTTGAGAGTATGTACTCCCGCTCTTCATATGGCACATAGATGAGTGCATTATACCTCTTTGTCATTTTTATTATACTTTATTAATAATTACTGTATACCTCAAAGTGAGTTCTATGAAAAATTACATTTGAGTCCATATATTTCATATTATTTGCACATAGACTACTTGTTTTTATGTAAAAAATGGTATATTGCATAAACAATGGGCTACGATGATATTGTTTCATACCATTTGTATTGAGGTATCTTAGAATAATTAATGAGGCATATTGAGAATGATAAAGAGGAATAATGGGTACGTATAAGAGGTATATTAAATGTGGGAGCACATACTCCATGAGATTTTTCATCATGGCGTGTTTGTACTTCACGTGTCTAATAAAAAAGCCTAATATTTCTTGACATGAAGCTTATTTTTTATCATGTAATCATCTGACTCAATAACATACTATGTTTATTTTAAAACTTAAAAATATATTTGTAATTAAAATACAATAAAATAATATAAATCTAGCAGCGCAAATGCATGGATCACCATGCTAGTTTATTTTGTTTGAAGACCTTCACGTCAATTAGATGGCTTCGGTCCTTCACCTGTCGTTTGGTTTTCCTGACTTTAACTTGAAATCAGGGACTTGTCCTAGCTAGTGGATAATATGCTTTTCGCATGGCTACATAGGAGTATATTGGTTTACCCAGCTCAGCATATCTCCTACAGCGTCTGTAATTCCGCCTTGTAATATTAGATGGAAAGCATGGAATATATTTTGTGTTGACTTGTAGAGCCATGAGGTGTCTGTTAGCTGATAAGGCAAACTGGCCTCTTAGGCTAGCTCTTAAACTTTGTCTGACGGCCTAATTATTTTCATGATGTTAACCCCATAAAATTGTGGATTTGTCTGCAGTCATTTAATATTTGGGCGGAGAGAATCAAGAGCATATATGATAATACTGGAGAAATCATTTTTAAAATTTCTAGAATTGGTGAAGAAGATACTATAAATCACATGCATATATGTAATGATCTATCTTGTTTCTAGGTGATGGTGGACCCTGATGCACCAAGCCCCAGCAACCCTACTAAAAGAGAGAACCTTCATTGGTAAGCTCTCCTCTGATTTTGCTGCTCTTTGTGGATGATTCGACGAGCATATTATCGTCTCAAGATAGTATTAGACCACTCAATTTCGACTCATGCATATATAGGTTGGTAACAGACATTCCAGAGACTACCGATGCAAGTTTTGGTAAGTAATTTCACTCTCTCAGTAACGGCATTGTCTGAATACCTTGTTACTAATTCCGTCTTATGTCCAAGTTGCTCGAGTTAATTAAAGTTTTAAGTCTCAGCGCCCGCAAAGCCACGGTTTCTATGCTTGACTCACATAAGCAAATATGTAACTAGGCTTGCATTTGAAAGAGAGCATGATTCTAATTTGGCCTACTCCCTCCATATCACAAATAAGTGATGTTTTGGACACTGACACGGCCTTTAAGATGTAATTTTAACCACTAATTTCTTTTGTAATATATATATATATATATATATATATATATATATATATATATATATATATATATATGAAAACCCACAACATTACACTACTGAAATTTTCCATGCATCCAAAAAATCTCTTACCCATTAGAGCCACTTGTTATCATAGAAATGCTTAAAAACATCTGATCAACATAAAGAGCCACTTGTTATCATAAAAATGCTTAATCCGGTTACTCGACGTGCAGTTAGATTCTGTCAAATGGATCACATGTTTAATAGATGAAGATGTACATAAAGCACTAGTCACAATGTACTTCCATTAACTTGTTTATATTGTATGCCACAGGAAATGAAATAGTCCCCTATGAAAGCCCACGTCCAACTGTAGGAATACATCGTTTCGTGTTCATCCTGTTTAGGCAATCAGTCAGGCAGACTATCTATGCACCAGGGTGGAGAGCAAACTTCTGCACGAGGGACTTCACAGCGATCTACAATCTCGGATCGCCTGTCGCTGGGATGTACTTCAACTGCCAAAGAGAGGGTGGCTGTGGTGGTAGAAGGTACATTGGATAATATATAGTTTTTTGTTTTGAAAAGGAGGATAACCACTAGCCTCTGCATCTATTGATGCACACAGCCATATATTATGCTTGGAGGTAATATATATTTGGGGGCAACATTACCTCCTATGTATAGCTTATCGTGTGTGTTTGCCCCTCTGAAGGCAAAATATAAACCGGGAGATTAGTATTCCTGAAGCAAAACATATGCTTGGATGTGCGGGGCTTGCGTATGTGTGTCTGTGTGTTTGTGTCTGTTGTGTGGGCATTCATGCTGCTATGTGTGTCTGTGTGTATCGTGTGGCCATAACGATCAGAACTATATAAGTAGTACTTGTATATTAAAAACTGTAGCGTGTTCCCTATTTGCTTTAGCTCTGATTCCAAAGGTGTTGGGCTGAGAATAATATTTCCAGTCGTTGGAAAATTACATGATGTGGGAGATACGAAAATGTGGTTGGGTTGCCGAAAGACAAACGACTCGCTTTACCTAGCATTCTAGCAAGATATATATACTTACTCCCCCCTTGGCATGTGAAGCCACTAGACAGTTCTACGCACGGTATGCGTGTCTGTGTGTATCGTGTGGCCATAACGATCAGAACTATATAATTAGTACTTGTATATTAAAAACTGTAGTGTGTTCCCTATTTGCTTTAGCTCTGATTCCAAAGGTGTTGGGCTAAGAATAATATTTCCAGTCGTTGGAAAATTACATGATCTGGGAGATACGAAAATGTGGTTGGGTTGCCGAAAGACAAACGACTCGCTTTACCTAGCATTCTAGCAAGATATATATACTTACTCCCCACTTGGCATGTGAAGCCAGTAGACAGTTCTATGCACGGCATGCGTTCACACCCCCCCCCACCACCCCCGACCCTCCTCCTCTTATACACATTGTTTTTTTTTTCCCTGTTATACACAGGCTGTTTCATCTTTCATAGGCAGCAACGGGATAAACACGAAGCACACAAGATACAGAAAAACCAGACTAACATCATCCATCAGCCACAACGCGATACGGGCATACGGCATGGCAAAAAAAGACCATTCTTCATTAGCCGCAAGACCTGTTCCATGTTGCTAAGAACATCTTGTTGGGGTCAACCCACTCTCCCGTTGGGCCCCATGTGTTAGACAACACATGGGGTGGCCTCATGGGGTCCCCATGACTTGACAACTCATGGGGTGGCCCATTTTGCACGCCTATGTCAAACATCATGACACAGGCGTGATGATGATGAGGTTGAACCACTCCCCCGCTGTGTCAGGGAGTGGTCAAGTCTAGGCTGTAGATAAGCCATAGATAGTTGTTGTTTAATGTTTTGTACAACATAAGATCAATGGAACGCTCACAATGTGAGTAGAGCGAGTTTCACAGAACTACTTCGTCCTCTCCCCTGCTCCTCTCCTCTGTTCACTCCTCCCGCCAACGGGTTTTTCCCCTTCCCGGGAACACCACATCGGCCGCTGGCAAAGATCTGGTTTAGACTGACAATTGGTATCAGAGCCCCCAGGTTCCAGCGACCATGTCCGGCGAGAGAAGAGAGCAGCAACACCACCGCCAGGACGACTCCGGTGGCTCCAAGTCACAGGCCTCGCAGGATCGCTCCAAGTTGCCGCTTCCGCGGGAATGGCGACAGTGCTCACAGAGTCGAGAGCGCAGCCTAGGGCGGCGCGCCAACCACGATGAGATCGTCGTGAGGGAGATTGTGTGTGAGACCGTTGGAGGCGGCGGCGGCACGAATCTCGCCTTCCCGGTGCTCACCCGCTCGAACTACAGCGAGTGGGCGCTGATCATGGAGTGTAACCTACAAGCGGCGGGCCTGTGGGACGCCATGGAGGATGACACAGTCCCCAGGAAGGAGGACAGGCAGGCCATGGCGGCGCTGGTTCGCTTGACCCCGTCAGAGATGCACAGCATGCTCATGGCGAAGGCGAGCACGAAGGAGGCATGGGCGTCCATCCGGACCTAGCACCTCGGCAGCGACCGCATGCGTGAGGCGGACACATAGAGGCTGCGGGCGGATTTTGAGAACATCGCCTTCAAGGATGGCAAGCGTGTCGACGACTTCGCCATGCAGATCTCCGGCCTCGCGACGCAGCTCGCTCGCTCGGTGACACCATCGACGACGCGAGGCTCATGCAGAAGTTCATGTGCATCGCCCTCTCCCGTTTTGCTTAGGTAGCAATCTCTATCAAGACGCTGCTTGACCTACGCACGCTCTCCATCGAGGAGCTCATGGGCCGGTTGCGGGTGGTCGAGGACCACCTCGATGACGGCCGCGAGAGTTCCGGCGGCAGACAGCTCCTTCTCACCAAGAGGGAGTGGGACGCAAAGAAGCATCAACTTCACGGCAGTGGTACCTCAAGCAGCGGGAGCAACCCCGGCAGAGGTGGAGACCACGCCCAGAGCGGTAGCGACAACCGCGGATGGAAGTCAGGTCAGTCCCAGCAGCAGGGCAGACCTGCGCGCGGCTCCGGCAAGGACGCCGACCGCGACAAATGCCACTACTGCAGCAAGTCGGGTCACTGGACCTGCGAATGCCGCAAGAGGCTGGCCGACGAGGCAGCCGCGGCGGCGGCAAACCTCCTCGAAGCTACCATAGATGGTGGGCCAGCTATGATGCTGGCATGCGTCGAAACCGTGCAGGAGGACCCAACGCCTCCGGCGACCACGGTGCCGGCAACCGTCGAGTCCGTGCAGGAGGCACGGAGCCCGTCAGCGGAATCCATCCCTACGGTGGTAGGCCACTACCCGAAAATGGTGTTTTCGGGGCCTGTCGACTGGGAGGCGATGAAGGCACAGGTGTGGGGAAGCCACGCCCCGGTAACCACGTCCCCGGGTACGCAGGACGTTGCCCCAGCAGCCTCATCCCCGGCGACGCTGGCCACGGCCCTGGCAACGTTGGGGTCCATCAAGTCCGTGTAATAAGGCACAGCGCATCTGGTGGGCCACGTCCCAACTATGATGCTGGCGACCATCGAGTCCATGCAGGAGCACACGGGGACTCAGGTCGGCCACACCCCGACAACAAAGTGTTCGGGGTCCACTACGTTGGCGGAAGATGGCTCCTCGACAACGGCATGTGCGTGCGGCTACATCTTCCTCAACGAGGAGAGAGCCCTGACCACACCCACGCTTGTAGGCGACAAGCGTAGCCAGGGTTGGTTCCTCGACACCGGTGCCACGAACCACATGACGAGTTCGGTCAACTCGTTCGTGGAGCTGGACCGCTCGATCACCGGGAAGGTGCGGTTTGGCAACAGCTCCATGGTGGACATCCACGTCCACGGGGCCATCGTCTTTGTCGACAACGGGGGTGATCATAGGGTGTTCACGGACGTCTTCTTCATCCCGGTGCTCAAGAGAAGCGTTGTGAGCCTCAGCCAGCTCGACGAGGGCTGGTACGACATCGCCATTCACCGTTGCGGGCTCATCGTGCGCGACCAGCGCAGCCGGTTACTTATCGAGGCAACCCGAGGACCCAATCACCTCTACAAGCTATTCTTTCGCCCCGTGCATCCTGTCTGCCTCGCTGTGGGCCATGACTCCGGTGCTTGGCGTTGGCATGCCCGGCTAGGACACCAGTACTTCGACGGGCTGCGGAAGATGGCATGTGGTGACCTCATGCGCGGGCTAGCGCACATCGTACACGCCGCCGAGCTGTGCGATAAGTGTCTTGCCGGGAAGCAGCGGCGTCTGCTCTTCCCCAAGAAGGCAAGATACCGGGTGAAGAAGCCCCTAGAGCTGGTCCACGGGGACCCCTGCGGGCCGATCACCCCGGCAGCGCCAGGAGGGCTTCGCTACATCTTGCTGCTCATCGACAACTACAGCGGGTTCAAGTGGGCGGTGCTTCTCACCTCCAAGGAAGAGGCGGGGCAAGCCATTGTCAAGCACCAGGCGGCAGCTGAGGTGGAGTGTGGCCACAAGCTACGCGTCCTGCAAACGGATCGTGGCGGCGAGTTCACGTCAGCCACCTTCTACAAGCACTCCGCCGAGAAGGGGGTGCATCGTCACCTCACGGCCCCTTACTCGCCACAGCAGAATGGTGTCGTCGAGCAGAGGAACCAGATGGTGCTCGGGATGGCACGCTGCATGCTCAAGGCAAAGCAGGTGCCGAGTACGTATTAGGTGGAGGCCGTGCTCACGGCCGTCTTCATCCTCAACCGCTGCTTCACGAGGAGCGTCGATGACATGAAGCCTTATGAGGCGTGGTACGGGAGGAAGCCCGACGTACGCTTCCTCCAAACATTTGGCTGCGCCAGGCACGTCAAGACGGCGCGCTCACACTTGAAGAAGCTCAACGACAGGAGCGCCCCGATGGTGTTCGTCGGCTACGAGACGAGCTCCAAGGCGTACAAGATGTACGACCCCGTCACGAAGCGCGTACATGTCTCCCGCGACGTCATCTTCGACGAGGGCGCACGCTAGAGCTGGGAGTCACCAGGGGAGGCACTGGCCAGCAGCTCCTTTGTCATGGAGTACCCGGCGTACTCCAGGACCTCGGGAAGAACGTTCCCGGGAAGTGCAACCCCGGGTAGTGCGACGAAGGGCACAGCGACCCCAGGAAACCCTGGGCAATGCGACACGTGGCAATGCCTCCCCGGGAACGGCATCCCAGGGATCTGCTGAGACCACGGCAAGTGTGGACCCGAGAACTGCGATCTCGGTAACACCAACCCCGGGTCCAGGGTCCCCAAGCACCCCGCTTACGAGCGAGGTGGCTCCCGAGGAGGTCGTCACCCCGCGAACTGCAAGGTCGGATCTGTTTGACGCCGACAACAGCGTTGTTGCCCCACACAGGTACAGACGCCTAGGGAATCTTCTCGGTGAGACTGCGGGACCATCGCAGCTATCCAAGAACGAAGACGACGACGGTGTCCTGCATCTGATGGCCGGCGAGGAGCCGACCACGTTCGCGGAGGCCGAGCAAGAGGATTACTGGCGCCACGCGATGCTGGACGAGTTGTCATCAATCAACGACAACGCCACCTGGACACTCACCATGCTGCGTGCAGGGCATCGAGCTATCAGGCTCAAGTGGGTGTTCAAGGTGAAGAAGGACGAGCACGGCATCGTTGTCAAGCACAAGGCGTGTCTCGTCACCAAAGGCTACATGCAGCACGCGGGGGTGGACTTCGAGGAGGTCTTCGCTCCGGTGGCAAGGCTCCAGTCCGTGCGACTGATCCATGCCCTAGCGGCTCATCGGGGGTGGGAGGTGCACCTCCTGGACATCAAGTCGGCGTTCCTCAACGGCGACCACGACTAGGAGGTGTACGTCTCCCAGCCACCAGGCTTCGTCGCAGGGAAGCACGAGCAAGGCATGTACAGGCTACACAAGGCCCTGTATGGTCTCCGGCAAGCCCCGAGAGCGTGGAACGCCAAGCTAGATGCAAGTGTCGCATCACTTGGCTTCTCATGCAGCACCTCTGAGCATGGCATGTACTCGCGAGGGACCGCGAACACACTGCTCGTCAACATCTACGTCGATGACCTGGTCATCACAGGAGCCGAGCCCGACGAGGTGCATCGCTTCAAGGGGGAGATGAACTGTCTCTTCAGCTTGAGCGGCCTCGGGTTGCCCCGGTACTACCTGAGGCTGGAGGTGAACCCGGAGCGTGGTCGCACGATGATCACTCAGGCTGCCTACGCCGTCAAGCTGCTCGAGTGGGCAGGCATGGCGGACTGCCACGCCGTGCAAGCCCCAATGGATGACGGTGCAAGCTCCACAAGGAGAGCCCCGAGAAACCAGTGAACGCCATGTTCTATCAAAGCGTTGTTGGGAGCCTCGGGTATCTCGTGCATACCTGGCCGGACATCTCATTCGCTGTCAGGTTCCTAAGCAGGTTCATGGATGCCCCGGCAAGCGATCATCTCGCTGCCGTCAATCACCTGATCCGGTACATCGCGGGCACGATCATGCACGGATGCGTGTATCTCCGTGGCGATAGCGAGAACCTGGTCGGCTACAGCGACTCCGACCACGCTGGTGACATGGACTCCAGGAAGAGCACCTCTGGCGTGTTGTTCTTCCTCGGGAGCAGTCTCGTCAGCAGGCAATCGGTGAGGCAGAAGGTTGTCGCAACTTCCTCGTGCGAGGCTGAGTACATTGCGGCAGCTACAGCGGCATGTTAGGGGATCTGGCTGGCTCGCCTTCTCAATGAGACGCTGAACCAAGACACCGCCCCTGCGCTCATCTTCGTCGACAACAAGTCGGTGAATTCCCTCTGCAAGAACCCAGTGCTTCATGACCACAGCAAGCACATCGATCTCCGCTATCACTTCATATGTGTCTGCGTTGAGAAGGGCAAGGTGGTCGTGGAGTTCAGCAGGACTGGTGAGCAGAAGGCGGACATCCTGATGAAGGCACTTGGTTGTGTCTAGTTCCAGGGGTTGCGCGACAAGCTCGGGATCGTCGACATCCAACCCGTTCGACAGGGTTGAGGGAGAGAATGTTGGGGTCAACCCAGTCTCCTGTAGGGGCCCATGTGGGCCCCATGTGTTGACAACAAATGGGGTGGCCTCATGGGGCCCCATGAGTTGACAACTCATGGGGTGGCCCGTTTTGCATGCCTGTGTCAAACATCATGACACGGGCGTGATGATGATGTGGTTGAACCACTCCCCTGCTGCGTCAGGGAGTGGTCAAGTCTAGGCTATAGATAATCCCTAGATAGTTGTTGTTTAATGCTTTGCACAGCACAAGATCAATGGAACGCTCACAATGTGAGTAGAGCGAGTTTCACAGAACTACTTTGTCCTCTTCTCTGCTCCTCTCCTCTGTTCGCTCCTCCTCCCGCCAACGGATTTTTCCCCTTCCCGGGAACACCACATCGGCCGCTGGCAAAGATCTGGTTTGGGCTGACACATCTCTAGTCGGACCTCAAAAAAACCATAAACCCAAAAAACCGCCATTTTTGGGAGTTAAGGTTGTCTAACCCATCCCAAAAGACCTTTAAGTCCCAAAAAATTATTGGGACGAACCAAAAAATGGCCCATCCTTCTAAAAACATTGGGGCAAATTGTTTGTCCCTGCCCTCTCCAGGAGTTCGCCATTGTAAAAACCTCTACATGAGCCCGCGCCGCTGCCGCCTCCCTCGCCCACCACCGAGCCGCACCCCAAGCTGCCTCCAGGCAGAGACACATCTCCCGGCCGCCGCTACGCCGTCGCCCTGCCACCAGGAACTCGGTGCCGGCAACCTCACTCGACCCCGGACTCCTCCGCAACCGCACCGCCCCCACCATCACTGCCTACCGAGCTAAGCAGCGGCGAGCTCTCGTGTCGCATCCGAGATAGCCGACAAGGGCGATGATTGACGCCCGTGCCTTCGGACATCGACCCCACCATCTCTCCCAGTGACCGTGTACCCGGACGACTCGCCCACCTCGTCACCACGCAACCTCCTCTCCCACGCTCGCAACCTGTTCAACAGATGGACCACGAGGTACTTTTTTCTTCCTTTTTTTGTCTCTTTTCCCTTTTATGTGCGTATTTCTAATCGAGTAGGGCAAATTGATAGATAAGCATGCTTGTTGTTCAAGAGTTCTTCGATGACTCATCATTGGAGGACGAAGATGATGATGACTTCGACATAGAGTTCTTCGACGGCTCATCATTAGGGGAAGATGATGATGACTTCGACATGCCCTTGGTGATGATCATGGAGGAAGAAGGGAGAAAGACCAGAGCAGGCACTCACCCGGGCCATAGGTACATTTGGCACAAGAGGACAGATGGCCATGCCAAGATGATGCGAGATTACTTCGTCGACAATTCGGTGCATCTGGCAAACTTGTTCATGCGATGTTTTAGAATGTCGAGGGAGCTCTTTCTGCGCATTGCAGCTACGGTCGAAGCATGTGATCCTTGGTTCACTCTGAGGAGAGATGCTGCTGGACAACGTAGCGCAAGTGTTGTTCAGAAATGTACCGCAGGAATGTGTGTGCTGACATATGGAATCCTGGGTGACTTGGTTGATGAATATGTTCGCATCTCGAAAGATCTTATCATCATTTGTATGAAGAGATTTATGAAGGCTGTGATTGAGATCTTCGGAGAAGAGTATCTGCAGATGACACGGCAAGGCTGATGAGGTTGGTGCAGCGAGAGGGTTCACTGGGATATGCTTGGGAGCAGATGGAAGAATTGTCTTGTCAGATGGGCTGGGCAGTACACCGACCATTGCCATGATCCAACAATCATACTCAAAGTTGTTGCCTCCCAAGATCTATGGATTTGGCAGTTACTTTGGGATGCATGGATCTCACAATGATCTCAATGTCCTCCAAAGATTTCATCTTTTTGCAAGGCTTGCTGCCAAGGAAACTCCACTTTGCAACTTTGAAGTCTATGGTCATTAGTATGATAAGGGCTACTACCTTGTAGATGGCATCTACCCCTCATGGTCCACATTTGTCTAAGACAATTTCAAACCCTAAAGACAAGAAGAGAGCTCACTTTGCCGCGGCTCAAGAATTCGCTAGAAAAGGTGTGTTGCAAGCTTGCTTTGCCATTCACCGTGGACCTGCTACATATTAGGACACGAAAACACTATGGAGGACCATGACACATTTGTGTGATCTTGCACAACATGATCATAGAGAATGAGATGGGCCAACTGATCAACTTGGATTTTGAGATCTTTTCACTCCTCAGCGCAATGGCAATACAATTCATAGGTTTCTTGAAGTGCATCGGCGGATCCAAGACCGGCAAGGTCATGTGCAACTACAGGAAGACCTCATCGAGCATCAATGGCACCGTCTTGGGGAATAAATCTTTGATTTATCATCATCAGACAATATGTTGTTTGTTTAGACTATTTGCTTCATTTGGACCATTTGTTGTGTTTGAATTTATACTTTAAAACAATGAGTTTTATGTTGTGTTTGTTTAGACTAGTTGCTTCATTTGGACCATTTGTTGTGTTTGAATTTATATTTTAAAACTTGAAAACAATGAGTTTGAAATGTTGACGTCAAGGCTTGAATTAATATGATGCCGAAAAGTAGTTTAAATGGAGTTTAAGTTTGCAAAAGGAAGTAAGAAATAGCAAAGGAAAAGTTTTACGCACTAGGTTTTAGGGATGGGTTAGAATGCAGCCTCCAAAAACCCAGGATTTTCTGGGACTTAAATTTTAGGGGTGGCTTTTTGGGACTTAAGATTCAAGGTTGGTCTAGAAATGCTCTAAGATGAGATACAGCATACAAATATAGGTACCAAAATAGCTGCGTGAAATATATTGACACTATGACAAGTATAAGAAGGCACACGGATTATAACTTAAGCAGTGAAAAAATAAATCCGACATCATCACAAGGAGACTAGGATGGGAATGTTAGGTGGGATTGTACGGTACGATTATGGTTGCTAGGATCGTAAATCGAACATTTGTGATTCCAAAATTATACGAGTCTAACTAAAATATATGAATCAACCTGAATTAATTAGATCCTACGTATAGAATTGGATTTGGATCATTCGGATGGATTGTACAACATATGTCCAATAATCAATAAGAACGTCAGATGAGGCTCAAGCAATAGGATGATTCATTCCTCCGAATCTCACTAACAAAGCGTTATGGTTTTCTCAATAAGTTACTCCATTTTGTGCATCACAAGTGCAATTACTTGTAATCTCAGTAGGAATTATAAAAGCTCCTTACATAATTAGCAGTGATAAGTATGCAAGTAGTAACTACTAAGCACTTTCTTTATAATGTTAAATTTTAAATAACAGCATTACCTGAAATTTTCAATCTGCTAGCTTCCAGTAAACATGTAACTGAAATGCCACCCACAATTTTAAGCTTGACATAATATATTGACAATTTTGAAGGAGTGTTGCACTGACTCGAGTATGCTACATCACTAGTGCCATAACCATTATTACCTGGTTAACTTACCAGATTCAAATTTCACAAATACTACGACAAGGGTGGAATGAGACAAATAAGGTGAAGCAGGGAGAAACACATCTTTCATTCCAAATTTACTAGGTTCTCTGCTTCCATGAAATGCAATATATCTTATATCATATACAGTTCTGGCAACCATGACTTTTTGTCCAAATTGAATTTGTAGCTAACTAGCTATTGCTGATCTACATCGCCATGCATAAATAGAGAAACCAAATGGACCTGGTACTATCTTAACTTCGCCCATTTGTACTTTGTATACAAAATGGGGTCGAAACAAAATCATTCGACCATATTAATGTCAGCAAAGTTTGGCAAATGGCAATTAACACTATCAACAATGACAAGGTTAAGCATGATCTTGTTTTTGCTAAAATTAATAAGAATCAAGGACCTTTCGGTTTTGGGACAAGATGAGGACTCCAGATATATCCATTAGGAATGTCACTTCCAGAACCCTGTGCACCATTTAGGTATGTTACCGGACGCAGTTTCAACTTCTTTTTCCTGAATTCATTTATCATATCACGTATCCCAAGCCAAATCATAGAGTCAACAATTTGGTAAGAAAGCTGCAACTGTAGACAAACATTAGAAGGTACCAGATCAGATGAGGAAATAATACTATTTCAAGAAATAACATCTAGGGCATCCAGTTCAACTGGATCTTCAAAAAGATCCTTGCGGCCAGTTAGGTTGGGCTAAAGATTATGGTTGCAGAAGCTGAAGCCAGCCACACTGGCACATCTAAGCAACTAAAACCAGTCAATGATGCAAAGTAAAATTATTGATCTCAAAACACACTTGATGCTTATACCTAGAGGTCCTGAAGACAGCACCAAGAAAACAAGAATCTAGTTGTTGGAAAGAATTTATTTGAATGCAATTACAAGGAAGAAACTCCGCTTGGTTTCTGAAAATTAAAGCAATGTACATCGCAAGGGCAGATACATGTGCCACAGGTTAATACGTATACACAGAACAAATTCCTGGTTGAAAGAAACCTAGGGTTTTCAGCTACCATTTTGCAACATTGCTCACTTTCATCGACAAATGACTAATCAAAGACCATCCTTGCCTCGATTCAAAGTATAAATACTGTAGGTTTCCTAATTTTTATACCATGAAACAAAGTAACCAGCTATAGATTTCAAATATAACCAAGGTTCACGCATACCTAATATAACCAAGGTTCACCCATATGTACGATAGCTAATCAACTGGGATCCATAATCCATTACAGCAAAAAGAGAAAATATATTAGTGATACTACTCCATAATATCACATGGACCTCAAACTTTATCTCTCAACCCATAGACAACGCAGGAAGGTAAATAATAACAGATGGCAACATGTTTCTTTTTTCTTTATTTTTTCTTTAAACAATTTCCGCATATACCTAATTGTGTGTTCATTTTCATGAAATTTGCAATGATTTAGAAAGGGTTCACGCTAGGCACTCGATACTCTGAACAAATAAGTAAATATAACGTAAACTCACTCCATATCCAGCTGGTGTTTTCATGCGACAAAGAGGATGAGGAAATTCACTAGTTGGCCTGAACAAGCAGCATAAGTTAGATCTCCAAATTACAATATTCCTCAGCAACTGTATTTCAAAGAGGAAGCAGAACAGTAGTGACTCGAGGCCATGGCATGGTAAAAGAATATATGAATGGGTACTTTTAGTGCCTCTGCCACGTGTATGTCCTGAATAAATATTGAGATCTGCAGGATCAGCACATTTGTAATTGTACACATGGTAATCAAGTACATTACCATGGTTATCTGGATCATGATGTTGGAGCCGACTCACTCAACTCCTGCAGCAGCTTCTTCACTCAGGATTCTCTCTCCGCACTTCTCTTACTCTGATGGCTGCTTCACACAGCTCCTTTTCTCAGTCTTGATTTGTGTCTCACACACACACACACACAAGAACCAGTGTTGTGAAACTTTTATTGATATATATCTTATACACTGCAAGGTTGCCTGTTACATGGAGGACATGTGGTCCTTTTATAGGCCACTACAACCGACTTCTACTACTAATATCTGCTAGCCTTTTACAGCTCACGTCCTTCACTAGTATACAACTGGTGTCCAGCTTTTACTTCATGTACTTAGCCAAATTAGCTTTGGCATCTCTCTTACTACTAAGCTGGTTATGGACTGGATAGCTCTCTAACAGTTTACAGCTCACCTTACTAGAGAATTCTACTTAGTACAGCTAGCTACTCACCTTAACTACACAGCTCTGATTCTTAACTAACTTGCATGTATTTAGGGTAAGGACAAGATTAATTCTAACATTCTCCCCCTTGTCATATCAACATCCACTGATGTAGATCACCTGCATCATGCGCCCCATCTTGTGATGGCTTCGCACCGCCTCACATCCAACAATGGCATTACACTGTGCTTGAGGCTTCTCATGATGGCATCGCACCACCCTCTTGCTAGCATCGCACCGACTATCTATCGGCATCACACTGATACTTCTTGTGACGATGGCATCGCACCATTGTCGCCGGCATCACACCGACCCTTCTGTACTGATGGCATCACACCATCATTGTTGGTATCACACCAACTCCTAACGATGGCCTCACACCACCGCCGTTGCTGGCCTCACACCAACGCTTTATATGACAATGGCATCACACCACTATCATTTGTGCACAATCCCTAACAGCATCACACCGCTAGGCGTGCACTCCCCTCAACTGTCACAGGAGTGTAGGCTCATCGTCATCACGACGAGCCTTAGCAAGGAGTGCTCTATGTTTCTTCTCTGAACACTCATAAGCATAAAGTCCAAGGTCATCACAGTTGTAGCACTGTACCTCACTTTCATTTTTGCGTCCTCCACTGCGTCCATAGCCATGGCCGCGACCTCGTCCTCGCATCGAGTCATGCCTTCTCGTCGTGCATCGAGTCATGCCTTCTCGTCATGAGAAGTTGCTCTTCTAAACCTCTCGTCTCTAGCCCCTTGAGGAGCTCATGCGCCTAGTGACCCAATGGCATCCTCCAGGGCCATCTTGTTGACGTCACTAAATAGCGCAATCGATGAAGCAACATGATTGAATTTGTTGGAGATGGCTCGCAGCAGCTTTTTCACGACGTACTTCTCCATCGGGTCTCCAAGCTCAAGGATAGGCCCCACAAGCGTCGTGAATTTCACCGCAAAATCATCCATGGACTCTCCATCAGCCATCTTGAAGTTACCAAACTCCAAACGCAAGGACTGGATCCTCGCCTCTCGGACACGCTCAACGCCCCCATGCATGGAGCGTAGCGCCGCCCACATATCAGACACAGTCTCCTTCTCGGCAACTCGCAGCAGCGTCGCGTCGTCGATTGACTGGGAGATGATTGTCATGGCCAGCTCCTCCTTGCTTTCATCAACCTCCTAGGACGAGCTCTCGTGATCAACGGCACCCCATGCACCGTTTGCTCGCAGGAGGTACTTCATCCTCATCGCCCATGCTGCGTAGTTCGTCCTTGTCAGCTGCGGGAACAGAATCTTCCCCGCTACTACTGCTGTCGTCAGGTCGCTTGAGCCACTGGTCACCATGGCACTACTTGCTGCAGTGTCATGCGGCATCATCTTCGTCATAACCTAGCTCTGAGACCAGTTGTTGGAGCTGACTCACTCAACTCCTGCAGCAGCTTCTTCACTCAGGATTCTCTCTCAAGGTGTGATGCACACATACACTTCTCTTACTCTGATGGCTGCTTCACACAGCTCCATTTTCTCAGTATTGATTTGTGTCTCACACACACACAAGTGAAGCTTTTATTGATATATATCTTATACACTGCAAACTTGCATGTTACATGGAGGACTTGTGGTCCTTTTATAGGCCACGGAGTGAGGGCTTTTGGAGGCCGAGCTCCGTGAAGCTCGTTTTCAAAATACGAATTTCCACAGCGTGAAAAATTTGAAAATTTGTGTATACACTCACACATGTGTATTGCGTGTGTGCAAAAATTCAAAACCAAATACTTTCACACGTGGCGTACATAAAAAAGACAAACGTATTTCTAAAATGGGCCGATATTTTTTGTTGTTGGGCCGGAATTTTGTTTTTTCTGTACAGCCTACAAATCACAACAAATTCAAATAATTTTTTCACACGTTCGTGCGGAAATCATATAAGTTACCATGGATTTTTTTTTGAATTTTTCTGAAACTTTGAAATATGACTATTGATTTTTTCAAAATACCGAGCTCCGTGGAGCTCGGCCTCCGTTGGCATTTTCCCCCACTACAACCAACTTCTACAACTAATATCTGCTAGCTTTTTACAGCTCCTGATACAGCTCATGTTCTTCACTAGTATACAGCTTGTGTCCATCTTTTACTTCATGTACCTATCCAAATTAGCATTGGCCTCTCTCTTACTAATAAGCTGGCCATGGACTGGATAGCTCTCTAGCGGTTTACAGCTCACCTTACTAGAGAATTCTACTTAGTACAGCTAGCTAATCACCTTAACTACACAGCTCTGATTCTTAATTAACATGCATATATTTAGAGTAATGTCAAGATTAATTCTAACACATGAGAGAAAAATATGCAAAAAATAAATAAAGTGATATGAAGGCACATGTGAGCACATACATACGCGATTACGCGACACATCACCTCATCGTGAAGGGGAGAGGCAAATGCCAGCCCTGGGCATTTGGTTACCGAACCGAGTAACCATACCAAACCGTTACCGAATAGTCGGTTAGTATGGTGCCTGGTTTTCAATACGGCTGCTTGAATCAAAACCGCTGAGTGCGGTATGAAACTAAGGAAGATCGGTTTCTACTCAACAAACCAATTTTTCGGCCAGCGCGAGAGGCCCTTCCCTAAATTCTCGATCAGGCAGCGACCCAGCCCAAATACTCCGCGTCCGTACTGCACTCTCGGGCTCTCGGGCCATCTCTCCCGCACGCGCACGCAGCCGGACGCTCAGCACGCACTCTTTCGTTCCCCTCCATCTCCAATTCGTTCATGGCGACTCGAAGTCTCGAACACGCACCGAGCCTAAACCTAGGCGCGACTGCGGCAGCCGGCGGCTTGCGGCACCACTCACTTCCTCGGCCGGCCGGCACGGCGGCACACATCTTCTCCGCGCAATCCCCTCCCCTCCCCTCCCTTCCCCATTCCCGAGCCACGAGGCGCGGGCGACAAGGTGACAAACGAGGCGGCGAGGCGACAAACCCCGTCGTGAGTTTACACCCCTCCCTTCCTTAGCAGGCTGGCGTGCATCTCTCCCTCGCAGTCCCCTCCCTTCCTCAATCCCGACCAACGGGACGCGGGCGACGGCCGACGAGGTGACAGGCTGACAGCCGACGAGCTCGAGCTGCGAAGGAACTAGGAAGATTAGCGAGGAGGTAGAGGCCTAGAGGGAGCGAGAGCGACCATCAGCACAAGACAAGGTCGCTATTCCAAATACTCCCTCTCTCTTCCCAACTGTTTTGACATGTATATGTGGCCTTGTGTTGTTTTTCAGATGTATAACAGCAACATCTTTTACCATACGTTGGCCAATTATTTGTTGTTGATACCATTCAGATTGTTGATGACGACGATGTAGCTTGTTAATTGTTATGTTGTGGCTGTGTTGTGCACTTGTGCTTGTGCAGCTTTGTTCTATACTACTGACTAAGACTTATAGTTAGCTTATTGCTATTGCGGTACAGCCTGTGATGTGCTAATGTGCTATACTGCTATGGTTACTGCCTACTTGAACTTGTTGGCTGAGTTGGCTCGGTTGTTGCCAACTTGCTATGCTACTGCCTACTTGATGCAATTACTAAAATAATTATGTGTAGGCTTGTCATTTGTAATTGTGTGACGTGTAGCCGCCCAGTCATTCTAAAATTCGCGTCAACTTTGGTTTATTTGGTATTTACCGAAACCGTACCGAAATAGTATGGTATTTACCGAAACCGAACCGTATTGTAGTTTCATACCGTATTAACCATTGTATCAAAACCGTATTTACCGAACCGGTTTAACCATAATAACCGAACACCCAGGGCTAGCAAATGGTACCAGTCATTAAAGGTAATAAGGCATGAACCAAAACCCTCACATTCAAAAACAACAAGTTGGAATGGAGAGCCACTGGATTGTGGTTGTGCCATTTCCAAACGAACAGCTAAAGCACAAAGCTTTAGTATAACCTTTCATCTCTTCACAGTTGCCATAACTTATTTTGGAAAAGGAAAAGGTCCATACCCCCTCCCCTACTTTGTGGATAGTTATATAACACCCTCAAATTTAGCTAGACATTTAACCCCCTTAACTCAAACAGATCAAATTATTGTTAGAATTAATCTTGTCATAACCCTAAATACATGCATGTTAGTTAAGAATCACAGTTGTGTAGCTAAGGTGAGTAGCTAGCTGTACTAAGTAGAATTCTCTGATAAGGTCAGTTGTAAACTGCTAGAGAGCTATCCAGTCCATAGCCAGCTTAGTAGTAAGAGAGAGGCCAAAGCTAATTTGGCTAGATACATGAAGGAAAAGCTGGACACCAGTTGTATACTAGTGATGAAGGACATGAGCTGTAAAAAGCTAGCAGATATTAGTAGTAGAAGTCGGTTGTAGTGGCCTCTAAAAGGACCGCAAGTCCTCCATGTAACAGGCAAGCTTGCAGTGTGTGAGATATATATCAATAAAAGCTTCACAGCACTGGTTCTTGTGTGTGTGACACAAATCAACACTGAGAAAAGGGAGATGTGTGAAGCAGCCATCAGGAAAGAGAAGTGTGTGTGACATCACACCTTGAGTGAAGCTGTTGCAGGACTTGAGTGAGTCAGCTCCAACAATTGGTCTTAGAGCTAGGTTATGATGAAGATGATGTCACGTGACACTGTATCAAGTAGAGCCATGGTGACCAGTGGCTCGGGCGACCCGGCGACAGCAGCAGCAGCGGGGAAGATTCCGTTCCCGCAGCTGACGAGGACGAACTACGCAGCATGGGCGATGAGGATGAAGTACCTCCTGCGAGCAAACGGTGCATGGGGTGCCGTTGATTGCGAGAGCTCATCCAAGGAGGTTGATGAAAGCAAGGTGAAGCTGGCCATGACAATCATCTCCCAGGCAATCGACAACATGGCGTTGCTGCGAGTTGAAGAGGAGACCGTGTCTGATATGTGGGCGGCGCTTCGCTCTATGCATGTGGGCGTCGAGCGTGTCTGAGAGGCGACGATCCAGTCCATGCGCTCGGAGTTTGATAATCTCAAGATGGCTGATGGAGAGTTTGTGGATGATTTTGCGGCGAAATTCACGACGCTTTTCAGGCATATCCGTGAGCTTAGAGACCCGTGAGCTTAGAGACCCGATGGAGAAGTACATCGTGAAAAAGCTGCTGCCAGCAATCTCCAACAAATTCATCCATGTTGCTTCACCGATTGCACTATTCAGTGACGTTAACAAGATGGCCACAGAGGAGGCCATTGTGTCACTCAAGGCGCATAAGGAGCTCCTCAGGGGGCTGGAGACGAGAGGTGTAGAAGAGCAACTTCTCATGACGAGAAGGCATGACTTGACACGAGGACGAGGACGAGGTCGTCGCCGTGGCTATGGATGTGGTGGAGGACGCAAAGATAAAAGCGAGGTATAGTGCTACAACTATGATGACCTTGGACATTATGCTTATGGGTGTCTAGAGAAGAAACACAAAGCCCCCCTTGCTAAGGCTCATCGTGATGACGATGAATCTACACTCCTAGGAGAGGAGTTGAGGGGAGTGCACGCCTAGCAGTGTGATGCCGTTAGGGACTATGCACAAATACAGTGGTGTGATGCCATTGTCATATAAAGAGTTGGTGTGAGGCCAACAACGGCGTTGGTGTGAGGCCATCATTACGAGTCGGTGTGATACCAACAATGATGGTGTGATGCCACCATTACAGAAGAGTCGGTGTGGTGCCGACGACAGTGGTGCGATGCCATTGCGCAAGTATCGGCGTGATGCCGATAGATACTCGGTGCGATATCGGCAAGAGGGTTGTGCGATGCCATCATGAGAAGCCACAAGCACGGTGTGATGCTGTTGGTGGGTGTGAGGCGATGCAAGGCTGTCACAAGATGGGGTGCATGGTGCAGGTGATCTACATCAGTGGATCAAGCTGATATGACAAAGATTAAAGAGGGGGGGGGGGGGGGTGTAGGGGGGTGTCTGGGTTGTTCAGAACATTAATCTTGTCATTACCTTAAATACATGCATGCTAGTTAAGAATCACAGTTGTGTAGTTAAGGTGAGTAGTTATGAAAAAAGCTAGCAGGTATTAGTAGTAGAAGCCGGTTGTAGTGGCCTATAAAAGGACCACAAGTCCTCCATGTAACAGGCAAGCTTGCAGTGTATGAGATGTACACATTGTTTTTAAGGCGGTAAGGCAAGGCGAGGTGCGTAACCCCCGCCTTACCATTGAAGCGTGTAAGGCGAGGCAAGGCGACACCTTAGACATACAAGGAACAGAGCAATCAAGCAGTTTAGCACGTATATTGCAAGGAAAAAAAAGAAAGACCGAGAAATGGGCCATGACCTATCCACTTCCCTGTGGCCCAAAAGCCCATCTGGTAGCTATATATATACTCCTCCCGTGACCTAATTCCACTATCCTCACTCCCTCCTCCCTCACCATAGCCACCACACACCTTCTGCCCTCTTTCCTCGTTGTAGCGGCAGCAGCACACAACCCTAAAATTCCTCCCTTCTGATCATGACCCTGGCCTTCTCTGATTCTCCCTCACCGCAGCATCCCTTCTTCCTCAACGGCATAGTAGATCCGGCAAGGGAAGGCGACGATGGAAGCAGACACATGAAGGGATGCTCGCCGGAGTGCTGGGGGATGGTGGGGTCGTCGTCTCCAAGCCCAGAAGCAGCCACAACGATGATGCAGCGAGGAACAGGCTGTAGCAAAGACCTCTGACGGCAGTGAACCCTTCACTGAAGCATGCGTACGTTTCATGTCTAAGGGGGGGCGGACGCCTTACCATCCTGAGGCGCTGACCCTGGCCTTCTCTGATTCTCCCTCACCGCAGCATCCCTTCTTCCTCAATAGCATAGAAGATCCGGCAAGGGAAGGCGACGATGGAAGCAGACGCATGAAGGGATGCTCGCCGGAGTGCTGGGGGATGGTGGGGTCGTCGTCTCCAAGCCCAGAAGCAGCCACAACGATGATGCAGCGAGGAACAGGCTGTAGCAAAGACCTCTGACGGCAGTGAACCCTTCACTGAAGCAGGCGTACATTTCATGTCTAAGGCAGGGCGGACGCCTTACCATCCTGAGGCGCTTAGGCAAGCGACGCCTTAAAAACAATGGATGTATATCAATAAAAGCTTCACAGCACTGGTTCTTGTGTGTGTGAGACACAAATCAAGACTGAGAAAAAGGAGTTGTGTGAAGCAGACATCAGGAAAGAGAAGTATGTGTGTGTACATCACACCTTGAGAGAGAATTTCTGAGTGAAGCTGCTGCTGCAGGAGTTGAGCGATTCAACTCCAAGAATTATAACATGTCACTGGTTTTCAAGATAATTTCACCATGCTGGTAGGTTTACGGTGGTCATGTCAAGGTTTCAGATGCTAACTCACCCCTCAAGGAAAGCAAACGTAATTACCTGTTCTTTTGATGATTTTCACATTACAAAAAGATTGGGTGAGTGTTTATTTCACAGAAAATATATCAAAGTAACCTCGACTGTCGTGACAATCAATTGTATCCATGAATTCATGAATTGCAGTTCATTCAGATTATGACTATTCTTCTTTATTCCAATTTTTGGACGATTATTCATTCTAAATTCTTGAATTCCGCAAATGAAAGACAACGTGTCACACTTTCATAATTTTTCAGTAACAATTAACCAAACACAAACCCTGGCACAAAAAAGATGCCTCTAGAGGAAAGATGAAAGAGAAAGGGATCTTTATGAGTTTATATTACTAAGCCAATCTGCTTACTAATGGCAAGACAAAGCAAACCATCACCATGGTAAATAATAAAATAAGAAATTGATATGTCCCTAAAAAACTGTTCTGCAATGAACTCAACCTGAAATCAGAAAAATACGCCAAATTGAATGTCGTAAGATGAATTCCGCATGAGCAAGGTTGTCAGAATTCAATTGATATTATAGAATATTATGATCCTGTGAGATAATTCAATCCCGATCCTATGTAGGATCTTGACTGAGAAGGACCATGCAGGATAGTGTTTTTCGAGGTACAATCCTACGAGGATCCTCATCCTAACAACAACGTACATGAGTGTGTCCAGAACTGATATTTTTCTCTTTCCTAAGAAATTGATCCTAAGGTTGTTTAGCATTAATAAATGAGCTTTGTCTTTTACCCGTAAGCTGTTAGGGAAAGTAGAGCACATCATAAGAAATTAATTCAAAGTAAACAAGATGTACTGACCATATGCTGGTGGGTTTAGCAATAATTGCGTCCACTTTGAAAGGAATGTCGGTGTCAGGGTCAGGATCCTTGCATGCAGTCAGCAAGGAAAATATAATTTCCTTGATCTGTTTTCTTTGAATAGGAATTTCTGATGGACCTGAAGGCAGAATCCTTTACTCTTCATCATGTCTGCTCAGAGTGTGAATATACCAAAGAAATTAATTTTCACATGGTATAGAAGTTGGAAAAAAATCCAATTACGTCACAGAAAAAACCGTACATTCGGCGAGTATTTTTGGATCTCCACCAAGTGGAAAAAGCTCCCGCCCATCTGTTAGTACGAACTCCTTATAGTTGGCATGAGTGGCTAATCTCACACGGTGTCCATAATCCTACAATAGGTCACAACTAATTCTTATCATACTGAAAAACATAAATGTGGTGACATTAAGCTGCTGGAAGAAAAACACATGAACTAACCGTAATTCGCAAACAAAAATATAGGAATATGGAATTAAAGACAATGTTAGCTTGGGCTAACGTGTAAGTGTTTTCCTATAGCAACAAATGGCTGAACGTCTACCCTTGTACCCACGATAATCATAACAATCTGTATAGGAGGCATGTATGGTATATCTGCTCCATCCAATGATTCTTCAACAGCAACATCACCATAGACACCCTCTCCTCCCAACATCAACAGGAGTCACTTCCAGAGACTTGGTACATCAACAACCACAGTTTCATTATCCTTCACTGTAGGTATCCGATTTAGCATTTTGAGCTGTGTGAAATTGCGAAATTGGATATGCAGGGGATTAAAAGAGAAAAAAAAATCAACCAGCCACACACGTCAGTACATCTGAAACATCGCTTCTCCTCCTCCTCCTCCTCCTACCTCTTCAATGCCCTTGCCTCCACCGCCGCCGCCGCCACTCGCCTCGGCACCGACCATTTGTAGCCGCTGCCCCGGAGGGTCCGGAGATTCCAGGCTTGTGGCGGTTGCTCCCTGTCCCCCTCTGGCGCCCCCTGTTGCGGCGGAGAGGGGAAAGGGAGCGGCGGAGATGTGGATTCACGGCTGTTTTAATTTACATACCTACATTATCGCAACATGAATGGAAGAAACTGAGAGTAAAATGTATGAACAGCTAAACAACTATCAGTTTTCTTATCATACCCTCTTACTGGGTGTCGGCCGTGCTATGTTTTTACAGTTGATGCAATTGACTCATAGTTGATGCAATTGAGCACAACTATAGCAAAAGTTGAGAAACATTTGGTTTAGGTAAAACTATATAAATAAATGTACTGGCTAGCGTTCTCTGACAGTGTGAAAACGTAGAACTTTCTAGAATCGCCAGCATTATTACACGCGGAAACTTACAACCTAGAAAAGAAAAGGTGCCCAGTAAGGAGATGGGGCAAAAATAAATGGGAGCAAAGTAGGAACGACACATGGTTCTGACAGGCACAATTCATAAGTCATAGTGACACAAAGTCTAAACTCAGCTTAGAGTGCTGCATTCTGCAACATCGTCTTACCATGAGCCAACAACGATTACCATGAGCAGGGCTAGAAGAGCGCAACCTGTTTGACAGCAGAATCAAAATTGCAACAACTACGTTTCAGACAGACTCAGCGGTGTGTTATTACTCTCGGAAAGTCAGAAGGACGGAAAATTCGCTAATCCTTTCTGTGTGTCTCTTTTTTTGCTTCGTAGCAGAACCCCCCATGCTGTCAAGTCCGAATCAGGAAACCGCCGCCGACGAGAGAGATCAGGAGTAGGGATCACGACGGGGGAACAGACGAGGTTAGCTCCACCCACTCTTGACCCTAGGAGACGAGCCTAGGAATTAAGGACCCTTTTTACCTGAAGCGGAGGACGTCGACGACGTGGGCGCTGCTGCTGGCGGACGGGCCGGGGGCGCCGCCTCCGACGCCGCTTCCCATCCTAACTCTTCCACGCCCTTGCCTCCAGCGCCGCCGCCGTCGCTCGCCTCGGCAGCGGCCCCTTGCAGCCGCCGCTCGGGGTCCGGAGATTCCAGGCTTGCGGCAGTTGCTCCCGCCTCCGACTCCTCCTGGCCCTCCCCTGTTGCGGCAGAGAGGGGAAAGGGAGCGGCGGCGGAGATGCGGATTCGCGGCCGCCGAAGCGAGAGAAGAAGATGCGGGAGGTGGGGAGGAAGAAAGGAATTGCTGCCTCGCGAATCAAATCAAAAACGAATCAAACCTGAGCTGTAAGCGAGAAAGAGGAAACGAATTATGTAAATATCTTCTGCTTTCTTCCCGCAAAAAACAAATATCTTCTGCTTTCTCTCAAAAAGTTATTTTCTTCTAATAAAATCGATTCCTAATCATTTAGTCTCTCTCAGATAAAAAAAAATCTCTACTTTATTAAAGAAGAGTTCCTTTCGTGGCCTCCACCACCCAACCGATTTTTTCCTCCCCTCCTCCTTTGGTTTTGTGTTGGGTTTTTTTTTAACCCCAACCGATGCCACGCAAAATAAAAACCAACATAAATATATTAACTAACTTAAAATAATCTAAACCAAATAGATACTTTCCTAAAACCACGTCCTGCATGAACTCAATCAAATCAAATCAATCTTACCAAAATCAAAACTTTCCTTGCCTTCCTCTACCTATACTTCCATCAAATTAATTGTTACTAAAATTGATGTAAAGTATATGTCGGACAAGACTAATGTTGAACCACTAGCATACGCGCCCCGTTGCAACAAACGGACAATTAGCTTCTTTTTTTTTGACAATACACACGGACAATTAGCTACTTAAACACTAGTGCAGAATCGGGCTTTAGTCCCGGTTCGTAAGGACCTTTAGTCCCGGTTCTGCAACCAGCACTAAAGGGTGGGGACTACCCGGTTCAACACGAACCGGGACCAAAGGCCCACCACATGGCACGAGCCCTCGCCGGGGGCTGCCAACCGGGACTAAAGGAATTTTTTTGAATTTTTTTAATTTTAAAAAAATCGAATTTTTTCTGATTTTCAAATTTCTGAATTATTTGACAATTTAATCTCTAATCACCCCTCATAACTGCTCAAGTGTGGAGCACTCATTATTCCAAATCGTCTAACTTTTCGGCCGGTCACACATCCTCTCACTGCTCTAGCCTGAGCACGCTTAAATTTCGAGTTCTATTCACCCTAGTTTCCAAGTCTGCACATTTGTTTCCCTGACAATAGTAAGCTGTCAATCCTATTATCCCTCAGGAGTTTAGCTTGAGCATGAAGTCACCCGTTTCACCGTTTGAGTTTGAAACTATTATTCTAAAAAACAATAATTATTTAGTAACACTAATATTTCTTGAATAAGTAGTTTGACCATAGTTTGACCAGATTTGACCAAAATTCAAAAAAACTGAAATAATTATTTAGTAACACTAATATTTCTTGAATAATTATTTAGTAACACTAATATTTCTTGAACAAGTAGTTTGACCACAGTTTGACCAGATTTGACAAAAATTCAAAAAAACTGAAATTTGAGCATAACTTTTTTTCCTTTCAGAATTTGAGGATTCTAAAAATTTACAAAACGGCCTATGACTGTAGAAATCGGAACTCATGCTGAACATTTTGATATATTATATGTTTTTTTTCGACATCGTATGCAAAAGTTATAGCCGTTTTACTTTTTCATAACACTTTTTTGCAAAACACGTCGAAAATTGTGTTTTTAAATTTCCCTAAATAGTAGATGTAGTAACATAACTACATCTCGAAGGATTTTAATTTTTGAAGTTTTTATCATTTTCTTTTGTTTTCTTTTCAAAACTGAAAAGGCAAAGGGGGGGGGGGGTAGAGTTTGAAAATTGCAGAACCCCTTTAGTCCGGGTTGGAGCCACCAACTGGGACTAAAAGGTTAGACCCGTTTAGTCCCAGTTGGTGCCTCCAACCTGGACTAAAGGGGCTCGCGGGACCGGGACTAATAGTCACATTAGTACCGGGCTGTAATCGAACTGGGACTAATGAGGGGAACGTAAGGTCGTTTTTCTACTAGTGAAACTTAAAGGTGGTGGGAGAGAGAGAAGAGAAGAAAAACTGCCTGCCTGCCTGCTTCTGGAATGGGTGGCCGATGGCGGACCGCCGGTTTAACGTGTGACCTGCTTCTGAATTTTTAGCTGCTGGAAATCTGCTGGAGAAGTATTAGTAATTTTGGTGACAATTCGACTGCTAGAATGTATTGACACATTTATGTGACAGTGGACTCAAACTTGCTTTATGGAGTACACCACATTAGCAACATCAGGCTGCCTTGCAATTTTTCCCCTTCTGTTTGACCCCCTAACCTGTTTCTGGGATATCCTGGAAACTGCTGTCCACTGTTAGATTTGTGAAAGTTCATGTGCACAATTTGCCACATGTGCTAATGATTAACGTTTTTCAGTTGTAGCTGATGCCATTATGCCATGCAATATGATATCCCAAACTGATCGTTCCTCCACTGTCTGCCATACTAGTAGGCACAGGAATGAGTTCGCGCCGACAGTCGGATTCTTTCTTACTACTCACCAATCTCAGGTACTCCTGCCTGCCTGTGCTGAAGCAAATTCATCACGTTTGAAGACTGAATGAGTGCATATCATTATCATGTTTTGAGTTTGTCATGCTTCTTAATATTGAACCTGAAAGATTCAGATGCACTATTGTATTAACCCTTAAGTTATTAGATCAATGGCTCACATTGCTTTTTTTTTATCTGGTTTAGCCGTTTAGGTAGAGGAAAGGTAAAAATTGGCAAATCCATTTAAAACCTCTACTTTGTAGAGTAGTCTCATATCTTATAGATCTCTGCACTTTATCTGTCCCTTCTATTGGGTGCTACAGTCGGTTTTGCCATTTCTTTTCATGTAGCACATATACGGATTCCGGAACTGATGCTATAACTTCTTAAACTACATTTGCATCTATATCTGAGTCTGAATCAGATAACTCACAATGCTCATGTGTGTTTATGTATCGAGCTTCACATTTCCTGTCTAGAGTGGTGGGTGAAAAATAGTTCGGAAAACAATGCACTTGGAAGATGTACTATACTTGGAAAGAGATGAACCAAACAAAGATTTTCATACTGTGTTGGAAATTTCAAGCGGTCTTAGCTGTCAGAATTCTTATAATTACACACAATTGCTTGTTTACATGTACTCATCTCCTGCCTGATATTTCCAGGTGGTCGTTCGAAGATGGCATGCTCAAGAGGAGAGATTAGTGACACTATCACAAGAGGAGGTGACATGTTTGATTATATTAGAATCTTTAATATATAGTTCTCTTGTCTTCTTACACATAGTACATCACTTGGGAGTTGGGACTATCTGCTACTGGATGAGATGGTAACCAGTGCAATAGGATAAGCATATTGCATTTTGGCAGAATATTACTATGGCAGTTTCAGCTCCCTCAGTTGTGTTAAATCTTGTATTTGCTCCATGCCCTGTAACTGTAAAACTCTAGGTATCACTATTCTATATGCCATGTAAATTTTAAAGCACTTAAGCATGGAACCTTACAGATAACTGATTCAGTTGATAATAAAAACAGATGATGCATTGCCCCAATCGGATTAGTACTAAACTTAAATGTGCAATCTACTGGATCTGCACCAAATGATTATTTAATATGACAGAGCCCTAAATGAACCTAAGTTATATTCAACTTGTCTTGTTTGCATCTGTTGTATAATCAATATATGAAATATGGAATACATAAACTGTGTCTGTCCGGTGTGTAAAAATTGCAGCATGTTCAACATAATTGACCTTCCGGTTATCGACTATCATTACATAACAAAACCTCAAACTAGGGATGCATGTGGTTAATTTATCTGGGTAATGATACTAAAGTTTATTTTCTGGTAGGAAATCAGATACTCTGAAGCAGTAAAACGTTTCGAATTTGATGATCAGCTTGGACCATACAATTTGGACTCTTTTGGTGATTGGAAACAACTTCCAAGCTACTTGTCACAAAGTGTTATTGAACGCCTTGGTAAGCCTGATGCATTCTCTATTTTATTCTTGTACCCTTAATAGTTATGGGGCAGCCCTTATTTATGATATTTTTTATATAACTGACTAAGGAACTAGTAATTATGTGTGTGTTTGATTTGTGCAGAGCCAATTGGTGGAGAAATTACAATTGCGTTGGAGACATCATGGATGGGTAGAGCTCCCCAAACAGAGATGAAGAGACGATTGATGGAACAACTTAGAGAAGACAAATTTGCAAAGAAACCCCTCGCACATTCTGAGCGGAGAGGATGCTATTACACAACTATCCCTGCTTCGGTTAAACACAGGAACATTTCTGCAGATGAGCTGACTTTGCTGAATTTGGACAGAGTAATGTTCTTATTATACTATTTGGTACCATACTTTTGGGACAGCTAATCTTATCAACGTGTACCTGTTTTTTTATATCTTCCTTTTCCCACAATCAATTTCCTGCAGCAATAGCTTGTCTGATGTGAACACATCTTTATTACCATTTGAATACTGAAATGTTTGGCGCTGCATGTGGACCCAACAACCTGAATTTGAATAGTACATGCCATAATTGTAGTTAGCACACCGACGAACAACCATGGGAAAACATTAGTTTGCTGCATTTTGGCCATTCAATCACAATGTCATCAATTGTACTATAATCTGCAAATAGGCATCATAGCTTGATGCTACAAGTGTTTTGGTCAAATTAATTCCTCTTATAGGTTCCCATCCCATGTTTAGAAATATCCATGTGTAGAAATCGTAACCGGCTTTTTGTGCTGAACATTTTGATATATTATACGGTATTTTTCGACATAGTATGCAAAAGTTATAGCCGTTTTTCTTTTTCATAACACTTTTTTGCAAAACATGTCGAAATTTATGTTTTTAAATTTCCCTAACTAGTAGATGTAGTAACATAACTACATCTCGAAGGATTTTAATTTTTGAAGTTTTTATCATTTTCTTTTATTTTTTTAAAACTGAAAAGGCGATACGGGGCGGGGGGGGGGGTAGAGTTTGAAAATTGCAGAACCCCTTTAGTCCGGGTTGGCGCCACCAACCGGGACTAAAAGGTTAGACCCCTTTAGTCCCGGTTGGTGGATCCAACCCGGACTAAAGGTCTAACCTATAGTCCCGGTTTGTGTCACAAACCGGGACTAAAGGGGCTCGTGGGGCTGCCTGCCACCACCCCTTTAGTCCCGGTTTGTGACACAAACCGGGACTATAGGTACACCACGAACCGGGACTAATGATGCCGTAATCGAACCGGGACTAATGGTCACATTAGTACCGGGCTATAATCAAACCGGGAATAATGAGGTGAACGTAAGGTCGTTTTTCTACTAGTGAAACTAAAAGGTGGTGGGAGAGAGAAGAGAAGAAAAATTGCATGCCTGCACTACTAGGGAAAACCTTATACACAGAATCTTAGCAGTAGCGCTGGACAAGAAGTGGCGCTACTGCTAATTAGCAGTAGCGCTGGCCCCAAACAAGCGCGGCTCGGTAGAGCCATGTTACTACTAAAATTCCCCGACCGTTCCCGCCACGCTAGGTTTAGCAGTAGCGCGCCATGTTTAACCACGCTACTGCTAATTTATTAGGAGTAGCGTGCTTTTTTTCAATGTCGCTACTACTAATTTTGCACCTGGCCACATGGCGGGCCCCGCTTAGCAATAGCGCCTCTTCCAGAAGCGCGCTACTGCTATATTATTAGCAGCAGCGCGTTTTACACCCAGCGCTACGGCTAAACCGCAGCCATACCACCTTTTCCTCCACCTCCCCCTCCACCATCCTCTCTTCCTTCACTTTCCCCTAGCTCCCACCTCCTCTCTCCCTCACTTTGCTTCTTCCTCACTACTTCTCCCCCCCCCCCATTACTCTCCTTCTTCTACCTATCTTTCTCTCTCTTTATTACTCCTAGCTAACTACACCACCTCCATTAATGCATCTCCTTTCTCTTTTTCCTTCCCCCTCCACTAGTTGACTTGTCTCCTCCCAAACTAGCTAGCTAGGTAGATCTAGCATTTAGTGAAGTGACCTATGTACCTCCCTAACTAGATCTAGCCTTGTCAAGAAGAGCTTTGTCCACTTTTGATCATTCCATAGGTGTGTGTGGCGACACCTATCGACATCATCATCACCGTGCTCGATCTCAAGATAGGTGATTAAAAATTTATGCTTTTGCAAGAATGGAAATATGTGTATGTGTGCGATATGACATAATCGGGCGATATGATGGAAATTGTGTGTGTGGCATGAATTGCCGCCGAATTGTGGTTGTGAGTTGCCTATGTTCTGCCGAAATGTCGATTTATTTCCGTTTCAGCGAATTCCGGGCAAACTCTATATGTCCTATTTTTAGGGAAGGTCATGCCGAATTTTTGTATGACTTTGATGCATGCATGCATTTTTATAATCAATTTGTTTATTATTACTGTGCAGGCGTTCATGATGGTCAGTGGAACGATGGTGGACAGCGGTCGGCGGTGCAGGACATGAAAGAAAATAACCTGACAGGGATTTTATGTCCGTGTCGAAGATGCAAAGGACGAGTTTGGCTTGACCCCTATGACGATGGTCGTGTGATGGCGCACCTGCTCATGACTGGTTTCATGGGTGGCTATACTCGGTGGATAATTGAAGATGAGGATGATAATGTTGAGGACGCCAACGGGGCAGGCAATGACGACACGGGGCAAGACAAAGAGATGATCGATAATGGCGGCGGAGAAGGGGCCGGACATGACGGCGGGGAAGAGGCCGGACATGGCGGCAGAGAAGGGGCCGGACATGGCGGCGGAGAAGGGGCCGGACATGGCGGCAGAGAAAACATGGACTCCACGCTGCAGACTTCGTCGGTACTAAGTTCAATCGTGCGGGACCCTCATGTTCAAGCACTACTTCGCAAGGAGACGAGTACTGACAGAGCTGCTTCTAGAGAGGAGGCCAAGCTGCAGCAACTGGTGGTAGACTCGAACACTCCATTGTATCATGGTTGCGATCCCGTCGTGACCCGCTTGAGTTTCACGCTCGAACTCCTGAAGATGAAGGCTAAAAACAAATGGACCGACACAAGCCTCGATGAGCTTTTCAAGTACCTAAAGGATGTTCTTCCCGCGGGGAATCTATGTCCTACTAGTGTGGATGAGGCCAAAAAGATCGTGTGCCCTCTTGATCTGCTGCACATTAGATACCATGCATGCATTAACGATTGCATAATTTATCGGAAGGAGCACGCGGAAAAAACTAGCTGTCCGGTGTGCAATGCTTCTCGATACAAGAAGGCCGGGAAGAAATCTCCACAGAAAGTTGTATGGTACTTACCGATCACTCCCCGTCTGCAATGTTATTTTGTAGATCCCAAGGAAGCAACGCTCATGCGTTGGCACGCGGAGAGGACAAAGCCCGACGATGGAGATGATCCAAAGCAGAGACACCTCGTGGATGGAAGCCAGTGGAGAGCGTTCAAGGGCGAATATCAGTATTTTGCATGTGATGCAAGGAACATCATGCTCGACGCGTGTACCGATGGCATGAATCCGTTTGGCAACCAGAACACCAACCATAGCACATGGCCCGTGTTTGTATGGATGTACAACATCCCCCCTGGGTGTGCATGAAGTCGAAGTACATAGACATGAGCATGCTGATTCAAGGGCCGAAACAACTGGGAAATAATATTAATCTGTATCTGGGGCTACTTCAAGAGGAGTTAGACATGTTATGGAAAACACCGGCCAAGACATGGGACGCCAGCAAAGGCGAGTATTTCTATATGAGAGCCGCACTGATCACGACGGTGCACGACTATCTCAGTTACGGATATGTCGTAGGCCAGGTGTGCCATGGATATTGCGGATGCATGCGGTGCATGGATGATACGACGTCTCAGCAGCTAACGTCAAGGAAAGATGGCGGGTCTGGGAAAATTGTGTACATGGGGCATCGAAAATGGCTCGAGAAGGACGACCCGTGGAGAAACCATGGAGATCTATTCAATGGTGAGGCTGAGCATCGAGGACCTCCACGTAAGCGGAGCGGCGCCGAAATCGATGAGCTGTTGAAAACTGGGAACAGTTCCCCGCGCCGGGAAAGACGATGAAAAAGGCACCGGAGCCGCTGCTGAAGGTATGGAAGACGAGGTCAGTTTTCTGGGACTTGGAGTACTGGCACAAACTCGACACGCCTCATTGCCTTGATCAAATGCATATCTGTAAGAATGTCCTTGAGAGCTTGCTTGCGACACTGATGAACATGCTGGATAAGACCAAGGATGGGCCGAAGGCAAGAAAAGACTTGCAAGATTTGAAAATCAGGGAAGATCTGCACATGCCGCCCTGTAAAAAGTTAGAGGAGACAGAGACGGCGATAGAGGCGCGGGAGAAGAAGGGCAAAAAATTAGAGGAAGAAGATTATTGCTCCCCTTCTTGCTTCACCTTAAGTCCGGCTGAGATCGATCAATTCTTCAAGTGCCTTACCAGAATCAAAGTTAGTTCCGATTACAGTGAGAAGATAAAAAGATTTCTAGACACGAAGAAGAAAAGGTTCAGCGGGATGAAGTCCCATGATTGTCATGTGATGATGACGCAGATACTACCTGTTGCCCTTAGAGGGATAATGGACAAGCACGTCCGTGACACGCTTATTGGTCTCTGCAACTTTTTCGATGTCATCTCTCGAAAGTCGATCAGTGTGAAGCAGCTCCGAAGGCTACAGGAAGAGATCGTTGTGATACTAAATGAGCTTGAGATGTACTTCCCGCCCGCATTCTTTGACGTCATGGTGCATCTATGTGTCCATATTGTGGACGACATAATAGACCTGGGGCCGTCATTCCTGCACAACATGATGTCGTTTGAGAGGATGAATGGGATCATCAAAGGATTCATTCATAACATGTCCCGTCCGGATGGAAGCATCGTCCAGGCCTATCTGACACAAGAGTGCATCTCTTTCTGCGAGAATTTTCTATATGGCGCAGACCGGCCGCCTGGTGTTGGTTTGCCTGTTAATAAGCACGATGGGAGGCTCAAAGGAGAAGGTCACTCCAACGGTCGCAGGGAACTGCATGTGGCCTACTCAGATCGACGCAACGACTTTGACAGAGCAAACTTGGTAGTGCTACAACACCTAGACCAGGTAGATCCTTTCGTGGCACTGCACAAAGAAATATCGCAAAGAAGTATCGTGACCGGAGGGTATGCAGGACAGACGCCGAAGTTACTAGAGAGCACAACTCCACTTTCCTGCATTGGTTCAAAGAGCATATTCTTGCTAATCCCCTGGAAGAGGGCTCTAAGGATGGATTGCTCATATACGCCTTAGCACATGGCCCCTCACCCAACCTCGTCACCTATCAGGCATACGATATCAATGGATACACGTTCTACACGGAGGCCAAAGATATGGACAGTGATGATCAGAACTCAGGGGTGACGATGGAATGCATGACCGGCAGCGAAAACGGCACAACTGAGAGATTTTACGGAAGGGTCGAGGAGATCTGGGAGCTTGACTACTCTGGACTGCACAACGCGACGATGTTCCGTGTCAGATGGGCTAAGAATGTCGAAAGAGAAAACCGGTATTTCACTACCATGACTATACCCGACGCCAAGAGCGCTACCGTGAACGCCATCGCAAAAAACGAGCCATGGGTACACGCTAAGCACGTGACACAATGCTTCTTCATAACCGACCCGTGCAATCCCAGCCGTGTTGTCGTGAGGAGAGGCAAAAAGAACATCATTGGAATGGATGGAGTCACCAACGAGGAAGACTACGACTAGTACGGAAACCCGGTGAGGGAAGATGATGATGACGATGACGATGAAGTATACATCAAAAGAAGAATCAATACTACATTACCTAATAAAGATCATACTCCATGGAAAAGGAAAAGCCACAATGAGGGGCTCAATTATTCGTCAACGAACAAGAAGGGAAAGAAGCTCATCCAAAAACGAAAACGTCGACGCTGAGAAACCGTTGTCGGTCAAATGATGTAATATATATGTTCCTATTTTGTATGCACACTTAACCGTTATGGGTCAAATGATGTAATATATATGTTCCTATTTTGTATAGCACACTTAACCGTTATGGGTCAAATGATGCAATATATATCGCCTTAGTTATATACACTGTATCACCTTCCCTTCGTTCCGGCTCTCGGGAAAAGTGGGAAAAGAAAAGAAAAGGAAAAGAAGAAAAGATTACCTTAAAGAAAAGAAAAGGAAAAGAAGAAAAGAAAAGGAAAAGAAAAGAAGAAAAAGAAGAAAAAAAGGAAAAGGAAAGAAAAAGAAGAAAAGAAAAGGAAAAGAAAATAGAAGGAACAAACAGGAAAAGAAAAGGAAAATAAAAAATGAAAACAATAGCAGGAGCAATGGTTGAGTAAAAGCGCTATAGCTACTTCATATAGCAGTAGCGCTTTTCTTGAAAACGCGCTATAGCTAAGTTAGCTCCAGCGCGTTTTCAAGAAAAGCGCTACTGCTATTTTCACATAACCCCCCGCGCGGGCTTCCCTCCTCTCCTTCCTCCCCCAATTCCCCCACTCTCTTCTCCCCCTCGTCACCCCTGCCCTCGCCCTCGCCGGAGCCCGAGCGCCGACCCTGACGTCGCACAACTCCCTCGCCCTCGCCAGAGCCCGAGCGCCGACCCCAATGCCGCGCACCTCCTCCGTCGTCCCGGGCCGCGACCACGACGCCGCGCGCCTCCTCCCTCGGCCCCGGCCCCGACCACGACACCGCACGCCACCGTCGCCGTCGCCCGGCCCCGGCCTCGACCCTGACGCGCCACGCCTCCCTCCTCTGCTTCCTCCCCTCCCAACCTCGGCCCTCCTTGCCCTGCACCCTCTGTAAGCCCCCCACCGCTCCTCCTCTCTCTGCCATTAGAGTTCTAGCTAGGGTTCTTTGGTTAATTTACTTAGGTTTTAGTTAGGGCAGTAGGTTAATTAGGTTATCTATTTATTTAGGGCAGTAGGTTAATTAGGTTATCTATTCAGTTAGGGCAGTAGGTTAATTAGGTTATCTATTTAGTTAGGGCAGTAGGTAGTTATTTTTTTTTGCGGTGATGAATTTAGCTAGGTATCAAACTAGTATGTTAATTTGGCTATATTATGAACCCCTAGGTGCATTTTGAACCCTAGTTAGTATGAACCCTTGTTAGGATTAACCCTAGTTAGTATGAACCCTAGGTTTCAAATATTGTGAAGAAAAATGACTTCTTGCATTTTTCTTCAAGTTCTATATTTTTCTTCCTTTTATATGTAAATTTGAAGTGGACATGTGATATGTGGACTGTAGGAGATATGCCCTAGAGGCAATAATAAATGTTATTATTTATCTCCATGCTCATTATTATGTTTATGTTCCATGCTATAACTGCTGTGGTTCCCGAGCCCGTATATCCATAAAGGCTCTGGGGAAAACCCATGTGCACGTGTGGAATAATAAACGGTAAAATGTATTCCTAGTCATGCCTCTAAGACTAGCTCAAGTGTTGCATGATGATTATGTTTTCCCAATCATGGGCATGTCTATGCCAGCAACTTTGAGGGCACAATGTTAGAAGAACATTTGTGTTGAATCGACCCGATTGATGTTATGCTATGAGATTCATTCGTCACAAGTTAATGGTTAATAACACAGAGATGGTTAACGTTTGCATAATTCCTCAGACCATGAGAGTATCGAGTTTCTTCATGCTTGATTCATGAACTTTGGGGTTTGTTAAACGTCATCCGTAACTGGATGGCTATTACGGCGGCTTACGGGTTCATGGGAAAGTATGTCAAGTAACTTGATAGCTCAAGATTGGGATTTGCTCCTCCAACGATGGAGAGATATCTCTGGGCCCTCTCGGTGTTACGATATCCATCATCGTCTGGCCAGACACTTTGTGATTTGATCACGGGGATGCCGGAACACGGTAACAAGAAAAGAGAACAATACCGGTAACGAGGTAACTAGCATAGTGGACAAGTTGTTGATCCACGGGAATGCCAACATGTCTCACCTCGGGTATTTGTAACATATCGCGAAGCAACAGGAATAGCACACGGCAACTGGAGGTTCACTCGAATATTCATTCGTGTGGGTATAGGGGTCAATATGGGTGTCCACGGCTCCGATGCTGATCATTGATCGGAAAGTGTTCCGGTCATGTCTATACTTCACCGAACCTATAGGGTCACACGCTTAAGGGTCATCTATCTGTTGAACGCTAGACAGGGAGTCTGAGAGAAAGTCACCGAAAATGTTTCGGAGACAACGGAAGAGTTCCGAGAGAGAGAACACCGAAAGAGTTTCGGTAAAACCGAAAAGTTGTTTCGGAATATATTATTTGGTCAAAAAGGCTTTCGGCACCGCCTGGAAATTTTCAGAGGATGCCAGAATTGGTCTGGGAACTTCTGGGAATTTTCGGAGAGAAAAACCGGAAATGTTCCGAAACTGCCGTAACCGCTGTTAATGCTTTCCGCTGATGAAAACCACCGCACCGAAAATGTTTCGGATCATGCCCAGAATAATTTTAGAGGGTGCCGGAAATGTTCTGGGACCTTCTAGAATTTTTCAGAAAAAGTTTCGCGGAAAACATCTTGTCTCAGCGCGAGGGGACAAGATCCCACGAATCGGGGGTTGCATGTTTGGTGGCTTTTTGTCTAGGGAGCATGCATGTTTCATGGAGACATGTTGGTGGCTTGTTGGGGGGGCCCCCCCCATGGGGAGACAAGGTGTGGGCCGGCCCAAGGGCTGCCATGGTGGGGTCCCCTTGGTGCCCCCCTTGTGTTACCATTATGCCCTTTCATGTGTGACATGAAGCTTGGGTATTTTGGTATTTCAACATCCCACCCCACCCCTTGCCTTGGCCTATAAAAGGAGGAGAAGGGGCTGCCATTCTCCCCATCCCTTGCTCTCATACACATGCCAAGATGTTATCTGGCTTCTCTCTCCCTCCCACGAAAAGAGTTTCGTAGAGCCGAAAGGCTGTCTGGGTTCCGGCAGGAACTAGTTCTGGACGGCGAAGCCCTGCCGGATAGGTGACACCGTATGTGTGCAACTCTGTAGAGAGGTCGTAGTTTCGATCTTAGTGCCCGAGGGGCTGTTCGAGAGTGCCTCCCGAAGGGCTGTCCAAGTGACGGTCCGAGTTCTGTGAGTCCTCCCGAAGGGCTGTCCGAGTGACCGTTTGGGTTTCGAAGGTCCTCCCGAAGGGCTGTCCACGACATCGTCCGGTGGACTGTTCGACCGCCTCCCGGAGGGCTGTCCGAAGGGAAGACGAGGGTATACATCCTCGCGGTTGGGAGGTTGGGAGGTTTCGGTGATTCAGCAGATAGATGACCCTTAAGCGTGTGACCCTATAGGTTCGGTGAAGTATAGACATGACACGGAACACCTTCCGATCAATGATCAACATCGGAGCCGTGGACACCCATATTGACCCCTATACCCACACGAATGAATATTCGAGTGAACCTCCAGTTGCCGTGTGCTATTCCTGTTGCTTCACGATATGTTACAAATACCCGAGGTTAGACATGTAGGCATTTCCGTGGATCAACAACTTGTCCACTATGCCAGTTACCTCGTTACCGGTATTGTTCTCTTTTCTCGTTACCGTGTTCCGGCATCCCTGTGATCAAATCACAAAGTGTCTGGCCAGACGATGATGGATACCGTAACACCGAGAGGGCCCAGAGATATCTCTCCATCGTCGGATGAGCAAATCCCAATCTCGAGCTATCAAGTTACTTGACACACTTTTCCATGAACCCGTAAGCCGCCGTAATAGCCACCCATTTACGGATGACGTTTAACAAACCCCAAAGTTCATGAAGCAAGTATGAAGAAACTCGACACTCTCATGGTCTAAGGAATTTTGCAAACATTAACCATCTCTGTGTTATTAACCATTAATATGTGACGAATGTAACTCATAGCATAACATCAATTTGGGTCGATTCAACACAAATGTTCTTCTAACACTGTGCCCTCAAAATTGCTGGCATAGACATGCCCATGATCAGGAAAACAGAACCATCATGCAATACTTGAGCTAGTCTTAGAGGCCAGACTAGGAATACATATTACCGTTTATTATTCCACACGTGCATATGAGTCTTCCTCCGAGCCTCGTTTTATTTGCAGACTCGAGAACCATAGCAGTTATAGCATGGAACATAAACCTAATTATGAACAGGGAGATAATCAATAACATTTATTATTGCCTCTAGGGCATATCTCCTACAATATGATGAAAGGTGAATAAAACAACAACTTAAAGATAATGGAAGTGTCCGAAGGGTGTTAGTGAAACTTTCACGCCTAGGAAGTCCAGGGCTAATGCCACTCTTAAGTTGGGTGCTTCTGAGAGTAGGAGAAATACTAAAAGTTAAACTGTTAGAAGTATAAAGGCAAAAAGAGAGAAGACTGGAATATCCAGCTCAAGTATGAATGTCATACAAGTTTTTGATGTATAGAAGGCTGGTCAAAGATATAGTTCTTGGGAATTATGATTAAATTGTTAATCACTAATTCTTGGGTATTGTGAGTTAATCACAAATATACCCGCTCGATTGCATTCTGTTGCAACTCGATGTAAGAACTACTATGGCCTGAAAGACTAGCCAAGAATGAGGTTTTGGTATACACAGGGAACATAGTAAAATGTTACTATACCTTCCATCGGTGTATTACCGTCTGTATTTATTTTCATAATTCATTTAGAGTTTCATAAACTCTAGCCCATTGCATAAGGTATCTTGCAAGAAGGTTGTTCATAAGAGAACTTTTGATGTTCGAAGTTATGAATAACATAAGGGCCATACTTTCATTGAGAATGAGATGTATGTTATGAATAATGATATTAATATATTACCTCTGGATTTACTTTAATAATTCATTTTAGAGTTTCATACACTCTAGCCCATTGCAAAATGTTTGTTGCAAAAGGGTTGTTCATAAAAGAACAATTGTTGTTCAGTATTATGAATAACATGAAGGGCCATGCTTCCATCCAGATGGGACGTAAATTATGAATATTGATGGTAATATGATACATCCATAACACTGACGCTAAATGTCGCAAGACTAAAAGAATACCACACAAGTGTGGCACTGCATTTGGTCACATTGGAGAAACCCGCATGGAAAATTCCATTATGATGGATTTTGAAGTCATTTGATTTTGAATCATCTGACACTTGCAACTTTTCTCTGAAAAGTGAAGTGACTAAAATACCGTTCACAGGCCATAAGGAACGAACAAAGAACGTATTGGTGATCATGCATCATGATGTATGTAGTCCAATAAATGTTGTTGCAAGTAGTGGATTTATCTATCTTCAGAAATGACTCAAGTAGATATATGGATATTTACTTGATGAGACGTAAGTCTAGATCTTTTGAATTCAGTCAAAAGGTTTTCGACAATGAAGTAGAAGTTATTGTAACAAGAAAATTATGTTTCTACAATTGGATTGCAGAAAGGAATATTTGAGTTACAAGTTTAGCGAATGTCTGATGAGTTGTGAAAGGGGTTTCATAACTTGCACCTCCCGGAACACCACTGCAAGTGGAAAGTCCGTGAAGATGTAATCGAACCATTTATGACATGGTAAGATCAAATATGACATAAATAAATTTGCCATTATCCCTTTTAAAGTGGTGCTTTAGAGACTGCGGCTTTTACACTGAAAAGAGCTCCATCAGGTCTGTTGAAATGACGCCATGGTATGGTACGCCCAACCATGTTGTATCTTTTCTTAACATTTGGAATATGGGGCTTGTGTAAAAGGTTACAAACCTATTCCAAATCAGACAAGTGCTACTTTGTAGGTTATCCCAAGTAATTGGGTATTCCTCCCTCACTATACCGAGGCAAATAGGTTTGCCACAAAGAACGGTATGCTTTTTGAAGAAAATGGTTCTTTCAAAAGGTGAGTGGGAGAATAGTGCAACTCGACAAGATAAACAGTATCTTCGTCATCAGGTCAAAGGAAAGAGACCTTGGAAGTAATTCCAGAGTTTCCTACTGCGACTGATACGAAAGTCTCTACAATAAAATGTATGGACTTCGATCGAACTTGCAGCTGAACCACGTGGGCAAGGCTCGTGCAAACCTCTCAGGTGCGCAAATGAGATATTGTTGTTAGACAACAGTATACCTACGATACACAAGGAAGCGTTGATGGGCCCTGACTCCGGAATTGGCTAAATGCCAATACAATCCGAGATAGTTTCCATATAAGTGATTCAAGATTAAAACCTTGATACACCTTTCGGAAGACTTAGAGTCTGACGAATATTTATGGAACTATAACTGATACGAATAAAAATGTTTTATCCATAAAGCTCGACTTGTTGCAATATACAAGTTCAAGGAGTTGACTACGATGAGGTTGCTTCACCGTAGCGATGCTTAAAGTCGGTTCGGGTTGAACTAGCAATTAATACATATTTCATATCATGAGATATAAAACAATGGAAGACAAAAGGATTTCCATCTGATGGAAATGAAACCAAGGACTTGCATGTGTTACAGTCCAAGGTATTTTGTCAATCCAGAGGATGCTAGTAAGGGTGCAAACTTCAGAGTTCCAGCGATGGACAGAAGAGAGCAAAGTGGAGTTGGAATCTTCATGTTTTGATGAAATGGTCAAAGGAGTTTTGACTTCATCAATGGATAACGAAGATGCTTATAATTCAAGAAAGTAAGTGGGAGCATAATAATATTTCTGAAAACCTTGTGTGCTTGACACATTGGTAATTGGAATTAAATTTCTTGACACGAATTAGGACTTCATTTGGAAATAGTTTTTCAATGAAGTGCTTGGGCTAAATAGCCTTTATATTAGGCATGATGATCTATGGAGATAGATTTACCTAATAGGGCTGAGCAAAGATACATATTGACAAGATGCTAAAACCTTTTAGCATTAAAAATGTCAAGGAGTGATTCTTGCCGAAGTTACATGGAAAGAGTTTTTGCAAGACTCGGTGTCCCAAAACACTCATGAGCAAAATACATGATGGAGATTCCATACACTCTTGTGTTTGGATTAATCATGTATTCCATGGTATGTAAAAACAACCAGATATGTCCAATACTCCCAAAGTTGTTGCGAGTATAGATACCAAAGTGATCAAAAGTACTGATCATGGGACAACAGTGAAAAAGGGTCATTGAGTACTATAGTAGCACTGATGACATGTTTTCTCACAAGCGGAGATCATGAAGAGTTCCTTGTAAAAGGTTACATCGATACAGTCTTCAGCCATGCTCGAAGCGATTTTCGATTTAAGTTAAGGGTTTTGTGTAACACACAATGTGGTGGCACAGTTAGTTGGAAAAGGTTTCCAAACAAATTACTGTGGCGAATTCTATAATAGAGGCTAAGTATGTTACCGCTTTCGAAGCGACAAAGAAAATGTTGAATCATATAGTTCATTCATGAACTTGGTATGGTTCCAAGATGGCTTTTGTCAATGGGACACTACTGCAGGTAGTTGCTCCATAACTCAGTCTGAGGAATCCAGGTTCGACCTGTGATTCACATACATACAAAGCCAAGTCCACACAAAATATGAATTTTGTGAAAGCGTAAAAACGCGAGGATACGCAAAGATACACACGGAGCTGAAGTCGTCAGATCCGTTGGACATCAGGCTATACCACATGTGAAGCATATTTACACCGGTGTGCCACAGGTGTAAAATGCATTAGCATTAACTAGATTATTGACTCTAGTGCAAGTGGGAGTCTGTAGGAGATATGCCCTAGAGGCAATAATAAATGTTATTATTTATCTCCATGCTCATTATTATGTTTATGTTCCATGCTATAACTGCTGTGGTTCCCGAGCCCGTATATCCATAAAGGCTCTGGGGAAAACCCATGTGCACGTGTGGAATAATAAACGGTAAAATGTATTCCTAGTCATGCCTCTAAGACTAGCTCAAGTGTTGCATGATGATTATGTTTTCCCAATCATGGGCATGTCTATGCCAGCAACTTTGAGGGCACAATGTTAGAAGAACATTTGTGTTGAATCGACCCGATTGATGTTATGCTATGAGATTCATTCGTCACAAGTTAATGGTTAATAACACAGAGATGGTTAATGTTTGCATAATTCCTCAGACCATGAGAGTATCGAGTTTCTTCATGCTTGATTCATGAACTTTGGGGTTTGTTAAACGTCATCCGTAACTGGATGGCTATTATGGCGGCTTACGGGTTCATGGGAAAGTATGTCAAGTAACTTGATAGCTCAAGATTGGGATTTGCTCCTCCAACGATGGAGAGATATCTCTGGGCCCTCTCGGTGTTACGGTATCCATCATCGTCTGGCCAGACACTTTGTGATTTGATCACGGGGATGCCGGAACACGGTAACGAGAAAAGAGAACAATACCGGTAACGAGGTAACTAGCATAGTGGACAAGTTGTTGATCCACGGGAATGCCAACATGTCTCACCTCGGGTATTTGTAACATATCGCGAAGCAACAGGAATAGCACACGGCAACTGGAGGTTCACTCGAATATTCATTCGTGTGGGTATAGGGGTCAATATGGGTGTCCACGGCTCCGATGCTGATCATTGATCGGAAAGTGTTCCGGTCATGTCTATACTTCACCAAACCTATAGGGTCACACGCTTAAGGGTCATCTATCTGTTGAACGCTAGACAGGGAGTCTGAGAGAAAGTCACCGAAAATGTTTCGGAGACAACGGAAGAGTTCCGAGAGAGAGAACACCGAAAGAGTTTCGGTAAAACCGAAAAGTTGTTTCGGAATATATTATTTGGTCAAAAAGGGTTTCGGCACCGCCTGGAAATTTTCAGAGGATGCCAGAATTGGTCTGGGAACTTCTGGGAATTTTCGGAGAGAAAAACCGGAAATGTTCCGAAACTGCCGTAACCGCTGTTAATGCTTTCCGCTGATGAAAACCACCACACCGAAAATGTTTCGGATCATGCCCAGAATAATTTTAGAGGGTGCCGGAAATGTTCTGGGACCTTCTGGAATTTTTCAGAAAAAGTTTCGCGGAAAACATCTTGTCTCAGCGCGAGGGGACAAGATCCCACGAATCGGGGGTTGCATGTTTGGTGGCTTTTTGTCTAGGGAGCATGCATGTTTCATGGAGACATGTTGGTGGCTTGTTGGGGCCCCCCCCCCCATGGGGAGACAAGGTGTGGGCCGGCCCAAGGGCTGCCATGGTGGTGTCCCCTTGGTGCCCCCCTTGTGTTACCATTATGCCCTTTCATGTGTGACATGAAGCTTGGGTATTTTGGTATTTCAACATCCCACCCCACCCCTTGCCTTGGCCTATAAAAGGAGGAGAAGGGGCTGCCATTCTCCCCATCCCTTGCTCTCATACACATGCCAAGATGTTATCTGGCTTCTCTCTCTCTCCCACGAAAAGAGTTTCGTAGAGCCGAAAGGCTGTCTGGGTTCCGGCAGGAACTAGTTCTGGACGGCGAAGCCCTGCCGGATAGGTGACACCGTATGTGTGCAACTCTGTAGAGAGGTCGTAGTTTCGATCTTAGTGCCCGAGGGGCTGTTCGAGAGTGCCTCCCGAAGGGCTGTCCAAGTGACGGTCCGAGTTCTGTGAGTCCTCCCGAAGGGCTGTCCGAGTGACCGTTCGGGTTTCGAAGGTCCTCCCGAAGGGCTGTCCGCGACATCGTCCGGTGGACTGTTCGACCGCCTCCCGGAGGGCTGTCCGAAGGGAAGACGAGGGTATACATCCTCGCGGTTGGGAGGTTGTAAATCCTAGCTGCGGGGATCTGCACCGCCGATCGTCATCGACTCTACTTCCGCTGCGCTACGAGTCGGTAACGAAAATGATCAAACCTTGTATGCAGTCTCCATAGTGGTCCTGGGCTGGTGCGTAGGGCGGAAAATTTTTGTTTTCTGCTGCGTTACCCGACATGGACATGTGATTTGGACATGTCATATTTGGAATTTGGACATGTCATATTTGGACATGTACTGTTTTGGACATGTCATATTTGGACATGTACTGTTTTGGACATGTCATATTTGGAAAATGATGATTATGTGCAGGGTAAATGATCCGACTGGCCTATGTTTCGCCGGAATGTTGATTCATTTCCGTTCTGGTGAATTTCAGGCGCTTGATATGTCCACTTTTTAGCAAAGGTCATGCCGAAATTTCCCGTGAATTTTGGCATGACTTGTGCTAGAAAGTAGGCATATCGAGTGCCGGGAAACGGCATTCCGGCAAACATAGACCTTTTTTTATGTCATTTCTCATTTTATTATAATTTTAGAATTAACGAGGAGACTTAATCATAGGAAAGATGTTGAACAACGAAGAAACCGGGCCTTCTGAACAAGAGGCAGACGAGATGGATTATGAGGGTGAACAACAGTACCTCGACTTTTTGTCTGCTAAGCACAGTCAAGGTTTGCAGGGCGGCCTCGATGATGGTACTGACGCCGACATCGACACCGACGGCGCCGTCACCGATGGCGGCGCAGAGACCGGCAGGGAAGGTACCGGCGGGGAAGATACCGAAAAGAAGAACCAGAAGAAGCAGAGGATACGAAAACCTAACAAACTCGGCATCGGACGACTAGCGATCACAAAGATGGCCCCTGGCAAGTTTGAGCCATTAGAGCCAGAAGAACCTCGCAAGTGCTATGGGAACCAAGTAGGATGCATCCTACTAGAATGCGCGAGCATCAACGACGATGACTTAAGGAGTAAAGAACATTTGAGGCAGTTGCTCCTGACAAAGTTGCACAAGAGATTCAAGTTCCCCGACCGGGATGATAGCATAGAACAACCGTGGGATGATCCGAAGATGAAAAAGCTTAACAATCACGCAATGGACATGTTTAGTAATGATTTGGCCTCCTGGAAAGGGAGGGTGAAACGAGCTATTGAGGCTGAGGAACCCCTGTCCAAGATTTTGGAGGAAAATCCGACACTTACGGAAGAGGAGTTCGAAAAGTTCAAGGACACTTGCGCTACCGAGGTAGCCAAGGCTTAGGCTGCGAAATTCAAGAGCCTTCAGCAAAGGAACACGGGGAAGCATCGCCTCGGAAGCCGTGGCTACCTTGGCAAAAGGCCCATATGGGATAAGGAGGACGCGGAACATGAAGCCGCGGGTCTCCCATACCCCTTCGCAAAGTTCACCAACCCCTTGGAGCGTGACTTCATCAGGGCCCGCTACAAGTGGGACAAGGAAAAGAAGGTTTTTTACACGGACCAGATCACGAGGAAATTGGTTAGAATACTGGTAATTATTCTTTTACCACCTTACATTTAGCTTCTGATGAAGTCAACTACACATTCGTAAACGGTTCACGTTCCTTCTGCAGGAGAAGCAACACGAGCTTGCAGCCGAAAGCCCTACTTCATCGATGAGGCCCAAGTGGGACACCCCTCTCAACCGGGCCGTGAACGAACTTAAGGGACTCCCTTTGGGCCAACGGCCGCAATATGGACGTGTGCACGGCGCCGGAGACGGCGCCACGTGGAAGGTGTTTTACAACGAGGGCGCGGAGGCCAAGAAGCAGAAAAAGAAGTTTAGTCAGGCGGACATCGATGAGAAGGTGAAGCTTCTGTTCGAGAAAAAAGCAGCTGAGGACGCGAAAAAAGCAGCCGAGCAGAAAAATGAGTTGCTACAGCAGGCAGTCGATGTAGCTGTACATGCCTGCAGAAATGATTTTGCTACTAACTTGATCCCGGCTATCATCAACTGGACGAAGGAAAATCCAGACAAGACGGTAGATGATTTCCCCATGCCCAGTTTCGTCGGGAGCAACTCGGTGAACAACACCACCACACCATCACCTGCTCACGCAACCGCGCCTGCTCCCGCACCCGCACTGGCACCCGCTCATAGCAGCCCGTCCTCAGTCTCTGGCGCGCAAGGCGGGCCTTCGTCTTTGGCTGAGGTCAATGCCCTCACGGTAATTACATGTCCCACCAACATATATCTAGAATATTCCATTTTCGTTGCCTTTCTGATGTTTTACGCCGCAGACATGTGTTTGCAGTCCGACGAAACCCCGTGCACCATACTCTACTTGATCAAAGGCTAGATGGTGGACGTGGTAAAGGCGGTGATAACGAAGCCCTTGGAACTCACGTTCCACGGCCAGCCAATGCCCGGTGGGCACTTCAGGGTTACCTTGTCGAGTGTGAACTCGGGGCACGAGGATTTGCCTACTCCAGTACGGCTAGGGAGAGAGGACGATGAGACCCCGCCGTGGATTGGCAACTGCAAGGGTTGGTTGCTGCTATGGCCGAAGAATCTTCTTCATCTGGAGCCGGCCGAGAGCACACCAATAACCACACATCAATAAGCAGGTATGGACACCACCACCCCGCCTACGCAATTACCAGCGCATGTAGTGTCAGGTGAGAGTGGCGGACGACGTGATGAAGGGGGTCCAATAGTGGTTGATGTAATCGCCCCCGTAGAACAAAGAATGGATGATGAGATGGAGGAGGACCCTCTTCGGTTCCTCAATACAGGCGCCTATGACGGTGTCTTAGATATGATGAGTCAGCCATATGACGACTCGAGCTATCAGCATGCTGATGAGGATATGGATGATCTGCCCGGGCAGGAACGTCCTACCAGGGATTGCAAGAAGTCTCTCTTCATGCAATCCTCACAGGACACGCCTGAAGATGCCGCCTCAACACAGGCTCAACTAGCCGAGGGTCGTATAGTGCTTAGCCCGACAACACTGGGGCAGGGGTTAAGGAAGGGTCTGGAAGGTTAGCCCAAGAAAAAGGAGAGGAAGAGACCGGGGAAGAGAGGCTCTACTGCCTACAAACAAGCCAGAGCACATAGCAGCCAGACGGTGGATTTTGAAGAGCGTGTACCGGTCAAAGGTGCGGCCATGTTCCATGTCATGGGCGAGCTGATGCTACCACCGAAACTGGTGGAGGCAATATCAGGGGATCTCAGGAGATTGCACGACCATGTGCTATCGACTAAGAAAAGCCTACTAGCCACGAAGGATCTAGGATATCCAACATACGCGGCTCGTGTGCCTGAGGGGAAGTGCTACATCGACACACGGCCCGCAGAGGTGTTCTTCCTACGGTTTGACCATATCTTCGAGATGTTTCTGACAAGGTGGCTCGATTGTACAATCGTCCACCTTTTTGCGCTACATATGAGCTCCGTCATGAAGAGATAAGAAGTCTCGCAAATCTGTGTGGTGGATCCATACTACATGCACAAGTCTTTCTTGAGTCTCGGCGACTTTGAACGTAAAACTGCTAGGGAGTACCTCGAAAACTTCATGCTACAGAATAAGGACCAGGAAATTGTCCTCCTGCCTTATCATCCAAAGTATGTCAGTGCCAGACAACCCTTTCGTACATTTCAATCATTCCTTCTCGCTCATATGGAGAATAATTTGAGGTGTTTTTTTCCCCGCAGCAACGGGCGCGCCGTCCTTATCGTTCTTTACCCGCGAGTCTCCCACGCCGTGTATTTTGACCCTACCAGAAACTACGAGATGAAGGACTACACCCACGTAATGAATATTCTAGATGATTCTCTCCAAGGCTTCAGCTTGAGGGGTGGCTACCTGCAGATCAGGAAACAAAGGAACAAGAAGACGGGTTTCTCACATAAAACTAACTTCTGCTACATCCATGTCCCAAAACCAAGCAGGAACGATGGATTCTACCTCCTCCATCTCATGATGGAGTTCAGAAGGGATCACCAAAAGCTTCGCATGACAAGCAGAAACGATGATCATATCCGCAAGTGGGTAGAATCTCATGGAGAAGCGGATTATAAACTTAGAGATGACTTCTTTCGCATCCAGAGGGACATTGCGACGATCATCATGAAAGAAGTCGTCGAAGAGAAGGGGATGTTCCACCACGGCCCTATATCGCGAGCTGATGTCCGAACTCGCATAGGCATGCAACGTCAGGACCTCACACCGTTCAAGAAGCTAGGGTCCATCCTCGATGATATGGAAGGATGGAACTTCTAGTGAATTACGATGCCGATGATGATGATATATGTCGGTTGAACTTGTATAGTTTCTGTAGCGATGAAACTTTGTGATGTCCACGGTCCCTGCCGAACTTGTGTAACGCTACTTTGTTAGTTTGGGTACGATGACCTGCGTACCTCTAGTTAATTAGTTTGCGTACGATGAAACTGCGTTGATTATTTGTATGTTTACTATATGTTGCATCTAGTTGCTAACCCTTTCTTTTTCATATTGCTCAAGTATATTTTGTTGCATATGATTGTACATTCTCTTGATGAAGATGCATCTCTAACAGGTACCTAGATTCTTGATGGTGAAGAAGCAGTGCTATGTCGTGTACAGAGGGAAGGTTCCGGGAGTGTACGACGAGTGTACGACGAGTGGCCTGAGTGTCAGGCACAAGTGGAGGGGGTCTCGGGCGCCAGCCATAAAGGCTTCAAAAGCAGACAAGAAGTAGAAGCTAGTTACTTGAGGTTCACACTAGCGCGAGAGAGGACTCATAATTGCCGCCTCATGTACTGCATAGTTCCGCTCTCACTCATAGTGATAGCTCTTCTCGGGTATATCATTGTTTAGATGGATGACGATGTAGTTGCAAGTATTCGAGACTTGTATCACTATTTTTGAGATGATGACGAGAGACCACTTTGTGTTGGATGATGATTATGATGATGACATGATTTGATGAGACTATTTGTATGTATATGCTATCACTACATTTGTATGTGTATGATGATGACATTTGTATGTGCTAAACATTATTGTATAAAGCCTGTTCAAATACAAAACAAATATGCAGAAAGAAATCAAAAACTAATAAAACTAGCAGTAGCGAGGGGAGAAAAGTTAGCAGCAGCGCGTCCTTACCAGTAGCACGCCTTAATTCAAAGCGCTGCAGCTATTAGCAGTAGCGCGTGGCTGTAAAGATCGCTACTGCTACGCATGCATAGCACTAGCGCGGGCTAACACGCGCTATTGCTACAGGTTAGCTGTACTAATACCCATGCTACTGCTAGGCTTTTCCCTAGTAGTGATGCCTGCTTCTGGAATGGGTGGCCGATGGCGGATCGCCGGTTTAACGTGTGACCTTTGTTTGGTTCGCTAATTTTTTGTCAGCCCAAAATGAGGCGGGCTGGTGGGCTAAATGTGCCGGTGGACCGGCCCGTTTCCTTGATGTGCCATGCCGTGCCTGGGCCAGGGAGTGCAGCATGCATGTAGTTGGCGTGCCTGGGTGGGTCGTGCCGGCCCATCTGACCAGGTTTGTAGGCGGTGGATGCGGCTCCCAAAAAAAAGGGTGTGGATGCGGCCAAGATATCCCAACCCCAAGCCCCACCGTCTCCCTCACCAGTTCTCCAGGCGGCGGCTCGCCTCTCTCCTTCACCGCCGGCGGCCTCACGCTCCCGTGAGCAGCTTGGCCCAGCACCGACATCGTGCGCTGTTAGCATGGGGAGCAGTGGGAGAGGCGCGGTGGCGCGGAGGATGGACCCCGAGGCGGCGACGGAGCTGGCGAGGAAGGGGGTCACCCTCCTGCTCCTTGACGTGCCCCAGCACACCGGCCTCGACGTCGACACCCAAGTACGCCGCGCCTCACACTGGTCGCCCCTCCAATACCCCCACACCCCACTACTGCTCCCCCAGCAAGTAGAAAACATGTCTTTTCTATAATACCATCATTTTTTTGTGGTGATTTGATGCATACATAAATGAATGACAAGGACTGTTCCCAGTACCTCAGAAATTTTTAGCTGCTGGAAATCTGCTGGAGAAGTATTAGTAATTTTGGTGACAATTCGACTGCTAGAATGTATTGACACATTTATGTGACAGTGGACTCAAACTTGCTTTATAGAGTACACCACATTAGCAACATCATGCTGCCTTGCAATTTTTCCTCTTCTGTTTGACCCCTTAACCTGTTTCTGGGATATCCTGTAAACTGTTGTCCACTGTTAGATTTCTAAAAGTTCATGTGCACAATTTGCCACATGTTCTAATGATTAACGTTTTTCAGTTGTGGCTGATGCCATTATGCCATGCAATATGATATCCCAAACTGATCGTTCCTCCACTATCTGCCATACTTGTAGGCACGGGAATGAGTTCGTGCCGACAGTCGGATTCTTTCTTACTACTCACCCATCTCAGGTACTCCTGCCTGCCTGTGCTGAAGCAAATTCATCACGTTTGAAGACAGAATGAGTGCTTATCATTATCATGTTTTGAGTTTGTGATGCTTCTTCATATTGGACCTGAAAGATTCAGATGCACTATTGTATTAACCCTTAAGTTATTCGATCGATAGCTCACATTGCCTTTTTTTTATTTGGTTTAGCCGTTTAGGTAGAGGAAAGGTAAAACTTGGCAAATCCATTTAAAACCTCTACTTTGTAGAGTAGTCTCATATCTTATAGATCTTTTCACTTTATCTGTCCCTTCTATTGTGTGCTACAGTCAGTTTTACAGTTGCATCTATATCTGAGTCTGAATCAGATAACTCACAATGCTCATGTGTATTTATGTATCGAGCTTCACAATTCCTGTCTAGAGTGGTGGGTGAAAAATAGTTGGGAAAACAATGCACTTGGAAGATGTACTATACTTGGAAAGAGAAGAACCAAACAAAGATTTTCATACTGTGTTGGAAATTTCAAGCGGTCTTAGCTGTCAGAATTCTAATAATTACACACAATTGCTTGTTTACATGTACTCATCTCCTGCCTGATATTTCCAGGTGGTCGTTCGAAGATGGCATGATCAAGAGGAGAGATTAGTGACACTATCAGAAGAGGAGGTGACATGTTTGATTATATTAGAATCTTTAATATATAGTTCTCTTGTCTTCTTACACATAGTACATCACTTGGGAGTTGGGACTATCTGCTACTGGATGAGATGGTAACCAGTGCGTTAGGATAAGCATATAGCATTTCTGCAGAATATTACTATGGCAGTTTCAACTCCCTCAGTTGTGTTAAATCTTAAATTTGCTCCATGTCGTGTGACTGTAAAACTCTAGGTATCACTATTCTATAAGCCATGTAAATTTTAAAGCACTTCAGCATGGAACCTTACAGATAACTGATTCAGTTGATAATAAAAACAGATGATGCATTGCCCCAATCGGATTAGTACTAAACTTAAATGTGCAATCTACTGGATCTGCACCAAATGATAATTTAATATGACAGAGCCCTAAATGAACCTAAGTTATATTCAACTTGTCTTGTTTGCAGCTGTTGTATAATCAATATATGAAATATGGAATACATAAACTGTGTCTGTCCGGTGTGTAAAAATTGCAGCATGTTCGACATAATTGACATTCCGGTTATCGACTGTCATTACATAACAAAACCTCAAACTAGGGATGCATGTGGTTAATTTATCTGGGTAATGATACTAAAGTTTATTTTCTGGTAGGAAATCAGATACTTTGAAGCAGTAAAATGTTTCGAGTTTGATGATTAGCTTGGACCATACAATTTGGACTCTTTTGGTGATTGGAAACAACTTTCAAGCTACTTGTCACAAAGTGTTATTGAACGCCTTGGTAAGCCTGATGCATTCTCTATTTTATTATTGTACCCTTAATAGTTATGGGGCAGCCCTTATTTATGATATTTTTTATATAACTGACTAAGGAACTAGTAATTATGTGTGTGTTTGATTTGTGCAGAGCCAATTGGTGGAGAAATTACAATTGCGTTGGAGAAATCATGGATGGATAGAGCTCCCCAAAGAGAGATGGAGAGACGATTGATGGAACAACTTAGAGAAGACAAATTTGCAAAGAAACCCCTCGCACATTCTGAGCGGAGAGGATGCTATTACACAACTATCCCTGCTTCGGTTAAACACAGGAACATTTCTGCAGATGAGCTGACTTTGCTGAATTTGGACAGAGTAATGTTCTTATTATACTATTTGGTACAATACTTTTGGGACAGCTAAACTTATCAACGTGTACCTGTTTTTTTATATCTTCCTTTTCCCACAATCAATTTCCTGCAGCAATAGCTTGTCTGATGTGAACACATCTTTATTACCATTTGAATACTGAAATGTTTGGCGCAGCATGTGGACACAACAACCTGAATTTGAATAGTACATGCCATAATTGTAGTTAGCACAGCGACGAACAGCCATGGGAAAACATTAGTTTGCTGCATTTTGGACATTCAATCACAATGTCATCAATTGTACTGTAATCTACAAATAGGCATCATAGCTTGCTGCTACTAGTGTTTTGGTCAAATTAATTCCTCTTATAGGTTCCCATCCCATGTTTAGAAATCCCCATGTGTAGAAGTCAGAACCGGCTTTTTGTGCTGAACATTTTGATATATTATACGTTTTTTTCGACATCGTATGCAAAAGTTATAGCCGTTTTACTTTTTCATAACACTTTTTTGCAAAACACGTCGAAATTTATGTTTTTAAATTTCCCTAACTAGTAGATGTAGTAACATAACTACATCTCGAAGGATTTTAATTTTTGAAGTTTTTATCATTTTCTTTTGTTTTTTTTTCAAAACTGAAAAGGCGATAAGGGGGGGTAGAGTTTGAAAATTGTAGAACCCCTTTAGTCCAGGTTGGAGCCACCAACCGGGACTGAAAGGTTAGACCCCTTTAGTCCCGGTTGGTGGCTCCAACCCAGACTAACGGTCTAACCTATTGTTCCGGTTTGTGTCACAAACCGGGACTAAAGGGTCTTGTGGGGCCCGGCCTGACGCTAGCCTGCCACCACCCCTTTAGTCCTGGTTTGTGACAAAAACTGGGACTATTGGTACACCACGAACCGGGACTAATGATGCCGTAATCAAACCGGGACTAATGGTCACATTAGTACCGGGCTGTAATCGAACCGGGACTAATGAGGTGAACGTAAGGTCGTTTTTCTACTAGTGAAACTAAAAGGTGGTGGGAGAGAGAGAGAAGAAAAACTGCTTGCCTGCCTGCTTCTGGAATGGGTGGCCGATGGCGGACCGCCGGTTTAACATGTGACCTTTGTTTGGTTCTCTAATTTTTTGTCAGCCCAAAATGAGGCGGGCTGGTGGGCTAAATGTGCCGGTGGACCGGCCCGTTTCCTTGCTGTGCCGTGCCGAGCCTGGGCCAGGGAGCGCAGCACGCGTGTAGTTGGCGTGCCTGGGTGGGTCGTGCCGGCCCATCTGACCAGATCTGTAGGCGGTGGATTCGGCTCCCAGAAAAATAAAAGGGTGTGGATGCGGCCAAGATATCCCAACCCCACGCCCCACCGTCTCTCTCACCAGTTCTCCAGGCGGTGGCTCGCCTCTCTCCTCCCACCGCCGGCGACCTCGCGCTCCCTCCCGCTCCCATGAGCAGCCTGGTCCGGCACCGACATCGTGCGCTGTTAGCATGGGGAGCAACGGGGGAGGCGCGGTGGCGCGGAGGATGGACCCTGAGCCGGCGACGGAGCTGGCGAGGAAGGGGGTCACCCTCCTGCTCCTCGACGTGCCCCAGCACACCGTCCTCGGCGTCGACACCCATGTACGCCGCGCCTCACACTGGCCGCCCCTCCAAAACCCCCACACCCCACTACTGCTCCCCCAGCAAGTAGAAAACATGTCTTTTCTATAATACAAGCATTTTTTTGTGGTGATTTGATGCATACATAAATGAATGACAATGACTATTCCCAGTACCTCGGAAATTTTTAGCTGCTGGAAATCTGCTGGAGAAGTATTAGTAATTTTGGTGACAATTCGACTGCTAGAATGTATTGACACATTTATGTGACAGTGGACTCAAACTTGCTTTATGGAGTACACCACATTAGCAACATCATGCAGCCTTGCAATTTTTCTTCTTCTGTTTGACCCCTTAACCTGTTTCTGGGATATCCTGGAAACTGCTGTCCACTGTTAGATTTGTGAAAGTTCATGAGCACAATTTGCCACATGTTCTAATGATCAACGTTTTTCAGTTGTGGCTGATGCCATTATGCCATGCAATATGATATCCCAAACTGATCGTTCCTCCACTATCTGCCATACTTGTAGGCACAGGAATGAGTTCGCGCCGACAGTCGGATTCTTTCTTACTACTCACCCATCTCAGGTACTCCTGCCTGCCTGTGCCAAAGCAAATTCATCATATTTGAAGACTGAATGAGTGCATATCATTATCATGTTTTGAGTTTGTGATGCTTCTTCATATTGGACCTGAAAGATTCAGATGCACTATTCTATTAACCCTTAAGTTATTAGATCAATGGCTCACATTGCTTTTTTTATCTGCTTTAGCTGTTTAGGTAGAGGAAAGGTAAAAATTGCCAAATCCATTTAAAACCTCTACTTTGTAGAGTAGTCTCATATCTTATAGATCTCTGCACTTTATCTGTCCCTTCTATTGTGTGCTACAGTCAGTTATGCCATTACTTTTCTTGTAGCACATATACGGATTTCGCAACTGATGCTATAACTTCTTAAACTACAGTTGCAACTATATCTGCGTCTGAATCAGATAACTCACAATGCTCATGTGTATTTACGTATCAAGCTTCACATTTCCTGTCTAGAGTGGTGGGTGAAAAATAGTTGGGAAAACAATGCACTTTGAAGATGTGCTATACTTGGAAAGAGAAGAACCAAACAAAGATTTTCATACTGTGTTGGAAATTTCGAGCGGTCTTAGCTGTCAGAATTCTAATAATTACACACAATTGCTTGTTTACATGTACTCATCTCCTGCCTGATATTTCCAGGTGGTCGTTCGAAGATGGCATGCTCAAGAGGAGAGATGAGTGACACTATACCAAGAGGAGGTGACATGTTTGATTATATTAGAATCTTTAATATATAGTTCTCTTGTCTTCTTACACATAGTACATCACTTGGGAGTTGGGACTATCTGCTACTCGATGAGATGGTAACCAGTGTGTTAGGATAAGCATATAGCATTTTTGCAGAATATTACTATGGCAGCTTCAGCTCCCTCAGTTGTGTTAAATCTTGTATTTGCTCCATGCCCTGTAACTGTAAAACTCTAGGTATCACTATTCTATATGCCATGTACATTTTAAAGCACTTAAGCATGGAACCTTACAGATAACTGATTCAGTTGATAATAAAAACAGATGATGCATCGCCCCAATCGGATTAGTACTAAACTTAAATGTGCAATCTACTTGATCTGCACCAAATGATAATTTAATATGACAGAGCCCTAAATGAACCTAAGTTATATTCAACTTGTCTTGTTTGCAGATGTTGTATAATCAATATATGAAATATGGCATACATAAACTGTGTTTGTCCGGTGTGTAAAAATTGCAGCATGTTTGACATAATTGACCTTCCGGTTATCGACTGTCATTACATAACAAAACCTCAAACTAGGGATGCATGTGGTTAATTTATCTGGGTAATGATACTAAAGTTTATTTTCTGGTAGGAAATCAGATACTCTGAAGCAGTAAAACGTTTCGAGTTTGATGATCAGCTTGGACCATACAATTTGGACTCTTTTGGTGATTGGAAACAACTTTCAAGCTAATTGTCACAAAGTTTTATTGAACGCCTTGGTAAGCCTGATGCATTCTCTATTTTATTCTTGTACCGTTAATAGTTATAGGGCAGCCCTTATTTATGATATTTTTTATATAACTGACTAAGGAACTAGTAATTATGTGTGTGTTTGATTTGTGCAGAGCCAACTGGTGGAGAAATTACAATTGCGTTGGAGACATCATGGATGGATAGAGCTCCCCAAACAGAGATGGTGAGACGATTGATGGAACAAGTTAGAGAAGACAAATTTGCAAAGAAACCCCCCGCACATTCTGAGCGGAGAGGATGCTATTACACAACTATCCCTGCTTCGGTTAAACACAGGAACATTTCTACAGATGAGCTGACTTTGCTGAATTTGGACAGAGTAATGTTCTTATTATACTATTTGGTACCATACTTTTGGGACAGCTAATCTTATCAACGTGTACCTATTTTTTTTATATCTTCCTTTTTCCACAATCAATTTCCTGCAGCAATAGCTTGTCTGATGTGAACACATCTTTATTACCATTTGAATACTGAAATGTTTGGCGCTCCATGTGGACACAACAACCTGAATTTGAATAGTACATGCCATAATTGTAGTTAGCACAGCGACGAACAGCCACGGGAAAACATTAGTTTGCTGCATTTTGGCCATTCAATCACAATGTCATCAATTGTACTGTAATCTGCAAATAGGCATCATAGCTTGCTGCTACTAGTGTTTTGGTCAAATTAATTCCTCTTATAGGTTCCCATCCCATGTTTAGAAATTCCCATGTATAGAAATCGGAACCGGCTTTTCGTGCTGAACATTTTGATATATTATACAATTTTTTTCGACATCGTATGCAAAAGTTATAGCCGTTTTACTTTTTCCTAACACTTTTTTGCAAAACATGTCGAAATTTATGTTTTTAAATTTCCCTAACTAGTAGATGTAGTAACATAACTACATCTCGAAGGATTTTAATTTTTTAAGTTTTTATCATTTTCTTTTGTTTTTTTTCAAAACTGAAAAAGCGATACCGGGGGGGGGGGGGGGCGGTAGAGTTTGAAAATTGCAGAACCCCTTTAGTCCGGGTTGGAGCCACCAACTGGTACTAAAAGGTTAGACCCCTTTAGTCCCGGTTGGTGGCTCCAACCCGGACTAAAGGTCTAACCTATAGTCCCGGTTTGTGTCACAAACCGGGACTAAAGGGGCTCGTGGGGCCCCGGCCTGATGCCAGCCTGCCACCACCCCTTTAGTCCCAGCTTGTGACACAAACCGGGACTAAATGTACACCACGAACCGGGACTAGTGATGCCATAATCGAACCGGGACTAATGGTCACATTACTACCGGGCTGTAATCGAACCGGGACTAATGAGGTGAATTTAAGGTCGTTTTTCTACTAGTGAAACTAAAAGGTGGTGGGAGAGAGAAGAGAAGAAAAACTGCCTGCCTGCCTGCTTCTGGAATGGGTGGCCGATGGCGGACCACCGGTTTAACATGTGACCTTTGTTTGGTTCGCTAATTTTTTGTCAGCCCAAAATGAGGCGGACTGGTGGGCTAAATGTGCCGGTGGACCAGCCCGTTTCCTTGTTGTGTCGTGCCATGCCTAGGCCAGGGAGCGCAGCATGCGTGTAGTTGGCGTGCCTGGGTGGGTCATGCCGGCCCATCTGACCAGGTCTGTAGGCGGTGAATGTGGCTCCCAAAAAAAAGGGTGTGGATGCGGCCAAGATATCCCAACCCCACGCCCCACCGTCTCTCTCACCAGTTCTCCAGGCGGCGGCTCGCCTCTCTCCTCCCCCCGCCGGCGGCCTCGCGCTCCCTCCTGCTCCCGTGAGCAGCTTGGCCCAGCACCGACATCGTGCGCTGTTAGCATGGGGAGCAGCGGGGGAGGCGCGGTGGCGCAGAGGATGGACCCGGAGGCGGCGACGGAGCTGGCGAGGAAGGGGGTCACCCTCCTGCTCCTCGACGTGCCCCAGCACACCGTCATCGGCGTCGACACCCAGGTACGCCGCGCCTCACACTGGTCGCCACTCCAAAAACCCCACACCCCACTGGTGCCTACAACTTCAGTTCTGAGATTGGTTTTCCATGCTGCTTGCTGCTTCAGGTGTTCTCGGTCGGCCCCAGGTTCAGAGGGATCAAGATGGTGCCCCCAGGGCCGCATTTCCGCCACTACTGCTCCCCCAGCAAGTAGAAAACATGTCTTTTCTATAATACAAGCATTTTTTTGTGGTGATTTGATGCATACAAAAATGAATGACAATGATTGTTCCCAGTACCTCAGAAATTTTTAGCTGCTGGAAATCTGCTGGAGAAGTATTAGTAATTTTGGTGACAATTCGACTACTAGAATGTATTGACACATTTATGTGACAGTGGACTCAAACTTGCTTTATGGAGTACACCACATTAGCAACATCATGCTGCCTTGCAATTTTTCCTCTTCTGTTTGACCCCTTAACCTGTTTCTGGGATATCCTGGAGACTGCTGTCCACTGTTAGATTTGTGAAAGTTCATGCGCACAATTTGCCACATGTTCTAATGATTAACGTTTTTCAGTTGTGGCTGATGCCATTATGCCATGCAATATGATATCCCAAACTGATTGTTCCTCCACTATTTTCCATACTTGTAGGCACGGGAATGAGTTCGCGCCGACAGTCGGATTCTTTCTTACTACTCACCCATCTCAGGTACTCCTGCCTGCCTGTGCCGAAGCAAATTCATCACGTTTGAATACTGAATAAGTGCATATCGTTATCATGTTTTGAGTTTGTGATGCTTCTTCATATTGGACCTGAAAGATTCAGATGCACTATTGTATTAACCCTTAAGTTATTAGATCAATGGCTCACATTGCATTTTTTTTATCTGGTTTAGCCGTTTAGGTAGAGGAAAGGTAAAAATTGCCAAATCCATTTAAAACCTCTAATTTGTAGAGTAGTCTCATATCTTATAGATCTTTTCACTTTATCTGTCCCTTCTATTGTGTGCTACAGTCAGTTTTGCCATTTCTTTTCTTGTAGCACATTTACGGATTCCGGAACTGATGCTACAACTTCTTAAACTACAGTTGCATCTATATCTGAGTCTGAATCAGATAACCCAGAATGCTCATGTGTATTTATGTATCGAGCTTCACATTTCCTATCTAGAGTGGTGGGTGAAAAATAGTATGCAAAAGTTATAGCCGTTTTACTTTTTCATAACACTTTATTGCAAAACACATCGAAATTTATGTTCTTAAATTTCCCTAACTAGTAGATGTAGTAACATAGCTACATCTCGAAGGATTTTAATTTTTGAAGTTTCTATCATTTTCTTTTGTTTTTTTTTCAAAACTGAAAAGGCGATACAGGGGGGGTAGAGTTTGAAAATTGCAGAACCCCTTTAGTCCGGGTTGGAGCCACCAACCGGGACTAAAGGGGTTGACCCCTTTAGTCCCGGTTGGTGGCTCCAACCCGGACTAAAGGTCTAACCTATAGCCCCGGTTTGTGTCACAAACCAAGACTATAGGTACACCACAAAACGGGACTAATGATGCCGTAATCGAACCGGGACTAATAGTCACATTAGTACCGGGCTGTAATCGAACCAGGACTAATGAGGTGAACGTAACGTCGTTTTTCTACTAGTGAAACTAAAAGGTTGTGGGAGAGAGAAGAGAAGAAAAACTGCCTGCCTGCCTGCTTCTGGAATGGGTGGCCGATGGTGGACCACCGGTTTAACGTGTGACCTTTGTTTGGTTCGCTAATTTTTTGTCAGCCCGAAATGAGGCGGGCTGGTGGGCTAAATGTGCCGGTGGACCGGCCCGTTTCCATGCTGTGCCGTGCCGTGCCTGGGCCAGGAAGCGTAGCATGCGTGTAGTTGGCGTGCCTGGGTGGGTCGTGCCGGCCCATCTGACCAGGTCTGTAGGCGGTGGATGCGGCTCCCAAAAAAAAGGGTGTGGATGCGGCTAAGATGTCCCAACCCCACGCCCCACCGTCTCTCTCACCAGTTCTCCAGGCGGCGGCTCGCCTCTCTCCTCCCACCGCTGGCGGCCTCGCGCTCCCTCCCACTCCCGTGAGCAGCTTGGCCCAGCACCGACATCGTGCGCTGTTAGCATGGGGAGTAGCGGGGGAGGCGTGGTGGCGTGGAGGATGGACCCCGAGGCGGCAACGGAGCTGGCGAGGAAGGGGGTCACCCTCCTGCTCCTCGACGTGCCCCAGCACACCGTCCTCAGCGTCGACACCCAGGTACGCCGCGCCTCACACTGACCGCCCCTCCAAAACCCCCACACCCCACTGGTGCCTACAACTTCAATTCTGAGATTGGTTTTCCATGCTGCTTGCTGCTTCAGGTGTTCTCGGTCGGCCCCAGGTTCAGAGGGATCAAGATGGTGCCCCCAGTGCCGCATTTCCTCCACTACTGCTCCCCCAGCAAGTAGAAAACATGTCTTTTCTATAATACAAGCATTTTTTTTGTGGTGATTTGATGCATATATAAATGAATGACAATGACTGTTCCCAGTACCTTAGAAATTTTTAGCTGCTAGAAATCTGCTGGAGAAGTATTAGTAATTTTGGTGACAATTCGACTGCTAGAATGTATTGACACATTTATGTGACAGTGGACTCAAACTTGCTTTATGGAGTACACCACATTAGCAACATCATGCTGCCTTGCAATTTTTTCTCTTCTGTTTGACCCCTTAACCTGTTTCTGGGATATCCTGGAAACTGCTATCCACTGTTAGATTTGTGAAAGTTCATGTGCACAATTTGCCACATGTTCTAATGATTAACGTTTTTCAGTTGTGGCTGATGCCATTATGCCATGCAATATGATATCCCAAACTGATCGTTCCTCCACTATCTGCCATACTTGTAGGCACAGGAATGAGTTCGCGCCGACAGTCGGATTCTTTCTTACTACTCACCCATCTCAGGTACTCCTGCCTGCCTGTGCCGAAGCAAATTCATCATGTTTGAAGACTGAATTAGTGCATATCATTATCATGTTTTGAGTTTGTGATGCTTCTTCATATTGGACCTGAAAGATTCAGATGCACTATTGTATTAACCCTTAATTTATTAGATCAATGGCTCAAATTGCTTTTTTTTATCTGGTTTAGCTGTTTAGGTAGAGGAAAGGTAAAAATTGCCAAATCCATTTAAAACCTCTACTTTGTAGAGTAGTCTCATAATTGACCTTCCGGTTATCGACTGTCATTACATAACAAAACCTCAAACTGGGGATGCAAGTGGTTAATTTATCTGGGTAATGATACTAAAGTTTATTTTCTGGTAGGAAATTAGATACTCTGAAGCAGTAGAATGTTTCGAGTTTGATGATCAGCTTGGACCATACAATTTGGACACTTTTGTTGATTGGAAACAACTTTCAAGCTACTTGTCACAAAGTGTTATTGAACGCCTTGGTAAGCCTGATGCATTCTCTCTTTTATTCTTGTACCATTAATAGTTATGGGGCAGCCCTTATTTATGATATTTTTCATATAACTGACTAAGGAACTAGTAATTATGTGTGTGTTTGATTTGTGCAGAGCCAATTGGTGGAGAAATTACAATTGCATTAGAGACATCATGGATGGATAGAGCTCCCCAAACAGAGATGGTGAGACGATTGATGGAACAAGTTAGAGAAGACAAATTTGCAAAGAAACCCCCCGCACGTTCTGAGCGGAGAGGATGCTATTACACAACTATCCCTGCTTCGGTTAAACACAGGAACATTTCTACAGATGAGCTGACTTTGCTGAATTTGGACAGAGTAATGTTCTTATTATACTATTTGGTAAAATACTTTTGGGACAGCTAATCTTATCAACGTGTACCTGTTTTTTTATATCTTCCTTTTTCCACAATCAATTTCCTGTAGCAATAGCTTGTCTGATGTGAACACATCTTTATTACCATTTGAATACTGAAATGTTTGGCACTGCATGTGGACACAACAACCTGAATTTGAATAGTACATGCCATAATTGTAGTTAGCACAGCGACGAACAGCCATGGGAAAACATTAGTTTGCTGCATTTTGGTCATTCAATCACAATGTCATCAATTGTACTATAATCTGCAAATAGGCATCATAGCTTGCTGCTACTAGTGTTTTGGTCAAATTAATTCCTCTTATAGGTTCCCATCCCATGTTTAGAAATTCCCATGTGTAGAAATCGGAACCGGCTTTTCGTGCTGAACTTTTTGATATATTATACATTTTTTTTCGACATCGTATGCAAAAGTTATAGCCGTTTTACTTTTTCATAACACGTTTTTGCAAAACATGTCGAAATTTATGTTTTTAAATTTCCCTAACTAGTAGATGTAGTAACATAACTACATCTCGAAGGATTTTAATTTTTGAAGTTTTTATCATTTTTTTTTAACTGAAAAGGCGGTACAGGGGGGGTAGAGTTTGAAAATTGCAGAACCCCTTTAGTCCGGGTTGGAGCCACCAACCGGGACTAAAAGGTTAGACCCCTTTAGTCCCAGTTGGTGGCTCCAACCCGGACTAAAGGTCTAACCTATAGTGCCGGTTTGTGTCACAAACCGGGACTAAAGGGGCTCGTGGGGCCCCGGCCTGACGCCAGCTTGCCACCACACCTTTAGTCCTGGTTTGTGACACAAACCGGGGCTATAGGTACACCACGAACTGGGACTAATGATGCCGTAATCGAACCGGGACTACTGCTCACATTAGTACCGGGCTGTAATCGAACCGGGACTAATGAGGTGAATGTAAGGTCATTTTTCTACTAGTGAAACTAAAAGGTGGTGGGAGAGAGAAGAGAAGAAAAATTGCCTGCCTGCCTGCTTCTGGAATGGGTGGCCGATGGCGGACCGCCGGTTTAACGTGTGACCTTTGTTTGGTTCACTAATTTTTTGTCAGCCCAAAATGAGGCGGGCTGGTGGGCTAAATGTGCCGGTGGACCGGCCCGTTTCCTTGTTGTGCCGTGCCGTGCCTGGGCCAGGGAGCGCAGCACGCGTGTAGTTGGCATGCCTGGGTGGGTCGTGCCGGCCCATCTGACCAGGTCTGTAGGCGGTGGATGCGGCTCCCAAAAAAAAGGGTGTGGATGCGGCCAAGATATCCCAACCCCACGCCCCACCGTCTCTCTCACCAGTTCTCCAGGCGGTGGCTCGCCTCTCTCCTCCCACCGCCAGCGGCCTCGCGCTCACTCCCGCTCCCGTGAGCAGCTTGGCCCAGCACCGACATCGTGCGCTGTTAGCATGGGGAGCAGCGGGGGAGGCGCGGTGGCGCGGAGGATGGACCCCGAGGCGGCGACTGAGCTGGCGAGGAAGGGGGTCACCCTCCTGCTCCTTGACGTGCCCCAGCACATCGTCCTCGGCGTCGACACCCAGGTACGCCGTGCCTCACACTGACCGCCCCTCCAAAACCCCCACACCCCACTGGTGCCTACAACTTCAGTTCTGAGATTGGTTTTCCATGCTGCTTGTTGCTTCAGTTGTTCTCGGTCGGCCCCAGGTTCAGAGGGATCAAGATGGTGCCCCCAGGGCCGCATTTCCTCCACTACTGCTCCCCCGGCAGGTAGAAAACAAGCCTTTTCTATAATACAAGCATTTTTTTGTGGTGATTTGATGCATACATAAATGAATGACAATGACTGTTCCTAGTACCTCAGAAATTTATAGTTGCTAGAAATCTGCTGCAGAACTATTCGACAGCTAGAATGTATTGACACATTTATGTGACAGTGGACTCAAACTTGCTTTATGGAGTACACCACATTAGCAACATCATGCTGCCTTGCAATTTTTCCTCTTCTGTTTGACCCCTTAACCTGTTTCTGGGATATCCTGGAAGCTGCTGTCCACTGTTAGATTTGTGAAAGTTCATGTGCACAATTTGCCACATGTTCTAATGATTAACGTTTTTCAGTTGTGGCTGATGCCATTATGCCATGCAATATGATATCCCAAACTGATCGTTCCTCCACTATCTGCCATACTTGTAGGCACGGGAATGAGTACACGTCGACCGTCGGATTCTTTCTTACTACTCACCCATCTCAGGTACTCCTGCCTGCCTGTGCCGAAGCAAATTCATCACGTTTGAAGACTGAATGAGTGCATATCATTATCATGTTTTGAGTTTGTGATGCTTCTTCATATTGGACCTGAAAGATTCAGATGCACTATTGTATTAACCCTTAAGTTATTAGATCAATGGCTCACCTTGCTTTTTTTTATCTGGTTTAGCCGTTTAGGTAGAGGAAAGGTAAAAATTGCCAAATCCATATAAAACCTCTACTTTGTAGAGTAATCTCATATCTTATAGATCTCTGCACTTTATCTGTCCCTTCTATTGTGTGCTACAGTCAGTTTTGCCATTTCTTTTCTTGTAGCACATATACCGATTCCGGAACTGATGCTATAACTTCTTAAACTACAGTTGCATCTATATCTGAGTCTGAATCAGATAACTCACAATGCTCATGTGTATTTATGTATCGAGCTTCACATTTCCTGTCTAGAGTGGTGGGTGAAAAATAGTTGGGAAAACAATGCACTTGGAAGATGTACTATACTTGGAAAGAGAAGAACCAAACAAAGATTTTCATACTGTGTTGGAAATTTCGAGCGGTCTTAGCTGTCAGAATTCTAATAATTACACACAATTGCTTGTTTACATGTACTCATCTCCTGCCTAATATTTCCAGGTGGTCGTTCAAAGATGGCATGCTCAAGAGGAGAGATTAGTGACACTATCTGAAGAGGAGGTGACATGTTTGATTATATTAGAATCTTTAATATATAGTTCTCTTGTCTTCGTACACATAGTACATCACTTGGGAGTTAGGACTATCTACTACTGTATGAGATGGTAACCAGTGCGTTAGGATAAGCATATTGCATTTTTGCAGAATATTACTATGGCAGTTTCAGCTCCCTCAGTTGTGTTAATTCTTGTATTTGCTCCATGCCCTGTAACTGTAAAACTCTAGGTATCACTATTCTATATGCCATGTAAATTTAAAAGCACTTAAGCATGGAACCTTTTAGATAACTGATTCAGTTGATAATAAAAACAGATGATGCATCGCCCCAATCGGGTTCGTACTAAATTTAAATGTGCAATCTACTGGATCTGCACCAAATGATAATTTAATATGACAGAGCCCTAAATGAACCTAAGTTATATTCAACTTGTCTTGTTTGCAGCTGTTGTATAATCAATATATGAAATATGGAATACATAAACTGTGTCTGTCCGGTGTGTAAAAATTGCAGCATGTTCGACATAATTGAGCTTCCGGTTATCGACTGTCATTACATAACAAAACCTCAAACTAGGGATGCATTTGGTTAATTTATCTGGGTAATGATAGTAAAGTTTATTTTCTGGTAGGAAATCAGATACTCTAAAGTAGTAAAACATTTCTAGTTTGATGATCAGCTTGGACCATACAATTTGTACTCTTTTGGTGATTGGAAACAACTTTCAAGCTACTTGTCACAAAGTGTTATTGAACGCCTTGGTAAGCCTGATGCATTCTCTATTTTATTCTTGTACCGTTAATAGTTATGGGGCAGCCCTTATTTATGATATTTTTTATATAACTGACTAAGGAACTAGTAATTATGTGTGTGTTTGATTTTTGCAGAGCCAATTGGTGGAGAAATTACAATTGCGTTGGAGACATCATGGATGGATAGAGCTCCCCAAACAGAGATGGAGAGACGATTGATGGAACAACTTAGAAGAGACAAATTTGCAAAGAAACCCCCCGCACATTCTGAGCGGAGAGGATGCTATTACACAACTATCCCTGCTTTGGTTAAACACAGGAACATTTCTGCAGATGAGCTGACTTTGCTGAATTTGGACAGAGTAATGTTCTTGTTATACTATTTGGTACCATACTTTTGGGACAGCTAATCTTATCAACGTGTACCTGTTTTTTTATATCTTCCTTTTCCCACAATCAATTTCCTGCAGCAATAGCTTGTCTGATGTGAACACTTCTTTATTACCATTTGAATACTGAAATGTTTGGCGCTGCATGTGGACACAACAACCTGAATTTGAATAGTACATGCCATAATTGTAGTTAGCACAGCGACGAACAGCCATGGGAAAACATTAGTTTGCTGCATTTTGGCCATTCAATCACAATGTCATCAATTGTACTATAATCTACAAATAGGCATCATAGCTTGCTGCTACTAGTGTTTTGGTCAAATTAATTCCTCTTATAAGTTCCCATCCCATGTTTAGAAATTCCCATGTGTAGAAAACACTGAGTTGACAAGCTATACCTATATTTGTTGACGAGTCTGTTCTACTTCTCATCTCAGACAAGCTTGCTGGAGACTGTCCTGGCCAAAAGTTATCAAGGCCAAGAAGATTTACTCTTGGGGGAGCTGCAGTTCTTGTTCGTAGCGTTTATGGTACTGCAGGCAAAACTAAACAATTGTTAATACGTCTTATTTATTATGTGGCTCTATTCTCTAATGTATTTGAGTTGTGTAGATGGGACAGTCGCTGGAGGCATTTATGCAGTGGAAAGCATTAGTCAGTCTTCTTTTGAGCTGCAGTGAAGCTGTAAGTACTAATATTTTCTACCTCATGCAGCATCATTATTCTTGCTCCTTCAGTATTGATGGTTAAAAACTTAAAATGTATACATCCATCTCCTCTGTAGTATTACTATTCAGGGTTTGGAAAATCATATGGAACTAGTGTTGGCACAGGCCCGACCTCGACGCCGATGTAGCCGAGTACTTTCCGGCGATACACGCGTTCGAGACAGCTCGAGTACTTTCCGAGCTTGCCGAGTAAGCGGTTGGAGACGTAGACGTAGACGAGGTGCACGTAACACCGAAGCAGCCTAGCAGACTGCTGGATTGATTTTCTCCTGGACGCTAGCACACGCACGTACGAAACTGCAAGCCGTCGGCTTGCCTGATACGAGCTAGTTTAGCACGCACACACGTGAACACGAACCAACAGAGACGCCGAGATGATGGCTAATAGGTGCGTGTCGCACCTATGTTTTGTATTACTTTGATCTGGGTTATCGATTACAGGGGGTATCTGTACGTATATATAGTAGCTAACCTAGGTTACTACTAATCCTATACCTACACGGCTACCTGGTGACCGTTCAAGTCCGAGCCAACAACTAGCTGGTTACCCAAATGACCCTGGCTCGATTTTCAGAACCCTGGCCCATTTCAGCCCTCAAATGACCCCTTTTGGCTCCTGTTCAAAGCATTGTAATATTATTTATTCTTTTTGATCCCAAAGAAGGTTGGAAGCCGATGAACAAATTGCAAACCTGAGAGATTAAACCAAGTTTCAGGGTGAGAAATTGAAACTGACCAGGTTCTGGTATACAGACAGCCCCATAACAGTTTGTGAAACTATGACAGTATTCTGGTCAAGAAACAATCTTACCTAAATATCTTCACAGTTGAACTGCTAAATACAGTGACATCATTATTTTGTTGGGCCTAACCCAATTGCTCTTTTGGTCCCTGCCTTGGTTTAACATTTTACTATCAGTGCTTTGCTTGCAACCTTGCCTTTTTTCTTCTTTCCTTTTTAAGCGAGATATGTCAGGCAAGCAATTTACTTCATAGTTTAAACTCCATCTCAGGGCATATATTGATTAAGCTGCTTCTATATGTGATCCAGTCAAATTCCTTGAATATGCTGTGTTCTAAGTTTTAACAGCCCATTGTTAATAGTATAAAGTAGAGTGTACTGGACGTTTTGATATGGGAAGTGTGGGGAAATGGAAAAAAAGAGATCGAGAAGTGATCCTCTTGAAAATGTATTGCACATCTGCACTATGTAGTATATGCCATTATATTCTCTCTTTTCTGATCCAAAGCGATTATATTCTTAATTAATTCTTTGTCTCTTTCTCCCTGGCATCCACTTCATACAAGGACACAAATGTTTGTAAAGGTATTATGTGACCATATTTGTTGTTCACTTTTGTACCCGGGGCATTTTTTCGTTGAATTCATCAGGTAATGCAGTTGAACCTCAAGGACTAACTGTATTTCTCGTTTTATTGTGTGCAGTTTATAAGGGTTATTTACTATCAATTCAAGCATGGCTTTCAACGTACACATGATTCCAGAAGTAGTGAGGACAAGGGCAACTCTTTGTTTCTGGATGAAGCATGGTTTTCAAGAGACATATTTCTTTACCGGCTTTCCAAGGTAATTTGTTATAATCTTCATGGACAGTGCTGTTAGTAACGATATGTAGTTGTATACACCTCTGAAGACAGATATTCAATGTCACTTCACCGTAAAATTAGTTTCCCTGATACATCAGATTATCAGTTCCATGACACTGTTTTCTTGTCCACTATTAATAATATTGTGAAGAGGGAAAGTAATTCCTCGGTAAAGTTCCTGTCCAGTTTTTTCATTCTTACTCTATTCATAAGGCAAGACGGCAGGCCTGGCGCAGTGGTGAAGTCCTCCCCACTTGTGCCAAGAGGTCCTGGGTTCGAACCAGGCTTTCTGCATTGCACTTCGCAGGGGTAAGACTAGGTTCCTATAATCCCTTCCCAGACCCCACCTTGTGTGGGAGCTTCTATGCACTGGGTCTGTCCTATTCTATTCATAAGGCAGCACCTTTCGGCCCTGACATATGTAATTATGTAAACAACAAGAACTGTTGAACTGGTGTAACTCTGGAAGGTAAAAAATAAGTTGACTTTGCTCGGATAAATGTAGCTGGGTGAACACTTCTTTAGCTATATCACTTTCATGGTTTACTTTGAAATGGTTGTAGTATTTCATCATATGCCATGCTGATGTTTTATTTTTTTTCTGTGGCACAAGGTCTTAATATGACGCACCAAGCAAATGGATGCTTTATCCTTTTGCTCTTGTTTCTGATTGTACTTGTTCCCTGTTCAGTGCATAAAACGGCTCATATACAGAGAAATAAACAAGACAACAGTGTTAATTTTGTTCCCCATAGTTTCTGAAATTGTGACTGGAAGATCAGAGTTATTTGCATATACTTTCAAAATATGTTTGATATCTTGTATTTGAATTTTCTTGTCTGCAAAATAATTTATTTCTCTCAACTGCCATTGTCAGGATTTCTTGACGGTAATATTTGAAGCTCAAGTCGTGGATGGAGACCTTCTGTCATGGGTTAGCATTCTCGAATCTTACCTCTCTCTCTTTCTGATCTTTTAACTGTTTACGTACCCTGGCAGCATAAGTGAGGCCGTGCCCTTCCTTTTTTCTGCTGTCTGACTAGCCATGAATAGCGATTTGGTTATTTAAGGCATTGGATTATCATCCATAATCCATGTATAACGAAATGTTGGATTAGCAAGTTGGGTATCAATGGAACACGACTCATATCTGGAGTACAGAGCAAACGAAATACGCATCAATTGAGTAGCCTCACTGTTGCTGGTGAAAAATTGTTTGGGATATATCATCATATACTGTTGTGCACTTTGTGGAGAAATTCTAAGAACGTGGATATTTGTAACATCTTCCCTTGGCATCCAGGCTAGGAAACTTAAGACGCTCCTGGAGACCACGTTTGGATGGGATCTCGAGAACAACGCGGTTAACCTTATCGATGAGGACGACGAGGTAAGTCGGATCATGAACAAGCAACAATATTTGTCTGCCATCGAGAGAGAGAGAGAGAGAGAGAGAGAGAGAGAGAGAGAGAGAGAGAGAGAGAGAGGACAATAGGACAACACTTGTCTGCTACATTTGATTGAGATTCTTCTTCTCTTCCGAACACAGTTTGCTCCCGTGGTCGTGGAGATGGACGGCTCCTAGGGTGCACATTCCACGGAATCTCACGACGATGGTGCGTAGGTATTTCACGCCTGTTTGATTACTACGCCAAACTACATGGATGCTCGAGACTCAGCCGTTGGCCTAGTTGGCTTCTTGCACCCTGAGATGCTTTTCTGTAGGACAAACACCGTTCTAGCTAGTAACAAAGGGACAGGGTGAGGTTTCAGCTGGCTGGCTACTCTTCTGAAGATGGATGCTTTGCTTTTACTGTCAGAAGAGAAGGATGTGTACTTGCTTTATTATACTACTAGTACAGTACTACTACTACTACTAGCGTCCTAATTCCCAACATTTTCGTTGTAAATATACGAGGATCTCCAGCTTCCTGGTTGCATCAGTAAGACAGTGACGGCGTATGTCTTTGTAGTGGTAGTGCTGAACTGCGTAGGCTTTGGAGATCATGAACTGATTTTCGCTATCATTCTCTCCAGTATGGATAGCATGAAAACAAAAAAGTTGTCTGGACAGCATGAACCCCGACTATAATTGCGGCCGAGCAAATATTTCAACACCATACAATACATACATGAAGAAAAACACCATGATTATCGGTTCCTTAAAAAGACAGCGATAGGGATGTGAAATTTCGCAAAGAAAATAAATGAAATGATGGGTTCCTCGGAAAGACGGCAGTCCCAGTGTAAAATTTTGCAAAGCAAAATGCAATTGGAAAAGATAGATTTGAAGCTCATCACGAATTAGTTTGTACACGATTTAAACCGAGTCAGTGTCATAAAAGATAGATGTGTGCCTCAAGATCAAAAATGCCGAGTGCCTCGAGCTTGAGCGATGTGGACTGAATCAAAACCGTAGACCATCAGGCTAGAAGAAACTCTCAAGCAAAGCCACACGTGTGTGTGTGTGTGTGAATCTTCCATGTGCCAACCAGCCAGGAGGCCTAGTTCTTATTGATTCAGTGGTGATGGAATCTATCTACCAGCATGTGGCTGCCGCCCTCATTAACCTCGGGATGCGGGTAGTAATTAATGTGGAGACATGGTGAGGCACCTCATTACCACCATACTTTTACCTTTACTCAACTTTTTTTTACTGCAGCTGACAGCTCTCGTGTCACATGGCTTGCGTGCACCCGTACTTGTTCTGTCAGCATCTGCACTAGTAATTAGCAGATCCTAGTAATTCAACTTCACCGAATACTGAATCTTTCTTGACTACCTGTGCTGCTACGGTTTAAGCATCTCTGGCGGTAAAAATCAATGGAAACACCAGGCGGCAGGGCTACTTGGATCCAACGAGTTGATATTCGCGGCCACTGCGCGCATTGGGAGCTACGGAGGGAGTACAACTCTTGTGAATTTCCGCGGGTAATTTACCTGCTGCCAGCTCTGCTCGCACCATATTGTTTTACAGTATCCGCTCACAGGAATTTTTACAGCTCGATGCGATGGGCACGCAGTAGTAGTATGTGCTTCCTTCTCGTGCATCCACATGCGGCTGCGTGATCCCATCCCATCACTTCTCGGGGTTTTAACAGTTTAATCTCAGAGTGGAGCATGTCTTGGCATCGATTCCATCTCCCATTTTCACCCACAACGGATCATGATTCTACCACCTCACTGTGAGTTTGTTGTGTGTATGTGTGTATGTGCATTAAAAAATATATACTTCCACGACATAGAAACACATTTATTCAAACATTTGCTATAATAGATGTCATTTCTTCACAATGTTTTGACTTTTGAACATGGCATGTGCATTCATGTTTTCGCATAAACCATACATTTCACTGCGTCTTTCTTGTTCTCGACAACACTGTAAGAATCGTAAGTAACCTAAAACGTTGAGTTTTTTTCTTCCTACATACATTGATCGTCTAAAAAGTTGAGTTTTTCTTGTTCCTACATACTCTCTCCATTTCTAAATGAAAAAAAGTCCATTTTACTACCCTGAAGAAACTTGGTGGTTCACATAACACCCTGATCTTTATTTCTGCTCCCTTTGATCTTCAATACAATGTTCTCCTCGATGTTCTTGGAGATCTATTTGATGTAATCTTTTTTTGCGGTGTGTTTGTTGGAATCCGGTGAATTGTGAGTTTATGATCAGATTGTCCATGAATATTATTTGAGTCTTCTCTGAATTCTTATATGCATGATTATTATAACTTTGTATTTCTCTCTGATCTATCTGTTTGGTTTGGCCAACTAGATTGATTTATCTTGCAATGGGAGAGGTGCTTTGTAATGGGTTCAATCTTGCGGTGCTCTATATCCCAGTGACAGAAAGGGACAAGACACGTATTTGTATTGTTGTCATTAAGGATAAAACGATGGGGTTTATTCATATTGATTGTGTTTACTTTGTCTATATCATGTCATCTTGCTTAAGGCGTTACTCCGTTCTTTATGAACTTAGTACTCTAGATGCATGCTGGATAGCGGTCGATGTGTGGAGTAATAGTAGTAGATGCAGGAAGGAGTCGGTCTACTTGTCTCGGACGTGATGCCTATATACATGATCATTGCCTTGGATATCATCATAACTATGCGCTTTTCTATCAATTGCCCAACAATAATTTGTTTACCCACCATATGTTTTTTGTTAATTGATTCGCTCGGAAAAGCCTCCAGTTCGACGAATCGGGCAGCAAATCAAGAGTGAACCGTGCGAATCCGAACTCCAATCTGAATCGTTCGATCTAGATCGGAGTTCGAGGCCTTTCCGAGCGAATCCGGTAACTATCCGCCCCTTCCATTTTGGGTGTTTTTTGGTATAGATTTGGACAATGCTCTAGGCATCCTGTTGGTAACATGATATGTATTTGTACACATCTCTGAAGGCAAATGTTCGATGTCACTTCATTGTGAAATTAGTTTGCTCTCATTATATTAGTTTATGGGTCCCTTGACTTTGAGATCTTTAGGTCCCATTGTTATATTGTCCACTATTGATACCATTGTAGAGAGGAAAAGCAATTGTTCAGTAATGTTCCTGTCCAGTTTTGTCATTCATATTGAACTGATGACATATGTAATTCTGCAAACTAGCCAGCATACAACCATGCATGCTACAATCATGCAGAATGACTAGCATTCTCTATATGGCAATACCATCGTGCTAGACATGTGGGTATGAAGATGACCATTATCGACAGGGTACGTAGGAAGCTGCTATTTGCACAATACTAAGTATTGATGTTATTATGAACAACTAGAAACAAACCACATATGTATGGCTACTAGTAATGGGATAAGAATGACACATAGCATGCAAGCCTGGTCCATATCCTATGGTTCACTGCCAAATATGGCAACCAATGATTGGAAGCATGAGTAGCTAAAATAATGTGTGTATAGCTCATTAAGGAAGAACCAATAACAGAATGAACATTTATTTGAGGATAGATTAGGATGTGTGGATATCATTGTTAATTGTTTAGTATACTAGTAAAGAAACATGTGAAATTTCAAATTTGCTTGATGCAAATATTTAAATTCCTTAGCTGTTGCATTCACTCTTATAGAAGTGTTCATGATTATTTTACTTTGGTTTTTTATATTATACAGTTCCATATCCCCCTTATTGAATTCAATGTCAAGTAGCGAGGTTTCTCATTCTAATGACCCAATTCTTTTGGAGCGTCTTCTTCTTGATCTGCTAGATCCGGAGCTCAAGGGGCATGCACTTTTTGAGCTACGTAAGGTATTTTACACATTTCCCCCGTTCCTCATCTCCTATTCAATTTGAAGTATTATTTAAAGAGTAATTTGCTCTTAAGTCCCTTCAAACTTGACTGATTATGACAACAATACATTAGTTTGATATTGCGTTTACCATGTTTAAGTGAGGTTTATCATCTATGGCGTGAAATAAATCATGATGCAGTGATCCACAATTCTTCTGAGTGAAAAGTTTGTGAGTTGCATGGTTTTGAGAATAATTGTTCTTGTCCAAAATAAATTTAGCTAGTACTAAGCACCTGGGAAAATAAAATGTAAATATACATGAATACTCCCTCCAGTTCTCTATAAGTTGTAGTTTTGCTGTTACAGATATAAGGGTGGTCTTAACTTTTTAGATCTTTGACTAGTAACATTGTTAAAAATATTTTTTTGGATACCTAAAAATTGTAGGTGTAACTTTATTCTTAAAAAGCAATATAACATCGTATAATTTTTTCTTTTCATAAATATATTTCAATATAGACTGTTGGTCGAAGGTTTAGTTTGGGGACCATGTAAATGTCCAAAATGACAACTATTATGGAACCGAAGGGAGTACGTGCTTGAATGAATTACAAAAACAAATGCAGAAGTCCTTCTCTTTCCACGATCTTACCTTCTCACAATCATTAGTGTTGATTTGTACACCAAGGATAAATTATAACTCTTTTAGAAATGCTATTTAAGTAGTAACATGCAAGTATCTTTCATTTCTATCATCTTAAATCTTGAATTTTCTGGTAGTTCTTCCTAATATAAATTCATGATTTCCCCCCCTGAAATTGTTGGATTGGTTTAGATTATTTATTATATGAAAAAGACCTAAGGTCCCACAACTGCTTATGAACTATTTGTTGAGAACGATGTAAATTCAATGTTATTCATTCTTATTGTGTCCTTTGCATTATATATTATCACTAGCCTTTGGAGATAAATCTACAGGTACCGGAGACCCGCTCTTCATTGTGTCTCCATTGAACATGACATAAAAGAAGAAAGTGAAACTGTTATAAATATTCGCCTCATGGCAACACACTCTGTATAATTTTGATAAGTCTTGGCACAAATTAGCACATATGAACCACTCTGTATAATTTGTTTTGGCACATATGAACCACTCTAAAATGAAACAACAATGTAGACTCTATACATTGTTGCCGAAAATAAAACATATGAACCACTCTAAAATGAATATAATGTATTAGCAAAAAATGCCCCCTCTTTACTATAGTAAAGCCAAACTAACTAATTAAAGCACCACATCAACCAGGATACCAAAACTTAGTGAACACATGATTCCTCAAAGCGAAAGCAGAAGATGATCAGAAGACTACATTTACAAGGCCCTAAGTTCTAAAGAAACAAGGCCTTCGTAGATGCTTGTTTTCTCCATCAGCAAGGGAAAGAAAAACCGGTCCACATGTTTTAAACGATCTAAACATATAAGTAAAAGTAGGTATAAGCCATTATTCACAACATAATTTGCAAATTGTCATGGTCTCAGTACATAAATGACATACACCTTCTTCGGTAAGAGACAAATTTCTTTAATGAAACAAACTGTCTTGTTATACTAACGACAAAATCGTAATAAGCAACATCCAATTAATGAAAAAATAGTGCCCAGCACCGCACATTACACAGATAGTTCCAAAAGCTAACGTAATTTGTTACGTTACTAATAAGAAACTCTTTCTTTTGTGACCTGTACTTGCTTTTATTATTGTTCCTTTGTATCATAGAAAAACATAGAGTTCATCCGTCTCCACATCCCTCCTCATCCTCTAGATCTATCTATGTCCCTGCCTTCATCTCCTTCTTTGGTGAGAGGCGGCAAAGTTGGCACCGAGGTGGTGCAAGCATCAGTGGACCAAAAGATGACATCGGTGGAGTATCTGGTGCTCAACCTTTGCGACCCTAGGCTACTCGAGAGATCCCTCGCGGAACTCTCTAAGGTCCTTGTGCATCCTTTCATTTTCCCGATTAGCGCCCCTCTTGAGGAAAGAGCCCCCTTTCATAAATCCATAGCGATGTTTGTTGTGAATTCTGGCCCGGGATAGTGGAAAAATTGTGCCTTTAGGCCCAGTTTTGATTGAATGCAATTTTTTGTTCCCTCTGATGCTTAGTTCAAAGTAAACTCAATCAAACATGGCCTTAGACCTTAGTGACGTTGTTTGGTCCAGTGGGGCTATTTAGTTCATAGTAAACTCAATCCAAACATGGCCTGGACCCCGATCCCTCCCGGCGACGGGCGAACCCCGATCCCTCCCCGTCGTTCCACCCCGCCGCTGGCGTCGGTGTGGTCCGCCAGGTGCGGCGCTGGTCACGGCGGGCCGACTTTCCCCGCGTGTGCGTAGGGGGGCGCGAGGGCACCCTGACGGTGGCGTTGATGCTTGGCCGGCGGCGGTGTGGCTCGGCGGCGGTGTGGCTCGGCGGCGGCGATCTCGCGGTCCATGGGTGCCCTTGACGCGGCGGCGCGACCGTTGGTCGTAGGGCGGCGCGGTGTCTGGCGGCGCCCGCTCAACCCAGATCTGGGCCCTTCTGGGACCCATCTGGGTTGGGACGGGTCGGCGGTTCGGCGGCGGCGTTGCTCCCTGGTGGTGGTGAGGTGACGGCGGTCTGCGGGCGGTGGCGGCTTCGTCGACCGGCGTGATGCAGCATGCGGGCAGGGACTGTCCGGACCCATTTGGGCCCGGCCGAGCCGTCGGGGCCTTGTAGGTCCTTGTCGTCGCGTCCGGTCGGCTCCGCAAGGGTGGTGGAGGTTGTCCCCTCCCGCCGGTCGAGTTGTGGTTGCTCCCGTGGTCGTTGTCTCCTTTCCCTTCCTCCAGATCTCGTGTTGGCGGCCCCAATGAGATGGCGATGTTGGTTCGGTGACCGTGGTGGCATAGGCTGGTGGGCAGCAAGTTGGGTGGTGCACTACGGAGTGTCCAGGGTGGTAGTGGTTGTTGGGTCGGGAGAAATCCCTGGCGGCTCGTCCGGCATCGACGCGGTGACGCCTGCGGGCGCAGCCGGACCTTCCTGAAGGGCATCGGGTATACACCTTCCCCACTGCCTTCCGCGTACCGGGGGAAACCCTAGGACTTGTACGAGCAACAATGGCGGCGCCGTCGCATTCCGTCTTGAAGGTGTTGCTTGGACGCGACGCTTCGGGGTGCTAGGAACGCAGTGGAATTTCTTCGGAGGGTGCAGGGGTTGCCGGTCTTCTTCGCTTCGTTGATCTGCCGGTGTCGGCATTTGTTTCTCTTTCCTTTCTCTTGTTTTTCCTTTTGGGCTTGTTTGTGCTGCGGCCCTAGTGAGCTGGATGTACCGATGGTTGCTCTATAATATAAAGCAGGGGGAATCCTTTATCATAAATAGTTGTTAGGGATATGAACCATTCCAATGTGGATGTTTTTTTACTTGTAGACAATGCTGCTTTGATGAAGAGATACAACACTCTTTGTATGTTACAATCTGATTTGTCAATAGTGACCAATCAATTCAGCAATGCTTCTGAACCGAACAATGGTCGATTTTATGTTCATTTATTAGTTTGCATAATCATGAAGGAAGACCCTATTTTGTTGTATAATGTTGTTTCGTTAAATTTTAGGAGAGGGAGATGTTTCCGGATCTGGCTCCTTTGTTGTGGTACTCATTCGGCACAATTGCCGCGTTGGTCCAGGTATGTCATAATCATTTGCTCCTTCTATATTTGTGAATTTAGTATGAGCATGCGTGAAACCACAAAAAACAAGGTTTTGAGCCTTTTAGCCTATTTATTAAAAAAATCAGTTTGATATGGTAGTTAGTCATTCTTGGTCATATTCAGTCTTCTTGTAGTAAGTGATAGTATCAGTTATTATTAAGTTTTGAGTTTCCAATCTTAGTTTCTCACTGGCCTACTTGGCTACTTGAAACATAAACAGGAGATTCTAAGAATCTACCCTGCACTTTCGCCTCCAACTTTAACGTCGGCTGCATCAACCCGAGTTTGCAACGCACTCACGCTTTTTCAGGTATGCACTTAGGAAAAAATAAATTCATAATGGAAGAATATTTTATTTCTTGTTGCTGTCATATCATGGTTTAATGTTCGACAAAGGAGTTTCTAATGCATATTTGTTCTTAATTACCTTGAACTTCACACAATAATTTTGTAACATATTTCTTTAACCTCTTCTATTTCTATTTGTTATTGCAGTGCATTGCATCACGCCCTGAGACCAGAAGCCCTTTCATAGAAGGTAATGAGAACCACTTCACGTATTAGATTTCAGTGCACCGTTGGTGTGCTTTGTCAGTTATCATACGTTTTGGCTAAATATTTTTGCTAGCTACTATCTTAGTAGTTGATTTGTAACACTAGTAGAAAAACGATCTAATGTTCACCTCATTAGTCCCGGTTCAATTATGGACCGGTACTAATGTGACCATTAGTCCCGGTTCGATTACGGCATCATTAGTCCCGGTTCGTGGTGCACCTATAGAGGTGGCGTCAGGCTGGCGTCAGGCCGGGGCCCCACGAGCCCCTATAGTCCCGGTTAGACCTTTAGTCTGGGTTGGAGCCACCAACTGGGACTAACCTTTAGTCCCGGTTGGTGGCTCCAACCCGGACTAAAGGGGTTCTGCAATTTTCAAACTCTACCCCCCCCCCCCTCGGGTATCGCCTTTTCAGTTTGAAAAAAAAAGAAAATGATAAAAATTTCAAAAATTAAAATCCTTCGAGATGTAGTTATGTTACTACATCTACTAGTTAGGAAAATTTAAAAACATAAATTTAGACGTGTTTTGCAAAAAAGTGTTATGAAAAAGTAAAACGGCTATAACTTTTGCATACAATGTAAAAAAAATGTATAATATATCAAAATGTTCAGCACGAAAAGCCGGTTCCGATTTTGACAGCCGTAGGCTGTTTTGCAAATTTTTAGAATCCTCAAATTCTGAAAGAAAAAAAGTTATGCTCAAATTTCAGTTTTTTTGAATTTTGGTCAAATCTGGTCAAACTATGGTCAAACTACTTATTCAAGAAATATTAGTGTTACTAAATAATTATTCAAGAAATATTAGTGTTACTTAATAATTATTTCAGTTTTTTTAAATTTTGGTCAAATCTGGTCAAACTGTGGTCAAACTATTTATTCAAGAAATATTAGTGTTACTAAATAATTATTGTTTTTTAGAATATTAGTTTCAAACTCAAACGGTGAAACGTGTGACTTCATACTCAAGCTAAACTCCTGAGGGTTAATAGGATTAACAGCTTACTATTGTCAGGAAAATAACAAGTGACTTGGAAACTAGGGTGAATAGAACTCGAAAGTTAAGCGTGCTCAGGCTGGAGTAGTGAGAGGATGGGTGACAGGCCAGGAAGTTAGACGATTTGGAATAATGAGTGCTCCACACTTGAGCAGTGATGAGGGGTGATTAGAGATTAAATTGTCAAATAATTCAGAAATTTGAAAATCGGAAAAAATTCGAAAAAAAATAAAAAAAAGTTCAAAAAAATTCCTTTAGTCCCCACCAACCAGGACTAAAGGTCCCCCAGTCCCCAGCGCGGGCTCGTGCCACGTGGTGGGCCTTTGGTCCCGGTTCGTGTTGAACCGAGACTAAAGGGGGGGGGGGACCTTTAGTCCCCACCCTTTAGTGCTGGTTACAGAACCGGGACTAAAGGTCCTTACGAACCGGGACTAAAGCCCGATTCTGCACTAGTGTAATAGTTTTATATATGGCATGGTTCTCAAAATGATATAAAGCAACAAAAGGTTTTTCACTTTTATAAACCTTTAGTTTTTGGATCTTTTTGTCAATGATTTGTTTTTCAACTATTGGTATTTCAGCTGATATTCCATTGTACCTGTACCCATTCTTGCGTACCGTAGACAAGGCCCAACCTTTTGAGCAATTGCGGCTCGCCACTTTGGGTGTCATTGGTTCTCTAGTAAAGGTAACTCGTACTTGGAAGGCTGGAAATTTAAATTTCTTACATGGCCTTAAACTAGATAGGAAAACCCGGCTTGTTTCACATAATATGCAATGCATTTGTCAATTAACTTATGTACCTTGGCATGAATTTCAAATGGGTTTACCATCCTTGTTCTACATGGAATGGGACTAACTCAACCAACATGGAAGGGAAATATAGTTACATATTTATAACTTAAGTTTTGTTGTAATGATTCTTCTATGTTTTGCTGAATAATTAGTTAAGTTTTTAGCACAATGCAGTGAACACATTATATCACCTTCAAATTAGCTGTTACGGATATAGATAATATGGCTAGTTTGTCACCACATAATGTAGTTCTCAGTTGTTTATAAGTTTGAAGTATTAACTCATCGTCATATGTTTAGGAACTTGGTTCTTAGTGAAATAAATTACATTAATAAGATTCCAAACGACATGGATTTAAAGGGTATGAGATCAGGGTCTATCGTTTTTTCTGTGTATTGGGATGGGGAGGGGAGGGGTAGCATTGATTGAGATGGGTCATGGGAGAGAATTAGACAAGATGAGAGGTATCAAATAGAGAGGATTTTTTGATGATTAATTATGAGATATGTGATTTCCATATATAATGGATGTTTGGGTTCATAGAGGCCTTTTCAATTTAATATGACGTCCTAACTCGTATAAACGTGTTGAACCTGTTGTTACCGTCGTTGTCCAACACGTCGGACTAACTCACTGCTGCAGCCCGGGCATTTCTCCACAACATCATCACTACTTTTACTCAATGTTTTCTTTTTAGTGCCTGCAAAAAAGGGTAAGTTAGTAATACTAATGTGTTGGTGCAGCTGGAAGGCAAATTTACAGCACCATATGTTTCCCAGCAAAGCTTGAAAGGATAAACTTGTTTTGTTGCATATTATCCTCAATCTCCCCCTTCATTTTGTTCAAATACATCATAATATTTTGAAGATTTTGTTGGTTTTCCTTGTGATATGTGCATGCAGGATGAGAATACTGAAGCTACTGAGTATTTGCTCAAATGTGAAACCATTCCTTTGTGCTTGAATATCATGGAGATAGGCAATGAGCCTTCAAAAACCGTATGTAGCTAGACACCGTTACTCTCATATAAAATGTATGTTGCTTATGCTCAACACACGATTTATTAGGAAGACTTCTCCCCCGTTCTTGCCCCCACCAGGATTCCATCCCCATGGGATACAATGGCAATTGAAAAGCAGGTTTAATATAATTTTGAAGTAATAGAACAACTTTACTGATCTACAAGCAAATATGAACACATTTTGTCCAATATAGCTTTGAAGCTTAAGCCCCCCTATTGTTTGGGCTACAGATTCGGCTGCTTTTTGTAGCAGATATACTTCCACCACGTCATCTCAACAATTATTATATGTAACATTGTTATTTTCCTTGTAACACCTCTTTTGCTTATAATAATCCACACAAGTCAAGTATCAGGAGCCTGTCTCTTGTTGCAGTTGAAGTTAAAGTAGAAGCAAATCCTAGAGATAAGCCCCATAACGAATGGACACTCATTTTGCTAATTTCTATGACCATTGCCCACTCATTTTGCAGGTGTCCACTTTCATTCTCCTAAAGGTTCTGCGAAACGAAGTTGGTCTGCACCGCTGTTGTGACACTCGCGATCCTTTCTATGCTATTGCTTTTGCTTTACAAGAAATGGTTTCCTCACCAGATGACCGGCCTTCGGCGAGGTTGCTGAACTGCATTATCCAGTGTTACCTTAGGCTATTTGATCATCCTAGGTTTGTAGCTGTTGTCATTCCTATTATTACCGTGATATCTTTTCACACCTGTACTCTTATCAAGTAGTACCAATGCTGTTTTCTTCTTCTCTCCGATGCAGGGGTCATGCGGTGTTAAAAACAAGGCTTCCCAGCGTGCTACAAACTGGGACATTCATTGACTATCTCGTGGTGAGTCTTGATACTTGGGCTATAAATATAATGATGCTGCTCCCAAAATTCATTTTGGTCCACCGAAGTAGACGGCGCAAGATTGCATGCATATGAAACTGACTATATATTTTTTTTCTTGCTGGAAACATATATAGAAGGATCCTTCAATGCAAGAGTGTCTGCAGCAACTGTTAGCTAAGGGGAGGTTGGGAGTCCCAATCAGGCCGCTCCATTTCCTCCGCTGCAGTGACAACGCTATCATACCATGAATCGCACAATATCGTTTGCAGTTTCCGTTGAGACAACAAAAAAAGTCTGTTGTGTTAATAAGCCTTGGGCAATCATCGGTGTTCCGAACATGTAGAGACTGTAATAAATTATAGGGGACGGAAGAAGCTAGCCCCTATACATGATGATCCTTCTCTTCTGCCGTATCTGCGCGTTAATTAAATAAATACTAGCTTCGTTATGGTTCCATGTTGGGGAGGTTGTTGTGTTACCGTTGAAATTATGGAACGTCAATTGAATTGAGTTGTCATGGAGATTGTTGTTTTGTTGATCATATGCTGTGCATGCATTATCTGAGTACGTAGATTTTACTGAGTTTCAACCTTCATTTCATTATCTTCCTCTTGTCTGTGATTATTGGGTCGAGGACGGGAGAGACGGAGCGCTTTGCTCGGAGATTCACGGGGTGCTAGAAGCTGATTTTTTTTTTTCACCGTGGCTTGGAGGTGGTTGGGCCGGTAAAAGAGATGGGCCGGGTTATTCTCTAGAGGGCCCGGTGGGGAAGTGCGTAGAACGAACAAGGCCTTCCGAGGCATCCCAACCCCCGACGCTCCCCCGTCTCTCTCGCCACTTCTCCAGGCTTCCCTAAGAAAAGAAAAATCAGTTCTCCGGCGGCGGCTCGCTTCCTGCCTCTCTCCTCCCACCGCCGGCGGCCTGGCGCTCCTCTCCCCACCCCCCTCCCCCCGTTTTGCCGTGAGCAGCTTGGCCCAGCACCGAGCGACGCCGAGGGCTGGCCGCGTCGGGCGCTGTTGGCATGGGGAGCAGCGGGGGAGGCGCGGCGCGGATGGACCCGGAGGCGGCCACGGAGCTGGCGCGGAAGGGGGTCACGCTGCTGCTCCTCGACGTGCCCCGGCACACCGTCCTCGGCGTCGACACCCAGGTACGCCGCGCCTCACTCACTGTCTCTCCATGTTATGCTTCGATTTGATTCGAGGGATTGACATCGGAGAGTTGCTGATTCAGGTGTTCTCGGTCGGCCCCAGGTTCAGAGGGATCAAGATGGTGCCTCCAGGCCCACATTTCCTCCACTACTGCTCCCCCAGCAGGTAGCAACAGCATGCTCGAGCAATAAGACATCCAATTCCAATCCTCTTCTTCTTTAGGAGTAGCACTGATTTGATGCACTATATGAGGAATTTTTTACTGCTGGAGAAGTATCAGTGATTAGTGATTTAACTGAGTAAGTAATCTAGAGTTGATTCAAACCCTCTGTATTTACACATTCATGTGAGAGTGGATCCAAACTTGCTTTATGGCATGTTTCAAAAAAAAAAAACTTGCTTTATGGAGTATCTATACTAGATTACAAACATCATGCTGCCTTGCAATTCTTTCTCTTCTGTTTAATTCCTTGACCTGTTTCTGTGACACCCTGTAAAGGGTTGCCCACCGTGTTAGATTGTCAAAGTTCATGTGCATAATTTGTTCATTTTACTCGCATTTTACTCCACATGTTCTGATGATTAACATTGTTCAGTTCTGGATGATGCCATTATGCCATGTAATATCATAAACCGTACTGATCATTTGTCCACTATCTTCAATCCTCTCAGGCATGGGAATGAGTTTGCACCTACTGTTGGATTCTTCCTTACTACTCACCCGTCTCAGGTACTTGCCCCTGTTCAGAATCAAATTCATCAACTTTGAAGAACGAATGAGTGCATATCATGTTTTGAGTCTGTGACTGTCCTTTGCATTGGAACCTGATCGGCAACTCGAAAAGGTTCAGATGAACTATTGTATTAACCATTAAATTTATTAGATCAGTGGCTCACAAGGCTTTTTTATATGGTTTAGGTAGGGAAAAGCAAATAGAATGCCAAATCCATGTAAAACCTCTACTTTCTAGAGTAGTCTGATATCTTATAGATCTCTGCACTTTATCTGTCCCTTCTATTGTGTGCTACAGTTTGACAGTTTTGCCTTTTCTTTTCTTATAGCACATATCCGGAATCAGAACTGATGCTATAACTTCTTACACTACAGTTGCATCTATATCTGAATCTGAATTAGATAACTCACAATGCTCATGTGTATTTATGTATCAAGCTTTACATTCCCTGTCTATAGAGTGGTGGGTGAAAATTAATTAGGAAAACAATGGACTTGGAATATGTACTATACTTGGAAAAGAAGAACCAAACAATGTTTTTCATACTGTGTTGGAAATTAGTTAGGAAAACAATGGACTTGGAATATGTACTATACTTGGAAAGAGAAGAACCAAACAATGTTTTTCATACTGTGTTGGAAATTAGTTAGGAAAACAATGGACTTGGAATATGTACTATACTTGGAAAGAGAAGAACCAAACAATGTTTTTCATACTGTGTTGGAAATTTTGAGCGGTCTTAGGTGTCAGAATTATAATATTTACACACAATTGCTTGTTTATTTGTACTCATCTCCTGCCTGATATTTCCAGGTGGTCGTTCGAAGATGGAATGCTCAAGAGGAGAGATTAGTGACACTATCAGAAGAGGAGGTGACATGTTTGATTATATTAGTATCTTTAATATACTGCAGCCTACTTTATTGCTTTATCTTCCCATACCTTTTTAACATATAGTTCTCTTGTCTTCTTGCACATAGTACATCACTTGATAGTTGAGACTATACTGGTATTGGCTGAGACAACAACTACTGTTGAAAGGCAATATTGCGTTAGGATAACTATATTGCATTTTGCGAAATATTAGTATGGCAGCGTCAGCTTCCTCGGTTGTTGTAAATCTTGTATTTGCGGCTTGCATTGTAACTGCAAAACTCTAGGTATCAAAATTCAATATGTCTTGTAAATTTTAAAGCATTTTGGAACGTTACAAATAACTAATTCAGTTGATAATAAAACAGAAGATGCATTGCCCCAATGGGATTACTACTTCTCTGAAGTGCTTAACCTACTGGATCTGCACCAGATGATGATTTAATATGACAAACTACATAAAATTTGCCTAATTTATGTTCAGCTTGTTTTCCTTGCAGCTGGTTTATGAATAATATATGAAATATGGACTACCAGAACTGTATCTGTCCGGCATCTCAAAATTGCAACATATTCGAAAATTTTGACCTTCGTGTTATTGACTGTAACATATAACATAATAATACCTCAAACTAGGGATTGCATGTGCTTGATTTTTCTTGGGCTAGAAGCCTAGGATACTGAAGTTTGTTTTATGGTAGGAAATCAGATACTCTGAAGCAGTAAAATGTTTCGAGTTCGATGATCAGCTTGGACCATACAATTTGGATTCTTTTGGAGACTGGAAACAACTTTCAAGCTACTTGTCACAAAGTGTCATTGAACACCTTGGTAAGTCTGATGCATTCTAGATTTTTCTCGTACCCTTAATAGTTTCAGAGCAGCCCCTATTTAAGACATTTTTCATAGAACTAACTAATGAACTACTGGTTATGTGTGTTTGATTTGTACAGAGCCAATTGGTGGAGAAATTACAATTGCATTGGAGACATCATGGATGGATAGAGCTCCCCAAACAGATATGGAGAGACGATTGATGGAACAACTTAGAGAAGACAAATTTGCAAAGAAAGCCCCTGCACAGCCTGAGAGGAGAGGATGCTATTACACAACTATCCCCGCTTCGGTTAAGCACAGAAACATTTCTGCAGATGAGCTGACTTTGCTGAATTTGGACAGAGTAATGTTCTTATTATATTATTTGTTAGCATACTTTGGCACGGTTAATCTTATCATCGTGGGATCTTGTTTCTTATATCTTTCTTTTCCCACAATCGATTTCCTGAAGCAATAGTTTATCTAATGCGAACACATCCTTATTACAATTTGAACACTGAGATCTTTGGATGGCCTTACATGTGGACACAACAGCCTGAACTTGAATAGTACAACCTATAGTTGTAGTTAGCACGTCGACAAACAGCCATGTGAAAACATAATCTTATCAACCACAATACCATCAATCATACTATAATCTGCAAATAGGCATCATTACTGCTAATGGTGGTTTGCTCAAAATTATTCCTCATATAGGTTCCCATGTGTAGAGAACACTGAGTTGACAAGTTATACCAATATTTGTTGACGAGTCTGTTCTACTTTTCAGACAAGCTTGCTGGAGACTGTCTTGGCCAAAAATTATCAAGGCCAAGAAGATTTACTCTTGGGGGAGCTGCAGTTCTCTTTCATAGCATTTATGGTACTGCCGACAAAACTAAACAATTGTTTTGAAGACGTTTTATGTACTATGTGGCTCTGTTCTCTAATGTGTTTGAGTTGTGTAGATGGGACAGTCACTGGAGGCGTTTATGCAGTGGAAAGCATTAGTCAGTCTTCTTTTGAGCTGTAGCGAAGCTGTAAGTACTGATATTTGTTATCTCCTACAGCATTGTTACTCTTGCTCCTTAAACATTGATGGTTAAATTGTTTTTATCCACCTATCTGTAGTATTACTATTCAGGGTTTAGAAAATCATATGGAACCAGCTGGCTACCCAGATGACCCTGGGCCGTTTTTTCAGAACCCTGGCCCATTTCAGCCGCCTAATGTCCCCTTTTGACTCCATCTTCTGTTCAAAGAATTGTAATACTATTTATTCCTATTGCAAAGAAGGTTGGAAGTCAAAGAACGGCCAAATTTTAAACTCAAGAAATGAAACCAAGTTTCTGGATGAAAATTGGAACTGGCCAGGTTCTGATATATCGCCCCATAACAGTTCTTGAAACTCTGGTTGTATTCTGTTTAAGAGATAATCTTACCTAAGTATCTTCACAGTTAAACTGCTACATACAGTGGCATCCTTATTTTGTTGAGTCTAGCCCAAATGCTCTTTTAATCTTTATTACCCTGCCTTGGTTTGACATTTTACTATCAGTCCTTTGCCTGCAACCAGGCCATTTCTTCTTCTTTTCCGTTTTTGAAGTTATATAGGTTAGGCAAGCAATATACTTTGTAGTTTGAACTACCATCTCAGGCCATTCATTGATTAAGCTGAGTCACTGTGCTTCTATATGTTATTTAATCAAAATTCTCCGAATAAGCCGTGCTCTAAGTTTTATAGCCCATTATTGATAGTATAATGTATGCACTGGGTGTTTTGAGATTGGGAGTGTGGGAAAATGCAAGGGAAGAGATCAAGAGATGCACTGCACTTGATAGTTGATGTGATCCTCTTGAAGATGTATTGCACATCTGGCACTACGTAATACATGCCATTATATTCTTAGCTGACTCTTGTGTTTCTTTCTCCCTGGCAGCCACTTCATACAAGGACACAATTGTTTGTAAAGGTACTATGTGACTGTATTTGTTGTTTACTTTTGTACCTGAGGAATTCTTTGTTGAATTTATCAGGGCAATGCAATTGAACCGTGAGGTCTATAACGAGTTCTGTATGCCACATTTTGTTCCGTGCAGTTTATTAGGGTTATTTACTACCAGTTCAAGCATGGCTTTCAACGTACACATGATTCCAGAAGTATTGAGGAGAAGGGAAACTCTTTGTTTCTGGACGAAGCATGGTTTTCAAGAGACATATTTCTTTACCGGCTTTCCAAGGTAATTTGTTGTAATCTTTATCTGGACAATGCTCTACACATCCTATTGGTAACAGGATATGTAGTTGTACACACCTCTGAAGACAAATGATCGATGTCATTTCACTTTGAAATTAGTTTGTTCTAGTATATCAGATAATCAGTTCCATGGCATTGAGATCTGCAGTGTCTCATTGTTTTCTTGTCTACTATTGATCCTATAATATTTGAGATTGTGACTCTGGGAGATCAAAGTTACTTCCATATACTCTCCAAATATGTTTGGTATCTTCTATTTGAATTTTCTTCTATGCGAAATAATATATTTCTCTCAACTGCCATTGTCAGGATTTCTTGACGGTAATATTTGAAGCTCAAGTTGTGGATGGAGACCTTCTGTCATGGGTTAGCATTCTCGAATCTTCTTCTTCTCTCTCTCTGTCTTATCTTTTAGCTGTTTACGTCTACCCTGGCAGCATAAGCGAGGCCATGCCCTTCCTGTTCTCTGCTATCTGACTAGCCCATGCATGAATTGCGATTTTGGTTATTTAAGGCACTGGATTATCATTCATAAATAACGAATTTTTGGATTAGTAAGTGGGAAATCAATGGCAACATCGCTGAACAGAAGTCATATCTGGAGTACAGAGCAAACGGAATACGCATCAGCTGAGTAGTTTAACTGCCGCTGCTGAAAAATTGTGCACTTTGTGGAAAAATTGTAAGAACGTGGGTCATTTTAATATCTTCCCTTCACATCCAGGCTAGGAAACTTAAGACGCTCCTGGAGACCACTTTCGGATGGGATCTTGAGAACAACGCGGCGAACCTTATCGATGAGGACGACGAGGTAAGTCAGCTCATGAACAAGCAACAATATTTGTCTGCCATCTAAAGGGCAGACAACAAGACAACACTTGTGTGCTACATTTGATTTGACTGAGATTCTTCTTCTCTTCCGAATGCAGTTTGCTCCGGTGGTTGTGGAAATGGACGGCTCCTAGGCAGCATGGAGACACTACGGAATCTCACGAGGATGGTGCGTAGGGAATTTACACCTGTTAATTACTATTGTCGAACCGCACAGATGGTTGAGATTGAGATGTTGGCTGCTGCTGCTGCCTTCTAAGGTTTGTTCACCGCTGCTTTTATGTAGGACATGCCGTTTTAGCGAGCAACAAAGGGACATGGTGAGGTTATCAGCGCTGCTTTTATGTAGACCTCTTCTGAAGATGGAGATTAGTAGGGGGAATCTTTGAGATGGATGCTTTGCGTCCGTCTACTCCCTCTGTAAACTAATATAAGAGCGTTTAGATCACTACTTTAGTATTCTAAACGTTCTTATATTAGTTTACGGAGGGAGTACTTTCAGAAGAGAAGGATGGATGCTTGCTCTGTACTTCTGGCGTTCTAGTTACCAAAAATGTTGGTTGTGAATATAGGAGGATCTCCCAACTTCCTGGTTGCATCAGTAAGACGGCGACCGCGTATGTGTTGCTAGTGGCAGTAGCGAATTTTGTAGGCTTTGCAGATCATGAGCTGATTTTCGCTATCAATTCTCTCCAATATATAGCATGAACACAAAAAGGTTGTCCGAATAACACGACCCCCGAGTATAATTGCGTCCAAACAAAGATTCGACACCATCATTATTGGTTCCTGGGAGAGACGGCAATGTGAAATTTTGCAGAGCAAAATGAAGCTGGAAAATAGTTCTGAAGCGCATCACGAATAAGTTTGCACACGATTTAAGCCGTGTCAGTGTCATCAAAGCTGAGTGCCTCGAGCTTCAGCCTTGTGGACTCAATAAAGCCACACTTTGTCTGTGTGAATCTTCCATGTGCCAAGCAGCCAGGAGGCCACACTTGTTCTTATTGATTCAGTGGTGATGGAATCTACTCCCTCCGTCCCAAAATTTTTGTCTTAAATTTGTCTAGATATGGATGTATCTATCTACCAGCATGTGGCTGCCGCCCTCATTAACCTCGGGATGAGGCTAGTAATTAATGTGGAGACATGGTGAGGCACGTGATTACCACCATACTTTACCTTTGCCAAATTTTACCCAATTTTTTTCACTGCAGCTGATAGCTCTCGTGTCACATGGCCTGCGTGCACCTGCATCTGCAGTAGTAATTACCAGATCCTAGTAATTCAACTTCACCGAATACTGATTCTTTCTTGACTAGTACACTACTCCCTCCGTTCCAAAATACTTGACTTCCATTTGTCCAAAAATGGATGCACCTATATACTAAAACATGTCTAGATACATCTATATTTTGACAAATGAAAGGCATGTATTGTGGAACGGAGGGAGTAGTTTTCATCACTTGCCCCCAAATGTGCCCTGCGCCAACCTGTATTACTACTACGGTTTTAAGCATCTCTGGCGGTAAAAATCAACGGAAGCACCAGAGCTAGTAGCACTTGGATCTAACAAGATGATATTCGCGGCCACTGCGCTGCATTGGGATCTAGAACCCTCGTGAATTTCCGCGGGTAATTTACCTGCTGCCAGCTCTGCCCGTAGGAGTACCATATTTTTTTTACAGTTTCCGGTCAGAGGAATTTTTACAGCTCCATGCGATGGGCACGTAGTAGTACGTATGTGCTTCCTTCTCGTGCATCCACATGCGGCCGCGTGATCCCATCACTTCTTGGGGTTTTAACAGTTTAATCTCAGAGTGGAGCATGTCTTGGCATCGATTCCATCTCCCATTTTCACCCACAACGGATCATGATCCTACCACCTCACTGTGTGTTTGTTGTGTGTGTGTGTGTGTGTTTCAGCTTAATTATCGGTTCTTGCGATTCGATTTCCCCTTTTCACCCACAGCGGATCATGATTCTTAGGGTTAGTGATGTTGTGAGGCTGTGCTAGATGGTGGGACAGGGGGTATATAATCAGGTGACGAAACTGCAAAAAAAAAAAAAACGCGACAAGGATAAAAACTCTAGAAAATCAAGACATTGAGGATTTTGTTCAAAAAAAATATCACGAATCTAGTAGTACGAGAAAAAACGACTCACTCCGTCCCATAATATAAGAGTGTTTTTTTTTTTGCGTGGAAGAGCGTTTTGACGCTAGTCTAAAAAACGCTCTTATATTATGGGACGGAGAGAGTGCTTCGCTTTGTTGGCACAAGATTTCAACCAAAACAATATGGTTTCCCAAGTTTTTCTTAATTTTTTTGGTCATTTCACCGAAATTATATGATATTCCCATGTCTCATTTTTGTCTTGATTTTCTATGGTGGGCCTATTTTTTCTTTTTAAAATCAGTTTCTGGATTATTATTTTTGCCATTTTTTTATATGAAATGGGGTTTAGGGCATATGCCGGCCATTTTTTGCCGTTCATTAGGGATAAGTGGTTTAGATAATTTCATTTTTAAGGTATTCCCTGCCCCCACCCACCCACTTGCCTACCTCCTATCAAAATTTTCTAACAGGAGAACAAGATTCATCCAAATTTTAAATTTTAGAAGGAGTTTGCCTTTCTTAATTTTTTCATGGAGTAGAGTAGCATGAGATGTGGTGTTGTTTGACTCTTCCAACCCAATCATAGTGTCCTGAATGCACACGAGCAGAAAACCATCCATGCATGGACGGACGGACGGACGGATTGACCTCACACGATGTCTTGTCGCTGTCCCAGGAGGAACATCTGGCCGTCCAATGGGCCCCCATCCCAATGCTTTCTTTGTTCACAGGCCCTTTATAATTCCCCAAAACCTGGAACTAGCATGACATGAGCTAACCAATATCGATTGACACCCCAACAAACTCAAACTTTTTTGACCAAAAGTTGGTCAGCTGGCCCCAAACTCCACTGTTAATTATACTATTACTTGTGTTTTTATCAACAAGAGAATATGTTGCACAACAGTTACAATGGAGAATTTTTTTTCGATGAAGTTACAATGGAGAGTTGACTCCATTACAAGTGATCCAAGGAGAATTCCATCTTTTCATAATGTTTTTCATTGACAGCGTATGCGTCGTCGCACCCCCTCTATTTGTCGGAACAATGAGGAATTAACCCCATCTCAAGTCATCCTTGGCGCCTACCAATGCCTTCCTTGACACACCATGCCTCAAAAGAAACCCAGACATTTGAAATTATACAACACTTTGAGATTCGATGCTTTTCTTGGCTCACAATTTTTGACTAGCAGTGCAGCCTAACGTGGCTCCAATTTAAATAGGCACCCACACGGCTCAAACCCCCAGATTGTTAGCTGCAGTATTCAACTGGGGTAGGGTTAGACAAAGAGAGTTAGAGTAAGTAGCTAGTGTAAACACTGTCAATGCAGCTAGGATCAGACAGAGGGAGGGTTAATTAATTTGGAGCAAGATAAGTACCATCAGCAGCTAACGTGGTGAAAAGCTGGTGCTGAATTATACTATCCACACACACGCACACCCCACCTTCATTGTGAACTGTAAAATTTGTTTTTAGCTTTGTGACGGTGCATTGTTTTTGACTTTTTGTTGTTCCGATCATATTTGCGAAAGCACCCCTGCTTACGCAAAAAATTACCATCAGTACATGATGTAGCACCACACAACACAAATGATTTGAAGCACGAAAACTCTGTACATATATACTGGCAGGTGTTCTGCCTTTTTCATTATAGTAGGGGGGAAAAACTGTACAATGTTGCCAGGAGAGGATCGACAACCAGATTAGAGGGGGGACAAAAAACGAGATCAGTGCGTAAAACCAAAAAAAAAAGAAGCTAACAGTGGTAGCCTAGTGCTGCTAACAGCTCCGCTACCCAATCTGCCACTACTCCCATGCCTCCGCCAGGAGGCTCAAATCATCTTTCGCTCTAAGGAGTACAGCCGAACTGGATAGATTGATGGCCTTAAAAATCCTTCTGTTTCGCTCAAGCCAAATATTCCAAGCAATATATGCAGCCGCTGTGCACTCATCAACCGGTTGGCCTTTTTTCTTTAATTTCGCCACTTTGTTCCACCAGGAGTAAATAGAGGTGGCGCCCAGAGAAGCCTGGGCTGCAAGTGGATAGGTGTGGTTTGCCTCATGCCAAGTCTGTTTTGCAAAAGGGCAATCGAGTACCAAATGATGTGCAGATTCCAAAATTTGGTCACAGCCAACGCATAACTCAGTGTGATCCCAATTCTTTGCACTCAACCGATCAGCAGTCCAGAGCCTGTTTTGAAGGAGTAACCAGATGAAGAATTTGACTTTCTTTTCCGCTCTGATTTTCCATACTTTCTGTAGGTGTGGTTGAGGAATGCGAGCCAAGAACTGCACACTGTAAGCCGATTTTGCAGAGTACTCCCCATTGGCTGTCAGCTTCCACGTAATTTTGTCGGGTGTAGGCAGCAACGAAATGGACTGCACTTTTGTCCAGAGATCAATAAAGGAGTCCAGCATAGCAAGAGAATTGATAAACTGGAGGCCTCTCATCCAAGCACCTCCACTGAGGGCCTGACTGACAGAAAGTCTTTTGGACCTGGCCATCTGGAATAATTCAGGGGCCAATTCCTTGGGTGCTCGGCCCTGTAACCATCTATGCTTCCAAAAATTCACCAGATTACCATCTCCGAGCGAAATTGAAGTGCAGGCCGCAAATAAATTCAGGTCCGTTTGATTGCAAGGAATCGGGGTCCCTTTCCATGGCCTGTCCAGATTGTCACATTCATACCATGGCCATCGAAGTCTTAGTGCCCAGCCAAAAGCATGTATTTCCTTGATTCCCAGGCCACCCACATTTAGTGGAGCGCAAATTCGCTTCCAGTTGACAAGGCACTTTCCTCCGTGTGCTTCCTCTTCGGTGCTCCATAGAAAGTTTCTTCTCAACTTGTCAAATTTCTTGGTGAACCAGCTATTGGGAGAGAAGGCAGTGAGAAAGTATGTGATGGTGGCTATGAGAGCCGAGTTGATCAGATCTAGTCTGCCCGTTCTGTTCATCAGCTTCCCTTTCCAGAGAGATAATCTGCTTTTACCCTTGTCCAATAATGGTTGCAGATCTATTCGTCTCAAGTTTCTCAAGGACAGAGGGAGTCCCAGATATTTGCAGGGAAATGAACCCACGGAACCTCCAAAATTTGTTATCAGATTTTGCACGATACTTTGCTGGCATTGGATTGGGTAAATCACACATTTATTGGGGTTGATAACAAGACCCGAGATGCTCCCGAACACATCAAGAATTCTGGTAATGGCCTCAATCTGCCGGCGATCCGGAGAGGCAAAAATTGCTGCATCATCCGCATATAGGCTGGCCCTCATTCTTGCTACATTCCGTGGCATGGGACTTAGAATACCCTGAGCAGTTGCACTGTCCAGAATTCTGAGGAGCGGATCCATTGCCAAGATAAACAGCATTGGTGACAATGGGTCCCCTTGACGGAATCCTTTTCTATGTGCAAAAGCAGGTCCGGGTGAGCCGTTGAGCAGAACCCGAGAAGTCGAGGAAGCAAGCAGTAAACTGATGATATCTCTCCATCTTTGCCCGAAACCATATGCCTTCATAACATCAATCAGGTAAGGCCAACTGACGGTATCAAAAGCCTTGGTGAAGTCAAGTTTCAGGAACACCAGTTGAATCTTTCTCTTATGTGCATCTCTGATGGTATTCTTAACATAGAGGAAGTTATCCTGGATAGATCTTCCACGGATGAAAGCGCTTTGGGTGCAGGATATTAGTCGTTGCAACTCCGGGCCCAACCGATTTGCAAGAAGTTTGCAGAAAATCTTTGCGAAACTGTGCAGCAAACTCACAGGTCTATAATCAGAGGCGTGAACGGAAGCCGAGACCTTTGGCAGAAGGACAATGTGGGCTGAATTAAGTAGATTCCAATTATCCCCCCTAAGGCAATATAGTTGCTGCACCGCGGCTACCAAATCCTCCCTTATTAGGTCCCAGAAGCATTTGAAAAATTTGCCAATGAAGTCGTCCGGCCCCGGAGCCTTCTCGTCATGCAGATCAAAAATGGCTGCTTTGATTTCATCTTCGTTGAATTGTGTTTCCAGATGTTGCAAATCAGCTGAAGGGTGCTGTAACAAATTCCAGTTCATAGATTTCCTCTCGTTCATTGGTGTGCCTATCAGATTTCTGAAGTGGTTGAGAAGGATGCCTTCTTTCAGCCTATGTTCAGACACATCCCCTTGTGGCCCTCTCAGAACAGGGATGTGATTTTTTCTTCTTCTTCCATTCGCCCTTAGGTGAAATAATTTGGAGCTTGCATCACTTGCTTTAATTGTAGTGATTCTGGATCGTTGACGCCACCTAATCCTTTCCAGTGCCGCAATTCCCAGCAGTCTCGCTTTAAGAAGTCTTCGGAGAGCCCATTCTGTCTCAGATAACTCTCGGTCCTCCATTGCTAGGTCCAGCTGAAAAATGACCTCGTTGGCCACATTGAAAGCAAAATTTGAAGAGGCTTTGATAGCCTTGTCCCATGCCCTAAGAGCCTTAGCTGTCCTAGAAAGCTTTATGTGGAATCTTCTCACTGGATCAGATGATCTCAAGGCCTTGTTCCAACTTTGAGTTACCACAGAATCAATTCCTTGCATATTGAGCCAATATGCCTCGAACCTGAAGCCCTTATAAACCTTGGCATCCATCTTCTTCAGTAACAAAGGAGAGTGATCCGAGACAGCCGAGGATGCCGGGGTTAGTTGATACTGAGGATATCTAAGTTCCCGATCATTGGAAATCAGCACCCGATCGATCTTGGTCAAGGTTCTGCCAGCTCGCTCATTAGACCAGGTGAACTTTTTACCAGATAGAAGCATATCTCTTAGTTCCATCAAGTCAATAGTGTTTCTGAATTGTGCCGTCAGCCCTAAGTTAATGTTGGAGTTGCTCTTTTCCTCTGCCATGCAAATGAGATTGAAATCTCCCAATACTAGCCATTCATTCAGCATAAGTGGTTTTAGTGCAGCTAGCTCTGATAAGAATCTGCGTTTGTCAATAGCCATCTGCGGGCCATACACTCCAGTGATTGACCAGGAGGCATTGGTCGATCTATCAGTGATTGTCGCTGAAAGGGAGAACTCATCTGGGATTGCCAACATTGGGGCAATGGCGAAATCACGGGAGCAAGCTATAACAATACCCCCTCTGGAACCACAGGCTGGTTTGACTAAGAAGTTGTCAGCGAAACCAGCACCAGCGAATTCAAAGACCAATGCCCTGTCTACTTGTTCCAGCTCCGTCTCTTGCAGGCAAATTATGTTACAATTCAGTTCCGCAATCAGCTTTGCAACATTTCTTCTTTTTGCAGGGTTGTGCAGCCCCCTGACGTTCAAAGTGAGCATCTTTAAATCCATAAACAACAGAGAACTCTTTGCCTAGCCGCTGCTCGGTCCACAGCCAGAAACGACTACTACAACATCCTCTCGAACAACATCCCTATCAATCTGCAAGCATTCCCAGCATACCGGGACCACCAGCACAATCCCCTGCTAACCCAGTACATTGACAGCAAGACTACAACTGGATTCAGCGAATCAACAACCAAACACACTAACTCCAGAGAGCTACAACTAGGAAAATGACTTAACATAAAAGAGTTGGAACACTAGATGGATCAAACCAAACATCAAACAACCAAAGCCTGTCCTTCAGCCCCCATCCTGGATAGCGGTGCCTTGTGCTTTCCCTTTGCATTCGCTTCCACCATGGCGGTGACAGCGTCGATGAAGCGTTGGGGGAGTTCATCCTTGTATAGATCCTTGTATTTCTGGAGCGCGTCAGGGGTAGGCGGCCCATCCCCGACTAACTTTGTTGAGTCGCGCTTAGAGCAGAAATCAACCATCCTTCTCTCACGCTAAAGAGCGTGTCGCGATGAAGAAACAAATGCTTGAATATGAAAGAAAACTGGGTACTAAGTTGCAAATGCGATATGTATAAGAGACATATATGAGCTAAAGTTAGCTAGAGAGTGATCTCTTTTAGCTCTTTGTTTGACTTATCTAATTAACCCGTTTGCTCTCACACTTTCACTGTGCGTAGATGCTCCATGTCGAGGGGCTTTGTAAGTGCATCTAGTGCCCCTTAGTGATTTTGGTGCATTGAAGACTTATAGGTTAAGGGACTAATGTCTTTATGAGTGTACACAGGTTCTATAAGTCTATGAGGAGTTTGATATTTACGATGAATGTCGACCCCTAAAAATGAATGTCTTCAGTTGAAGACTTTGGTTTTCTTGAAGACTTTGAAAGTGAAGAAATTGGTGTGACCTTGAAGACTTGATATTCATGCGAGGATTATGAACCGTGAAGACTTTTGTTTTCGTAGTTTCATTTTCTTCTTCTTGAGTCATAGGAAACACCGTACTGTTAAAGGGGGTCGAGGTAAAACTAAGGAAAAGTTTCCAAGTGATGCTCATCTCAAAATCCTACACCTACCCAATCCTTTCGAGTGAAGCCATTGGAAATCTCATACAGTTCAGTCAATTTCTTCAGTGACAGAGACGAAGTTCTTCTGTTCTCTGAGGAATTTGTTCTGACTGAGGAGTTAGGAATTCACCAGTGTGGATTGCCTACAAGTGAGGAACATGATAGCCCTGAGGAATTTGAGAGCTCAAATTTCCGACCGTTGCTGTGCTACGCGCCAGCTGTCCAAATATCCTACCCACCTAATGGTCATATCATTGAAGGGCATTTATGTCTTATCATGTCGGGCTGCTCCCCGGCTATAAATAGCCGCCCCCTACAACCACTAGCTGGTTGGCTGCTCCGAGAGAAACTGACACTTGTCATTGAGAGCATCCCATCCTCCGAGGACTTTGAGTGAAAATCATCAAGTGAGGAAAAACCCAAAAACCTACAAACCCAAAGTGATTGAGCATCACTGAAGAGATTGTTCCTGTGTGGAACCGACGCTTGTTACCTTTGAGGACTGTGCATCCTCCAGACGGTTAGGCGTCATGGTCTTGAGCATCCAAGAGGAATTGTGGATCGCCGAGTGACCGAGTCTGTGAAGCTTTGGAAGTCACCTATGAAGACTTGCCACGAGTGATTGGGCGAGGTCTGTGTGACCTTAGCCCAAGAAGAATACGGTGAGGACTGTGTGTCCGGGACTGTGTGTCCTCAGGTTTAAATACCTAGCCGCTCCAACCAGACGTACAACTGTCACAGCAGTTGGAACTGGTCCACCAAATCATTGTCTTCACTGAGCTACTGGTTCTATTTCCTCAACCCTTTCATTTCCTCATTCATGTGTTGATGTACTTGATCGTTACTGTGTGAAGACTTTGACTGAAGACTTTCTCAATTTCCTCAATCCTATTTCTTCAGTCACTTAGTCTTCAGCCTGCTTATCCTGTGTTTCACGCTACCTGTACTCTGTGCCTATTTCATTTCATCATGATGACTGTGCTTATGCCATGTTATGTTTGCATCTGAGTACTTATTCCGCTGCTAAGTAGTTCGTTGCTTAGGAATTTCCTCACCTTGAAATTCCTCAGTGACGAATTTGTAAAAATCGCCTATTCACCCCCCCCTCTAGTCGATATAACGCACTTTCAGGCTTCATGTTTCATCATCCACACATGCATCCTAGCCGTACATTCTTTCCACAACCACAAGATTTCTCTTACCAAACAGGATGGACAGTAACATGTAGCATGGCAGTAATAAAAAGTTGCTAATCTCTCTCGTTATGGCATCACTCGTTGGCGCCACTGCCTGTCTCCATATACTATACTATACTATACTATACTTAATTAACTGCTCCCTCTGTCCCATAATATAAGAACGTTTTTCAAGCTATGTAAGCTTGAAAACCGTTCTTATATTATGGGACGGAGGGAGTAACTAACTAATCTTGTTTAGGCCGCCGGGCTGCGTGATCCAATGAATAATAACCCATGCCGGCATCCTGACATCTCCATGCCTTGCCTGCCAGTCCTGTGTTTTTCTTAATCTAGGCTGGGAATCTACCATGTCAAGTTGACAGGCGGGCTAAGTTGACACCATACATGGTGAAAATTGAGCAATATTCAGACGGCAGATTATTTTGTCACCCCCCTTAGAGAATTGCAATTCCATTTGATCCCAGGTTGAAAACTATAGAAGATCAAAGCAACATCAGCATAGTTTGAGGCATGCTCCTTCATCTTCGAGGGACGTGAATCAAATATTGAGGCACATAGCTAGGCTCGCTAAGCTCGCTTTAGAACTTTTTTGGGATGCCACATGTGGCTCCTCGATCCTCCAGACCTAAATTGCATTCCAATGTATTTGGACTATGATCATTAAATAAAGTATGTTTAGACTAAAAAACCTAAATAACAGGCACAACGTAGCTGGATGTGCACCAATGTAAGCAATCTGTTTTCATGCATGTTGGCAGTTTCTTTCTTGTGCGCATGGCCAAGTATTTGAGTTGCATGCCATGATTAATCCAAAGATATCTAAACGAGAGCACACTCTAGCATTTTTTTAAGTACCACACTCTATCATTTCATTCAGTGTTTTGCACCATCTTTGATTCGACAGATTTTCAAAACTTAAAAATACATAATTGGAGTGGCATGTCCTGTTCAATCCTATAGGATTAGGATTAGGAACCCCCGGAATTTGAATCAAAGAGCATTTCACACATGAAAGAACAAGGAATTGTACAATGAGATTTGAGTGGATGAAAATTTTCTTCCAAAATAGAGTGCAAAGACATGATTCTAGTCCTACGAATCAACCACGCGATAGGTGCTGCCAGCTATTTCAAGTTGATTAGTATTTGAATGGTTTAGATCGTACCCCCTAAAAAGTCATACAAATCAAACATGCTATGTAGGAAAAAAGTTGTAAGGATTCAATTCTCTAAAATTCCAATGAAATTCGTCTGGCAGCCCTTTGTTGTCTCTAGTTTACTCAGAGGAAATCAGTAAATTTGACATGACATGGCATTTGCTGCCAAGACTCCCTGAGATCTTTCATTAAACACTAGTAGCTCAACACATAAGGCATCATCAAATCACTTACTAGCGTAGCTACAACGATGATGAATCTATGAGAGGCGACACACAAAAAGCAAATGTAATGTAAGATTCCCTGGTATCTCCCATTTCTAGATGCAATGTGGTGGAGTAACAATGACCCTAGCAAGGAATATATGTGTTCCACGCTTCATGAGCTCCTAGGAAAACATTTTACATATTTATGCTAAATCGCCAATTTATCTATAGCCGTCCATGGAATTTATATATAGCCACAACTAGCTAAGCCATTAATCACTAGTAGAAAACGGCCCATTTGTCCCGGTTCCAGAGGCCCATTAGCCCCGGTTATGGAACCGAGACTAAAGGGTCGGGACTAAAGCCCAAAACCTTTAGTCCCGGTTCGCTTACGAACCGGGACAGAAGGGGCTCCACATGGCCGCTGCGGGGAGCCCAGGCAGGAGGACCTTTAGTCCCGGTTGGTAACACCAACCGGGACCAAAAGGCATCCACGCTTCAGCATTTGGCAAGAGCTGGGGTTTTTGTTTTTTTGTTTTGAAGGGGGGGGGGGGGTTTAGGGGGTTTTGGAGGGTTAATTTAGGGGTTTCATATTGTGTTAGCTAGCTAATAGAGAGAAGTGTCCTCTCTTTCTCCGTGCTTGGTCGACGCTAGCTACTATACGTATAGAGAGAACTCGACACGCTAGCTAGTAAGCAAATGAAGGAACCATTAAGTACACAAGATCGTCATGAACATATACAGAGAGAAGTGATCGACCTCTCTTTCTCCGAGAGATTGGTCGAACAACAAGTTTTCGTATATCTATCCGACGCTACTAGCTACATATATACAATATAAGATCTCTTACAATCCCTAACATCTAATGTCAAATTCCACATGGTATTCTCCGGCTTTATGTATGACGTGGTCAAGAAAGAATCCCGCCAATTCCTCTTGAATTGCTCGTATGCGATCATGTGGTAGGAGTTCATCCTGCATCTGTCACATCTAATTGGAAGAAGGGGGTCAATACATATATATGAATGAAACTCAACACAAATGATGGTAATAAAATAAAATTGTGAATATTATTGCTTACGCACTTCATATTGTTTTTCAGAGTAGCCCCGCTTAGAGGTCGTCGCGTTGTAGATGAACTCGCAAACGTAGTATCCACAAAAATCATTCCCGGCTTCCTGCCACAAGCACTTTACGAGAAATAGAATTCAATCAAACTGATAATCAAGCATTATAAATGGTATTGATGAAACTAGAATCAATGGGAGATGCGCGGAACAAGCTAGTAGTACTTACTTTTGGGTGTGTAAATCGCATCTCCCTCAGTAGTGCCGGAACAATTCCGGTGAACTCTTTCCAAACCCTGCCAGACAAAGAAAATAATTACTTGATATCAGGAAATGAACAAAGTTGCCGATATGGTGCGATAATGACTGATTGAACTTACTTCTGGAGCATTTCAGTCATGTCCGCAAACTCCTGGGGATCTTTTCGTCTCGAGTCTAAGACGGTTACTACTCCCCGCTCAAGCTTAATCTCTAGCAGAATAAAGTGGAACCTGCGCACGCATGCATAACTCATCAATTACATTACTATAACCTCGAGTAATAAGGGAAACCGAATATGCACAAGACAGTAACACTCACTTGAAGTTGTAAGGAAAGAGTATTTTCTCTTTGTTTTGATTTTTAAGCAATGATTGTAGCAAGTTGTCCTTGGTTTCTGTGACATTCTTTTGAACCGTCCATTCATGTATGATATTTGGGTTAATGAACTCAATGTCATAGATTTGTGCTTTTCTGCATTCGATGATCTTCAATCTACATAATATAGTGAGGATAATTATATATACATGCAATGAAAGAGCTGAGCTATATATAGAGACTTAATTACAGAAGTAGTACTTACAGACAGTAGCAAGTCATGAGTGTTTTGTCGAGGGACTTTTGATTGTATAACTGGAATAACTCGTCAAATTCAACAGACAACTGATCCATTCCAATGAGGTCGTGCTCCTCTTTAATTCTCAGCGTCAAAGTATCCTTCCCAGACTCACTGCAGGTTTTCATGTACCATTCATGGAATCTTCACATCATCGTTGTTAGAGGAGGATGATGGTCAGGTTTGACGAGAGGCTGCCCATACTGGTATCTGAATTCGTCCACCTCCAATATTTCAAACTCTACATCATCGCTCAGGTAATCAGCAGGATTGGTACCGGGCACCATCCCCGGCTCATTAGCGACGATATCGCTAGACACCTTGAGCGGGGGGCATGATTGGTTCGCCTGTTCGCCGAGCTGGGGAATTTTTTTCCCACTTCTTCGTTCTGCTAACCTTGCATCACTGCAAGTACTTCCCGACCGCTCCGCTTTCTTATATGTCCTTTCAATAATGCGCTCATAGTTGGATTACGGCGGAGGCGGTGGTGGTCGCTTCAGGGCATCGATAGTGCGCTTCGCTTTCACCGGATCTATCGTCTCCTTCGGAGGTGGAGGTTTCTTTGCAAAAAAAAGTCCCTCACTTGGGCACGACAGATGTCCTCGTTTTCCTTCTCGGTCCTCTCATATGGTAAATTTTCCGGAGCCTTGGGAGATGGACCGTATCTGAATTGCCTCCCGCCTCTGCTTGTAGTGCTAGCCGCCGGAGCGGCGGCGTCTCTCTTCAATCATTGCTTACGAGACGGAGAAGGAGGCGGAGTGCTCCGACACGCCGGAGGAGCCGGAGCGGCGGCGTCTGTCTTCCGCCGTTGCAGACGAGGCAGAGGAGGAGGCGGACTGCTCTGACGCGCAGGAGGAGGCGAAGGAGGAGGCGGAGTGCCCTCATGCGCCGGAGGAGCCGGAGAAGGAGGCGGAGTGCCCTGATCACTCATCGGAGGAGGAGGAGGCGGAGTGCCCTGACTCGCTGGAGGAGGAGGAAGAGGAGGAGGAGGAGGCATCCAGTTTGGAAGATTGATGTACTCCTTCCTCCATAGACATGTACTCCTCAAAGCATAAAGCAGCTGATTCTCCCCTTCACCTGTAGGGTGGTCAAGCTCGAGCTCCTCAAATCCCTCCATTATTTCATCCACCGTCACAACAGCATAGCCATGTGGAATCGGACGGCAGTGAAAAGTTCCGTCGGGTTGAGGAGGTGCAACAGAGCCGACAGCCGCCTTCAAAGTGAGGTTCTGCCATTTCGTCATAAGCTGGCAAAGTTGAGCCTCCGTGATAGTATCCACGGGGTAGCGAGGAGCCGTGAAATCAGGCTGAACAAGCTCCGTGAAAGCCACACTGCTTCTCCGCTGAGATGGCGGGGTAGCTTCGTGCCGCTGAGATGGTTGGCCGGCAGCTGCAAGTTCCTTTAGCTTTACTAGTCTTGCATTGAGCTTCTGCATTTTGCTCAGCTCCGCTTTCCTCTTTCTTTCCCGGCTTCTGTAACCGCCTGCGCCGTCAAACCCAACCACCCACGGAACGGAGCCTGGTGTGCCTCGTGTTCGTCCAGGGTGCTCAGGATTCCCGAGGGCCTCAGTCAGCTCGTCCTTCTCTCTGTCGGGAATGAACGTCCCTTGCTACGCTGCGCTGATATATTGCTGAAGCTTCTTGACGGGTATTGCAAGTTGCTCGTCCGTCCAACATCACTCCCTTGTTTCTGGGTCCAAAGTTCCCCCAACCCTGAAGAACCAAGTCTTTGAACGGTCTGGCCAGTTCAATGTCGCTGGTTGGACCCCTTTAGCAAGCAGGTCTTGCTCAGCTTTGTCCCACAACGGCCGGGCTTTGTGGTAGCCACCTGACCCCGTGTGATGGTGATACTTCTTCTTTGCAGCATTTTTCTTGTTTGTCTCTGACATTTTCTTACCCTTCTCCGATGTCTTGTAGGCCACAAATGCGGGCCAGTGATCTCTTATCTTCTCATATCGGCCGGTGAATTGTGGAGTCTTCCCTTTGTCGACAAACTTTGTGTTCAGCTCTTTCTTCCACCTCTTGAATAGATCTGCCATCTTCTTAAGAGCACACGCCTTGACCTTTGGCTCTATAACAGGCGTATTCGGATCCTCCTCTGGCGGTAGGGTGAAATTTGCCTTCAGCGAGGTCCAAAGATCATCTTTCTGTCTATCGGTGACATAAGAAACTTCAGGGTCGTCCTTAGCCGGCTTATTCCATTTCTGGATGCTGATCGGGATGATGTCCCTAACAATAGCTCCGCACTGAGCAACAAATGCGTCCTTGGTCCGCTTGGGTTCAATCGGTAGGCCATCATCCGCGAGTGCTGTGATCGTGAACCTTTCATCCTGGCACAACCTTTTCTTCGGGCCTCGTCTCGTTACCGAAGTTTGGCTCGATCCGGAGGGCTATAAAAGAAGAAAGAAGCGTTAATATATGTACATACCAAAACAATTAATGCATCAATTAGTCAGCACAGGCTTAATTAATATATATACCTCGCCGGACTTTGCAACAGCTCCCTCCTCCGTTCGGTCACCGGAGCCGTCATCATGGTCTCCTTCTTCCTCCGGCATTCGGTCACCGGAGCCGTCATGATCATGTCCTTCCTCCTCCATTGTTCGATCATCGGAGCCGTCATCCTCTCCTTCCAGACCATCGATGTCGTTGAGAAACGACAAGACATCACGTCCGTCGCGGATTATGTCCCCCAACAACTCTTCTTGTTCTAAGTCTCTTTGATCCATAGTTTCTGCAAATATTACAACATGGCAATTAATATCAAACATAGGAGATGGATATATTAGTGGCAAACATAGACCTAGCTAGCTAATCACAACAAGGAATCATATCAGTGGCCTCGACAACGCTTCTAGGGTTTGGGGTGGCCTCGACAACGCTTCTAGGGTTTGTGGTGGCCTCGACAACGCTCTTTTAACTTGGTAAATTTGGGTGGCCTCGACGCTTCTAGGGTTTGGGGTGGCCTCGACAACGCTTCTAGGGTTTGGGGTGGCCTCGACGCTTCTAGGGTTTGGTCGGGCGAGAGGGGGTTGATCGACGTCCCCCCTCATGTTGAAGAGTTACCGGAGTTTTCTATGAACAAAAAAAATACTACCTTTCACATGACATGTCCGGCGACCGGACCGGACCGCCTCTCTCATGAATGTCAAACAAGGGATTCTCTTAACCTTTAAGGGATTTAACAAAATGGCGCCATTCTGGATGTGCAGAAAATGGTCCATATTTTTCCTGATCTCATCTACCCTTCTATATGTCACGTTGTCTAGTGTCAAAGGATTCAAGAAAACCATGGCTTCATCATTAGCCGGAAGTAACAGGCGCATGATGGTACGAAGCTCTCCAAAGTTGTTTTGGAACGGAGTCCCGGATAAGATAATTAGCTTTTTGGTACGAAGTTCAGCAAGAGCCTTCCGAATATCGCTATTTGGAAGGCCTTTGCTGAACTTCGTACCAAAAAGCGAATTATCCTATCAGGACTCTGTTCCAAAACAACTTTGGAAACTTTTGTACCATCATGCGCCTGTTACTTCCGGCTAATTATGAAACCATGGATTTCTTCAATACTTTGACACAAGAGAACGTGCACATATAGAAGCGTAGATGAGATCAGGAAAAATATGGATCAACTTAATTATGGACATCCATAATGGGGGCATTCTTGATAAATCTCTTATTAATGGGGGCATTCTTGATAAATCCCTTATTAAATGTTGCATATGTCAAAATTCAAACTTTGACATATGATCAAATGTTGCATATGTCAAAATTCAAACTTTGACATATGATCAAACTTTGACATATGATCAAATGTTGCATATGTCAAAATTCAAACTTTGACATATGATCAAACTTTGATATATGATCAAATGTTGCATATGTCAAAATTCAAACTTTGACATATGACCAAACTTTGACATATGATCAAAATTATTGCATCTAGTTACAATGGATCAAATGTTGCATCGTGAAATATGCAACATTCAAACTTTTTTCAATATGACAAACTTTTAATACATTCAAACATCTACAACATAAAAAATTGACCAAGTTTTCATATAGCATCATATCATCATCATCATCATCATCTAGTACAAAAAAATTGACCAAGTTTTCATATATCATCATATCATCATCCTCATCTACTACAAAAAAAATTCTAACTTTTGCATATTCTTTGCATATGAACATAATACATACATTTTCTTTTTTTCTTAAATGTAACTTTTGCATACACATACATATATATCATCATATACACTACATATATATCATCTATGAACAAAATTTTTATGAAAAAACAGGACATATCATCATATATATACACATACATATCATCATATACACTACATATATATCATCTATGAACAAAAAAAATCATCATATTAAAAAAAACAAAAATAGAGAGGAAGAGGCCGGCCGGACCGAACGGCGAGGAGAGGTGCGGCGTGGTCGGTGCAGGCCGGGGGCGCGGGGCGGCGTCGGGGCAGGGGCACGGGGCGGCCGGCGTACGTCGAGGCAGGGGGCACGGGCCAGGCGGCGTGTCGGGGCAGGGCAGGGGCACGGGGCGACGACGACGGCAACGAGGAGCGGGCGGCGACGGCGTCGAGGAGCGGGCGGCGACGGCATCGAGGAAGCAGGGGCAGCCTGGCGGCGTTCAGAGAAGAATGGCGGGGTGTGGGGAAATTTCTCTAAGTGTGGGGTTATATACCCACACCTTTGGTCCCGGTTTCTGGCACGAACCGGGACCAATGCCACCCTTTGGTCCCAGTTCGTGCCACCAACCGGGACCAAAGGTTTCTTTTCGTCAGTAGAGACCTTTGGTCCCGGTTGGTGGCACGAACCGGGACCAAAGGTTGGCATTGGTCCCGGTTGGTGCCACGAACCAGGACCAAAGGTGGGCATTGGTCCCGGTTCGTGCCACCAACCGGGAACAATGGGCTTGCACAGCGGCGTGGTGGGAGTTTAGTCCCACCTCGCTAGTTGAGAGAGTGGCGCACCTGCTTAAAAGGCGCGGTGCGCCTGAGCCTTCGAGCTCCTCTCTAAAGCAGGCTTACGGGCCTAACCTCTCTGTATATGCCTGTCGGCCTACTGCGCCTTCTGCGGGCCTGAATCCTGGCCCACCAGGCTGGTTGGGTTTCTAGTCGTATTCAGGCTGTGGTGGCCCAGTAAGTGGCATTTTTTAAATTTTTCCAGTTTTTTTATTTTGATTTTTGCATTATTTATTTTCTTTTGTTTTTGCTTTATTTTTTTTAATTCTTTTTGTTGTTAGGTCACAAAAATTATAAACTTTCTGTTAGTGCCATTAGTTTTCAAATTTGAATTCTTTGAAATTTGTGTGAATCACTAGTTTGTGAATAACTTTACTATAAAAATAGATTTTTGAGTGATTCTTTTTCCTACTATTTAATATTACTATGTTTTATCATTATATTCAAAAACAGATTTTGTTATTTTAGTTTCTAACAAAAAAATTCTTTATGATAATTCTTTTTGCTATTAAAGTTTCTAACAAAAAAAATCTTTATGATAATTCTTTTTGCTATTAATGTTTTGTACAAAAAATACTTTAATAATTTTAGTTGCATACATTTTTTATAATTTTAGTTTCAAAAATACTAGAAGTTTATAAAATGTTTTTAGTTGATTTCTTTTGCTATTAGAGTTTTATAAAAGCTTTTTAGTTGATTCCTTTTGCTATTGAAGAATATTATAGTTTTGTTTTAGTTGATCATAACAGAATATTTTAATTGATTTTTTTTAGTTGATTCCTTTTGCTATTAGAGTTTCATAAAAGGTTTCTAGTTCATTCTTTTTGCTATTAGTTCATTCTTTGAGCTAAATGACCCTGAAATTGAAAAGCACTTCAAATGAACTGTGAAAAGGTTGAAAGTTGGCATGGTATCATCATTTCACCCACATAGCATGTGCTAAACAGTGCAGAGGGTTATGGCAAAAACTGGATGCACTTCGTGTACAAAATGGACAATCTCTTTCGAAGTATCAGGGTTTCAGACAAAAACTCATCTGTTACAAAGGGATTTCATTTTTTTAAACTTATTTGAACTCCAGACTTTTTGTGTGTTCAAAATGCATCATTCAAAGCCACATCATCAATTTTCAACCCTTTCTGACTTCATTTGGTATTTTTCATGCATTTACTGATTTTTTTGAGCTAAATGACCTTGAAATTGAAAAGTACTTCAAATGAACTATGAAAAGGTTGAAAGTTGGCTTGGTATCATCATTTCACCCACATAGAATGTGCTAAAAAGTTGAGAGGGTTACGGCAAAAACTGGATGCACTTCGTGTACAAAACGGACAATCTCTTTCGAAGTATCAGGGTTTCGGACGGAAACTCATCTGTTACAAAAGGCATTTCATTTCTTCACATATAACTGCAGTGATATTCTAGATCAAAGGCATCATCATAATAGTTATGGAGAGAAAGTCTTCACTTTTTCTTCGCTTGTGTCCTTTGCTTATTGCGCCGTAACCATGGATAATCTTCATCGTTTAACAGGGTGCTTGGGTCAGCCTTGACTTTGAAGGGAGGAATTTCATGAAACTTTTCATAATCTTCAGACATGTCTGTCTTGCCCTCCAATCCCACGATGTCTCTTTTTCCTGAAAGAACTATGTGGCGCTTTGGCTCATCGTATGATGTATTCGCTTCCTTATCTTTTCTTTTTCTCGGTTTGGTAGACATGTCCTTCACATAGAAAACCTGCGCCACATCATTGGCTAGGACGAATGGTTCTTCTGTGTACCCAAGATTGTTCAGATTCACTGTTGTCATTCCGTACTGTGGGTCTACCTATACCCCGCCTCCTGACAGATTGACCCATTTGCACTGAAACAAAGGGACCTTAAAATCATGTCCATAGTCAAGTTCCCATATGTCCACTATGTAACCATAATATGTGTCCTTTCCCCTCTTGGTTGCTGCATCAAAGCGGACACCGCTGTTTTGGTTGGTGCTCTTTTGATCTTGGGCGATCATGTAAAATGTATTCCCATTTATCTCGTACCCTTTGTAAGTCAATACATTCGAAGATGGTCCCCTTGCCAACGAGTACAGCTCATCAGAAACAGTGTTGTCAACCATGAGACGTGTTTGCAATCAACTGCCGAAAGTCCTGATGTGTTCACATGTAATCCAATCATCACACTGCTCCGGGTGTTTGGAGCGCAGAATATTCTTGTGTTCATTGACATACGGGGTCACCAAGGTAGAATTCTGTAGAACTGTGTAGTGTGCTTGAGACCAAGAATGCCCGTCCCTACATATTATTGAGTCCGCTCCTAGCGTGCCTTTTGCAGTCAGTCTCCCCTCATACCACGATTGAGGGAGACCAATCTTCTTAAGGTCAGGAATAAAGTCAACACAAAACCTAATGACCTCCTTTGTTTGATGGCCCGTGGAGATGCTTCCTTCTGGCCTAGCACGGTTACGAACATATTTATTTAAGACTCCCATGAACCTCTCAAAGAGGAACATATTGTGTAGAAATACAGGGCCTAGAATGGCAATCTCGTCGACTAGATGAATTAAGATGTGCGTCATGATATTGAAGAAGGATGGTGGGAACACCAGCTCGAAATGACAAGACATTGCGCCAAATCACTCCTTAACCTTGGTAGGATTTATGGATCGATCACCTTCTGAGAGATTGCATTGAGGAATGCACATAGCTTCACAATGGCTAGTCGAACGTTTTCCGGTAGAGGCCCCCTCAATGCAACCGGAAGCAGTTGCGTCGTACTCACGTGGCAGTCATGAGACTTTAGGTTCTGGAACTTTTTCTCTGGGATATTTATTATTCCCTTTATATTGGACGAGAAGCCAAACGAGACCTTCATACCGAGCAGACATTCAAAGAAGATTTCCTTCTCTTCTTTGGTAAGAGCGTAGCTGGTCCTCCCGTGCCTCCGGTGTATCTTTTGTCTTCCCATACACGCCCAAGAAGCCAAGCAGGTTCACGCAAAGATTCTTCGTCACGTGCATCACGTCGATTGCAGAGCGGACCTCTAGGTCTTTCCAATAGGGTAGGTCCCAAAATATAGATTTCTTCTTCCACATGGGTGCGCGTCCCTCAGCGTCATTCGGAACAGATAGTCCGCCGGGACCCTTTCCAAAGATTACTTGTAAATCATTGACCATAGCAAGTATGTGATCACCAGTACGGACGGCGGGCTTCCTCCGGTGATCTGCCTCGCCTTTGAAATGCTTGCCTTTCTTTCGACATTGATGGTTGGTCGAAAGAAATCGACGATGCCCCAAGTACACATTCTTCCTGCATTTGTCCAAATATATACTTTCGGTGTCATCTAAATAGTGCGTGCATGCGTGGTATCCCTTGTTTGTCTGTCCTGAAAGATTACTAAGAGCAGGCCAATCATTGATGGTTACAAACAACAACGCATGTAGGTCAAATTCCTGCTGGTCTTGCTCATCCCACACACGTACACCTTTTCCATTCCACAGCTGTAAAAGTTCTTCAACTAATGGCCTTAGGTACACATCAATGTCGTTGCCGGGTTGCTTAGGGCCTTGGATGGGAACTGGCATCATAATGAACTTCCGCTTCATGCACAGCCAAGGAGGAAGGTTATAGATACATAGAGTCACGGGCCAGGTGCTATGATTGCTGCTCTGCTCCCCAAAAGGATTAATGACATCCGCGCTTAAACCAAACCATACGTTCCTTGCGTCACCTGCAAAGTCCCCCCACTTTCTCTTGATTTTTCTCCACTGCGACCCGTCAGCGGGTGCTCTCAACTTCCCATCTTTCTTACGGTCCTCTTTGTGCCATCGCATCAACTTGGCATGCTTTTTGTTTCTGAAAAGATGTTTCAACCGTGGTATTATAGGAGCATACCACATCACCTTGGCAGGAACCCTCTTCCTGGGGCGCTCGCCATCAACATCACCAGGGTCATCTCGTCTAATCTTATACCGCAATGCACCGCATACCGGGCATGCGTTCAAATCCTCGTACGCACCGTGGTAGAGGATGCAGTCATTAGGGCATGCATGTATCTTCTGCACCTCCAATCCTAGAGGGCATAGAACCTTCTTTGCTCCGTACGTACTGTCGGGCAATTCGTTATCCTTTGGAAGCTTCTTCTTCAATATTTTCAGTAGCTTCTCAAATCCGTTGTCAGATACACCATTGTCTGCCTTCCACTGCAGCAATTCCAGTGTGGTACCGAGCTTTGTGTTGCCATCTTCGCAATTTGGGTACAACCTTTTTTTGTGATCCTCTAACATGCGATCGAACTTCAACTTCTCCTTTTCACTTTCGCATTGTCTCTTTGCATCAACAATGACCCATCAAAGATCATCATCGGGCACATCGTTTGGTTCCTCTTGATCTTCAACTTCCCCCGTTGCAGCATCACCGTATTCAAGGGGCACATAGTTGTTATCATCCTCTTCTTCTTCGCTGTCTTCCATCATAACTCCTCTTTCTCCGTGATTGGTCCAAACATTATAGTGTGGCATGAAACCCTTCTCAAGCAGGTGGATGTGAAGGGTTTTCGAGTCAGAGTAAGACTTCGTATTCCCACAGATAGGGCATGGACAGCACATAAAACCATTCTGCTTGTTTGCCTCAGCCACTTCGAGAAAATTATGCATGCCCTTAATGTACTCGGAGGTGCGTCTGTTACCGTACATCCATTGCCCGTTCATCTGCGTGCATTATATATAATTAAGTGTGTCAAAAACCATTACAGAACATCATGAATACAGAAGTGACCAAATTAATAGAAGTTCATCATCACATTAAAACCAAAGTACAGTAGTGATCAAATGTTATTACTGAAAAAATAAATACATAAAGTTCTCTAGAGCATCTAATTAAACCATACATTGAAACTATGTAAAACATTTCAATGCAACAACAAATGCGATCATAATCGCAACTAAGGTAACAATTGATCCAACGGCATAATGATACCAAGCCTCGGTATGAATGGCATATTTTCTAATCTTTCTAATCTTCAAGCGTATTGCATCAATCTTGATCTTGTGATCATCGACGACATCCGCAACATCCAACTCCAATCTCATCTTCTCCTCCTCAATTCTTTTCAATTTTTTCTTCAGGTAATTGTTTTCTTCTTCAACTAAATTTAACCTCTCGACAATAGGGTTGGTTGGAATTTCCGGTTCACATACCTCCTAGATAAAAACATTTATGTCACGTTGGTCGGCATAATTGTCATAAACACTAAATGAACCAAATAGTTATAAAAGATAATATATACCACATCCGAATCATAGACAGGACGAGGGCCGACGGAGGCGGATACCAAAACCATCGCATTATATAATAACAAACAATAATAAAAGTAAGAAAATTACACAAGTATCTATCTAAATCATACAAGTAAGAAATTTTTTCTTTTAGAAAGAAGATAAGAACAAGAGGCTCACCACAGTGGTGCCGGCAACGAGATCGGCGCAGGCGATCGACGGCGGTGAGGATGGGGACGGGACAGGACGGACCGCCAAACCTAGACAAATCTTGAGGAAAATGAAGCTTGGACAAGGAGCTTCGAGAGGAGAAAGCTTAAGTGTGGCTCGGGCATTTCATCGAACACCTCATGTGCATTGGAGATGAGCTAGAGCACCACAAAGCTCACCCACGGCTGGCCAAAAAAACAGAGCAGTGCACTGCTCTGCTCGCGGGCAGGGGGTATATATAGGCCTCTCTTTAGTCCCGGTTTGTGTCTAGAACCGGGACTAAAGGACACCATTTGGTCCCGGTTCCAGCCCCAAACCGGGACTAAAGGTGGTGGGCCAGGAGCGAGGCCCATTGGTCCCGGTTCGTGCCTGGAACCGGGACCAAAGGGGTCAGACGAACCGGGACCAATGGCCCCCGAGGCCCGGCCGGCGCTCTGGCCTCACGAACCGGGACTGATGCCCCCTTTGGTCCCGGTTCGTAGGTGAACCGGGATTAATGTCCTTTTCAGGCCTGGACCAAAGCCCTGTTTTCTACTAGTGAATCTTCTACCAAACAAAGTACACGAGGACTCCGGTGAATTAACACCAGTGAAGAAACTTCGACACCTTCGTGATATGGCACTAGTGGTTGGGGCGCCACCTTGTGGCGCCGCTTGCGAGGAAGTTGTGCACACATTTTTATTTAAAAAAATAGACGGAGCCCTCGCCTCCATCTAGAAAAACATTAAAAAAAATCTTCACCTCTATCGAGAAAAAGAAGTAAAAATGAAAAGACAAAATGTATCAATGCAACCTACCAGCGAGCGTCACTTTGCGTAGCCCTCCATGTAAAAAAATATGTGGGGTCATCACCTTCATCCAAAAAGAAAAAAATATTTAAAAAAATTCTTCAACTCCATCTAAAAATAATATCCCAAAAGCTTTTTCACCATGGCCAACCAGCTTGTGCCACATGGCATAGCTGGTTGGCCGTGTGTTCCACGCTTCATGAGCTCCTAGGAAAGCATTTTACAGATTTATGCTAAATCGCCAATTTATCTATAGCCGTCCATGGAATTTATATATGTAGCCACAGCTAGCTAAGCCATTAATCTTCTACCAAGCAAAGTACACGAGGACTCCGATGAATTAACATCAGTGAAGAAACTACGACACCTTCGTGATATGGCACTAGTGGTTGGGGCGCCACCTTATGGCGCCGCTTGCGAGGAAGTTGTACACACGTTTTTATTTTAAAAAAATAGACGGAGCCCTCGCCTTCATCTAGAAAAACATTAACAAAAATCCTCACCTCTATCTAGAAAAGGAAGTAAAAATGAAAAGAAAATTTTTATCAATGCAACCTACCAGCAAGCGTCACCTTGCGTAGCCCTCCATGTAAAAAAATATGTGGGGTCATCACCTTCATCCAAAAAAAATATTTAAAAAAATTCCTCAACTCCATCTAAAAATAATATCCCAAAACTTTTTCACCATGGCCAACCAGCTTGCGCCACATGGCATAGCTGGTTGGCCGCCTTTCACGCGACCCTTAATTGGTTTAATTAATGGCATGGCATTTGCTGCCATGATTCTTTGGGATCTTTATTCAACACTAGATCAACACAGAAGGCACCATCAAATCAAAAGCCTTAGTTTTCGTTCTAATTTCTTCTTCTTCATCCTCAAAGTAATTTCTAAGTCCTCAACTTACACTAATTAAGTGCTCTCGCCATTAAAACCAAAACCATTTACACAGCCAAGTAAACCACCACCACCACCAAAATGAAATTTGGCGCCTACGCAACACTCGGTTGGATGAGTCAATCGAATGGCGATTTGGCCTTGGATGACGAGTAGACGGCGGAGAAGCTGCTGCTGTTGCTGTTGCAGGCGCTGCTCCCGGGGCCCTGCCGGCACGGCGGCGTGCTCGACGTGGTGGCCTTTGTCGTCGCCACCAGCATTGTTGTCGAGATGGCATCCTTGGCTGGCGACCCGCAGCCACCTCCGCCCTTGAGCAGGACGTCGACCTTGGCGTACTCCTCGCGCTCGAGCCGGATCTCCTTGAGCATGGCGGCGACGTCCTTCATGGCCGGACGCTCGTCGGGGACGGGGCTGACGCAAAGCAGGGCCACGCCCATGACCTGCAGCATCTCCTCCACCTCCGTGTCGGATCGCCCCTGCAGCGCCGGGTCCAACACGGCGGCGCCGCCCTTGTGCCGCCGCACCCAGTCCACCACGTGCTGCCCGTCCGGGATAGTCGGGTCGATCGGTTGCTTCCCGGTCAGCACCTCTAGCACCACCACCCCGTAACTGTAGACGTCGCTTTTCTCCGTGATCTTAAGCATGTACCCGTACTCTGCATCCAACAAGACCAAAAATACAGGATTGTTCATGGATGGTGTGTTGGACGATCATTTTTCAATAAAGGCCCACTTTTATTAACTTAAAATGTAGCATTAATCGAAAACAAATCATGATAAATAATTCAACCTCTGCATAACTAAGATGCGCACAATCAAACAACATCGGTCTGACGTAAGAAAATGAAAAACGACATACCGGTAACAGTAGTCATATCGGACCGGCATTATGCAGAAATGAAAGGTTGTTTGACATACCGGGGGCGATGTAGCCGTAGGAGCCGGCGACGGTGTTGGAGGAGCGGCCGAAGTCGGCGCCCTCGTCGACGAGCTTGGCAAGGCCAAAGTCGGCGATGTAGGCCTCGAAGTCGAGGCCGATGAGGATGTTGTTGGCCTTGATGTCGCGGTGCACGATCGGCGGCGAGCAGCCGTGGTGCAGGTACGCCAGCCCCTGCGCCGACCCGAGCACGATCCGGTACCGGACGTCCCACTCGAGCTGCGCGCCGCCGCCGCCTCGCTCGTGGAGCACGGCGCCGAGGCTGCCGTTGGCCATGTAGTCGTACATGAGCAGCCGCGTGCTCTTGTTCCAGCAGCAGCCGAGGAACCTCACGATGTTCTTGTGGCGGATGGAGCCCAGCGTGCGCACCTCGGCAGAGAACGAGTCCCGGCCGGCGTCCTTGAACGCGGCCGCGGCGGCCGTTGTGGCGGGCCAGAGCTTCTTCACGGCGATGGTCTCGCCGGAGTCCAGGCTCACGCGGTACACCACGCCGGATACGCCCTTGCCGATGATATTGGCCTCCACGAGGCTCCGCACCACCTGGTCCACCGAGAAGCTCACCTTCTGGAACGGCGTGAACTGCCATGGCCACCCCAGCTCCCCGCCGCCGGCCTCAGAGTCGCTGCTCCCGCCCCCGCCTCCGCCCTTCACGCCCACCCCGCGCGCTCTCAGTATGCCGATCATTCCGAGCACCATGGCCACCGTCGCGGTCACCAGCAGCGCGATGGCGAGCTTCAGTCGGTGCGCGCGCTGCGCATCGTCGCTAGCGGTCACCGACATCGGCCGCCCGTCGGCGTCCACACCAACGAAGCACACGTCGCCGCCTTTGGTACAGAGCCCCGAGTTCCCGGCGAGGCTGGACGCCGAGAGCTGCCGGAAGAGCTTCGTATCGGGGAGGTACCCGGAGAAGTTGTTCTGCGACACGTTGAGCGTGACAAGGTTGTCGAGCCCGGCGAGCGGCGTGAGGCTGCCGGCGAACGCGTTGTGGGACAGGTCGAGCACGGACAGCTTGCTCAGCTGCGATATCCGCGCCGGGATCGTGCCCGTGAGGCCGTTGCGGCTGAGGTTGAGGGCGATATCGAGGCCAGCGAGGCTGCAGAGCTCGTCGGGGATGCTGCCGGAGATGCGGTTGTCGCTCAGGTCGAGCAGCTCGAGCGCGCGGCACCGCCCGAGCGCCGCCGGTATCGTCCCGGACAGCGCGTTGCCGGCGAGGACGAGACGGCTCAGCACCGCCAGCCTTCCGAAGGATTCTGGCACGGGGTCGGTGAGCTGGTTGTGCGAGACGTCGAGCTCCTGCAGGCCGCGCACGCCGGCGAGCGACTCCGGCAGGGCTCCGCTGAGCGTGTTGTTGCTGAGGTCGAGCATCTGGAGCTGCGAGCAGTCACCGAGCTCGGCGGGCACGGTGCCGGTGAGGCGGTTGCTGCCGAGGTCAAGGAAGACGATGCTCTTCATCCCGCCCACGGCCGCGGGAATCTCCCCGGCGATGCGGTTGCCGCCGAGCCTGAGCCGTACTAGGCTCGCCGCCTTCCCAATCTCCGTCGGTATCACGCCGGAGAGGTCGTTCGACAAGATTAGCAGCTTGGTGAGGTTGCGCAGCAAGAAGAGCCCCGGCGGCACGGCGCCTGTGAGGCGGTTGTGCGAGAGGTCGAGCGCCTGGAGGCTCGCCATGGACGCGAGCGTGACCGGGATGGCCCCCTCGAGGCGGTTCTGCCACGCGAACAGCACCTGCAGGTTGGACAGGCTCCGGCCGAGCTCCGGCGGGATGAGGCCGGAGATCTCGTTGGTGTCGAGCTGCAGCTGCACGAGCGCCGTAGCGTTGGCGAGCTGCACAGGGATGGTGCCGGTAATGTTATTGTCACTGAGCATCAGGTCCTGCAGAGCCGGCAGCCGCCCGAGCGACGCCGGGATGACGCCAGAGATGGAGTTGATGGAGAGGTCGAGCGAGACGAGCGACGTGAGGTTGCCGAAGCTGTCCGGGATGGGGCCCGTGAGCGCGTTCTGCCACAGCAGCAGCTTCTGGAGGCTCTTGAGCGAGCCGAGCTCCGGCGGGAGCGCGCCCGAGAGCGCGTTCTCGTAGAGGTACACGTCAGTGAGGTTGGCGCACAGCGCGAGCCCCGGCGGGATGGAGCCGGAGAGCATGGTGGTGTATATCGACAGCGTCTGGAGGCTCTTGAGGTTGCCGATCGACGGCGGGAGCGGGCCGGAGATCTTGGTGTCCGCGAGGCCGAGTACGGCGAGGCTGGAGAGCTTGGAGAACGAGTCGGGGATCGGGCCGGAGAGGTCGTGGTTGCCGCCGGCGCGGAGGGACTCGAGCCGCCGAAGCCCGCCGAGCTCCGCGGGAAGCTCGCCGGAGAGGCGGTTGTCGAACAGCAGCAGGTTTTTGAGCGACCCCGCGAGCCCGCCGAGCTCGGCCGGGATGGGGCCGGAGAGCTGGTTGGTGTTGAGCACGAGCGACTCCAGCGCCGTCAAGTTTCCGAGCGTCGCCGGGACGGGGCCCGTGAGGGAGTTGCCGCTGAGATCAAGCGTGGCGAGGCGGCGGCATAGCGCCAGGTCCTCCGGCAGGCCGCCGGTCAGGTTGGCGTCCGACACAGCAAAGCTAACGAGCCCCGGCAGCGCGGCGCAGAGGCCGGATGGGACCGGCACGGCGAGGTGCACGGACTGGAAGGTGACGGACAGGACCGCCCTGCCGGCGGCGTCGCAGGCGACGTGCGACCACTTGCACGGGGACGCCGCGGCCGGGGCCCAGTCCGGCGGCCGCGAGGGCGACGCGGCGAGCCATGAGGAGAGGAAGGCGACCTCTGGGTTGGGGGAAGTGGCGGCGGTGGTGGTGGAGGTGGTGGTGGTGGAGGTGAAGAGGAGGAGGTTGAGTAAGATGGGGAGGAAGAGGAGGTGGAGGTGGCGCATCGGGCTTGCCGTCGTCGCCGGCAGCAGCGGCAACAATGGCATCAAAAACTGGGCTCGGCCTTGCTTGGGGCAGTGCGACTGCGTGCACGATACACTATGGAGGACCGCGACGACGATCTCTATGGAGATGGCAATGGAACTGAGAGTGTGAGGCTGCTCCCACTCTCTCTCTTCCTCAAAACTCTCAAAGGTGTTTGCTTGTGTCCTCCATGAATGAATAGGGTAGGGTTCTTGCTTCGATGCCTTGGGCTTCTCAACATCCAAGCTTTGTTTGTTTGGTGCTCTCTCTCTGGTTTGAAAGTGTAGAGAGCGAAACAGAGTGTGAGTGTGCATTGGAGGGAGGGAAAGAGAGATTAAGAAAATCAAATGCTAATTTAGCTCAGCTTTTTTTTTTTTGCGGGTGTAATTTAGCTCAGCTTGCTGGCCTTTTTCTACACCTACTATAACTCTCAAGTGTACGTCAAGGCAGAGCATGCAGCTGGGGTTTAAGCACGAATCTTGATGCACCACCTGCGGCCGTCATGTACTGATGTTGCTGTTGGTTGAGGGTTTTTTGAGTTGTTGGCGAGTGAAGCAGACTACTGATAATAGTGGCTTTTGAGCGGCTTGTACCAACTAAAACGGCCTGCTCAAATGACGGAAAAGGTAGCACTAAAATCCCAGAAATTGCGCATCAAAAGAGTTTACATTAATATTATATGTATGTATTTATAGAATGTATGCATAGATTTGTTATCTTCCGGTTATGGTGTAAATTTGGATATGAGCAACCATAGTGTAATGGCAAAACTGGCATTAGATCCAAGGAAATGCGCACGAAAATGACCGAGCAATGTGGCACTAAATCGTAGAAAACGCACATGAGCTGAGTTCTCTTCTGACTCTGGCGTGGCAAACTCTTGCTCTTTCAAAACAATGATCTGTAAAGCTTTTATCTATTCGTAGGAAATCAGCAGTGGTGGTCTCCGCTGCAAAAAAAACAAAAACCACCACAATTGGGGACAGTAATTCACAAAACCACCACCATTCAGTTTTTTTTCTCAAAAAAACCGCCACCATTGTGCTGACAGTTTTCAAAAAACGACGATTGAGTCATTTGCACCGTTTGAGTGGAAACCTGATGGATGGGGCCCGCTGTTAGGCGCCACGTGTCCAGGGCAAGATGGCGCCCGTGACGCGCCGTTAGACAGCGTCGGGCAAAACCTAAACAGCCGGAACCCGACCACCCACTTCCCCGAAATCGCCTCTCGTCCCCCTCTGTCTACCCGCTCGAACTCGGTTCTCCCCCCATGGCCACCGCGCTGCGAGGGTGGCTCTGCCAGTGATGGCAGGGACGACCATGACCAGTACTCTGTCGTTGATTCCGCGGGCCGCTCAGCCAATCCTCGCCCTCCCACGGTCCCCCCCTGCTAGGGTTGCGGGTGCCGGTGGATCTGTCATTGCCAACGTAGAGGAGCGCAGCGAGCTAGGCGGCAGCAAGTTCAAGCCATCTGCGTACAACATCGATTAGCGGGCGATAGCAGGACTGTCCCAGGTCTGGAAGGCAAATGTTGCGCAGAGCCACCGGTTCACTTCCGACCTAGGCGGCGTGGAGTGAGTCTTCTTCTTCCTCTGAACTCTCTCTTCTAATTTGTAATTTTTGTTCATGTGATTTTTTAATTTGTGCTTACAAAATGCTTAGCTCTGTATAATTGTTCCCATATGTTTATACTTTGCTCTTATCCAACTCAATTTAGGAATTAGGGTTACATATATTATTTCGAATGTATGAGATTTGCTAGCTTGGGTACTGCATTTTAGGATGTGTTAACTGCAGTTTAGATGAAGATGAACCATGGGATGTGAGGTTCCATTTCCAAGGTTGTGACAATCTGGAAAGGACCTTGTGTGAGTTTGATATAACATATATCAATATGTTAGCAATTATTGGGATAGAGGGCTATGATCAGAAGGATTCCATGTATTGTGTGAAGCAAGAGGGTGTAGGAATGTCAGGGATGAGGTTAATGAAATCTGAGGAAGATGTTGAAGAAATGCTACTATTGTATGAGGACAAGAGGTGTGTTACTATCACAGTTACGAAAGGAAAAGAGTCAGAGATGCCAAACTTGCAAGTCGACATTGGAGATGAATGTGATAATCATATTCCAATTTCTGAGATTGGTTCTCCTAAGGTCTACAGTATAGGTGATGCAGGTGTGGTCTATGAAAGTCAGACCAGTGAAGAACCAGAACAAGGAGCTTATTCTGGTCCAATTGTCAGTGTTCACACAGAAGACTCATTTGGAGAATATCTTGTCACTCAGGAGAGTTGGAGTGTGAGGAAGGGGACAAATATTCCAGGTGTTAAAGAGATAGATGATTTCCTTATTGAGTTTGATGACATGCTAGTGGTGCAAGAAGAAGATAACAGGGAGGGACAAGAGAACATGGAGGAAGAAGAAAACATAGAGGATGAAGAGTTGATGGATGTTGACAGCTCTGACTCTGAGCAAGAGGAGGAGGATGTAGACCTACATCAGAAAATAAAAGATCTGAAGAGGAAGAGGGTTTTTGAAGGTGATTTTGAGCCGGAAGATTTATTTTGTGAGGCTAATGAGGAGGAGAAAGAAGAGGGCTTTGTTGAACAAGCACCTTTTGAGAAATTGCGCACTAGAAGAGGACCCACAACAATATTTCATTGCAGTTCAGAAGCAAAACTTGACGAAGACTATGTTCCATTATCTAATGAGGATATAGATGTGGAACTTGCTGTTGATTCAGATGAAGAAGTTGTTTTCTACTGCTCCTCATCTTTCAAAAAGTCAAGGGCAAAGAAGAGAAAGGCCAAGAAATGGTATGATGAGAACAGTCTTGTACCACAGGAGCAAATATGTTTGCAGACGTGCTTACTAGCGTTTATCAGTTCAGGAGAGCTCTGATTAACCTTCATATCCCTTAAAGGAGGAACTTTCATTACCACAGGAACAACAAAGACATGGTAATAGTTGACTATCTTGAGAAATATTGCCCCTTTCACATGGTTGCATCTGTTATTGCAAATGGAAAAATATTTTGTACTAGGAAGTTGCCATTAGAGCATACATGTGCTCCAAGTGGTTAGAATTGTAAGATTCCTGCTAGGTTTGTGGCCAAAGTAGTTGAGGACAGCTTCAAGACAGATCCAAAAGCAGGAATTGAGACCGTGATAGACAAGACAAAGGAGAAGTTTGGTGTGGAGGTTGGGAAGATGAAGGCTTACAGGGCAAGTCAGCAAGCTCTCTTTGTGGTACAAGGTGATAAGGAAGCACAGTATACCAGAATTAGATATTATCTTCAGGCTGTGCTGGACACAAACCCTGGAAGCAGATGCATTGTAACAACGAGAGTTGTGAAAGAGCATCCAAGCAAAAACCCTAGATTCCATAGACTTTTCATTTGTCTGGCAGCTTAGAGGGATGGGTTTCTGAAAGGCTGTAGACCTTTCATAGGTATGTTATTGTGCAATGCACATACAGTTATCATCTTGTGAAGTTTACTATGGCCTAGTGCAGTATATTATGTTCTTATGAAGTTTACTATGGTCTTGTGTACTGATTTTCAGGTCTAGATGGTTGCTTTGTGAAGTTGAACACAGATCAACAAACCCTAGCTGCTACAGGTAGAGATGGAAACAATAACATCTATCCATTGGATTTTGGAGTAGTTGAGAAGGAAGACACTCCAAGTTGGTGCTGGTTTTTAACTCAGCTGAAGATAGATATTGGTGGAGAATCAGGAGAATTTGGGAAATACACAATTATTTCAGATAGGCAGAAGGTAAATTATATGAGTATTTTCTTACTTAATTCATTGACTTACTCTTACTTAGCAAATCTAGTTGACCACATAGTTAGAAACTTAATTAGTAACCTTTATTTCTGCATTCAGGGTCTGCTTAATGCCATCAACCAAGTATTTCCAAATTGTCCTCAAAGATACTGTTTAAGACACACTTTTGCAAATTTTCAAAGTGCTGGTTTTACAGGAGATGGACTTAAGAAATATATGGATGCAACTTGCCTACTCTTAAGCTAGAAATGGGTTTGGTGTAGCAATGGAAGAAATTAGAAAGGAAAGTGAGGATGCCTAGATGTGGCTTAAGGCAATTCCTGTTGAAACATGGGCTAGGTATGCCATGGACACCAACTGTAAGACCGACCTAGTAGTCAACACCATTAGTGAGATGTTCAACAAGATGATTTTGGATATTAGGGGGAAACCCATTAAAACAATGGTGGAAGGGCCCTGGAGCAAATTGATTGTCAAGTTCAATGAGAAAATTACTGGACGACAGAATGCTAGATGATAAATTACCCAACATATGTAGAGATGCTAGAAGAGTCCAAGGAATGGGCTAGGATTTTTAAGGCTATGATGGTAGGCCCAGATCTATATCAGGTCAACAGTGGTGAGAAGTCATATGTTGTCAATTTAAAAAATTGGACATGTGGCTGCAAAAAATGGGACATGATAGGTGTACTATCTAACCATGTTGTATCTGGCATATACAAATCAAAACAACAACTTGAAGATTTTGTCCATCAGTTCTTCAAGAAGCCAATGAACCTTGAAGTATACAAGCCAATGATCTACCCAATTCCTGGACCTGATCTTTGGATAAGAACTGCTACAAGAAACATTGATTCCCTTGTGTTTCATAGGAAGAAGGGCAGAAAGCAGACCAAAGAAGGAAGGGTCAATTTGAGGTGCCAAAACCAAAGGACACATCTAGAATTGGAACAATTACTTGCACTACCTACGGAAGGCAGGGGCATAGGTACACTAACTGTTTAGAGATGATCTAAAGCCAGCACTTGCTGCTAGGAAGAACATGCACAAGTTTTGAATTTATGTTCTTTACATTTCTGCAATTTCATTGTTTTCAGATAAGTAATGCGCTAAACAACAAATGCACTTTGAATTTATGTTCATTTGTTTCAGGAAAATAGATCTGCCCCTCCACCAGCATCTTGACCAAGCACTGGAGCACCAGGTCATCCTTCTTCATCAAGAACTGCCCCAAGATCAGCAGCTGCTATAAGATCTGCAGCAGCATCATATGCACCAAAATCTGCACCAACTGTTGCTTCAAGTGCTACTTCGAAAGCTTCATCATCTAGGGCTGCTCCAAGATCTTCATCATCAAGGGCTGCTGCAGGAGCTTCAAGAACTGCACTAGCATCTGCTAGGTCATCATTTGCTCCTCCAAGGCCTTGCACTGATCATAGGGCTTGACGTTCATCTAATAAAAGGGTCAGCAGGAGGCCGAACAGGTTGAAGGACTACCTCTATGCTAGTGGTAACTAGCAATGTCATGCACCCATGCTGATGGAAAGAGTGTTGGTGAAATCATTTTGCAAAAACTATGTTGTCATGTTAGAATGTGTTGTGGTGCTGCCAAGTTGATCATTTTGGCTATGCGAAACCGATATGTTGCCATGGTGTTACCTGACTATCTTGGTTAAGTAAGGCTTGTTATGTTCCTGTTGAACTTATTGTGGTTGTTTAATATCATGTTGAACCTGTTATGTGTTGAATGTGGTGCTGCCAGGTGCAATGACCTATTTTAATTTCTTTGTTATCAGCTTATTAATGCACTGAACAAATCATGACGAACCTGTTATGTGAAATGAGCATAATGTGGTGCTGCCATCAAAATGAGCATAATGTTAATTGTGGTGCTGCCATCAAAATGAGCATAGTGATCATATTGTTAACCAATAGGGTTTACTTTGTCGTCGAGGGTTGTCAAGAGGCTAGGGGTTAAACAATAGGGTTCATTTTATCGTCGAGGGTTGTCGAGAGGCTAGGGGTTAACCAATAGGGTTCATTTTGTCGTCGAGGGTTGTCGAGAGGCTAGGGGTTAACCAATAGGGTTCATTTTGTCATCGAGGGTTGCCGAGAGGCTAGGGGTTAATCAATAGGTTTTATTTTGTAGTCGAGGGTTGCCGAGATGCTAGGGGTTAACTAATATGGTTTATTTTGTCATCAAGGGTTGCCGAGAGGCTAAGGGTTAAATAATAGGGTTTATTCTGTCGTCGAGGGTTGCCGAGAGTCTAGGGGTTAAACAATAGGGTTTATTTTGTCGTCGAGGGTTGTCGAGAGACTAGGGGTTAAAAATTAGGGTTTATTTTGTCGTTGAAGGTTGCCGAGAGGCTAGGGGTTAATCAATAGGGTACCACACTGCATATGGTGAACCAATTCAATTGACAACATCACATTTCATTTCAACCATCATCATAATTAATATCACAACAACACAATTCATTCCAATCAACATCATAATTCCAAACATAATAAATATTCTAAGGTTTAGATAGGATCACTACAGTCTTCACCATACGTAGTTCAACAAATAACAAACAACCTACCAGCCACCATACATAATACCTACATATTACATTTACTCATGACAAATTTCCTTGATTTTCCTTATCTTACTCTTGTTCACCTCCCCAGTCTTCCGCAAATCAGCTATGATATACTCTAGCCTTTTCTTCTCTTGCTTCACCTGTTCCATACCTTGATCTGCTACAACCTTCTTCCAATTGCTAATCAGTTCATCATTGCTCTGCTTAATCACTTGAAGTGTAGTCCTAAGTTCCATAGTCTCTTTCTCAAGCTTAGCCCACTCTTCCTGGGCTTCAACTACAGCTTTCTCTACATTACCATCCTCCATAATCTTCTGGTAATTCTCCCTCATCACATTTTTGTGAATTGTTACAAAAAATGGCTTGTTTCTTTGATGTTGTTGTGCTGCTTCTCCTGTATTAACATATTCTCTTCTGCTAGCTTCAGTATCACCTTTTATCAAATTTCAATCTCTTTGGTGCCCTGGTCATACATATCCCGTAGTTTCGCAGTGCATTCTTCATTGATTCAGGCCATTCTAGGTCAATCTACTTGACCAGACCACAGTTGTCACCTTCCTGTAATAATAAAATTGCCAAGCTTTCAGTGCTAAGCATTGATTAAACCAGACACAAACAATACTTAGTACTAAGCTTTTACTACTAAGAAAATTGAATAGAGCTGCATCAGATGTTCAGTTAACCAACAAACATATATGGTTCATATATCAATCTGCACCTAAATTACCAAGAACTTAACATTGCTGACTATCAAACAAGCAGATGATCTGCACTAACGTCATTAGCGCATCCATAAAACCTAAGGCCAGTGTTAATGCTTTGGAACAGAATAGTCCTCTGCACCGACACCTTGTGACTGCACATCGGTCCTCTGGCAACAATGCCGCACCACTCCGGGATCTACAAGATTTCAGATAGAACAAATGCTCAAATCCCAAATCAATCGGTCAAAACAAACCTCAAATCGAAAAACCTAACCCTAATTGCAGAGGGAAACTTAGGTAGGATTCGTCCGAGTACGATTTGAAGAGTGGGGAAACCGATTCATTGCTGCTAGTTTGGCTGCCCTTCCAGGAAACCATGGTTGCGGCGACCGGTGGCGAGGATGAGCGGCAAAAGCGGGGGCGTGGGCGTCGGCGGTAGAGAAGTACGTGGGAGAGAGGGGAATGGCCGAATGGGTTGGGTTTGACCAGCTGGTTAGGATTTGCCCGACGCCGTCTAACGGTGCGTCACGGGCGCCGTCTCGCCTTGGACACGTGGCACCTGACAGTGGGCCCCAGCTGTCAAGTTTCCACTCAAACACGCAAATGACTCGATCAACGTTTTTTGGAAAATGTCTGCACAATGGTGGCGGTTTTTTGAGAAAAAAACTGAATGGTGGCGGTTTTTTGAGAAAAAAACTAAATGGTGGCGGTTTTGTTAATTAGGGTCCTCAATTGTGGTGATTTTTTGCAATTTACTCCTCCTTCACCCATTGCGTAGAGCATGTCACACATAACCTCTTCTTAAATCATCATGCCTATAGTTTACGCGGCGACACCGGCAAACTTGGTTTCTAGGTTATATACATCAATGTGTGCAAAAAGTAGATGAATCATGAGTGACATCGACAAGCCGGCAAGCCAAAACTGAAAATTAGTCAGCAAAAGTTTCCAAGTGCAAACTTGCCGTAAAATGGATCGGTTTAGGTTAAATATAAGGTTTTTTCTATTTATAACATATTTACCATGTTAATTAGTTGTTACCCCATTTCAGTCGTTCAACCATATCTCACGTAGTAACAAAACGTTAAAGTACACACCACATACAAACTGAACTCTGTAGTTTTCACCGTGGGATCAAATGGAATTGCAATTCTCTAAGGAGGATGACAAGATAATCTGCCATTCTGAATAATGCTCAATGTTCACCATAAAATGGTGTCAACTTAGCCCGCTTGCCAACTTGACACGGTAGATTCCCAGCTTAGATTAAGATAAAAACACAGGACTGGCAGGCAAGGCATGGAGATGTCAGGATGCCGGCATGGGTTATTCATTGGATCACGCAGCGCGGCAGCCTAAACAAGATTAGTTAGTTAATTAATTAAGTATAGTACTGAAACGGGCAGTGGCGCCAACGAGTAATGCCGCACGGCTATGAGAGAGATCAGCAACTTTTTATTACTGCCATACTACATGTTACTGTCCATCCTCTTTGATAAGAGAAATCTTGTAGTTGTGGAAAGAATGTACGGCTAGGATGCATGGGTGGATGATGAACGTGAAGCCCCTCGACGTGGAGCATCTACGCACAGTGAAAGAGTTTGAGCAAACGGGTTAATTAGATAAGTCAAACAAAGAGGTAAAAGAGATCACTCTCTAGCTAACATCAGGTCAAGCCTCTTCAAAACAAAAACAAAAAAGTCAAGCCTCTTATACATATCGCATTTGCATCTTAGTTCCCAATTTTGTTTCATATTCAATCCTCCATTTCTTCCTCGCTCGACACACTCTTTAGCGTGAGAGAACCTAAGAACGATGGTTGATTTTCTGCTATAAGCGTGATTAATTTCAACAAAGTTACACCTGCTCTATGTATAGAGTTTTCCTGCTCCAAATCATTTGTGTGGTGCTACAACATTTACTCATTGTAAATATTTTGCGTAAGCAGGGGTGATTTTGCACAAAGCTAAAACCAAATGTTACACTTCACAATCAAAGTGGGGTGCGAGTGTCTGTGGATAGTATAATTCAGCAGCAGCTTTTCACCCACGTTAGCTGCTGATGGTGTCTTGCTCCAAATTAATTAACCATTCATGTCTAATCCTAGCTGCATTGACAGTGTTTACACTGGCTACTTACTCTAACTCTCTTTGTCTAACCCTACACCAGTTGAATACTAACAATCTGGGGGTTTGAGCCGTGTGGGTGACTATTTAAATTGGAGCCACGTTAGGCTGCAGTGCTAGTCAAAAATTGTGAGCCAAGAAAAGCATCGAATCTCAAAGTGTTATACAATTTTAAATGTCTGGGTTTCTTTTGAGGAATGGTGTGTCAAGGAAGGCATTGATAGGCGCCAAGGATGACTTGAGATGGGGCTAATTCCTTATTGTTCCGACAAATAGAGGGGTGCGACGACGCGTACGCTGTCAATGAAAAACATTATGAAAAGATAGAATTTTCCATGTATCACTTGTAAAGTTGTAATGGAGTCAATTCTTCATTGCAACTGTTGTGCACCATATTCTTGTTGATAGAAACACAAGTAATAGTATAATTAACAGTGGAGTTTGGGGCCAGCTGACCAACTTTTTTTGGTCAAAAAAGTTTGAGTTTGTTGGGGTGTCAATCGATTGGTTGGATCATGTCATGCTAGTTCCAGGTTTCAGGGAATTAAAGGACCTGTAGACATGGAAAGCTTGGGATGGGGCCCCATTGGACGGCCAGATGTTCCTCCTGAGACAGCGACAAGGCATCATGTGGGGTAAATCCGTCCGTCCATGCATAGATGGTTCTCTGCTTGTTTGCATTCAAAGATGCTATGATTGGGTTGGAAGAGTCAAACACCACTACATCGCATGCTACTCCATGAAGAAATTAGGGATGAAATCTTGTTCTCCTATAAAAGTAAGATATGAGGTGGACAAAGCGGGTGTGTGGGTGCAAGGAATACCTTAAAAAACAGATTTATCTAAACCACTTTCCCCTAATGAACGGCAAAAACAATGGGCGGCATATGCCCTAAACCCCATTTCATTTCATAAAAATGGCAAAAAAAACAAGAAATGACTTTTAAAATAAAAAACAGGACACCATCGAAAATCAAGAAAAATGAGACATGGAAAAATCATATAGTTCGGGAAAATTCCAATTTTTATTAAACAAACCAAAATCATGGGGAAATGAGACATGGAAATATCAAACTATTCATGCAATTTGGGAGGGAATGAAAACCTTTATACGGGCATCTCCAAGGCAGACCCTCAAACCGCCCGCATGCATCCGGAGCACGTGGTCCGGACCGCGAAAGCCATCCAACGTGTGCTTGTATCAGTCAGCTGAGCGGTTCGGACGTACTTTTTTTGCCAAACCCGAGACAAATGTGTGTGTGTGTGGGGGGGGGGGGGGGGGGGGGGGGGTGGGGGGGGGCTTTGCGGGAGTCCGGACAGCAGACATGTAGGACTCCAACAGCCCCGGCCCACCCAAAACCCTTCCCGAACCCCGCGCCTCCATCCTTCCTATTTTCTCTCCTTCCTTTCTCTCTTGCCTTCGCCGCTACTCCACTAGCCCGGCCCGCCACACAACACCCCTGCTGGAACTCTACGTCTCCGTCACCTCTAGCGTTTCAGCCGGGCTCCACCCCGCTTCTCATCCGTCGCCGTTCAACCCATCTCTTCCGACCGCCCCGCCAGGTCCCATCCGCTATTGCTATACTCATCATGCCCGGCAACTATTCGATGAATTGCCGGAGCTAAAAAAGTAGTTCCTTCTTCTTTCAAGCAATGGATTCCACTTTGGAGTACATATACGAGCACTATGTTGAGTCGTCCGACGGCTCGTCCGATGAGGAGGACTACACGGATGAGTAGGCGATGATGCATGCGGTCCTTGAAGACGTGGAGCGTGCGGAGGAGCATGTTCTCAATCTCAAGGGATCGGTCAAGGGTCATCGAGTGCTCAACCGCAACATGGCGCGCGGCCATTGATATTGATGGCCGACTACTTTGCCCCCGATGCACTCTTCGCTGTCCATTTTTGCCGGTGTTTTCGGATGCACAAGACTGTCTTCGATTGTTTGTACCATGGTGTCTAGTACTATGATGAATACTTCATCTTGAAGAAGGACACTGTGGGAACGATTGGGTTCTCTGGTTATCAGAAGTGCACGGCCGCACACCGGATGCTTGCATATGGCAAGGACGCTGAATAGTGGGAAGAGTACCTACAGATGTCTGAGAGCACATGCGGAGATGCCACTGTCGGGTTTGCAACTGCCTTGGTCGAGGTATTTGGACCTCAGTATCTGAGAGAACCAACTATGGCAGACACCGAGAGACTCTTGGCAATCTCAGAAGCAAGAGGGTGGCCAAGTTTACTTGGATCCCTTAACTGCGTGCATTGGAAATGGAAGAACTGCCCAATGGATTTACAAGGGCAATATCAGGGTCATGTTAAGAAGCCCACCATCATTCTCGAAGCAGTTGCATCACATGATCTTTGGATTTGGCATACTTTCTTTGGCATGCCCGGGTCTCACAATGACATCAATGTGCTGGAGCGATTACTGTTGTTTGCGAGGCTGACTGAAGGAAAAGCTCCTCCTTGCCACTATACTGTCAATGGACATGAGTACAACATGGGCTACTATCTGGTTGACGGTATCTATCCTCCGTGGGTTACCTTTGTCAGCATCATCTCTAATCTAGTTGGCCAGAAAAAGTCTTACTTTGCCCAAAGACAAGAAGCAGCTAGAAAGGATGTTGAGAGGGCATTTGGAGTTCTGCAGGCCCGTTTTTGCAGTTGTTCGTGGACCTGCTAAACAATGGGATCCGAAGACCTTGTGGGAGGTGATAACATGTTGTGTGATCATGCACAACATGATTCTCGAGGATGAGGGTGAGCATGTTGCTGCAGCTTTAGAATTTGGGAACATGGGTGGTCCTATTGAACATCCATACCAGAATCCAGCCACATCTGAAGAGCTTATTCAAATGCATCAACAGATTCGTTATCGACCAACTCACGAGCAGCTGAAGGAAGATCTGATTGAGCATCAGTGGACGGTTAAAGGGAACAACAATGTTGGAATGTAATATTTGAATTTGTTTAAATTTGAACTACTGCTGCAAGCGGCTATTTGAACGTCTGTACTCTATGTATGCGGCTATTTGAACGTCCGAACTCTGTGTATGCGGTTATTTGAACATGTGGGCTTTCAAAAAAAGGGAGGCCGAATGTATGCGGGCAGCGTTGGATGACGGCCTCCCGCATCCATGTCCGCGGACTAGCCCCCCCTGTCTGCGGACGGATGCGGGAGGAATTTGCGGGTCGCCGTTGGAGATGGCCTAAGAAAACTTAGGAAAAACTTAATGTTTCGGTTGATGTCTCATGTCCAATCATGAGTGTTGCCCAATTGGAGAACAATTAACTCCAAGTTAGTAAAACCCATGATTTTATCTTTTTGTGCTTTTCAAATTTGTCCCTCCCCATCTCCCATTTTGTAAACTCCAATTGATGTTAACCTCTTTTTTGTTTTTAGATATATCCTATTTGAATTTTGATAGGGAGGCAAGCCAATTCACCTTCACAGACAAAAAGCATTATCCACATGAACAACACGGTCGAAGCAAAACCACCTTGGTTTGGTCAAAAGGGGTAAATAGAAAGACTTTGTGAGTAAAGAGATGTGCTATAGCAATTTCTAGACATAAACATTTGAAGGAAATATGAACTAGAGTCAATAATAAATTTCATTATTTATTTTCATGTTTGTAATTAATGTTTATTTTCTGTGCTATAATTGCAATGGTTCTTGGGTCTAAGATCTCCCCTGGAAACCCACAGATCAATCCCAGTCTCGAGCATGAGCCTATGGAGCGATAAGATTAAATCATCTGAACTTTGGGGGATTCTGATCAACTATAGATTGCCAAAAAGGGCTTCATGTATGGATTTGTGGTAATAGTCCATCCACTCCACTATGGTGTCCATGTCTCAAAAAGGCACTTCTTCGTTGATCATGCTAACTTCGTGGTGAATTTAGAAGCAACTAAACTGATAAGAATAATAGAACGATTGTTCTACGGTCCAGGTTTAAAAGTTCTTAATTAGGAGCGGTAGAATGTGAAAAATCTTTGGCAACATGTGGCTCATCATGGACACCTTCTCCCTTAACATATTGTCAAGGCCAGGGCCGGACAATGGTGCTTCTCCTTGTGATGCCTAGCACTCAGGAGCATGGCATTGTATTCTTTCGGGTGTCGGACCTTTTCAGGGCTGAAAATAATCTTTTATTATGTCGACGATCAATATATATAGTGTTCTCAAGAGCACTGTGTTTTCTGGAAGGAAAAAATCAAACGTTTTGGGTTACTTCGTGATTCTTACGGTGTTGTTGAGAATATTGTGGTTGATTATTGAATAACTGAATGTTTTGAAACCCCAAGAACCGATCTTATTAAGACGCAACACATAGAGAGTGAGGTGGTAGGATCATGATCATGATGCCACTTGTAGCCGTTAATGGCGATTGCAAGATCTCGGAGACAAGAATTTTGTGCAGCATGAACTTGGAGCTTTCTGCCTATGTTCTTCTCCTCTCATTTTATTGAACGGGGAAACGGTTTTGGCTTGTGACCCCGATAATGCCCTAGCTAGTCATGCCATCCCACGTCCCAGACGTTCGTGTTACAAGTGCACGACATGCAATGACTATGTCTAGCTGAAGACTAGGTACGGCTAGATGATAGGTTCAAGATATAAGGATCGATCTATTGTTGCTCTCCGAAGTAGTAGCTGTTAAGAATCGATTACAGGAGCGATGCTCCAATGGGGAAGAACAGGGGAAGAACTGGGGTTCGGGAAAGAGGTAGGTAGCCGCCGTCGGTTCGTTCGGTGATCCACTGCATGCCTCCGTTTCCTGTAGCTCTCCCTTAAGTAGCTAGGCAGGGCCTCAGTTGGTCCACTCCGGCCCATGAACTCGCGGGTTGGGCCGCCTTGGCCTGGTGGGTCGCTGGGCAGTGTCATTGTTGGTGTGGTCACTGCCCAGCGGGTCCGGCGCGTCAGGCATGCTGACATCCCCTCCTCCTTGTGTCGAGGCTTGTCCCCAAGCCTCTGCATGCGGGAACCAGGCCTGGAGACTGCTCTTGTCCTCCCATGTGGTTCCCAGGTGTGACGAATTGGACCATTGTATCTTGACTTGTTCGCGCACGCCGTCTCTCCCTTTGCGCCGGCGGGTTTGGAGTATGGCCACAGGAACAGCTAACTCGTCAGCGCAATGTGGAAGCTGAGGTTCGACCATAGTACCTGGAAGTAGTGCTTGTCGAAGCAGAGAGACATGGAACACTGGGTGTACTATTGCTTGAGCTGGGAGTTGCAGCTTGTACGCCACGTCGTTGATCTTGGCGATAATTGGGAATGGTCCATAGTACTTGTAAGCTAGCTTGTGATTAGCTCGCGGAGCTATCGATGACTGAATGTAGGGTTGCAACTTGAGGAAGACCTGATCGCCCACTTGAAAAGTTCGAAAGGACCGCTTCTTGTCAGCTTGCACCTTCATCAGTTGACGTGCTCTGTTGAGATGCTGTTGCAGTAGCTCTTGCACCGTGGCACGCTCATCCAGCCAATTTTGTAGAGCCGGAACCGAGCAAGTGTTATCAGCAGTAATCCCCCATTGACGTGGTTCATATCCAAACATAGCTTTGAATGGCGTCATGCCGATCGCTGAGTGGTGACTGTTGTTGTACCAGAACTGTGCTAATGGAATCCAGAAGCTCCATCGCCGCGGACAGGCTTGAGTGAAACAACGAAGGAAGGTTTCAACACATTGGTTGACGCGCTCTGTTTGCCCGTCGGTCTGAGGATGGTTTGCTGTGCTGAGACGAAGCTCGGTTCCTGCTCCTCGAAACAGTTCCTGCCAGAAATGGCTTGTGAAGACTGGGTCCCTGTCGGACACGATCGCGCCGGGGAGGCCATCGGTTTTGTAGACTTGATGCAAATAGAGCTGAGCTACTGATGCTGCTGTGTAGGGGTGCGCCAATGGAAGGAAGTACGCGAACTTTGTTCGTTTGTCCACAATGACTAGCAGGCAGTTGAACTTACTGGACTGGGGAAGACCATCGACGAAATCCATAGATATCATATCCCACAGCTATTTAGGAATTGGCAGCGGTAAAAGCAATCCTGGCGACGCTGCGTGGTCTGGTTTGGCCTGTTGACAAACCTGGCAGCAGCGCACATATTGTAGTATGTGTGCTTTCATCTTTGGCCAAGCAAATAGGCGTCGAATGCGCCGGTAGGTGACAGGGAATCCTGAATGGCCACCCACGGGGCTGTCGTGGAAAGCTGAGATGATTCTCTGTTGAATTTGTGTGCTCCCTCCGAGCCAGATTCTGTCATGAAAGCGAATTATACCTTGTTGCAAGGAAAAACGCTTCTTGGGGTCGTCCCGGTGTGCCAATTGTTCCAACAACCGTGAAGCTTGCGGGTTGTTGATGTAACTGGTGGTCACGTCCTCGAGCCATGCTGGACGGCAAGAAGTGACGCTGGCAAGTGTGTCAGTTGGGTTTGCTCTGGACAGTGCGTCAGCGCCGGCATTTTCAGCACCTTTTTTGTAACGAATGCGGTAGCGGAGGCCCAGAAGTTTGGTAAAAGCTTTTTGTTGCCAGGGTGTGGTCAGCCTCTGCTCTTCCAAATGGACTAAGCTTTTCTGATCAGTTAGAATGACAAACTCGGCGTGTTGCAGATATGGACGCCATTGATCAACAGCCACTATGATCGCCAGGTACTCCTTTTCGTAAGTTGATAAGCCTTGGTAGCGAGGGCTCAGGGCTTTGCTCATGAAAGCAACCGGGTGCCCTTGCTGCTGCAAGATAGCTCCAATGCCACGGTCGCTTGCATCAGTTTCGACAGTGAAAGGCTACTGAATGTTGGGCAGCGCGAGCACTGGAGCCGACACCAGTTGGTCTTTGAGCACTTGGAAAGCTGTGTCTGTGGTTGAAGTCCAGAGAAATGGAGTGCCTTTCTTGAGCAGATTGAATAAAGGCCTTGCGATCACTCCAAAATTCTGAACAAAGCGGCGATAGTAGCCCGCGAGCCCCAGGAAGCTGCGTACCCCTTTGACATCTGTGGGTGTATACCAGTTGGCAACTGCAGTGATTTTGAACGGGTCGGTAGAGACCCCCTGGGCGCTGACGGTGTGCCCGATATAAGAAACTTGTTGTTGCCCGAAAGCGCATTTGTTGAATTTGACGTACCAGCTGTCTCGCCGGAGAAGTGTCAGGACTTGGCGCAAGTGTGCAACGTGTGCTTGCAGCGTAGCGCTGAACACCAAAATATCATCAAAGAACGATATCACGCAGACACGGTTGACTGGTTTTAGGGTAGTTGTGACCGCGCCTATGAATGTGGCCGGTGCTCCCGCCAGCCCGAACGACACCACTTTGAATTCAAAGTGCCCTTGGTGTGTTTGAAACGCGGTCTTGTATTCTTCCCCTGGAGCCAATCGTATTTGATGGTAACCGGCTCGGAGATCGAGCTTGGAGAACCAGGCTGCTCCGTGGAGCTCGTCCAAGAGTTCTTCTATGATGGGCACGGGGTGCTTGGCGACGACGGTGAGGGCGTTGAGGTGCCTGTAGTCGATGCATAACCTCCAGGTTCCGTCTTTTTTCTTGACCAAGATCACTGGTGAAGAGAAGGGACTGGTGCTTTTTTGAATGATTCATGACCGCAGCAATTCTTCTACTTGTTTCTCAATCTCAGACTTGAGTTCTGGCTTGTGTCTGTATGGACGCACATTCACTAGTTGTGCCCCCGGAATGAGAGGAATCATGTGGTCGCAGGCACGCCTGGGAGGTAGACCGGTGGGCTCGGCGAAGACGTCAGAGAATTCTTCAATCACCTTCTGAATGCAGTCAGGAATTGGGGTAGTTGCTTCAGCATCAGGGGCAACCACACACAAATGTATGATGTGAGAGATGGAACCTTGGCTGCAAATCCCTTGCAGTTGCACATAATTGATGGATTCACAGCAAGTGGATGAAGCATCTTGGCCTGTGAGACGAAGGGGTCCTGCCGGGGTGGGTATCTCAATGAAACGAGCACGCCAGTCGACAACCATAGGACTGTGCTCCTCGAGCCAATCCATGCCCAAGATTGCATCATAGTTTCCGAGCGTGAGCACCTTCAGATCTGTGAAGAATTCGTGACCTTGCGAGTACCAGGCGCAGTGCGGTACAGAAGCAGTGCAGATCAACTCCCCTCCGTCGGCCACACGAACGCGTCCAGGCTTGGGCAGACTCTGTACACCGGAAAGGGACTTAGCCAGTTGAGCATCGACGAAGGAGTTGGAGCTGCCGGAGTCGACCAGCATCAGCACTTCACGTCCTTGAATCCAAGCGCGCAATTGGAACGCCTTGGCCGAGACGCCCCCTGTCACTGCAGACAGAGAGAGCGCCATGACTGCATCACTTGTCTCCCCCGGCTCTGGCAGTTGTGTGTTGGTGAAGTTGTCGATGCCGAACAGGTCCAGTAACTCTTCGACGACGTGTAATTGCACCGAGGTGGGGCACACATGGTCGTGCCCCCACTTCTCGCCGCACTTGAAACAGAGGCCGCGAGCTCGCCGATATTCTCGCAGCGTCTTGAGTTTGGATGCCTCGGCGCGAGCTGCGTCAGTGCCACGGCGATCGGTGGCGACCGTGGACGGGGGGTGACGCATCGGTGGTGCAGGTAACGGCAGCGGCACCCCCGTGCGCTGCGGCAGCTCTGGGGGTCGTACGGGAGTCGTACGCGCGCCGTCAGCCACTTCCTCCTGAAGCAGAGCAAGCGCACACGCCGTGTCCAGATCGGGAGGGCGTTGCACCATCACCACCGCCCGTATATCCGTCCTCATTCCCTCGACAAAATGGGTCAAGAAATAGTAAGGATGCATAGTATCTGAATAGGAACTTAAATGATTGATAATCAGTTCAAATTTCTCAATGTAATCAGCAACAGACGTAGTCTGATGGATGGTGTAAAATTGCCGAATGAGCATCTGGTGGCGATCTCAGCCGAAACGCGTGCCCAGAAGTGCGGTGAACCAGTCCCAGTCGAATTCATTCAGCCGTTTCTGAATTGATTGAAGCCAGATGGCCGCTGGCCCCGAGAAATTGAGAGCGGCCATGGGAACCCAAAAGGATTGAGTTATCCCAAACATGCTAAAGTATTGCTCACACAAAGTTTTCCATAGATTGGGGTTCTCGCCCGAAAATTGGGGAAAAATGATGGATGGATGTGCTTGACCTAGCCCTATGAGCATCTGACTAGCGTGGGTAAACAGGGACATGGGAATAGGGGAGATCGGCAATTCGGGCTGACCTTTTGCCGGGGGCGGAGGCGGCGTCACCAGGGACGCTACCAGGTGCCCCCGTTGGAGAAGGAATGCGCCGTGGCCATTGGGCCCTTGTTGGTTGCCCGCTGCGCCTGCCGAGGGGCCGATTTGGTCGCCCGGCGACTGCAGCGTGGATGTGCGCTGGTCCTCCTGCTCCTTCAGCGATGGTGGTGGTGCGGCTTGGAGGGCATCCACTGCGTCGCTGAGATCCACGACGCGGCGCTCGAGGTCGGGGCGCCAGCTTAGTAGATCATCGATTTTCGTCGTCGTGGTTTGTTGTGCCTTGGTGAGGCCGTCGATGGCGGCCTCGATCTTGGTCTCGAAGCTGTTGAGGAAGGCGGAAACGCTGGGATCCATGGCTTCGCGAGCTTGGCGGAGACCACGCGTCTCGATGAGATGCGCCAGGGCGTAGCGGGGAGGGGTGGTGGTTGGCGTCTATGATACCAGATGATAGGTTCAAGATATAAGGATCGATCTATTGTTGCTCTCCGAAGTAGTAGCTGTTACATATCGATTACAGGAGCGATGCTCCAATGGGGAAGAACAGGGGAAGAACTGGGGTTCGGGAAAGAGGTAGGTAGCCGCCGCCGGTTCGTTCGGTGATCCACTGGATGCCTCCGTTTCCTGTAGCTCTCCCTTAAGTAGCTAGGCAGGGCATCAGTTGGTCCACTCCGGCCCATGAACTCGCGGGTTGGGCCGCCTTGGCCTGGTGGGTCGCTGGGCAGTGTCATTGTTGGTGTGGTCACTGCCCAGCGGGTCCGGCGCGTCAGGCATGCTAACACTAGAACTAACTTGTGAGAGAAAATAGCTCACAAAATAACAAGATTAACAACATTTGTCTGGAAGAAGAAGAAAAAATCGAATGTTTTAGGTTACTTCATGATTCTTACAGTGTTGTCATTTTGGAGAATATATTGTGGTTGGTTATTGAATAACTGTATGTTCCGAACTCCAAGTGCTGATCTAATTAAGCTCCAACACAAACACACACAGAGATGTGGTAGAATCATGATCCGTTGTGCCAACAAGTGGTGGAGATGGATTCGATGCTAAGACATGCTCCGTGGTGAGATTAAACTGTTAAAACCCCGAGAAGTGATGGGATCACGCAGCCGCATGTGGATGCACGAGAAGGAAGCACATACTACTACGTGCCCATCGCATCGAGCTGTAAAAATTCCTCTGACCGAAAACTGTAAAAAATATGGTACTCCAACAGGCAGAGCTGGCAGCAGGTAAATTACCCGCGGAAAATCACAAGGGTTCTAGTAGATCCCAATGCAGCGCAGTGGCGCGAATATCATCTTGTTAGATCCAAGTGCTCCTAGCTCTGGTGTTCCCGTTGATTTTTACCGCCAGAGATGCTTAAACTAAACCGCAGCAGCAGCACAGATTTGGGCAGGGCACATGTGGGGCCAAGTTAAAAACCAGTGTAAGTAGTCAAGAAAGATTCAGTAGTACTACTACTAGTATTCGGTGAAACTGAATTTACTAGGATCTCGTAATTACTACTACTCCCTCCGTTCCTAAAAATAAGTCGTTTTAGAGATTCCACTACAAACTACATACGGATGTATGTAGACATATTTTAGAGTGTAGATTAGCTCATTTTGCTCCGTATGTAGTCCATAGTGGAATTTCTAAAAAAACTTATATTTAAGAACGGAGAGAGTACTGCAGATGCAAGCCATGTGGCACGAGCTATCAGCTGCAGTGAAAATTGTTGGGTAAAGTTTGGCAAAGGTAAAGTATGGTGGTAATCACGTGCCTCACCATGTATCCACATTAATTAGTAGCCGCATCCCGAGGTTAATGAGGGCGGCAGCCACATGCGGGTAGATTCCGTTACCACTGAATCTCTAATAAGATTTCTTCCAACGCCATGGGTGCTTAGGCCTCATTCAGTTTCGAGGATTTGCATAGGAAAAACATAGGAATAAGAGTTTCAGAGAAAAGTTTTTTATAGATGTATTCGGTTCGTAGGAAATGTGTATAGGAATTTCATAGAAATATTATTCATTTCCTTTGTTTTTTGAGGAAAGTACACATGCAATCAAAGCTCATTTTGCGCGTAGGAACGAGGCAAGTCAATTACCTAGGATGGTAAGTATCATGCTATCAAATTCCTTGTGACATCCCTGTAATTAAGCTACAGTGAACCCTGACTAATGATGCCAAGTCACCCCTTTTTATTAAGCTTAATTGACTCTTATTGAAAACCAATTCAAATTCAAATTCAAATGCAACTTGAATAATTAAAATTTTCAGAAGGTAAAATAAAAATGTAGGTTGAGTTGCAAATATTCACTAACAAATTGTCATGAATGAACCAATATTATTTGAATAATTAAAATTCCCTTAACATATTTTAAATTGGGCTAGCAGAAATTAAATAGTCGATTTAAGCAATAAACAATTCTTTAAAAATATTCAAAATAAATTGAAACCTTGTGGATCACTTCAAAATAATGCAATGGATTTATGTGCCAAGTTCCATTTATAACAAAGTTCATTTGCTATTTAAATAAAAGGCAAAACAGTGGAGAATAAAAGAAACGGAAAAAAAGAAAAGGAGAAAAGAAAAAGGAAAAATGAAAGACCTAATCTACTGTGCACTAGGCCCATGTGGGCTGGGAAAGGCCCAGCCCCCACCTCCCCCACTCATCCTCTTCCTCCCGCTACAGTGAGGCAGGGGCTCGTGGTGGCCATCCGCCGGCCGTGGCCACGTGCCGGCCATCGGCGCCCCCTGGCCGCCTACAAGTCGTCGTCCGGCGCCCCCGGAACCCTAGGCCACATCCTCTCCTTCCCTCGCGCCATCTTCTTCCTCCCCGCGACGAACCGGACCACTGTCGCCACTGCCTCATCGTCGTCCCGCACTCCGGCGCCTCCCCGAGCTTCTCCGACCTAGCCCTCGGCTCCGTGGTGAGCATCTCGTCCGTTTACCTCTGTTCCCCCTTGAACCTCTATGTCCCGCCGCCGTTCGCCGTGACCGCGCCCGGATTCCGCGATCGTCGTGTCCTGCCCGCGCCCGTGGCCGCGCCCCCAAGCTCCTGGCCACGTCCCTGGCTGCGCCAAACGCGCGTAGGCCTCGAGCTCGCCCGCGCCCTGCCCTGAGCCCCTCCGCGCCCGCTGCTGCCCGCAGCGGCCGGCGGCTCTCCTGGCCGCACTCGCCTCACCCCGGCCTCGCCCTGCGCAACCATGGTCGCGCCCCGTGCGCGCCCGTCGCGCATGCCTGCGCCCGCCTCCGCGCCCCCCCGTGCGCGCCCGTCGCGCATGCCTGCGCCCGCCTCCGCGCCCCCCCGCTGGGGGCTGCCTCTGCAGCTACCCGCCGCCATTGCTTGCCCGCGACGCCCACTACTGCTTGCGCTCCCCTGCTGCTGCAACAGCAAGCGCTGCCGCCTGCTGCTGGCGCCGCAGTGCCTTGCCTTTGCCCGCTCGCCGCGCTCCCGCGCCCCGCACCCGCCACCGCTGCCACCCGCTCCTGCCGCTCGCGCGCCGCACTTGGCCGCCATGGCCGCCGGCCCACCTTTTCTGCCGTGGGCGCAAACACGCCCAGCCGGCTATGTGGCCTTGGGCCACTGCCAGTAGGGCCGGCCCTCTGTTTATATTAGAGGTTTAATCCCCTGTTAGTTAAATAACCCACTTGTTAGATTTAATTAAGTGTTAGGTTATAGCTAGACAATGATATATGGGTCCCACCTTCACTATTCACCCTTTGACCGGAGTCAACACTTTGACTGTTGACTGCTGAGTCAACACCCCCCGGCGCACTGTCATACTAATAGGCTAGCTGTCTTTGTGTACAAAAAGTAATACACTGTTTAAATTCAAATTAGTACTAAATACAGTAAATTTAGGAAATCATTTTTAAACTTTGAAAAATCATAAAAAATAAATCGTAACTCGGATTAAAATAATTTATATATGAAAGTTGATCAGAAAAATATAACGAATCTTTTTATGCTATCCACATACCTGCCACACCTCTCTAACCTAGCGAACCTTGACATTTTGCCCCTGGACCAATATACCGAAAACCACCTGGAGCTGGTTTTCCCACTTCTTTTAAAATGCCTAAGGTTGCATTAGAGCATTTCATCGTCACATACTGCCATGACATGCTTTGTGCTGCATTTGTCTGCTCCATTATTTATCTGTTTCCCCCTCTTCCCTGTTCTTTCGGTAGACCCCGAGACTGCCGGTGACACCCAGTACGACTACGAAATCGACGACCCGTCCTTCTCCGTAAAGCTTCCAGGCAAGCAAAACCCCCTTGATCATTGTGATACCGCCTATTCTTTCCCTATACTGCTTAGAGTAGTGTTACCGTTACTGCCTTACCATTTGATCATATACTGCTGCATAGCCTATCCTTGCTACTACTTTTGATACTTACCTGTTATCCTATATGCTTAGTATAGGTATGCTAGTATTCCATCAGTGGCCCTACTTTCTTGTCCGTCTGCCATGCTATACTATCAGGTAGTGATCCCTTCGGGCGGTGATCACGGATATATATATATATATATATATATATATATATATATATAGTAATACTATTCATCACCCAGGATGCAGAATAAGTAATTCTTCATAGCGCGACCCTATATATAGTAATACTATTCTTACTATATATATATAGACACACACACATACTATACATGATACATGTTATGATTAAAGTCGAGTCGGCTCAGAGAGTACCCACGAGTGATTCATAGACTGGGGGTTGAAAGGACATTTTTCCCGACGGCCCCCTGATTGATTCTTTGTGGCGAAGCGACAGGGCAGGTTGAGACCACCTCGGAGAGAGGTGGGCCTGGTCCCTGGTCGTTGTCCGCGGTTACTTCAAAATAACACGCTTAACGAGATTGGGTATTTGATCTGAGTTGGTCGTTCACCTATACGCACTAACCGCCACGCGGGACCAGTTATGGGCACTCGGCGTCATACAATTTCTCCCAAAAGCTTTTCAGACATCACAGATGAGCGGCACGTGTCCGGGTGGTCCGCGTAAGCACCTGCTTTGTATAAAGAGGTAGACAAGACTGGGCCCGGCCGTCCACGCAACATGCAGGAGTGCAAAGGGCGATGGGCCCAAGACCTCTGAGCACTTAGGATGTAGACCGGCATGCTGACCTCTCTGGAGAGCCTAGGTAGGACTACGACGTGTTGATCTTCCGAGACCGGACATTACCCAGGAAAGTGTGTCCGGCCAGAGGTGATTGAGCGTATCGGGTAAAGTGGTGCACCCATGCAGGGAGTTTTATCTATTCGAATAGCCATGTCCACGATAACATGACGACTTGGAGTTGTATTCTGACCTCTTACAACTAAAATCTGATACTTGATAAAAATACATCCAGATAAGTGGCAGAAACAACCCGGTGATCGCTCTTTCACTCGGAGACGAGGATATGATCTCCGGGTAGGATTATTGCTATACGATGATACTTGTTACCATTCCAACTACTCTCTTCTACTGCTTCAAGATGGTGGCTGCCAGAAGACGTAGTTTTCGATAGGATGAGCTTCTCACCCTTGATTCTGGCATTCTCCAGTTTAGTCCACAGATGCTACCCCATTTCTTTGATACCGATGCATATGTAGTGTAGATCTGATGTAAGTCTTGCGAATACTTTGGATGAGTACTCACTGTTGCTTTGCTACCCCTTTTCTTTTCGACCCGGTTGCTGCAATAGATGGTAGCGCCACGAATGCAGGTTATCTCAGCGGAGCCTACTACGTGGAGATTGACGAAGGAGTAGTCCGGAGGTCCCAGGCAGGAGGCCTCACCTTTCGATCTAGTGGCGTTGTTTTGCTCAGCCTTCTTAAGGCAAACTTGTCTAACTATGTCTGTACTCACATAATATTTGCTTGATGACTTATGTATTCGGGTCGTCGTGACCCCTGGCTTGTAAGATAAAGATTTATGTTTATCTTTCGTGTCATAGAGTTGTGTTGTGATACCTTCCCGTGATTCCCTGATCTTGATCGTGCATGTTTGCATGTATGATCAGTGCACGATTGAATCGGGGGCGTCACAAGTTGGTATCAGAGCAGACTGCCTGTAGGAACCCCTTCCACACTCCTTGGTCGATGTTGAGTCTAGACTTAAAAGAAAAACTATTTTACTAACTGTGTTGTGTGGCTTACGGGCCCACATCACCTATGGGTGGGATTAGGATTTTTATTCCGCTCCTTTACTCTGGAATTCTGATCACTCTTCTCTTTGGGTTAAATTTTACTAACTCTAACCCTAGGATCATCTATGATTTCGTTCGGGAGCCCTGATTACTTTCAGTTACCCCCTTCGTCGGGAGAAAGGGTCATACCTACCTTCCGACCAATCCTGAAACTGCCCGGCATGCTTGGAGTTCTGTTGGTCCGGGGAAAGGAATTGCTCCAGGCTGCCAGCATCCATGTATTGCTTGTTGTTCACCAGATTCATCGGATTTTTTAGCAGATTCATCGGTTTAGTTTTCTCTCCTTGCTCGGTAGTGAATGAGATATTGCTTAGGCGGTAGACGATGAGTGACTGCCCTTGTGTACAGTTCTGAAGGAACTACATTTCTGATATACTTCCACAAAATTCAGATTAGTCAGGCTTCTGTACAATAATGTGCCTTGCTGGAGGGAGCCCGGTATATTTTCCTTTCAAAAACAATATATGCTAACCTAAAAAATTCAGTAATTTTTTTTGTACGTGTGTACATATATATATATATATATATATGTGTGTGTGTGTGTGTGTGTGTGTGTGTGTGTGTGTGCCAATTTTCAGGAATATGCATATTTATACATGACGTATAAAAACGACAAATACTTGAACCAAAATGGGCTTGTGTTTTCTTTTTTCAGGTCGATTTTTTTGTCTTTTTTGTGTAGTCTACAGTGTATTTTATTATTTTATGAACTTTACATATATCTTGAGAACATGCATATGTTTTCGCAGGAAAAAATATATATATTATAGGAAAATACACAGGAGCTCCTGTGTGCTCCACACCCCTATACGAAAAATAATCGTAAAAAATACCCAAAAAATCAAAAAAATCGGAAATTTGGGGATATCAACCTGGGTTCCCAATCTATTCCCGTGTGAAATTTCGTGAAAAAATTCCCAAAAACGTATCCATGACGAAGGAAATACTGTCCGAACAAAAATCTACCCAAACAGTTTTTTTCTATACATAGGATTTTTTTGTCTTTTTTGCCACGAATACGTTTCCTGGTATTTTTTCACGAAATTTCATACATGAGTAGATTGGGAACCTACGTTTGATATCCCAAAATCAAGATTTTTTTTTCAAATTTCTCGGTATTTTTTTGAACGAATTGTTCATATAGGAGTGCGGAGCACCCGAGTGCTCCAAATCCTCGTCCATATATTATAGCTTTAAACTAGTCAGGCCTCCTTGTTCGATTTACTACAAGTAAAGAAAGTAAAAATATCCCGTACAAAAAAATGCAAATAAAAAGACTGTTGAAACACTAGTGCAGAATTGGCAATTAGTCTCGGTTCGTAAGGGCCTTTAGTCCCGGTTCGCCAACCGGTACTAAAGCCCCCCCCCCCCCCCAATTAGTCCCGGTTCGTCACGGCCCGGGACCAAAGGCCCACCACGTGGCACGAGCCCGCGCCGGGGGCTGGGGTGCCTTTAGTCCTGGTTGGTGATACAAACCGGGACAAAAAGGTATAGGGGTTTAGGGGTTTATGCTTTATTTTTACTTTTAATTTTATGTTTTCTATTTAATTCTTTTTCATTTCAAACATATTTCACGCTACTACATACTGTACACGTCATGCATATATAAATAGAATTTCTCGTAGAGCCAATCATATATCATAGAATTTCTCGTACGACCATATGCGATATATATATATATATATATATATATATATATATATATATATATATATATATATATATATATATATATATATATATATATATATATATATATATATATATATATAGGCGTCATATCTAGTGCATCCGGTGTAATGGTATAATTTCTCCTACAAGTTACAGATCATTACATGCAGGCATTAGGTGTAATGGTATTCTTCTTTGGGATCTATGGCCTGGTCAAGCAAAAATCCCGCAATTTACTCTTGAAGTGCTCGTATGCGGTCCATTGGTAAGAGCTGATCCCGCATCTCCTTCATCTTTAAAGAAGGAGATCAATATGAATATATTAGTTGTGTGTATATATATTAGATCATAATAAAAAGAATTGTGAATTGTGTTTACGTGCCATCAGATTTCTTCCACTTTTGCTCATTTCTATCATAAAGCGAATGTTCTCGCAAACGTAGTATGCACATAAATTATTCCCCGGTGCCTGCCTCATGCACTTTACGTGAATAGAATTTAATCAGATAATAATTAATCAAGCATGATAATGGTATTGAAACTAGAATTAAAGAGATGCGCGGACATAGCTAGTACTACTTAATTACGTACCTTGTTTCGCACCCATGTCAGCTTTTGTTTCCATGGGCCGGTAATTAACCTCTTTGATGAACCTTTGCCAAATCCTACCCGGCAAAGAAAATGAATACAGGAGTTATTAATTAGTTGATATCAGGAAATGAACTAAAGAGGCTGACATAGTGCGATAATGATTGAAATTACCTGTTGAGCATCCCCTTCACGATTAAGTAATCTTTATTTTCTTTAAGTAGTGAGTCCAGTACTTGAACTTTTCCTTCATCAACTTCAATGATTAGCAGGATCCAGTGGAAACTGCATGCGCACACGTTTGTATAATTAAGCGGGCATGTGCATATATAACTCATCAACTACACTTATTAACATCTAGTAAGCAAAATAGAATTTGTAGTACAAGACAGTAACACTTACCCGAAGTTGTAAGGAAATACTATTTCTGGTTGGGTATTTAGTTGCTTCAAAAACTCTAGCAAGCTCTTCTCTGTGTCTTTTTGGTGACGTGTCCACACCTCTTCATTAACGGTATTTGGGTCAATGAACCCAATGCCATAGCGTCCAACTCTTTTTATTTCATAAATCTTCATTCTGCATAATACCACAGAAAAGAATATAGTGAGGATAATTACAGGCAATGAACGAGCACAGCTAGCTAGAGACTTAAATTACAGAAAGAAAATCACTTACATACAATAGCAACTGACGAGAGATTTGTCGAGTGCATCTTGATTGAATAACTAAAACATTTCTTGAAACTCAAACCACAAATCTTTTTCATGAAAGTAATGCTCTGCCTTGACTTTCACCATGAGGGACTCTCGCCCGTTATTTATTTCTCTCAGATACCATTCATGCAATCTGTACATTTTCGTTGATAGAAGCGGGACCTGCTTAGGCCTGATGATGTCTACTATGCAACCTTCTTCTTGTAGACGTTGTTGGGCCTCCAAGTGCAAAGTTTTGTAGGAGAGTAGCAAATTTTCCTCAAGTGGATGACCTAAGGTTTATCAATCCGTGGAAGACGTAGAATGAAGATGGTCTCTCTCAAACAACCCTGCAACCAAATAACAAAGAGTCTCTTGTGTCCCCAACACATCCAGCACAATGTTAAATTGTATAGGTGCACTAGTTCGGCGAAGAGATGGTGATACAAGTGTAATATGGATGGTAGAAATATATTTTTATAATCTGAATAAATAAAAACAGCAAGGTAGCAAGTAATAAAAGTGAGCAAAACGGTATTGCAATGCTTAAAAACAAGGCCTAGGGTTCATACTTTCACTAGTGCAAGTTCTCTCAACAATGATAACATAATTAGATCATATGGCAATCCCTCAACGTGCGACAAAAGTCACTAAAAAGTTCCTATCGCGGAGAACATAAGATGAAATTGCTTGTAGGGTACGAAACCACCTCAAAGTTATTCTTTCCGATCAATCCATTGAGCTATTCCTAAAAGTGTCACAAACAGCCCTAGAGTTCGTAGTAAAATAACACCATATGACACACATCAATCAACCCTAATGTTACCTAGATACTCCAATGTCACCACAAGTATCCGTGGGTCAATTATACGATATGCATCAAACAACTTCAGATTCATAATATTCAATCCAACATAAAGAACCTGAACGAGTGCCCCAAGATTCCTACCGGAGAAACAAGGACGAAAACGTGCATCAACCCCTATGCATAGATTACCCCAATGTCACCTCGGGAATCCGCGAGTTGAGTGCCAAAACATACATCGAGTGAATCAATAGAACACCCCATTGTCACCACGGGTATCCCACGCAAGACATACATCAAGTGTTCTCAAATCCATAATAGTATTCAATCCGATAATAGTGAAACCTCAAAGGTAAAACTCAATTCATCACAAGAAGGTAGAGGGGGAGAAACACCATATGATCCAACTATAGTAACAAAGCTCGTGGTACATCAAGAACACAAGAGAGAGATCAAACACATAGCTACTGGTACATACCCTCAGCCCCGAGGGTGAACTACTCCCTCCTCGTCATGGAGAGCACCGGGATGATGAAGATGGCCTCCGGTGATGGTTTCCCCCTCCGGCAGGGTGCCGGAACGGGCTTCTGATTGGTTTTTCGGGGGGTTTGGTATTTATAGGAATTTTTGGCGTCGGTCTCACGTCAAGGGGGTCCACGAGGCAGCGACAAGCCAGGGGGGCACGCCCCCCACCCTTGTGGTTGCCTCAGGACTCTTCTCCAGTATCTTTTCGCTCCAGTCTTTTTTATATTTTCCAAAAATATTCTCCGTAAATTTTCAGCTCATTCCGAGAACTTTTATTTCTGCACAAAAAACGACACCACGGTAGTTCTGCTGAAAACAGCGTCAGTCCGGGTTAGTTCCAATAAAATCATACCAAAACCATATAAAATTGTTGTAAACATGGCATGAATACTTCATAAATTATAGATACGTTGGAGACATATCAGCATCCCTAAGCTTAATTCCTGCTCGTCCTCGAGTAGGTAAATGATAAAAGAAATAATTTATGAAGTGTGAATGCTAGCAAGTGCACAAGTTGATCAATGATAATTTCAATCACTTTTTCTAGCATCATTACATATCATAACAGTAGCTCATCTCATAAAACTTCTCATGATCAAGTAACAAGCTATTCACATGTTCAAGCATAGACCATAAACTTTCTTGAAAACTAACAAACTATGTTCTCAGTCATCAAACAATTGCAATTCATCTTATTTTCAGGAAGGGTCTATGTAAGAGCTTTGATTTAGCAAATTCCACATACTCAACTATCATATAGTTTTCCATGATTGCTACCACTCAAAGCATAGTTTTAGAACAAATAGCATCCATCGAACACAGAGAAAGATATGGGCTTAGTGTTTCGCCTCCCAACTTATTTATCATATAGATAATTGTCAACAATAATAATTCATGATCAAATATATTTGAATGGCCATATATACTTAGGTCTTTCCCCACCACATGGTACTTGCCAACTAGAGAATAATTGAGGTTGAAATGAGAAGGAATACTATTGACTCTTGCATAAAAGTAAAGGATAGGCCCTTCGCAGAGGGAAGCAGAGGTTGTCATGCGCTTTTTATTTTTGGATGTGCAAACCCTTAATGCAAAGGAACGTCACGTTGTATTGCCCTTTGTGATAGCAACCTTTATTATGCAGTCCGTCGCTTTTATTTCTTTACCATCACAAGTTCGTACAATGCTTATTTTACCTTACAATAAAAGATCATACATATGTAGGAGCAATTTTTATTGCTTTTTGCACCGATGACAACTTACTTGAAGGATCTTATTCAATCCATAGGTAGATATGGTGGACACTCATGGCAAGAAACTGGGTTTAAGGATTTTGGATGCACAAGCAGTATTCCCGCTTAGTACAGAGATTTTGGCTAGCAGAAGATTCTAAAAAGCAAGCACCACATGTTGGAGGATCCATAACAATATAACTTCTATACAAATATACCCAAGCATAACTCATTACGTTGTATTCCTTGTCCAACTTCAACTAATTTGCTCAAGTTTGAAAATAATTAATGGGGCTCACAATCATAGAAGATGTCCAAGATAGTATATTTATATGTGAAACCTCTGTTCCTTCAATATTCTTTCATGAATTGTTCAAGTGACCAATACTATGTTTGCTAACTTTCAATAAATTTACCACCTATACTTCTTATATGTGAAATCATTACTCCCCATGGGATAAGCATATGGAACATATATAATTTCAGATTTATGATATTCAAGTCATTCAACCATTTACTCATAGGATATAAGTGAAGCACACGAGTAAATGACAAACTACTCCAAAAAAGATATAAGTGAAAATCAATGAGTAGTCGAATAATTAAGTAGCTGTGTGAGGACTCTCTCTCTCATTTAAAATTTTAGATCTTAATATTTTATTCAAACAGCAAGCAAAATAAAATAAAATGACATTCTAAAAATAGCACACATCATGTGAAGAAGCAAAAACCTAGGCTCAACCGATAATAACCGATAATTCTTGATGAAGAAAGGTGGGATGCCTACCGGGGCATCCCCAAGCTTAGATGCTTGAGACTTCTTGAAATATTATATTGGGATGCCTTGGGCATCCCCAAGCTTGAGCTTTTGTGTCTCCTTAATTCCTTTTATATGATGGTTTCCCTAAATCTTAAAAACTTCATCCACACAAAACTCAACAAGAACTCATGAGAAAAGTTAGTATGAATCAATGCAACACCTTATCATTCTCTACTGTAACAAATCACTAAAATTATTATTTAACATTGCATACTAAATGCCTCTGCATATTTTATACTCCTATCCTCAAATAGAATCATTAAACAAGCAAACATATGCAAACAATGCAAACATAACAGCAATCTGTCAAAACAGGACAGTCTCAAAGAGTGCAATTATACTGATACTTCCATAACTCCAAAAATTATGAAAAATTACCACACTGTAGAAAATTTGTTGTAGCTCGTTGTGTAAAAATTTCAAGATTTTATCACATTCTGACTTTCCAAAAGAGTTCAGACAATGATAGAAAACTTTATGTTTTCATACAGCAACATATAGACTTGCAAAATAAGCATGGTAAAGGCTATATTTGCGGATATTGTCTTTGGAGGCCGAGCTCCATGGAGCTCGGTTTTGAAAATTTTGAATTTTATCGAATTTCATATTTTCTACATTTCAAAAAATTCTGAAAAACACACACATATACATGAAGGCATAACGCACATGTGTGTAAATTTTTAGGGCAAAATAAGTTGAAATGAGGGCTGTGCAAAAAAGACAAATCTGGGGCATTTTAACACATGATACTATTCATCCTCCCAGGCCATGAATTTGTCTTTTTTGTACAGGTCACATTTCAACGTTTTTCATTCTGAAATTTTACACACATAGACGTAACATACTTCTTTACTCACAACTTTTTTCAGATTTTTTTGAAACCAAAAAGTTTGAATTTTGATTTGTTTTCAAAAAAAAGGCCTCCATGGCTCCCGGGAGCCAAACGTCCGCTCTCCTATACTTGACACTTTTCTTGAAATAAAAGATGCAAAACATTACTCTAATTAACAGCGAGAAAATACTAATAAAATAAAATGATGCTCCAAGCAAAACTCATATCATGTGGCGAATAAAAATATAGCCTCAAGTAAATTTACCGATGGATTGAAGACAAAAGAGGAAATGCCTTCCGGGGCATCCCCAAGCTTAGTTGCTTGGATCTTTGTTAAATATTACCTTGGGGTGCCTTGGGCATCCCCAAGCTTAGGCTCTTGTCACTTCTTATTCTCCTCATATCGATATCTCACCCAAAACTTGAAAACTTCAATCACACAAAACTTAACAAAACCTTCGTGAGATCCGTTAGTATAATAAAACAAATCATTCACTTGGGTACTGTCAAAGACAAGATTCATAATTGTTCTCACACAATGCCTACTATAACTTATCATTTCTACAATTTATATTAAGCAATATAAGCCATAGAAACCATAAAACAAGCAAACTATTCACCGAAAACAGAATCTGTCAAAAATAGAACAGTCTGTAAAGATCTGAATTAATCTTATACTTATGTAACTCCAAATATTCTTAAGAATTAGGAAAACGTAGAAAATTTCTATATCAATCCTCTGTAAAAAATTCAGAGTTTTTCCACGTTCCAGTGAATTTTAACAATTCTGTTACTGGAAGCAAAAGTTTCTGTTTTTGCACAGAATCAAATCAACTATCAACCACACTATCCCAAAGGCTTTACTTGGCACTTTATTCAAACAAAGGCTATAAAACATGATTAATACAGTAGCATAATCATGTGAACACACAAAAACAGTAGGGGTAAATATTGGGTTGTCTCCCAACAAGCGCTTTTCTTTAATGCCTTTTTAGCTAGGCATGATGATTTTAATGATGCTCACATAAAAGATAAGAATTGAAACATAATGGGAGCATCATGGAGCATATGACTAGCACATTTAAGTCTAACCCACTTTCTATGCATAGGGATTTTGTGAGCAAACAATTTATGGGAACAAGAATCAACTAGCATAGGAAGGCAAAACAAGCAAAACTTCAAGATTTTCAACACATAGAGAGGAAACTTGATATTATTGCAATTCCTACAAGCATATATTCCTCCCTCATAGTAATTTTCAGTATCATCATGAATGAATTCAACAATATAACTATCACATAAAGCATTCTTTTCATGATCCCCAAGCATAGAAATTTTATTACTCTCCACATAAGCAAATTTCTTCTCATGAATAGTAGTGGGAGCAAACTCAACAAAATAACTATCATGTGGGGCATAATCCAATTAAAAATTAAAATCGTAATGACAAATTTCATGGTTATCATTATTCTTTATAGCATATATGTCATCACAATAATCATCATAGATAGCAACTTTGTTCTCATAATCAATTGGAACCTCTTCCAAAATGGTGGATTCATCACTAAATAAAGTCATGACCTCTCCAAATCCACTTTTATCAACATAATCATCATAAATAGGAGGCATGCTATCATCATAATAAATTTTCTCATCAAAACTCGGGGGACAAAAAATATCATCTTCATCAAACATAGCATCCCCAAGCTTGTAGCTTTGCATATCATTAGCATCATGGATATTCAAAGAATTCATACTAACAACATTGCAATCATGCTCATCATTCAAAGATTTAGTGCCAAACATTTTATTAACTTCTTCTTCTAACACTTGAGCACAATTTTCCTTTCCATCATTTTCACGAAAGACATTAAAAAGATGAAGCATATGAGGCAACCTCAATTCCATTTTTTTTGTAGTTTTCTTTTATAAACTAAACTAGTGATAAAACAAGAAACTAAAAGATTCAATTGCAAGATCTAAAGATATACCTTCAAGCACTCACCTCCCCGGCAACGGTGCCAGAAAAGAGCTTGCTGTCCACTACGCAACCTTCTTCTTGTAGACGTTGTTGGGCCTCCAAATGCAGAGTTTTGTAGGACAGTAGCAAATTTCCCTCAAGTGGATGACCTAAGGTTTATCAATCCGTGGGAGGAGTAGGATGAAGATGGTCTCTCTCAAACAACCCTGCAACCAAATAACAAAGAGTCTCTTGTGTCCCCAACACACCAAATACAATGGTAAATTGTATAGGTGCACTAGTTCGGCGAAGAGATGGTGATACAAGTGTAATATGGATGGTAGAAATATATTTTATAATCTGAATAAATAAAAACAGCAAGGTAGCAAGTAATAAAAGTGAGCAAAAACGGTATTGTAATGCTTAAAAACAATGCCTAGGGTTCATACTTTCACTAGTGCAAGTTCTCTCAACAATGATAACATAATTAGATCATATCACTAGTAGAAAACAGGGCTTTGGTCTAGGCCAGAAAAGGGCATTAATCCTGGTTCTCCTACGAACTGGGACCAATGGGTGCATCAGTCCCGGTTCGTGAGGCCAGGTCGCCGGACGGGCCTCGGGGGCCATTGGTCCCGGTTCGTCTGACCCCTTTGGTCCCGGTTCCAGACACGAACCGGGACCAATGGGCCTCGCTCTTGGCGCAGCACCTTTAGTCCCGGTTGGTGGCCGGAACCGGGACTAAAGGTCAGTCTTCTGTCCAGGCTCTAGCCACCAACCGGGACTAAAGAGATGCCTATATATACCCTCGCCCCTCCCACCCTCTCCTCTGTTTTTTAGCTGTGTGGGAGGTGTGCATGCACTGCTCTGTTCTCACTTCTATGCATGCACATGAGGTGTTCGATGAAATGCCCGAGCCACACTTAAGCTTTCTCCTCTCCAAGCTCGACCTCCAAGCTCCATTTTCCTCAAGATTTGTCTAGGTTTGGCGGTCCGTCCCGTCCCGTCCCCGTCCTCACCGCCGTCGATCACCCGCGCTGATCTCGTCGCCGGCACCACCGTGTGGTGAGCCTCTTGTTCTTATCTTCTTTCGAAAAGAAAAAAATTCTTACTTGTATGATTTAGATAGATACTTGTATAATTTTCTTACTTTTATTATTTTTTGTTATTATATAGTGCCATGGTTTTGGTATCCGCCCCCGTCGGCCCTCGTCTTGTCTATGATTCGGATGTGGTATATTATCTTTTATAACTATTTGTTTCATTTAGTGTTTATGAAAATTATGCCGACCAACATGACATAGATGTTTTTATCTAGGAGGTATGTGAACCGGAAATTCCAACCGACCCTCTTGTCGAGAGGTTAAATTTAGTTGTAAAAGAAAACAATTACTTGAATTTTTTTTGAAAAGAATTAAGGCGGAGAAGATGGAATTGGAGTTGCATGTTCCGGATGTCGTCGATGATCACAAGATCAAGATGGATGCAATGTGCTTGAAGATTAGAAAGATTAGAAAATATGCCATTCATACTGAGGCTTGGTATCATTATGCCGTTGGATCAATTGTTACCTTAGTTGCGATTATGATCGCATTTGTTGTTGCATTGAAATGTTTTACATAGTTTCAATGCATGTTTTAATTAGATGCTCTAGAGAGCTATATGTTGTTCAATGAGAATACTGTACTTTCGTTTTAATGTGATGATGAACTTGCATTAATTTGGTCACTTCTCTATTCATGATGTTCTGTAATGGTTTTTGATACACTTAATTATATAATGCACGCAGATGAACCGGCAATGGATGTACGGTGACAGACGCACCTCCGAGTACATTGAGGGCCTGCATAATTTTCTCGAAGTGGCTGAGGCAAACAAGCAGAATGGTTTTATGTATTGGCCATGCCCTATCTGTGGGAATACAAAGGATTACTCTGACTCGAAAACCCTTCACGTCCACCTGCTTGAGAAGGGTTTCATGCCACACTATAATGTTTGGACCAAGCACGAAGAAAGAGGGTTTATGATGGAAGACAACGAAGAAGAAGAGGATGATGACAACTATCCGCCCCCTGAATACGGTGATACTGCAACGGGGGAAGCTGAAGATCAAGAGGAACCAGACGATGTGCCCGATGATGATCTTCATCGGGTCATTGTTGATGCAAAGAGACAATGCCAAAGTGAAAGGGACAAGTTGAAGTTCGATCGCATGTTAGAGGATCACAAAAAGGGGTTGTACCCAAATTGCGAACATGACAACACAAAGCTCGGTACCACACTGGAATTGCTGCAATGGAAGGTAGACAATGGTGTATCTGACAACGGATTTGGGAAGCTACAGAAAATAATGAAGAAGAAGCTTCCAAACTATAACGAATTGCCCGACAGTACGTACGAAGCAAAGAAGGTTCTATGCCCTCTAGGATTGGAGGTGCAGAAGATACATGCATGCCCTAATGACTGCATCCTCTACCGCGGTGAATACGAGGATTTGAACGCATGCCCGGTATGCGGCGCATTGCGGTATAAGATCAGACGAGATGACCCTGGTGATGTTGAGGGCGAGTGCCCCAGGAAGAGGGTTCCTGCCAAGGTGATGTGGTATGCTCCTATAATACCACGGTTGAAACGTCTGTTCAGAAACAAAGAGCATGTCAAGTTCATGCGATGGCACAAAGAGGACCGTAAGAAAGACGGGAAGTTGAGAGCACCCACTGGCGGGTCGTAGTGGAGAAAAATCGAGAGAAGGTTGGGGGACTTTGCAGGTGACGCAAGGAACGTATGGTTTGGTTTAAGCGCAGATGGCATTAATCCTTTTGGGGAGCAGAGCAGCAATTATAGCACCTGGCCCGTGACTCTATGTATCTATAACCTTCCTCCTTGGTTGTGCATGAAGTGGAAGTTCATTATGATGCCAGTGCTCATCCAAGGCCCTAAGCAACCCGGCAACGTCTCATGTCTGCAACCAACCGGCGAAAGTCCCCGTTTGTTCACGTGTAATCCAGTCGTCAGACTGCTCCGGGTGTTTGGAGCATGGAATATTCTTGTGTTCCTCGACATACGGAGCCACCAAGGCGGAATTTTGTAGAACTGTGTAGTGTGCTTGCGTCCAAGAATGCCCGTCGATACATATTACTTGGTCCCTTCCTAGCGTGCCTTTTCCACCCAGCCTGCCCTCATGTCGTGATTCAGGAACACCAATCGGCTTAAGGTCAGGAATAAAGTCAACACAAAACTCAATGGCCTCCTCTGTTTCATGGCCCTTGGAGATGCTTCCTTCTGGCCTAGCATGGTTATGAACATATTTCTTTAAGACTCCCTTGAACCTCTCAAAGGGTAACATATTGTGTAGAAATACACGACCTAGAATGGCAATCTCTTCAACTAGGTGAACTAGGACGTGCGTCATGATATTGAAGAAGGATGGTGGGAACACCAACTCGAAACTGACAAGACATTGCACCAAATCATTCTGTAACCTTGGTATGATTTCTGGATCGATTACCTTCTGAGAGATTTGATACGTCTCCAATGTATCTATAATTTTTGATTGTTCCATGCTATTATATTTTCTGTTTTGGATGTTTTATATGCATTTATATGCTATTTTATATGATTTTGGGGACTAACCTATTAACCCAGAGCCCAGTGCCAGTTTTTGTTTTTTCCTTGTTTTTGAGTTTTACAGAAAAGGAATACCAAACGGAGTCCAAACGAGCTGAAACTTTACGGTGATTTTTTATGGACCAGAAGAAGTCCCCGAAGCAAAAGAGTTCGGCCAGAGGAGCCACGGGGCATCCACAAGGATGGAGGGCGCGCCAGCCTGCCTTGTCGTCGCCTCGTGGACCCCCTGACTTGTTCCCGACACCAAAAATTCTTATAAATAGGGAAAACCCCGAAAAGAAACCTAGACCGGGAGTTCCGCCGCCACAAGCCTCTATAGCCACGAAAAACCAATCGGGAGCCCGTTCCGGCGCCCTGCCGGAGGGGGAAACCATCACCGGTGGCCATCTTCATCATCCCGGCGCTCTCCATGACGAGGAGGGAGTAGTTCACCCTCGGGGCTGAGGGTATGTACCAGTAGCTATGTGTTTGATCTCTCTCTCTCGTGTTCTTGATTTGGCACGATCTTGATGTACCGCGAGCTTTGCTATTATAGTTGGATCTTATGATGTTTCTCCCCCTCTACCTTCTTGTAATGAATTGAGTTTTCCCTTTGAAGTTATCTTATCGGATTGAGTCTTTAAGGATTTGAGAACACTTGATGTATGTCATGCATGTATTTATCTGTGGTGACAATGGGATATTCACGTGATCCACTTGATGTATGTTTTGGTGATCAACTTGCGGGTTCTGTGACCTTGTGAACTTATGCATAGGGGTTGGCACACGTTTTCATCTTGACTCTCCGGTAGAAACTTTGGGGCAGTCTTTGAAGTTCTTTGTGTTGGTTTGAATAGATGAATCTGAGATTGTGTGATGCATATCGTATAATCAAACCCGCGGATACGTGTGGTGACAATGGAGTATCTAGGTGACATTAGGGTTTTGGTTGATGTGTGTCTTAAGGTGTTATTTTAGTACGAACTCTAGGGCTATTTGTGACACTTATAGGAATAGCCCAATAGATCGATCAGAAAGAATAACTTTGAGGTGGTTTCGTACCCTACAATAATCTCTTCGTTTATTCTCCGCTATTAGTGACTTTCGAGTGATTCTTCGTTGCACGTTGAGGGATTGTTATATGATACAATTATGTTATCATTGTTGAGAGAACTTGCACTAGTGAAAGTATGAACCCTAGGCCTTGTTTCGAAGCATTGCAATACCGTTTTCGCTCACTTTTGTTACTTGCTACCTTGCTGTTTTTATATTTTCAGATTACAAAAACCCATATCTACCATCCATATTGCACTTGTATCACCATCTCTTCGCCGAACTAGTGCACCTATACAATTTACCATTGTATTGGGTGTGTTGGGGACACAAGACACTCTTTGTTATTTGGTTGCAGGGTTGTTTAAGAGAGACCATCTTCATCCTACGCCTCCCACGGATTGATAAACCTTATGTCATCTACTTGAGGAAAATTTGCTACTGTCCTACAAAACTCTGCGCATGGAGGCCCAACACGAGTCTACAAGAAGAAGGTTGCGTAGTAGACATCAAGATTGCATTGAGGAATGCACATAGCTTCACAATGGCTAATCGAACGTTTTCCGGTAGAAGCCCCTCAATGCAACCGGAAGCAGTTGCGTCATAATCACGTGGCAGTCATGAGACTTTAGGTTCTGGAACTTTTTCTCTGCCATATTTATTATTCTCTTTATATTCGACGAGAAGCCAGACGGGACCTTCATACTGAGCAGGCATTCACAGAAGATTTCCTTCTCTTCTTTGGTATAAGCATAGCTGGCATGACCCTGATACTGCTTTGGATGCATGCCGTCTTTTCCGTGCATACGTTGCTGGTCCTCCTGTGCCTCCGGTGTATCTTTTGTCTTCCCATACACGCCTAAGAAGCCTAGCAGGTTCACGCAAAGATTTTTCGTCACGTGCATCACGTCGATTGCAGAGCGGACCTCTAGGTCTTTCCAATAGGGTAGGTCCCAAAATATAGATTTTTTCTTCCACATGGGTGCGCGTCCGTCCGCGTCATTCGGAACAGATTGTCCGCCAGGACCCTTTCCAAAGATTACTTTTAAATCCTTGACCATATCAAGTTTATCATCACCAGTACGGTGGCGAGGCTTGTTCCGGTGATCTGCCTCACCTTTGAAATGCTTGCCTTTCTTTCATAAGGGATGCCTGCTCAGAAAAAATCGACGATGTCCCAGGTACACATTCTTCTTGCATTTATCCAAATATATACTATCGGTATCACCTAAACAGTGTGTGCATGCGTGGTATCCCTTGTTTGTCTATCCTGAAAGGTTACTGAGAGCAGGCCAATCATTGATGGTTACAAACAGCAACGCATGTAGGTCAAATTCCTCCTGTTTGTGCTCATCCCACGCACGTACACCTTTTCCATTCCACAGCTGTAAAAGTTCTTCAACTAATGGCCTTAGGTACACATCAATGTCGTTGCCGAGTTGCTTAGGGCCTTGGATGAGCACTGGCTTTATAATGAACTTCTGCTTCATGCACAACCAAGGAGGAAGGTTATAGATACATAGAGTCACAGGCCAGGTGCTATGATTGCTGCTCTGCTCCCCAAAAGAATTAATGCCATCTGCACTTAAACCAAACCATACGTCCTTGCATCATCTGCAAAGTCCCCCCACTTTCTCTCGATTTTTCTCCACTGCGACCCGTCAGCGGGTACTCTCAACTTCCCGTCTTTCTTACGGTCTTCATTGTGCCATTGCATCAACTTGGCATGCTCTTTGTTTTGGAACAAACATTTCAACCGTGGTATTATAGGAGCATACCACATCACCTTGGCAGGAATCTTCTTCCTGGGGCGCTCGCCCTCAACATCACCAGGGTCATCGCGGCTGATCTTATAGAGCAATGCACCGCATACCGAGCATGCATTCAAATCCTTGTACTCACCGCGGTAGAGGATGCAGTCATTAGGGCATGCATGTATCTTCTGCACCTCTAATCCTAGAGGGCAGACAGCCTTCTTTGCTTCGTAAGTACTGTCGGGCAATTCGTTGTCCTTTGGAAGCATCTTCTTTAACATTATCAGCAACTTTTCAAATCCCTTGTCAGATACATCATTCTCTGCCTTCCATTGCAGCAATTCCAGTTTGGTACCAAGCTTTTTCTTGTCATCTTCGCAATTTGGGTACAACAATTTCTTGTGATCCTTGAACATGCGCTGCAACTTCTTCTTCTCCTTTTCACTTGCGTAGTTTCTCTTTGCATCGGCAATGGCCCGACCTAGATCATCAGCGGGCTCATCTGATGCCTCTTCTTCAGCTTCTTCCCCCATTGTTGTACCATCGTATTCAGGGAACCCATGGCCAGGATAGCTGTCATCATCCTCTTCTTCTTCATTCTCTTCCATTAGGACCCCTCTCTCTCCGTGCTTGGTCAAACAGTTATAGCCGGACATGAAACCGGACTCAAACAGGTTGACGTGAATGGTTCTTGAGTTAGAGTAATTGTGATCATTCTTACAGACAGCACATGGACAACACATAAAACCATCCGCCCGCTTGTTTGCCTCAGCCGCAAGCAGAAAAGTATGCACGCCATTAATGAACTGGGGAGAGTATCGGTCATCGTACATCCATTGCCGGCTCATCTTCATTACACAACACCGAAAAGACCAAATTAATACAAGTTCATACATAAAGTTCATACATAAAGTTCATACACACTTGTTCTCATAAAACAACATACAAACTCTCTAGCTAAAACAACATACATAAAGATCGCAACTAAGGTAACAATTGATCCAAAAGCATAGTGATACCAAGCCTCATTATCAATGGCATATTTTTTAATCTTTCTAATCTTCAAGCGCATTGCATCCATCTTGATCTTGTGATCATCGACGATATCGGCAACATACAACTCCAGTTTCATCTTCTCTTTTTCAATTCTTTTCAATATTTCTTACAAATACTCGTTTTCTTTTTCAACTAAATTTAACTTCTCGACAAGAGAGCCGGTTGCAATTTCCGGTTCACATACCTCCTAGTAAAAATATCTATGTCAACTTGATGGGTATAATTGTCATAAGCACGAAATACAACAAATAGTTATAAAAGAGAGTATATACCACATCCGAATCATAAACCGGACGACGGCCGACGGGGACGGATATCAAAACCATGCCACTATGTATAACAAACAACGTACGGGTAAGAAAATTATACAAGTAACTATTCAAATCACACAAACATGATTTTTTTTAAAGGATAAGAACAAGAGGCTCATCAAGGTGGTGCCGGCGACGGGACGGTGCGGGCAATCGACGGTGGTTAGGATGGGGATGGGAAGGCACTAAGTAAACCACACCTACATATGCAAACTAAAGAAGTTAATTTGAGCTCAAATTGCATATAAATCAAATAAACTACCACATATAATTACTCCCAAACTAAAACCCACAAATCACTATACTTATAGAGCATTGCAAGAGCTAATCTACCAATGAGAGATGAAAGGATAAAAGTTGCTAACCTTTGTGAACACTTGGATGGATGGGGTGCCTTCAAATCTTGACAAATTTTGGCAAAAATGGAGGTGAGCTCGAGCAAGAGGAAGAACAGAGAGGAGAGGAAAGGGGAAAAACAGAGGGCTTCGGCTCGGGCTGGACGAAGCACTATATATAGTGATCTCTTTAGTCCCGGTTGGTTATACAAACCGGGACTAAAGGTGCACCTCTAGTCCCGGTTTGTGACACGAACCGGGACTAAATGTGCTCGTGGGGCCCAAGCCTGACACAAGCCTGCCACGACCCCTTTAATCCCGGCTTGTGACACGAACCGGAACTAGAGGCATGCCACGAACCGGGACTAATGATTCCCGTCCCCTAGCCGTTGGAACTGTGACTAATGGGCACATTAGTACTGGGCCGTTATCAAACCGGGACTAATGAGGCTCACGTAAAGTCGTTTTTCTACTAGTGAAATATGCATGTTGTCAAAAGCGTGCACATGCAGGCCTCTTTCTGGTTTGTTGGACATATATTTGGTGTAATCATGCTGCTTTGCTAGTGGATTGAAATGCGAATTTACTATGACTGTACTTTGTTTGGTAAAAGGTTAGTTAGCTTGCTCGGGCTACTTATAAGAATTTCAGGCACAACTACAAGGAAACTGGGGGTTTGGCATAAGTTTATAAATATGCATTCCTGAGAAGTTCACATCTGAGTTCAGGAAACGCCAGAACACACGTCTCTTGCTCATGGCAGTTCCTTGGCTGATCAGTCCTTGTTACTTACCCAACATAGCATACATATAGGAACGAGAGGTATTAGGAAATGTTACATCACGTCCATTCGTTTCTGCATATGAAGTTACGATCCCAACGGTGGCCGGACGCGAGCCGAGCCAAGCCGGGTGCTCGGGCTAGCCATTGAAAGAGGCCCGGTCCAAACATGGTGCCGTCTTCGAGCTGCTTGGCTGGCTCACTGGCTCGTGCACAGAAGCAACTGACAGCGGACTTCAGTGGCGATTAGCACAGGGATTGGCAGCGTTGCACAGCAGCAATTAGCACAGCGATCTACAACAGCAAATCGGAGAGGCAGCAACCACCACCGCATATACACTGAAATCCTTAGCGTGCGTGCGTGCCGGCGGCGTGAGCGAGCGGCCTGAGTGTGGTAACTTGCCAAATACTCCCACTAAACAGTCACTAAAATAGTAACCTAAAATGTCGTAGAGCATCTTCAACAGGCGCACAAAAGTTTCACGCGCTAAAATAGTTTTAGCGTGCCACTGTAGCACTTTTAGTGTGCCGGACCCAACATTGGTTTTCCAGATCCTAAAAACGCGCGCCCAAAAAATACGCAGTGCAAATTATGAAGCATGCGCGATCCGACGCGCCCTAATCTGCAGCATGCGATAGCGCTTTTTAGCACGTGCCCAAACCTTTTTTGCGCGCGCACTATTTTACAGCTTCTGCTGGAGCTGTCCGGCACCCAAAAAACCCGAATTTTAGCGCGTGGAGCAGTTTTTGGGCGCCTGTTGGAGATGCTATTATATTTGTTTACAGAGAGAAAGGGAGTAGAATACAAAGTTCTAATAGGCTGGCAATCAACATGACGACTTGTATGATGTGCTAAACAAAGGAGCTCGGATGAAGTATGTGCATATATATATATATATATATATCAGTTCTAACATATGTAGGACCTACATGAGTGAAAATAGCTTTACACTTCATGTTTTGCTTGCTATATAATTTTGTCAAAATAACTTACAAATTACTTGAGTTGTTTGAGAAAGTAAGAAATTCTGCAAAGCATTCAAATATACGAATGAAAGATGCAGCAATATTCTGTATTGATGTTGCGAGTCAATCTCTTTTTTGAGAGACACCGAGTCAATCTCTTCTGGCACAGCCTTGGAGAGGCAAACTGTGACAACTGCTCCGTGGTCTGGCGAGATGTGTGCCACCCTGCTGATCTAGGAGGCATCGACATCAAGGATATGAGGAAGATTTGATGGGCGGTCAAACATAAGTGGCCATGATCCATGGCTGCAATGTCTTGCTGGTCCCAAAGCCGGGGCATGATTCCCGATCAAGGAGAGGCGACGTGATAGACAGTCTAGCTAGGACGAGGAATAAGGTCATGGTAGGTGAGGGCAATGGTCACCCTGCCATATTCTGATTTGACCTATGCTATGATCGGCTCTCAGAGGATGAGCAACGTTCAACATTGGGTTCTAAGGCTTCTTAGCATTGACCTAACTCGAGCATATACTCAACACAATTTCAAAGATGGTGTGATGTTTTAATGCTGGTAAATATTCCTTTTACTTATTTTATTTTTGCCAACATTGTAAGTTGATGGTAAGCCCAATAAAACCTTTAGCTTTATGTGAAGCTGAGTCGGAGACCTTACTGTACAAGATCATTTGCATTGAAAGAGTCCTGATTTTGGATACCGAGTTTTTATAGTAGTTAGAATGCTATAGCATGCATATTATTATATCAACAAAATAAAGAAAGTACAAATATTCCATGCATACATAAAAACATAAATAAAAAAAGACTGTTGAAATATGAACATTGTCTAAAGCGTGCGCATGCAGGCCTCCTTCTTGTTCGATGGGCATATCTTTGCTGTAATCATGCTACGTTGTTGGTGGACCGAAATGCGGATTTACTAGTTAGCTAGCTCGGGCGACTTTATGGTAGCTCGGGCGACTTTATAAGAACATGCATGACTATGAGGAAATTGGCGGTTTGGTACAAATTTCGAACATGCATTCTAGAGTAGTTCCCATCCGAGTTCACTAAACGCTAGAAATAACATGTCTCCGAGCAGTTCCTTGGTTGATCAGTCCATACTCCATATTACTTACCCCACATATCACATTCATCTAACCATCTAGGAATGAGAGGTGTTAGGAAATGTTACATTACTTGCATATCTTTTTGCATATGGAGCATCAATGCCAACGCTGGCCGAACGCGAGCTGAGCCAAGCCGGGTGCTCAGGCGAGCCACATAAAGAGGCCCAGTCCAAACATGGCTCCGTCTTCATGCAGCTCGGCTGGCTCACCGGCTCGTGCACAGAAGCAACAGGCAGCAGACTTCAGTGGCGCTTAGCACAGTGATTACCAGTGATGCACAGCAGTGATTAGCAGACCGATGCACATCAGTAAATCTGAGAGGCGGCAGCCGTGAGCATATACACTGAAACCATCCGTGCGTGCTTGCGCGCTGGCGAGAATGGCTGGGCGCCAAATAGAATGCAAATATAAGAACTTTTTCAAGCTTTGCAATCAACATGACGGCTTATATGATGTGCTAAACATCGGATTTGGGATGAACTATGTGCTTATAAAGGACTTGAGAAAATTATCAGTGCTAAGATATGTCGGACCTAGGAGTGTAATTAACTTTGCACTTGATGCTTCGCTTGCTACATGATTTGGTCAGAATAACTTAGCAATTACTCCCTCTGTCTCATAATATAAGAGCGTTTTTAACACTAGTGTAGTGTCAAAAATGCTCTTATATTATGAGACAGAGGGAGTACTTGGGTTGTTTGAGAAAGTAAGAAATTCTGTTAAGCATTCAAATATACGAATGGAAGTTGCGGCAACATTCTGTACTGATGTTGCGAGGCAGCCTCTTTTGGCACCGGCTGGCGAGCAAACGGTGACAACTGCGCCGTGGTCTGGTAAGATGTATGCCACCCTGTTGAGCTAGGAGGCCTCAACATCAAGGAAACGAGGAAGATGGGATGGGTGCTTAACCTAAGTGGCCATGGCCCATGGCTGCGATGTCTTGCTGGTTTCAAACCCGGGGCATGATTCCCTATCAAGGTGAGGCGACACGATCAACAGTCTAGCTAGGACGGTGAATGAGGGCATCTCCAACGCCAATCCGCAAACCACCCACAACCGTCCGGGCCGCGCTGTTCGGACCGCGGAAGCCATCCAACGCGGTCCTGTATCAGTCCGCGGCATGGTCCGTGATGTATTTTCTTCCGCAAACCGGAGACAAATGGGGAGGGGGGCTTTGGGGAGCCCAGACACACGAAACGTTGCTCTCTGCACCCCCCCCCCCCCCCCCCCCGCGCCCCACCCAGAAGGAAGGCGGAGCCCACACTTTTGTAGCATTCCGCACCGTTTTCGCACCAAAATCCCCCACTATCTTCCTCCATTCCCCGCCGCTCTCCGTCCAATTCCCGCTCTTTTCTCTCACCCTCTCCTTCCTTCCACTGCCGACACATGGAACAGTCGGAGAACCTGTTGGAGATTGAGCCGGCGTAGGTGCGGGAGGATCCAAGCATCACGCTCGCCTGGAAAAGCAGCTCAGCGACGCGACAAACTCGCCGCGTCAAAGTGAAGGCCGCAAAGGAGGAGAAGCTCAAGAAGCGGCTGGCCGCCGGTGGGCCTGGTGGTGGCGATGGGTGTGGAGGGCCTGGTAGACGAGGTGGTCAGCGCGACCATGGCGAACGCCGCCAGACGGGCATGCCCACAGTACAGACGGTGTCGTGGTCGGAGCCTTACAAGCCTCCGTACTACGACGCCGCCAAGCAACTCGAAACCACCGCCGGTACGATGCCTTACATCGTCGACGTTAACACCGAGCCGCTCTTCTTTGAGTATTCTTCGCCGCATTCGGCCAGGGAGCAGGTGGGTGCCTGCATGCTGTCCGCTAAAATGCCTAGAGCGGGGGAGCCGGCGCACGACGTAGGCAGGGAGATGCTCGACATCATCCACAATGGAGGCAAGGGAGGAGGGGGCTATGAGGACGGGCAGGTGGAAGACTCGGATCCCACCCAGTCCGGCAACTACCAACAGCAGCAATCCTACACCCAGACGGTCACGCATCAGGCCTACACCCAGACCGGCGATGGAACACAGCAACAGCAGCATTGGGCCGCCAGAGAGCAGCAGCCGGAGAGGGAGGAGGAGGACGACGACGATGACGATGATTCGATGATACAGCCGGCGATCCGAAGAAGAAGGCTATAGGAGAAAGCTTCAACATGCGGGAGGTTGAGCTGTTAAGATAAATGAATTGGAAAAGGCATTTAAAATAATCGAGATAAGATGAATGAAATTCAAACTTTCTTATCAATAATGATTAGCACAAATTAAATAATAAAAAATGGATAGAAAACTTTATTAAATACTAATACAATTACAAAGTCTTGTAAGGTTACATGGGGTTTAGAGAAATAAAAATTAAGAAATAAAAAAATCTAACTAAACCATTCTATCTATCTAACTGTTTATTTATTCTAAATTTTCCACTTGATTTTCATGGATCCTCTTTATAAACACGCAAAACAAATATCAAAAAACTATTTTACATTGAAAACAAGATTTAAGAAAAGGTTTTCACTCGTCTGGAAAAATGATGCCAGTCAATTAGGAAAATTCATTTCTATCATTTTAAATAATTATTACTCATTTTATATAGGAGATTTCACTCTTAATTTTTTTAAAGTACCACTTCTAAAAAAACCTATTTCACTCAATTTGAAAAACAGATTTTGCCCATTTTAAAAATTCAGTTCACTCATTCTAAAAAAACTGAAAGTGTGTATATATTCAAAAAACTGATTTCAATCATTTCACAAGACTATTTCCCTGAACTTTAAAAAAATAATTTCACTTATTATCAGAAGACTAATTTCACCTGGTTAACACAACTTATTGACCGATTTAAAAAATGATTCATTATTTTTGAATCATTGATTTCACTTATCAACACACTGGTTAAGTTATTTCATAATAAGGTATAACGTATTTCGCAAAATAAAAAAAAAGTTTCCACTCATTTCAAAAATTGATCTCAGCCATTTAAAAAAATTATTTAACTGAATTTTAAAAAGCACTCATTTAAAAGAAAACTGATTTTGCTCATTTTATATTTTAGGTAGCAGATTGCACTCAATTCAAAAAATTGATTTCCCTAATTTGAAAACATTCAATCTTCTAAAGAAAACTAATTTCACCAAAAACTACGGTCACACATTTTGAAAAATCAGGTTCCACTTAGTTCAATAGAATAGTTCATTAAACTGAAAAATAGATTTCCCTGAGTCATTTTACATTTTTAGGTAGCAAATTTCACTCATTTTAAAAAAGAACGGTTTCACTAGTTTCAAACAACAAATATCACTCATTTCACATAACGGATTTCAGTAATCTCAAAAGCATTGATTTCACTTAATTCAAAACTGATCCCACTCAACTCAAAGTATTAATTTTACGCATTTCAAAGAAGTGATTTCACTGAATTCACAAAATTCAAAAAAATGGTTTTGAATGATTAAAAACCCTGATTTCGGCAAATTCAAAAAATGATTTCAATCACTTAATCACACAGATTTCATTCATTTCAAAATATATATTCCACTCATTTTAGATAGCAGATTCCATTAATTTCAAGAATAACCTCACTTCTCAAGACTTATTTCACTCATTGTAGATAACATATTTCACTCATTTCAATATTTCACTAACTTAAAAAATCACACTTCTAAAAAAACAAATTTCACTTAAATAAACTTTCACCCTGTTGCAAAAAAAGCTTTCACTCATTTCATAAGAGTGGTTTTGCTAAAATAAAAAATAAATTTCATTAAATCAAAAACAATTTCTCTCATTAGTTCTTTTTTAAGTAGTTCCTTAAACTGAAATGGATTGAGGGTAATAAACGAATGAGAAAAGTATGTTTTTGGTCCCTCAAGTTCACCAAAAGTCTACATCTAGTCCCTCAAGTATTTTCGGGCGATATTTGGTCCCTCAAGTCTTAATACCGGGCAAGTTTCATCCAAAACCAGATTTGAGTGAAAAACCGGCCACGTGACAGCGGTTTTGGCTCTCACCTACGAATAAGGCATCCTCCATCTCTGAATTGCCGAAGACCATGTCGTCTTCTTGGCTACGGTGGTCACTGTTGTATCCTCTCCAATGAGAATGCGGTGAGGAGAGGGAGGGCACAAAAAGGCCTGAGGCGGTTGTCTTAGGCCTGCCTAGTGCTCGCACGTAGCCGAGGTGACCTCGCCGGCAACCTCGATCGACACGACCTTGGCGAGAACATACTAGGACAAGCCCCGGCGCCACTGGTGCTTGGTGCCCTCGCCGGCGTCATTGGGGTAAGAGCAAGTCTCCCTCTAGCATCGATCTGTGTAGCCCCGACGCCGTCAATCTCGATCTGTGTGGCCCCGGCGCCGGCAAATCTCTATCTGCGCCGCCCCAGTAGAGACGTGGAGACCAAGGTCAGGGGTAGGTGGCTGATCTCGGATCCGCCAGTGGGTCGATGGAGCAAGGCCGTGGCGTTGGTCACTGGCAGCCTGGCACCTTCGGCCACGGGATCTTGGTGGAGGGGAGCTTGGGCGGTGGGTGGCCGAATGGGGCTGCGGTGAGTGTAGAATATGAAGTATAGGCTGTGCAAACACAATGCATTGATCGGTGCATCAGGCACGTATATATGAGTACAGAGGGGGGCCACAACCTCAACTATACAGATGAACTAGGAGGTGGGCCCAAGACACAATATACACGTACACATATATTCAACACCCCCCGCAGTCGAAGCGGCGCCGGAGACGCAGAGACTGGAATGAAACTTCTCGAAGGTGGAAGTCGGCAGTCCCTTAGTCATCACATCGGCGAACTGTTGTGCGGTCGGAACATGGAGGACCCGAATGCGTCCAAGGGCCACCTGCTCACGCACAAAGTGAATGTCCAGCTCAATGTGCTTAGTCCGGCGATGATGAACGGGGTTGGCGGAAAGGTACACCGCAGAGACATTGTCACAGTAGACAACCGTAGCCTGGGAGACGTCATGATGCAACTCCTGAAGTAGCTGTCGTAGCCAGGTGCACTCGGCGATGGCGTTAGCCATAGCTCGGTACTCAGCCTCCGCGCTAGAGTGCGAAACCGTGGGTTGTCGCTTGGACGACCACGAGACGAGGGAAGGACCGAGGTAGACGCAGTAGCCAAAGGTGGACCGACGGGTGTTAGGGCAACCGGCCCAGTCCGCGTCGGAGTAGGCCACCATCTCCAGAGAAGTGGACGCCGTGAGAGTGAGCCCAAGAGCCATCGTGCCACGGATGTAGCAGAGAATCCGCTTCACGAGGGTCCAGTGGGAGTCACGAGGGGCGTGCATATGGAGACACACCTGCTGAACAGCATACTGAAGATCCGGCCGGGTGAGAGTCAGATACTGAAGAGCACCAACAATGGACCGATAGAATGGAGCATCCGATGCGGGTGAGCCCTCGAGAGTAGAAACCTTGGCCTTCGTGTCAACAGGAGTAGCGACGGGGTGACAGTTGAGCATGCCGGCACGCTCAAGTAGCTCGTGCGCATACTTCTGCTGATGAAGAAAGAAGCCGTCGGGTCGCCGAACAACCTCAATGCCAAGGAAATAATGTAGAGCGCCCAGGTCCTTGATGGCAAACTCATCACGCAGCCGGAGAGTAATCTGCTGAAGAAGGGCTGCGGAGGAGGCCGTCAGGATGATGTCGTCGATGTAGAGGAGCAAATATGCAGTCGTGTCGCCGCGGTGATAGACAAACAATGAGGCATCCGAGCGAGTAACGCTGAAGCCCAGTGTCTGAACACTAGTAGAAAAAGGCCCATTTGTCCCGGTTCCAGAGGCCCATTTGTCCCGGTTCTGGAACCGGGACTAAAGGGTCGGGACTAAAGCCCAATACCTTTAGCCCGGTTTGCCTACGAACCAGGACAGATGGGGCTCCACGTGACCGCTGCGGCATGCCCAGGCAGGAGGGCCTTTTGTCCCGGTTGGTAGCACCAACCGAGACCAAAAAGCATCCACGCGTCAGTAGTTCAGGGGCTGGGGTCTTTGTTTTTTTTTTGAAAGGGGGGGGGGGGTTTGGGGGGTTTTGGGGGTTTTGTAGGGTTAGTTTAGGGGTTTCATATATCGTGTTAGCTAGGTAATAGAGAGAAGTGACCTCTCTTATCTCCGTGCTTGGTCGACGCTACGTACTATACGTATAGAGAGAACTCGCGACACGCTAGCTAGTAAGGAAATGAAGGAAACCATTAAGTATACAAGATCGTCATGAACATATATATACAGAGAGAAGTGATCGACCTCCTCCTTCTCCGAAAGATTGGTCGAACAACAAGTTTTCGTATATCTATCCGACGCTACTAGCTACATATATACAATATAAGATCTCTTACAATCCCTAACATCTGATGTCAAGTTCCACATGGTATTCTCCGGCTTTATTGATGACGTGGTCAAGAAAGAATCCCGCCAATTCCTCTTGAATTGCTTTTATGCGATCTTGTGGTAGGAGTTCATCCCGCATCTGCCACATCTAATCTGAAGAAGGGGGTCAATACATATATATGAATGAAACTCAACACAAATGATGGTAATAAAATAAAATTGTGAATATTATTGCTTACGCACTTCATATTGTTTTTCAGAGTAGCCCCGCTCACAGGTCGTGTGGTGGATGAACTCGCAAATGTAGTATCCACAAAAATCAGTCCCGCCTTCCTGCCACAACCACTTTACAAGAAATAGAGGTCAATCAAACTGATAAGCAAGCATGCTAAATGGTATTGATGAAACTAGCTAGAATCAATGGGAGATGCGCGAAACTAGCTAGTAGTACTTACTTTCGGGTGTGTAAATCGAAGCTCCCCCGACAGTCCCGGAGCTTTAGCGGTGAACTCTTTCCAAACCCTGCCAGACAAAGAAAACAATTACTTGATATGAGGAAATGAACAAAGTTGCCGATATGGTGCGATAATGATCGATTGAACTTACTTCTCGAGCATTTTAGTCATGGCCGCATACTCCTTGGGATCTTTTCGTCTCGAGTCTAAGACGGTTACTAGTCCCTGCTCAAGCTTAATCTCTAGGAGAATAAAGTGGAAGCTGCGCACGCATGCATAACTCATCAATTACATTACTATAACCTCGAGTAATAAGGGAAACTGAATATGCACAAGACAGTAACACTCACTTGAAGTTGTAAGGAAAGAGTATTTTATCTTTGTTTTGATTTCGAAGCAACGATTGTAGCAAGTTGGCCTCGGTTTCTTTGGCATTATATTTAACCGTCCATTCATCTATGAGATTTGTGTTAATGAACCCAATATCATAGATTTGTGCTTTTCTGCATTCGACGATCTTCAATCTGCATAATATAGTGAGGATAATTATATATACATGCAATGAAAGAGCTGAGCTATATATAGAGACTTAATTACATAAGTAGTACTTACAGACAGTAGCAAGTGATGATTATTTTATCAAGGGCCTTTTGATTGAAAAACTGGAAGAACTCCTCAAATGGAACAGACAACAGATCAATTCCAACGAGGTCGTGCTCCTCTTTAACTCTCAGCGTCAAAGTATCCTTCCCAGACTCCTTGCAGGTGTCCATGTACCACTCATGGAATCTTCGCATCATCGTTGTTAGAGGAGGATGACCAGGTTTGACGAGAGGCTTCCCGTGCCGGTATTTGTGTTCGTCCACCTCCATTATATCAAAATGTGCATCGTCGGGCAGGTAATCTGCAGGATTGGTACCGGGCACCATCCCCGGATGATTAGCGATGATATCACTAGACACCTTGAGGGGGGGGGGCACGATTGGTTCGCTTGTTCGCCGAGCTAGGGAATTTTTTTCCCACTTCTTCATTCTGCTAACCTTCGATCACTGCAAGTACTTCCCGACCGCTCCGCTTCCTGATATGTCCTTTCAATAATGCGCTCATAGTTGGTTTGCGGCGGAGACGGTGGTGGTCGCTTCAGGGCATCGAGAGTGCGCTTCGCTTTCACCGGATCTATCTTCTCCTCCGGAGGTGGAGGTTTCTTTGCAAAAAAGTCCCTCACTTGGGCTTTACAGATCTCCGTGTTTTCCTCCTTGGTCATCTCGTATGGTAACTTCTCTAGAGGCTTGAGAGATGGACCGAATTTGTATTGCCTCCCGCCTCTGGCTGTACTGCTAGACGCCGGAGCGGCGGCGTCTCTCTTCCGTTGCTGCTGACGAGTAGTAGAAGGAGGCGGAGTGCTCCGATGCGCCGGAGCAGCCGGAGCGGCGGCTTCTGTCTTCCGCCGTTGCTGACGAGGAGGAGGAGGAGGTGGGCTGCTCGGACGCGCCGGAGCAGGCGGAGAAGGAGGCGGAGTGCCGCCCTCACGCGCCGGAGCAGCCGGAGAAGGAGGCGGAGTGCCCTGATCACTCACCGGAGGAGGAGGAGGAGGAGGCCGAGTGCCCTGACTCGTCAGAGGCGGAGGCGTCCAGTTCGGAAGCTTGATGTGCTCCTTCCGCCATAGACATGGAGTCTTCAGAGCAAGACCCAGCTGAGTCTCCCCTTCACCTGTAGGGTGGTCAATCTCGAGCTCCTCAAATCCCTCCGTTACTTCATCCACCATCACAACAGCATAGCCTTGTGGAATCGGACGGCAGTGAAAAGTTCCATCGGGTTGAGGAGGTGCAACAGAGCCAACAGCCGCCTTGACTTTGAGGTTCTTCCATTGCGTCATAAGCTGGCAATGTTGAGCCTCCGTGATAGCATCCACGGGGTAGCTAGGAGCCGTGAAGTCAGGCTGCTAAACGAGCTCGGTGGAAGCCACGCTGCTTCTCCGCTGAGATGGCGGGGTAGCTTCTGGGGTAGCTCCGGCAGCTCGCTGGCTCTCAACTTGTTCCTCTAGCTTTTGTACCCTTGCATTCAGCTTCTGCAGTTCGCTCTGCTCCAGTTTCCTCTTCCTCTCCCTGGTTTTGTAACCGCCTGCGCCAGAAAACGCAACCTTCCACGCAATGAAGCCTGGCGTGCCTCGTGTTCGTCCAGGGTGCTCAGGATTCCCGAGGGCCTCGGTCAGCTTGTCATTCTCTCTGTCGGGAATGAACGTCCCTTGCTGCGCTGCGGCGATACACTTCTGAAGTTTCTTGATGGGTATTGCAAGTTGCTCGTCCATCCAAACGCACTTCCCTGTTTCAGGGTCCAAGGTTCCCCCAACCCCGAAGAACCAAGTCCTTGAACGGTCTGGCCAGTTCAATGTCTCTGGTACGACCCCTTTAGCAAGCAGGTCATTCTCAGCTTTGTCCCATAGCGACCGGGCTTTGAGGTAGCCACCTGACCCCGTGCGATGGTGAAACTTCTTCTTTGCAGCATTTATCTTATTTGTCTCTGACATCTTCTTACTCTTGTCCGATGTCTTGTAGGCCACAAATGCGGGCCAGTGATCTCTTATCTTCTCAAATCGGCCGGTGAATTCTGGAGTCTTCCCTTTGTCGACAAACGTTGATTTCAACTCATTCTTCCACCTCCTGAATAGATCTGCCATCTTCTTAAGAGCACACGCCTTGACCAATGGCTCTATAACTGGCTTATCCGGATCCTCCTCTGGCGGTAGGGTGAAATTTGCCTTCAGCGAGGTCCAAAGATCATCTTTCTGTCTATCGGTGACATAAGAAACTTGAGGGTCTTCGTTCTTCTTAGGCTCATTCCATAGCTGGATGCTGATCGGGATGTTGTCCCTAACAATAGCTCTGCACTGAGCTGAAAATGCATCCTTGGTCCGCCTCGGTTCAATCGGCTGGCCATCGTTCGCGATTGCTGTGATCGTGAACCTTTCATCCTGATGCAACCTTTTCTTCGGGCCTCATCTCGTTACCGAAGTTTGGCTCGATCCGGAGGGCTTTAAAAGAAGAAAAGAGTTAATATATGTACATACCAAAACAATTAATGCATCAATTAGCTAATTAGCATAGACTTAATTAATATATATACCTCGCCGGACTTTGCAACAGCTCCCTCCTCTGTTCGATCACCGGAGCCATCATCATGGTCTCCTTCTTCCTCCGGCATTCGGTCACCGTAGCCATCATGATCATGTACTTCCTCCTCCATTGTTCGATCACCGGAGCCTTCACCCTCTCCTTCCAGACAATCGGTGTCGTTGAGATACGACAAGACATCACCTCCGCCGAGGATGATGTCCCTCAACAACTCTTCTATTTCCAAGTCTCTTTGTTGATCCATAGTTTCTGCAAATATTACAACATGGCAATTAATATACAAACATGAGAGATGGATATATTAGTGGCAAACATAGACCTAGCTAGCTAATCACAACAAGGAATATTAATTAGTGGCCTCGACGCTTCTACGCTTTGGGGTGGCCTCGACAACGCTTCTAGGGTTTGGGGTGGCCTCGACAACGCTCTTTTAACTTGGTAAATTTGGGTGGCCTCGACGCTTCTAGGGTTTGGGATGGCCTCGGCAACGCTTCTAGGGTTTGGGGTGGCCTCGACACTTCTAGGGTTTGGTCGGGTGAGAGGGGGTTGATCGACGTCCCCCCTCATGTTGAAGAGTTACCGGAGTTCTCTCATGAATGTCCGACGTCCGGACCGCCTCTCTCATGAATGTCAAACACGGGATTTAAAAAAATAGTGTCATTCTGGATGTGCAGAAAATGGTCCATATTTTTCCTGATCTCATCTACCCTTCTATATGTCACGTTGTCAGTGTCAAAGGATTCAAGAAAACCATGGCTTCATCATTAGCCGGAAGTAACAGGCGCATAATGGTACGAAGCTCTCCAAAATTGTTTTGGAACGGAGTCCCGGATAGGATAATTAGTTTTTTGGTACGAAGTTCAGCAAGAGCCTTCCGAATATCGCTATTTGGAAGGCCTTTGCTGAAATTCATACAAAAAAGCGAATTATTCTATCCGGAACTCCATTCCAAAACAACTTTGAAGAGCTTCGTAGCATCATACGCCTGTTACTTCCGGCTAATGATGAAGCCATGGATTTCTTCAATACTTTGACCGACAACGTGATATATAGAAGAATATATATATAGATGAGATCAAAAAAAAATTGGATCAACTTGTGCACATCCATAATGGGGGCATTCTTGATAAATCTATATATGTCAAAATTCAACCTTTGACATATGATCAAACTTTGACATATGATCAAATGTTGCAAATGTCAAAATTCAAACTTTGACATATGATCAAACTTTGATATATGATCAAATGTTGCATATGTAAAAATTCAAACTTTGACATATGATCAAACTTTGATATATGTCCACCGCGATATAAAATGATACATAGACTTGTTCGGGCGAGAGGGGGTTGATCGACGTCCCCCCCTCATGTCGAAGTTACCGGAGTTTTCTTCTAGTGGTTTGGGTGGCCTCGAGAGTTTGTCGGGTAGGGGCGGGAGGGGGTAGGAGATCGACAGCGCTTTTTTTCGAGGGTTTGGGTGGCCTCGAGAGTTGGTCGCCCGGTATATCGAGAGGGGGGGTGAACATTTTACCTTAATAACTTAGAAAAAAATATTATCGGGGAGGGGGTATATCGACCCCCCCCCCTCATGTCGAAGTTATCGGGGAGGGGCTATATCGACAACGACATACATATAGCCACATACATATAAAAAAAATCCTATGAATATCCATACATACATATAGCCACATACATATATATGGCTATGAAAAAAAAATTCATCATATAAAAAAAATGTTATCGGGGAGGGGGTTATATCGACCCCCCCCCCTCATGTCGAAGTTATCGGGGAGGGGCTATATCGACAAACGACATATACATATAGCCACATACATATAAAAAAAATTCTATAACATCCTATAATACATACATAGTCACATACATATATATGGCTATGAAAAAAAAATCATCATAAAAAAAATGCTATGAACAAAACAATTAATACATATATGAACAAAACAATTTTATGAACATCCATACATCATAGCCACATACATATATATATACATTATATGAACAAAACAATTTCATCATATAAAAAATATCACATATATACATTATATGTGAACTCCACCATTTCTCTAAAAAAGTCTCTATGCAAATTTCTCTAAAAGTTCTCTTCCATCTCATCTCATCTCCACAGAAACTTCTACCTAAAAATACATACATACATATATGAACATCTAAAACATCTAAAAACATGTAACAAAAAAATAGCATATATACAACAAAAAAACACGGCGCGGGGGCAGGCAGGGGCGCGTGCTCACAGAGGGAGGGTCGGGCAGGGGCAGGGGGGCAGCACGGCGGGCGGCGTCCGGCGGGCAGGACGCATGGCGGGCGGCGTCGGGGCGGGCAGGGGCGCACGGCGGGCGGCGTCGGGGCGGGCAGCGGCGACGGCGGGGCAGAGGGCGTCGGCGGCGACGGCGAGGTGGAGCAGCCCGACGACGTCGGCGACGACGCGGTGGAGCAGCCTGACGGCGTCGGGGCAGGGCTCGGCGGCGACGGCGACGAGGGAGCAGCTGGGGGCGTCGGGGCGGAGAAGAAGTGATTTTTGCAGAAACTGCTAAGTGTTTTCTTATATACACGAAGCATTGGTCCCGGTTCGTGGCACGAACCGGGACCAATGCCCCCCTTTAGTCCCGGTTGGTGCCACCAACCGGCACCAAAGGTCTCTTTTCAGCAGCCCAAAGGGCAGGAAAAGGAGACCTTTGGTCCCGGTTGGTGGCACCAACCGGGACTAAAGGGGCGCATTGGTCCCGTCACTGCGACCAATGCCCCCTTTTAGTCCCGGTTGGTGCCACCAACCGGGACCAAAGGCCTTGTGCTGCCCGTGGCCAAAAGTTTAGTCCCACCTCGCTAGTTGAGAGGGGCGCAGAGTGGTTTATAAGCCCCACTGCCGCTGCCCTCTCGAGCTCCTCTCAAATGCAGGCTTACGGGCCTAACCTCACAATCCGCTGCCTGTGGGCCTATTGGGCCTTCTACGGGCCTGAATCCTGGCCCGTGGTTAGGTTTCTAGTCGGATTCAGGCCGTGGTGGCCCAGTAGGTGGCATTTTTTTTCTATTTTTTCCATTTTTTTGTTTTGTTTTTTGCTTTATTTATTTTCTTTTGTTTTTTGCTTTTGTTTTTAATTATTTTTGCTTTTAGGTCACAAAAATTATAAACTTTCTGTTAGTGCCATTAGTTTTCAAATTTGAATAGTTTAAATTTGAATTCTTTGAAATTTGTGTGAATCACTAGTTTGTGATTAACTTTACTATAAAAATAGATTTTGGAGTGATTCTTTTTCCTGCTATTTAATATTACTGTGTTTTATCATTATATTAAATTTGGTAATTTTCAGGTAATTTTAAATGTTTGTTTTAATCAAGAACAGATTTTGTTATTTTAGTTTGCTATTAAAGTTTCTAATAAAAAATTTCTTTATGAAAATTCTTTTTGCCATTAATGTTTTGAACAGAAAATACTTTGATAATTTTAGTTGCATAAATTTTATATAATTTTAGTTTAAAAAATACTAGAGGTTTATAAAAGCTTTTTAGTTGATTCATTTTGCTATTAGAGTTTTATAAAAGCTTTTTAGTTGATTCTTTTTGCTATTGAAGAATATTATAGTTTTGTTTTAGTTGATCATAACAGAATATTTTAATTGATTATTTTAAGTTCATTCTTTTTGCTATTAATTCATTCTTTTTGCGCTAAATGACCCTGAAATTGAAAAGCACTACAAATGAACTCCGAAAAGGTTGAAAGTTGGCATGGTATCATCATTTCACCCACATAGCATGTGCTAAGAAGTTGAGAGGGTTACGGCAAAAACTGGATGCACTTCGTGTACAAAACGGACAATGTCTTTCGAAGTATCAGGGTTTCATACGGAAACTCGTCTATTACAAAGGGATTTCATTTTTTTGAACTTATTTGAACTCCAGACTTTTTGTGTGTTCAAAATGAACCATTCAAAGCCACATCATCAATTTTCAACCCTTTTTGACTTCATTTGTTATTTTTCATCATAATAGTTGTGGAGAGAAAGTCTTCACTTTTTCTTCGCTTGTGTCCTTTGCTTATTGCGCCGTAACCATGGATATTCTTCATCGCTTAACAGGGTGCTTGGGTCAGCCTTGACTTTGAAGGGAGGAATGTCATGAAACTTTTCATAATCTTCAGACATGTCTGTCTTGCCCTCCAATCCCACGATGTCTCTTTTTCCTGAAAGAACTATGTGGCGCTTTGGCTCATCGTATGATGTATTCGCTTCCTTATCTTTTCTTTTTCTCGGTTTAGTAGACATGTCCTTCACATAGAGAACCTGCGCCACATCATTGGCTAGGACGAATGGTTCGTCTGTGTACCCAAGATTGTTCAGATCCACTGTTGTCATTCCGTACTGTGGGTCTACCTGTACCCCGCCTCCTGACAAATTGACCCATTTGCACTTAAAAAAAGGGACCTTAAAATCATGTCCGTGGTCAAGTTCCCATATGTCCACTATGTAACCATAATATGTGTCCTTTCCCCTCTTGGTTGCTGCATCAAAGCGGACACCGTTGTTTTGGTTGGTGCTCTTTTGATCTTGGGCGATCGTGTAAAATGTATTCCCATTTATCTCGTATCCTTTGTAAGTCAATACAGTCGAAGATGGTCCCCTGGACAACGAGTACAGCTCATCAGAAACAGTGTTTTCACCTCTGAGATGTGTTTCCAACCAAGTGCTGAAAGTCCTGATGTGTTCACATGTAATCCAGTCGTCACACTGCTCCGGGTGTTTGGAGCGCAGAATGTTCTTGTGTTCATCGACATACGGGGTCACCAAGGTAGAGTGCTGTAGAACTGTGTAGTGTGCTTGAGACCAAGAATGCCCGTCCCTACATATTATTGAGTCCCCTCCTAGCGTGCCTTTTCCAGTCAGTCTCCCCTCATACCGCGATTGAGGGAGGCCAATCTTCTTCAGCCAGGAATGAAGTCAACACAAAACCCAGTGACATCTTCTGTTTGATGGCCCATGGAGATGCTTCCTTCTGACCTAGCGCGGTTACAGACATATTTCTTTAGGACTCCCATGAACCTCTCAAAGGGGAACATATTGTGTAGAAATACAGGGCCCAGAACGACAATCTCGTCGACTAGATGAACTAGGACGTGCGTCATGATATTGAAGAAGGATGGTGGGAACACCAGCTTGAAACTGACAAGACATTGTGCCACATCACTCCTTAGCCTTGGTAGGATTTGTGGATCGATCACCTTCTGAGAGATTGCATTGAGGAATGCACATAGCTTCACAATGGCTAATCGAACGTTTTCCGGTAGAAACCCCCTCAATGCAACCGGAAGCAGTTGCATCATAATCACGTGGCAGTCATGAGACTTTAGGTTCTGGAACTTTTTCAATGGGATATTTTTTTCGTGCAAACGTTGCAGGTCCTCCCGTGCCTCCGGTGTATCTTTTGTCTTCCCATACATGCCCAAGAAGCCTAGCAGGTTCACGCAAAGGTTCTCTGTCACGTGCTTCACGTCGATTGAAGAGCGGACCTCTAGGTCTTTCCAGTAGGGTAGGTCCCAAAATATAGATTTCTTCTTCCACATGGGTGCGCGTCCCTCAGCGTCATTCGGAACAGATAGTCCACCGGGACCCTTTCCAAAGATTACGTGTAAATCATTGACCATAGCAAGTACGTGCTCACCGGTATGCATGGCGGGCTTCTTCCGGTGATCTGCCTCGCCTTTGAAATGCTTGCCTTTCTTTCGACATTGATGGTTGGTCTAAAGAAATCGACGATGCCCCAGGTACACATTCTTACTGCATTTGTCCAGGTATATACTTTCGGTGTCAGCTAAACAGTGCGTGCATGCGTGGTATCCCTTGTTTGTCTGTCCTGAATGGTTACTGAGAGCAGGCCAATCATTGATGGTTACAAAGAGCAACGCATGCAGGTCAAATTCCTCCTGTCTGTGCTCATCCCACACACGTACACCGTTTCCATTCCACATCTGTTAAAGTTCTTCAACTAATGGCCTTAGGTACACATCAATGTCGTTGCCGGGTTGCTTAGGGCCTTGGATGAGTACTGGCATCATAATGAACTTCCGCTTCATGCACAGCCAAGGAGGAAGGTTATAGATACATAGAGTCACGGGCTAGGTGCTGTGATTGCTGCTCTGCTCCCCAAAAGGATTAATGCCATCCGCGCTTAAACCAAACCATACGTTCCTTGCGTCACCTGCAAACTCCTCCCAGTACTTTCTCTCGATTTTTCTCCACTGCGACCCGTCAGCGGGTGCTCTCAACTTCCCATCTTTCTTACGGTCCTCTCTGTGCCATCGCAACTACTTGGCATGCTCTTTGTTTCTGAACAAACGTTTCAACCGTGGTATTATAGGAGCATACCACATCACCTTCGCAGGAACCCTCTTCCTGGGGGGCTCGCCGTCAACATCACCAGGGTCATCTCGTCTGATCTTATACCGCAATGCACCGCATACCGGGCATGCGTTCAAATCCTCGTATGCACCGCGGTACAGGATGCAGTCATTAGGGCATGCATGTATCTTCTGCACCTCCAATCCTAGAGGGCATACGACCTTCTTTGCTGCGTACGTACTGTCGGGCAATTCGTTATCCTTTGGAAGCTTCTTCTTCAATATTTTCAGTAGCTTCTCAAATCCTTTGTCAGGAACAGCATTCTCTGCCTTCCACTGCAGCAATTCCAGTACGGTACCGAGCTTTGTGTTGCCATCTTCGCAATTGGGGTACAACCCTTTTTGGTGATCCTCTAACATGCGATCGAACTTCAGCTTCTCCTTTTCACTTTCGCACTGTCTCTTTGCATCAACAATGACCCGGCGGAGATCATCATTGGGCACATCGTCTGGTTCCTCTTGATCTTCAGTTTTCCCCGTTGCAGCATCACCGTATTCAGGGGGCACATAGTTGTCATCATCCTCTTCTTCTTCACTGTCTTCCATCATAACCCCTCTTTCTCCATGCTTGGTCCAAACATTATAGTGTGGCATGAAACCCTTATAAAGCAGGTGGGTGTGAAGGATTTTTCGGTCAGAGTAAGACTTCGTATTCCCACATATAGGGCATGGACAACACATAAAACCATTCTGCTTGTTTGCCTCAGCCACTTCGAGAAAATTATGCACGCCCTTAATGTACTCGGAGGTGCGTCTGTCATCGTACATCCATTGTCGGTTCATCTGCGTGCATTATATATAATTAAGTGTGTCAAAAACCATTACAGAACATCATAAATAGATAAGTGACCAAATTAATAGAAGTTCATCATCACATTAAAACCAAAGTACATACATAGTTCTCATTGAACAACATATAGCTCTCCAGAGCATCTAATTAAACCATACATTGAAACTATGTAAAACATTTCAATGCAACAACAAATGCGATCATAATCGCAACCAAGGTAACAATTGATCCAACGGCATAATGACACCAAGCCTCGGTATGAATGGCATATTTTCTTTACTTTCTAATCTTGAAGCGCATTGCATCCATCTTGATCTTCTGATCATCGACGACATCCGCAACATGCAACTCCAATATCATCTTCTCCTCCTCAATTTTTTTCAATTTTTCCTTCAAGTAATTGTTTTCTTCTTCAACTAAATTTAACCTCTCGACAATAGGGTCGGTTGAAATTTCCGGTTCACATACCTCCTAGATAAAAAAATCTATGTCACGTTGGTCGGCATAATTGTCATAAACAATAAATGAACCAAATAGTTATAAAATATAATATATACCACATCCGAATCATAGACAGGACGAGGGCCGACGGGGGCGGATACCAAAACCATCGCACTATATAATAACAAACAATAATAAAAGTAAGAAAATTATACAAGTATCTATCTAAATCATACAAGTAAGAATTTTTCTCTTTTAGAAAGAAGATAAGAACAAGAGGCTCACCACGGTGGTGCCGGCGACGAGATCGGCGCGGGCGATCGACGATGGTGAAGACGGGGACGGGACGTGACGGACCGCTAAACCTAGACAAATCTTGAGGAAAATGGAGCTTGGAGAGAAGAAAGCTTAAGTAGTGTGGCTCGGGCATTTCATCGAACACCTCAAGTGCATAGGAGGTGAGCTAGAGCACCACAAAGCCCTCCCCTAGCCGGCCAGAAAAAACAGAGCAGTGGAGTGCTCTGCTTGCGGGCGAGGGGGTATATATAGGCACCTCATTGGTCCCGGTTGGTGGCTGGAACCAGGACTAAAGGACCTCCTTTGGTCCCGGTTCCAGCCATGAACCGGGACCAATGGATGTGGGCCAGGAGCGAGGCCCATTGGTCCCGGTTCGTGTCTGGAACCGGGACCAAAGGGTCCAGACGAACCGGGACCAATGCCCCACGAGGCCCGACCGGCCCCCTAGGCGCACGAACAGGGACGTATGCCCCCATGGGTCCCGGTTCGTCATTGAACCGGGACTAATGGGCTGGCCAGGCCTGGACCAAAGCCCTGTTTTCTACTAGTGGAAGGAACCCGGCGATACGCTGGTACCAGGCGCGAGGTGCTTGCTTGAGCCCGTAGAGAGACCGGGATAGCAAACACACATGCCCAGGAAGAGATGCGTCGACGAAACCGGTCGGCTACTCACAGTAAACCGACGAAACCGGTCGGCTCCTCAAGATGGCCATGAAGGAAGGCATTGGAGACATCCATCTGATGAACCGGCCAGCCTCGGGAAACTGCCAGCTGGAGAACAGTGCGGATCGTGCCCGGTTTGACAACCGGTGCAAACGTCTCAGTGAAGTCGACGCCAGCGCGCTGCCGAAAACCACGGACCACCCAGCGAGCCTTGTAGTGCTCAAGTGTACCATCCGAGCGGGTCTTATGGCGAAATACCCACTTGCCGCTGATGACGTTGGCGCGAGGAGGCCGGGGAACCAGTGTCCCAGTACGGTTCCGCTGAAGAGCATCGAACTCTTCCTGCATCGCAGCAAGCCAGTGAGGATCACGTAGGGCTGCTTTGGCGGATGCAGGAATCGGTGATGGCTCGGTGGTGGAGGCAGTGAGGAGATACTCGTCGCTGGAGTACCGCAGACTCGGACGGTGAACGCCGGCCCGGGCCCGAGTGAGGGGGCGAGACGGCAACGCCGGAACCGCGGTGGGCGTAGGCGGCGATGACGAGCCAGCCGAGGCCGAGGTGGAGCCCGAGGGGGTGGCCCCGTCCGAGAGAGGGGCCGCCCCCGAGGTGGAGCTCGAGGGGGCCGCGCCCGCGGAGGCAGCCGAGGCCGCGCCTGAGGCGGCCGGTGGGGAGGCCGGCGACGGGGCGGCGCCTGAGGTGGCCGGTGAAGATACCGGCGACGGGGCGGCCGGCGAAGATGCCGGCGAAGAGGCCGGCGACGCAGCGGCTGCCGGCGAAAATGCCGGCGAGGCGGCGGCCGGCTAGGCGGACGATGTCGAGGCCCCTGACGGAGTCGGCGAGGGCGTCATGGGGGCGCAAGGCGCAGCTCGTCCCACGGCGCGAGGACCGCCGAAGCCCGGAGGCGGTCCAAGAACCGAGCAGGGCCGTCCACCTGACGGGGTCGCTGGAGGGCCAGCGGTGGCCGGCGACGACGGGGCGACGGGAGGTACCTGCTGAAATGGAAACACCTTCTCATCAAAGTAAATGTGTCGGGAGGTGAATACACGATGTGAGACGGGATCGTAGCAGCGGTATCCTTTGGTGTTAGGTGGGTAGCCGAGGAAGATGCAAGCGACGGAGCGAGGTGCAAGCTTATGAGGCGCAGTGGCGGCGATGCTAGGATAGCAGAGACAGCAAAAGATGCGAAGGCCATCATAAGATGGGGGCGCAGCAAAGAGGAGATGGTGAGGGGCATAGTTCCAGCGTGGGCGACATGGGCGGATGTTGATGAGGAGGGTGGCGGTGGCGAGAGCGTCCGGCCAAAACCGGGGAGGCACGTTCGAGTGAAAGAGCAACGTGCAGACACAGTCATTAAGAGTGCGAAGGATACGCTCGGCACGGCCATTTTGTTGGGACGTGTAGGGACAAGTGAGGCGGAAGATGGTGCCGTGAGAGGCTAGAAGGTTACGAACAGCGACGTTGTCAAACTCTTTTTCATTGTCAGTTTGTAATGCAAGGATAGGACGACCGAACTGTGTGGTGACATAGGAATAAAAGGCGGTGAGTGTGGCAAGGGCGTCGGACTTGCGACGAAGAGGAAATGTCCACACATAATAAGAGAAATCATCTAAGATCACCAAATAGTATAGGTAGCCCGTGTTGCTTGCAACCGGGGATGTCCAAACATCACTATGCAATAACTGAAACGGAAAAGTGGAAATAGTGGTAGAGGTGCTAAAGGGAAGACGAACGTGCTTGCCGAGACGACAAGCCTCACAAGTATGGTCGTTGATCTTATTGCATGAGAATGAAAAACTCTGAAGAATTTGACGCAAAGTGGTGGGGTTCGGGTGTCCCAAACGAGCATGCCAAAGGTCGACACCTGCGGTGAGGGCGACTGGGGTGGTGTAGGCGGTGGCGGAGGAGTGCACCGGATAGAGCTCGTCAGGACTATCGCAATGGTGAAGGACCATCCGAGTACGAGCGTCCTTCACAGAAAAACCGACATCATCAAATTCAACGGTAATGGGATTATCACGAGCAAGACGACGAACAGAGACAAGGTTCGTAACTAAATCAGGAGAAACAAGAACATTAGACATGGTGGCAGGTGTAGATGTGGAAGGAAACGAAGTACGACCAACATATGTGATAGGTAGAGAGGAACCGTTACCAACGGTGATGCGAGTAGGGGTATGAACCGGAGTGAAAGAGGTTAGGGTACCGGGATGAGATGTCATGTGGGCGGTGGCGCCCGAGTCCATGTACCAAGCGCCGCCGGTGTCGTAGTTGTTCGGTGATGGGGCCGAGTGCAGGGCAGCCAAAGGAGTAGGGTCCCATGGCGGTGAGACCGGCAGCGAGGCGAAGCCGGCGTAGGGCTGAACCGGGGCGGGCGGAGCATGGCCGCCGGCCATCGGCGGGGCGGGCTGCAAGTGGGTGAAGGGAGCCAGCGTGCCCGCGTACATGTGGCCAAAGGAAGACGACGCGGCAGAAGACATCGCAGCGGCGACGGCGGTGGCTGGGTAGGAGGCGCGGCAGCGACCAGGGAGGCGGCGGCGGCTGGAGTGGGCGCGGCGGCGGCCTGGGTGGCGACGGCCTGAGGAGCGGCGGCGGCGCGGATGAGTGGTCGCGGCGGCGGCCAGAGGAGCGGCGGCGGCGCGGTGGGGATGGGCAGCGCCAGCGGCACGGGCGGCGGCGGCGGCCCGGTGCGGCGGCGGCTTTAGGGAGCGGAGGTGGCGCGGCGGCGGCGGCTATGGAGAATAGCGGCAGTGGCGGCTAGAGGGAGCGGGGGTGGGGAAGGGCGGCGACACGGGGCGGCGGCGGCGGCTACGAAGAGCGGCGGCGGCGGCAGGTGTGGCGGCGGGATGGAGCGGCGGCGGCGGCGGCGCGAGGGAGGCGCGGCGGCGGCGGCGGCTAGGGTTAGGGTTGGGAGGAGGAGGTTGCGGAAGCGGGGGAGCAGAGTGCAGCGGCGACCAGCGGCGGTGACGGCGGCGCGTTGGGCGCGCGGCGGCGACGGCGACGGGTGGGAAAGCGGCGGCGGCGGCGGTGCGGAGGATGCGCGGCGGCGGCGGCAGGTAGGGTTAGGTCGACCGACCTGCGATAGATACCATGTAGAATATGGAGTGTAGGCTGTGCAAACACAATGCATTGATCGGTGCACCAGGCACGTATATATGAGTACAAAGGGGGGCCATAACCTCAACTATACAGATGAACTAGAAGGTGGGTCCAAGACACAATATACACGTACACATATATTCAACAGTGAGGTGTGTGGGAAGGGTCGGGGGTTGCAGGTGGTATGGAGACCAGGCACGGCGGCGGTGGGAGGTAGCTGGTGATGTGGGCCTGCTGGCTGTATGTTGATGCTAACCGCCGGTGTGTTGCCTGTTGCTCCTGTATCCCGGTGAGAGAGAGAGATTTTGTCTTAGACTGCTTATGTGGCTGGTGGGATAAAAATCAGTGACACGTCAGCCTCAATACCATTTTGCTCCCGTTTTAGACTAATGTTATCTCGTTTTGAGACTTGAGGGACCAAATGCGGTCCAAAAATTCTTAAGGGACCAGATGTAGACTTTTGGTGAATTTTAGGGATCAAAAACATACTTTTCTCTAAACGAATTGAAATGTTGACATATAAACATATTTGAAATTCATCCATGATTGATCTTGTTCTAAAGGTCCTGGCGCTAGGAGTTCAAGTATATAAATACTTTCAAAAGCGAAATTGTAGTTTGAAATATATGGATGATTAAAGTTTGCAAAGGTAGAAAGTAGAGTGGATATATTGTGTGGGAGGAGAGAGAGTGAATCTGGCATTTTCTGCCATGCATGCATGTGGAGGAGAGATATATAGAAAGATCTATGGAGGGGCCCATGTGGGTCAGTTGATTGGTTGCACACACGCTATAGATTGGATTTTCCCACATTCAACACAATTTCAATTTTGGAATGATGTTTTAATGTTGATAATTATTATTATTTTTTATTTTTTTCATTTTAGCAAATATTGTAAGTTGATGGTAACCTAAATTAAAACTTTTAGCTTTATGAAAAGTTGAGTCAAAAGACTTTACTGTAAAAGATCATGTGCATTGAAAGAGTCTAGATGTTGCATATCAAGTTTTTATAGTAGAAGAGCTACTTATAAGAATTGAAATGTGGATTTACTATGCCTGTACTTTGTTTGGTAGAATATTAATAATTAGCTAGCTCGGGCTACTTATAAGAATTTCATGCACGACTATGAGGAAATTGGCGGTTTGGCATAAATATCTAATAAACATTCTAGAGTAGTTCCCATCCGAGTTCACGAAACGACAGAGCACACATTTCTCTTGGCTCATGGCTCGTGGCAGTTCCTTGCTTGATCAGGCCTTTTTACTTACCCCGCGTTGCATACATCTAGTAATGAGACGTATTAGGAAAGTTTCTTCCTTGCTTGATCGCGGATTTGATCGCTTCAGTGTTTTTTTTAATCGCTTATGCATTAGCTTTGGTTTTATATGACTTTGTTATTCCCCAGTGTGTTTTATGTGTATGTTGGTGTTGTCATGTGCATCCTAGCTGTAGAGGCCCGGTGCATGCTCATTGTGTTTGTATCTACTTGACGCTTCATTTTGAGTCAATAAAATCCAAGCTTTGTCGAAAAAACTAAAGTCGGATAACTACGTACTAGACCAATATGTTAGCCACATGCACGAAGGTGTTCGTTCCTTTGCTCTATTTGTTGCTAGGGATGAAGCACTGTTGTCTCATAATGGAGAAACCGATACTAATAAACTTAGGTCACAAAAGTTTCTTAGGTTCTCTATAGATGAATTTGAGTGTTGAATTTTTACGAGATCAGAAATCACTGCGAACATTAATATTAACTGGAAATTTCAAGATTCAGTCTGGTGATTCCTTGTTGTTCTTTTCAACCTCAGTCGCAGATAACCCATCTAACGGCTCATCGCACACCAGGTGTCACTATTGCTTTTTAGACGAATCCCTTACTACTGTTTGATGTAGCTCATTTCTTCACTTTTCTGTTGGCTTATGAGGCTATAAGGCCCTCATTCTGAATCGGAGTTGGTAGAATATTTTGTATAGGGTAAAACAACCCTAAGCCATCACCTTGTTCCGACTATCTCATAGGCTTCTCTGAAATCGCCGCAAGTTCTCACCTCCGTCTCCCCAAAGATCACTATTTTTTCTATCTGGACTTGCGTTGTAAGTTTGAAGATTCGTCAGCTCATACTCTGAACCTGACAAAAGACTACTGGCAGCGGCTATGCCAGGATAGTGCGCAGGTGCACAAAAGATGCCTGAATTGCAGGATATGCAGGCACATGTTAATCTGTGGTTATCGCCAACGCTGAACATGTTATGTTTCGGCTTTGTTTCTCTATTACTCATTGTAGCCGTCATTCGTCCTCTAAGTTGTGTGCTTGGAACTGCATGTACTGAACCTGCTGATGTTGGTGGGTGTCATTTCTATGAAACGGAACCTGGGAGGGGCCCTTATTTTCCAAAAAAAAAAAAAATCTGCGAAAGGAAGGTACTATATCAGTCCTGATTCCTTGTCGTGTTTGTACGTATGCATGTGCCGAGGGCGACCTCCTCTTGTCTTGGATACGTTGAATCTTACAAAATCGATGATTAGTTGGGTTTGAGAATTGCAATGTTCGGGTATTCGGTGCCTACATCGGCAACAGTTTCAGGCCTAGACAAATATTGCACCGGAGTTAACATATGCTTCTTGTGCAGCATTCCAACTGTGCCTATGCACCTATGCATGCTTGGAGTTCTCACTTATTGTTTTTTCTTGGCAATCATTCTGTTTTTCTGTGGAAAGCAATCACTCTTGTTTGAGTGTGGCAGCATATCTAGGACTATGTCATTTATTGCTCTTTGTTTTCCAGATTCACTAGTGTAGTTTCCTCTTCTTGCTCTGAGTGAGTGTCCGCCCCTGTGTAGTGTAGGGTTCTGAAGGAACCAAGTTTCAGATATAGCTCCCCTAAATAAAATAAAAAAATAATAATTGGTCAGGCTTGTCTAGCTCTTTTCTTCTGGATTCTAGAAGATAAGAAGCTAGTAAGGTTAGTTTCAGGTTCCCAACTGAAAATTGAGGCCTTTTCGGCTTTAATGAGTCGAATGCCAGGTCGGTTCATTGGCAATACTTTTGGTGTACTCTAAGTGTACTTTGTTTGGTAGAATATTAATAGTTGGTTAGCTGTGACAAACTATAAAATTTCCATGCACGACTATAAGGAAATGAAATTGACGATTTGGCATGAATTTGTAAGAAGCTTCCTAGAGCAGTTCCCCTGTGAGCTCATGAATCACGGAACACACATGTCCCTTTGCTCATGGAACTTCCTTGCTAGAGCCCTTTCTCCACACAACATACATCTAAGAATAAGAGGTATTAGGGAATCTTACATTAGAACCATCTCATGTGCCGCAAAGTCTTGTGAATAACAATTTTGAGGTCACTAGGGTTGTGCACATCACACTGAGGTGGTTGACGCCGCGTTTCACGAATTCTGGCGAAAGGAACATTAGGCTAGTTAAGATAAGCAGACATGCGAATGTAGCAACTTATACCCTTGCTTCTATGGGTTGCTCGCAACAGCGCACTGCCTGCTTGCTTCTTTTTTCTCCTAGGGAAAGCTAGCATAGTTGAAACTGAATGTAATCACCATGCTTGATTAATGAAAGTTCCTTTCCCATTAAAAAAATGGGGATGTCGATAATCGAGCTTTCACTCCACCGAGTTGAGCAACCCTAGAAATCCATCCTCCACCACCAAAACCATTCAGCTAGCTTGGCACCCGCCAAAATCGAGTTGCGGTGATCGCACCGCTCCTCACTCTTTTATAGTGTTGTAACATTGTCCTCACTAATGTCGTAATTAGACGTGTGTGACGTACTCCAATACATGAGGTGCACCACAGTATCACCTTGCGACATGAAAATTTGTAGACGAAAACTAAACTTGATGAAGCATGAATGCAAAGAATCGCTAAGTGAGGCTGCAAGCGCTTGTATTGCATTGGGCAGCCACATAGCTAGCTTGAATTCTTCTGCAAGCTCATCTATGCACTCTCGGGAGGGGGATTTTGTCACCGAAGCCATCACCGTGCTGCACAACTACAACTTCCACCAGATGCAAATGAGTTTTGTAGCAAGAAAGGAGCATGCTGGAGATGAAGAAGAGAGAACAAATCATGGAACAGACAAAAGAGCACAACCATGAACAAGATGAAAAGATCATACTAGTTCTTATCATATAGATCCAGAATTTGCTTTCTTGTTTAGCATACAGAGTTAATCCCAGCCAAGAATCTTCTACATCAAAGTATGATCAAGAGGCAAGTAGACATAGCCCTTGCACTGTGATGTATGAGGATCGTTGACCAGAGTCAATAAAGATTAAGACCCCTCATTTTGTTCCGAATCCCTCACCCTAAATATGCACTTTTTGCAAATGAAAAAAAAAAAGACATGTATGTTTCGCCTTGTAAACCCTGAATTTTGAAGGAATAATTTGTGTTTTCCATATATAAATGGGATATAAATCAAATATCAATAATTAGTTACGCCATTACTTACTAATGGTAATTTTATATGGATAAGGAATATCACCTTCAAGAATTGATGAAGCACACATATCTACTAAACTGTATATATCCCTTCCCCTTGGCAACTGCCCCACCGTGGAGTGTCCTTCAAACTTGGGTGGTGCGATGTGCCCACTTCTTGGCGTTATAGCAAATCTAGTGGAATAAATGGTCTTCATGCAGGTTTACTTACCATGGAAGGATCTGGTTGAACGAGTGTTTGTATAATTAAGAAAGGCATCAGTGAGAGAAACTTGTTGTGACTGACATATATAGTTCCTTAAGGTGGCAAGAAAACAAGCATGCAATACGTATCTGGTTACAGCACAAACGCACATAGTTCTCATTTCATTGGCACTAAGCAGTTCGCAGTGCAATATGTTAGTTTGATTCAATTCGATCGTGTGTTCAGTATGAATGATTCAATCAAACCATGTTTGTCCCAAAACCGATTCCCTGTAGTGTGTACAGTGTCTATTGGGCCTGTGCCTTCGGTCGACTAACTGACTAGCTAGCTATACCCAGTTCTTCTTTGGACGGAAATTAAAGGAAGACCAAGCACCACCCTCCTATACTCCTCCTTCAGGCCCGCGGACGGCTTTAGGTACAAATCACGTTACATGCGCGAGAGTGCCACGGGCTAACGCACGACTGTCCTCTCTGCCACGACGGACATGTAGGTACGTTCGGGACAGACTAGCCGAGTGTGAAAGAATGAAATGCAAATAGGTGTGAAAGAATGTAGGTTGGAGAGCTCCTCGTCAGTGCTGCTTTGCGTCACTGGCGCTTGGTTCTCTATTCATCAGTCGTGGTTGACCGGTCCGCCTATTAACTGGTCAACCATTGACTTTAGGAAAAAAAAATCAGGAATTCAAAAAAGCACATGGATTTGAAACAAAATTTCAAATTCAAATATTGTTCACAAATTTAGAAAATGAATATGTAGAAAAGTTCATGACTAAAAACACAAAGGTCACGGATTTAAAAACATTCATTGATTTGGAAAAAACATTAAGAATTTTGCAAAAATTCACAAATTTGAAAATAGTTCATCAATTTTGAAAACATTTCACGGATTTTAAAATGGTTCATTGATTTTGAAAATATATCATGAATTTGAAACAAAAACTCATGAATTTTGAGAAAGTATTTCACACAGATTTGAATTAAATTCATTGATTTACAAAAAAGTTCATGATTTTTGAGAAAAGGGTTCAGGGATATGAAAAAAGTTCATCGATTTTTTAAAGCAAGTGCACGTATTTGAAAAACAATTCATCAGTTGTGAAAAAAAGTTCACGAATTTGAAAAATGTTCATGCACTTAAAAAAAGAAAATGGAAACAAGATAAAAAAGACAAAAGAAAAGAAAAGGAACAAGGAAAAACAAAAAGAAAGAAAAACGAACAAGAAAAAGAAAATAAGTAAGAAAAAAAAAAGGGATAAGAAACGTCCGAAAGCAACCACCGAACCGGGAAAACCCAGTTTTGGAATCTGCCGAAAGCTTCCCAAAACCGGGGGCTTCCGCGAACTGAAGAAAGAAGTAAAGAAAAAAATAAAGTAAATAAGCCCAAGCGTTAAGATTTCCTAGTTGGTTGTTGTGGTCCTCTCTGAACGAAGATATCTTGAGTTTGAATCACATCGCCGCACCTTTTTTCAAGTTTAATAGAAAACAATGAAAAGGGTAAATGGGCTGGCCCAGCATGTAAGGGGCTATGCGCCGGTTCGAGAAATAGCCTTTAGCCTGTGCTGAAGGCGCCAAATAGGGTTTGGGTATGGGTTGCCACCTTAGAAATATATACAAACGGCGGCCCAATGCACAAGGGACTCCCAGACTGGGCTGACCCACTCGCGAGGCTTTGCCACCTTTGTAGGGGCACGCCTATAACCCGCATTCAACGAGACGGGAGGAACACTCGCTTATAGGTGGCACGAATTGAGCCGGCCCAGGCGCGCGGGAACAAAAGCCTTGTTTTTTTTTTCACATTTTTTGTTTTCTTCTTTTACTTTTGTTTATGATTCCAAATATTCTTAATAAATATATTTAAAAAATCACTCTACATAAAACATTTGAAAAATCTTGATCAACCATTTGAAAAATGTTAAATGTGTATAGATAAAATGTTTATCACGTATACAAAAATGTATGTAGAAAAATGTCTATGAAACAATTGGATCATGTATTTAAAAATTGTTCATCAAGTGTTTGAAAAAAAAGCAATGTCGGGGATATCGCTTATCGTGAACTTAACAGTCGATCCAAGATAAGAGGTAAATTGGTCAGTTTATCGGCATATCGGCCGTCTTATCGCCATATCGGCCGATTTATCTTATAGGTCAGATGCCAATAAGCGATAAATTGGCCGATTTATCGGAATATTGGCCGATATCTTGACAGTGAAAAAATGTTGAACAAGTGGTTGAAAAATGATAATCAACCATTTGAAAAATGTTAAATATGTATAGAAGAAATGTTGACCATGTATTAAAAAATAATGATTTTTTATTATGTATATAAAAATGTTAGTCAAGAATTTTAAAAAATATTGAACAAGTATTTGAAAAATATTAATGAAGAATTTTAAACATGTTAAATGTGTATAAAAAATGTTTACCACGTATTAAAAAATGATGGATATTTTTTCAATATATATATAAACGTTAATCAAGCATTTGAGAAAAATGTTGAACTTGTATCTGAAAAATGTTAATCAAACATTTGACAAAAATTTAATGTGTTTAGAAAAATATTGGACATATGTTTAAAAAATGTTAATATTTCATTTAAAAAATGTGAATCAAGCATTTGAAAAATGTTAAATGTGCATAAAAAAAGTTGGCCATGTATTAGAAATTGTTAATTTTGTATTTGAAAAATGTTAATCAAGCATTTGAAAAAAATGTGTATTGAAAAAATGTTGACCTTGTATTTTTTTTTTAAATTGTTTCAGAAAAATATTAAACGTCTATTAGAAAAATGTTACGGTCACACGGTACAAAAATGTGAAGGCTAAACTTTAATCAAGCATTTGAAAAATGTTACAAAAAATGTGACAATTACGAGTATGTGGAGGCTAATCATCCGGTCGTGTTGATTTCCCAGTCACACGGGTAGCCACACCTCTGTGCATAACATGAAGAGATCATCATTGTATAACCATCATGGTTCTTCGTCGTATGAGTTACGTGTGAGGCGATGTGACATTAAGTTGGATGTGCATACGTGGGATATTCGGGTCCTCGACTTGTTTGGGTCCAGTTCTGCAAGGCAAATGTCACCAAGGTTCATTCATTCTGTAATACTGCAGGATTATGTCTTAGCTAAATTAAAAAGATCGTTTATTCAGAGGAGGCCCTCGTTCAAAGTAGACAATTACAGATACTACTTTGAGAGGGTGAAATTTCATTTTGTACATTAGTTGACGTGTCCTTTTAACAAAGAATGATCTCATAACAAAATGCCTGGTACTTCAAATAAGTCTTAGTAAATTTCTGTTTTCATTTTGCTCAAACTGTATGGCGCATAGTCCACGTATTCTAACTAATTAAGCACCATGAAATGCTATAATATGATAGACAATTGGTTAATTGGGCTTAGCTTAATTGTGAGAATATAAAAGATATATCAAGAAAAATGCATGAAAACACCACCATTGTTCTTTTCACAGTTTAACCGGCATAGCCACTGGCCTGAGACGTACGTTTAGGTTTACGAGTCGTATTAATCAACGTCTTTGTCACATACGTGTCTCTGTCACACGAGGGAGAACTCAATCATGACTTGATCATTTGGAAGCTGAATTGCCACGTACCTTTCGAAATCAATGCGATGATGCATACTAGTACGACTATACTTTATTTGCGATAAGGACAATTTATCTGTTGATTTATCTGCAGTCTATTTGGTATTTAAGGATGAAGTACCTATACCTAGATAGAAACGGCGCCTCTACCATAGACGATGATGTTCACGCACCGCGCTCCAATAATTTCATCAGTAGTCTAGTGACAAAGCATATATTGACACATCACTTGCTGCGAACAGAAGGGGGTCTTGTTATTTAGCTCCTGTCACCTGACCGTCAAGGAGCATTGTGTTTTGTTGTTTTGCCAGTAGCACCATGTGGTGAGTGGGATGTCCATTTTCATTTCCTTGGTGCCACCTATGCACTCGTTAGTGTTCTGCTGCGTGCGTACGTAGTAGTATTTGTAAATAACCCTATCTATATATAGTGGTCTGTGCATGGGCTGTTAGTGTTCAAAGTCTTTGCCATAGCTGCACGAATGGATTTCTTAATTTTATAACTAAGCCAATTTTTCCTCACTTCAAGAAAGTTCACCCCTTCCTTTAGACAATGGAAAAGCTATTAGAGAGACCTCCTCGAGCGGCATGCCTGTAAGCACTATATCATGTTTTTTGTTGCCAAAGGAAAAGGTCATTATTTTATGTTAAAGCTAAGATCATGTGCACCATCCATCTAGAAGAAAATAAACACACATGCGCACACACTCACGTACGTGTGCAGATCGACATGCATTGAAGCATAGGAAAAGGAGAGGTACCCACAAGTGGAGGACCGGAAGAGGACAAGCGAGAGGCGCTCGTGCTACCCGGCTTTGATTGCTCGTAGATTTGATTGGTTGGTTAGGCGCTCGTGCCCCATCACAGGTAATGTACCTTGATGCATTGCATGCCACATTCCAAAGTCACCAAGAACATAAATCCAACCGACACGTACACACGTATAAAAAACAACAGAGGTGTGGAAAGTGACCCGGCGACGTAGTAACGTTGTACACAACGAGTGTGCGTGCATGCGGCTGGTCTGTACGTCTCTCGCTGGGCTCGTGCGCGCTGACACCGTCCTCCTTAGTCCAAAGTGAAGTAGTAGTACACTGGATCGAAAGGCGTCCCTGGACATTATTAAGAGCATCTCCAACAGCCGCGCTATATAAGCGCCACGCTGTAAATTTTGGGTTTTTTGCGCGTGCGTAACCGTTCCGATAGCTTCAGTGGAGGCGCAATAACCGCGCCCGGCATAAGTAGTTTAACGCGCGGTCCGAAACGCCATCGCGCGCCGTTTATTTGCTGCGCCCGCTCCTGTGCGCTGCACACTCAAGCGCCCGCGCCGCACCCTCTCCGCCGCGACGCTTTCGCCCCTCCCGCGCCGCCGCCGGCGAATTCGCCCGACGGACGCGCCGACATCCCCCTCATCCCTTCCTACACCCGCGACCCCTCCGCCGCCGCAAACCCTAGCGCGGGGAGCTTTGGCTTCGCCTCCGCCGGTGCTCCTCCAAGCACCAGCATCGCGCGCGGCCTTTTCATGCCGCCACGGACGACCTCAGCGGCGGGTGGCGTCGCGCCGGCGCCCGCCGTGAAGCCACGTGCCTCCCTCTCGAAGCTCCCAAATGCGGCGCGGGCAAAGTAGGGCAAGGTGTCCGCGAAGAAGAACAAGGCGGCGGACGGCTCCTCTAGGAGGCCGAAGAAGAAGCTTGCAGGGCGTGCGACGGACGCAGTGGCGACCAAAGTGCCGGCGAGCTCACTTGTTGAGCCAGCGGCCGACGCGCACAAGGTGTTCGATGAAATGCCCCCAAGGCATGGGTGGCATGGCGGCATGGGTGGCATGGGCGGCATGGGCGGAATCGGTGGCTTCGGAGATACCATGGGCGGCATGGGTGGCTTCAGAGCTATCATGGGGGCCATGGGAGGCATGGGTGGCTTCGGAGCTACCATGGGAGGCATGAGTTTTGCGTCTCTCATGGGAGGCATGGGAGCACCTCCGGGTGACATGGGTCGAATGTCTTCCGGTGTGCCTCATCACACACCTTTGCATGATGCTGTTGAAGAGCTTGCCAACACCTTCCGAGCTCCACATGATGATGCGGCGCGCGACAATGAAGAGGAGGAGGAAGAATCATCTTCAGATGAGGATGATGAATCGGAGAAAGAGGAGGACGAAGACGAGGATGAGGCATGATTGTTGGTGTGCCATTCGTTTGTGTGAACTTTTATGTCATGAACTTGGTTCGGATTTTGAACTTGCTTGGATGATGATGTGGGCATGAATTTGAAATTTTATGTCATGAACTTGTTTGGGTAATTTTAAACTATGCTATGTCTTGCTTTGATGTTTAAAATATCTCCATATTGTCTCCAAAACGCAACATATGGCAAGCGCCGACTGCTCGCGCGCGCTGCAGTTTAGCGCGTCTGTTGGAGCGGCTCGGACGCGCTATATTTTGCAGCGGCCGCTGGAGTAAGCGCACCGCGGCGCGCAAAAGCTGGCGATTCCGGGCTGTAAACTGTTTTTTAGCGCGCCGCGCGTTGCGCGCCTGTTGGAGATGCTCTAAGAGGAAGAATATTACAATCCTGCCTGCATTAGGCTGGTCATAGTGGGGAGTAACTTAGACTAGTAACATGTATATGTTACTAGTCTATAGTGGGTAGTAACATATATGTAGTGTCATGTATCACCTCATTTATTACTTTGTAGACTCATTTTACATTGGGAACCGGTAACATATTACTTACTCTATTTATCTCTTTCCTTTTTAATTACTTGCCATATTATATTTTTTTGCTTATGTGGCATTTATGTTACTACCTATGTTATTCCCACTATGACTAACCTTATTGTTCGGAGCAATAATCTAGTTAGTCCACGATGATGATTTGGTCTGGTCTGGTTGATGGCTGAACGCACGCATGCATTATCTTTTTTTTTTTTGACAGCACATGGATCCCCAAGGATCCACACATTTTATTCATAAAATATCAGGACAACACTTCTCACAAAAGGACCCCAAGAAACAAGAAAAGACAAACAAGTCCCTGGTCTATTGCAGAAAGGACCCTGAGCTTGGAATCAAAAACGCGATCGGGTCCTCCACCTCTGCCTCGGATTCTCCTCGCCGTCACCGGGGACGAGACAACTTGGGGCGACGAGGGCGCCACAATTGCAGGCCATGGCTTCCAGGCAGATGCAGAACTGCCTCCCAAATGGCACAGCGGCCGGGAGGAAAGAGGGTAGCCGCCATTCGACTAGAAGATGCGGTGGCAAAACGACTTTGGCCGGCCTTCGACCGCGAAGCAGGCGCCAGCACCTCCGTCGAGCTAACCATCGCTGATATGCTCGACCTCGATCCGCAAGATCCAGCCATGCTCTTCTCCATCGCTCGAGGTCCATCTCCACGATGACGCCAAGAACAAGGAAGAAAAGATCAATCCTCCTGCAGATCAGGGAAAGAGCGAGCTTATTAAGGGAAGTGGCATGGATGATCATGCCAGCGGCCAGTGGCACCGCGCCATCACCACCAGCAAGAGCCCCCGTGCTAGGCATCAGACGCTGCTCGCACGCGCCGGCGCCTCGCTCCCCAACGGCATAGCGCCACTCCAGCACATGGCCGAACTCCTCTGAGGAACCAACTAGACTATAACTAGTATATACATAAGCACTCTAAGCACCTCCCCCATCCTCTCCCCAACCGGCGTCACCGGCGAAGAGAGTCCGGGATCGGGCCGAGCTCTGGAAGCCCTAGTCGTCTCCCTCTTCGCCCTTTCTCGAACAGAGCCAGGAAAGGGGAAAAAGGAAGAGCCGCTGTTTCGGGCGGTTCAGATATACGCATGCATTATCAGTTTGCTAATCAAGTGGTAGTAACATGCATGCATGCATGGCAATCAGTTGACAGTGCCACCTTGGGTCGACATAATAATTCCTTAATGAATTACACGCAGACTGACAGTGCGCTGGCTAGATCGAGCCAGCGGGGCTCGACGCAAGCAGACTCCCACTCCAAGGTGAAGTACTATACGTACTGGAGTACGTATGTCCAATCGAACTGTGTACGCTGGACTAGTAGTAGCAGCTTGCTGATGGTACTGGTCACTGTGTAGCAAAAATTACACATACACCTTAATTAGGGCATGGCCAATGCATAGCCCTAGGGTGATGCCCTGTACGCTATATAGGATCGGATGTTTGAAAAAATATATTGGGATGGAGCAGCGGGATCCTCTGCAGAAGGCGGCTGCTTGGGAAAAAAAAGTGTAGTCCGGTGCATAAAATTGAAAAAATGAAAGTAGGAGTAGGAATGCATGTGTAATGAGAGTCTACTTTCTATTCTTTAATTTTGCTCCCGCCGCAATCGACCACGTTGGTTAAATTTATGGTTAAACTTAAATCTTAAAAAACGCGAGCGCACTACGTTATGAAATGAAGTGAGCAGTAGGTTGCGTTGGAAAGACAAAATCAATATATATGGGTCAAGCTACTTTTTTATTATGAGAGGTGTATCCATATGCTATCATTGTACATGCCCTGGCCGCAGATTTTTTTCTCTCTTGTGTCATGTCACCGGGAACGCCTCTTCTTCTTTTGACCAGGGGCAGATTTTCTTGTCCCTTTGGCCACACCTGCTAGCTAGTTAGCGACCGACTGACCGACGTGAATGGCACTACTCACTTGCCCGAGTCTCGTGGAGTACTAGCAACGCTGGCTAGAGAAATTCCAAACCGTCGGCAGGGTACGGTTAAACTAGGAATGCATCGCATAGTCGACAGACGGAAAGTGAAATATTATGAGTCAAGCAACTCCTGACGGTGGTTTGATTAGTGCTAGTCCACGAACCGATCGAGGAGGTGCTTACAAATTTGCATGTCGGTTTCGAAGAGACCCTGACATGACATGGTTAGTTTACTAGCTTAGAGTACTGCCACCACTGATTACATTTGTGGCAAACAACGACGATTAGAGCCGTTGATTCCAAAGACTTTCTATGCATGCGCTGCCCTAAAAATCCAAGGCTATGAAAGCCGTGAAAGGTGGTGTCGAAGACCAGCCAAACCAAACCACATTTGTCGCACTAGCTGGTGTAGTGCTACGTCGGCATGAATAGAAAAGGAAAACTTTGAACTGAAATGGAGGAAAGTCACATAGAAATTTCGAGCTCGTGCAACCATGACCCAGATTCGAGGGAAATCATTAGCTCGTCGGGATAAACTGTGCGTTTGTGTTGCTGGGAGCGCTACTAATGTTTTTCAGTAGGGTTTTTTTAAACGGAGTTATAAGACTTGCCTCATCTATTATATATTGATTAAGAAGAGAATAGAGTTTGTGTTTCCTGTCTACAATGAAGAAGGCATATTTGTGGCATGCGTCACTCTCACACAAGAGCTCAATCAATAATAATTGGTGCATTGCCAAGAATTTAAACCCTCGTGCTCCCCAGCTGGCCATCTGAAAAAGACACTCATAGTGGCGCAACACACACACGTGCAATCGACGGGGTTTAAATGTTTTTATGCTATCAAAAGCTTGGTGTAACAATTACATGCGTGGAGGCAAACCATCCAGTCGTGTCGATCTTCTGGTCACATGTGCACCTGCACCTCTCAGGTTGACCAGAGCCAGATCCTCGCAAAGAGATCGGCCTCTCGCGATCGAGCCCATCATTATATGTTCATCATGGATTCATGGCTCGTAGTTGTACGAGTTACAATGTGATGTGACACTGGGTTTGAGGTGTCTATCTGGAATACTGGGTTCCTCAACTTTTAGAAGTCCCTTTCCAGAGGCAAAATGCCACCATGGTTCATTTATTCGGTAGTAGTACTACTCCACATGACTTGGGTAAGACACAGCCTAAAACTAACCGTCCGCCCCATAATATAAAATCGTTTTCATGCCTTATTACCCGCCACAAAAGGTAATGAATATGGCTAGCAGTTGGTTATTAGGACTTAACCATAAGTTACGAGAATAATTGATATATCAAGATGTTTTCCGCACATGTGTGCACGCCACTGCGCTGGTGTACTTTCGCAGTTTAACCAACATAGACAGTAATTTTTGTTTTGCCCAAAACATACATTTTACGAATCTATTAACCGACATCTCTGTCGCATATGGGTCTCTGTCACACCAGGGAGAACCCAATCATGACTTGATCACTGGAAGATGAATTGGCACGTACCTTTCCAAATCAAAGCGTCAATGTATACTGTGCACACACCTTTTTTGTTTGAGAAAAAGAAAATTTATTTGTTGCTTATCTGCAATCTATTTGGTATTTAAGGATGAAATACCTATACTTGGATAGGAACGGCGCCTCTACCATGACCATAATATACATGTACTGCGCATGAGGCCTGACCCTAGCTAGCTTCAATGATTTCATAAGCGCAGTCCAGTGACAAAACATGCATCGACACGTCACTTGTTTTGAAGATTGGAGGGATCTTTATTATTCTTCTCCTGTCCTCTGATCTTCCAACAGCTTTGTTTTTGTTGCTTTGCCGGCAGTAGTGGTGAGTGGGATTCCCATTGTTTTATTCCACTGCGTGCTTGTAATGTATTCATACATGTGTTATCGTAATGCTATAGCTGCACGAGTGGATGGATTTCTTACTTAATTTTGACAATTAGGCTGGCCAGCTTTTCCTCATCTCAAGAAAGATCACTCCATCATTTCCTTTTGACGATGGAAAAGTTTGCAAGATAGACCTCCTCGAGCGGCATGTACTCGATGCACATCATCTTCTCATCGCAAAAGAAAAAGGACATTATTTTTGTGAAAGCTTGATCACGTACACCACCCATTTGGAAGAAAATCAACACGCGCGCACGCACACAGTGGAAATTAAGGGGGAAGATATCCACGATGATCAGTGTAATATTGTGGAACATAGTGGAAGTGCCGCATACGCACACATCAGCACGTTGATGGGCATTGAAGCACAGGAAAATGAAAGGTATGTGCCAGTGGGGCCAAGGAGAGGGAGGGGTCTTGAAGAAGAGGACAAGCGAGAGGTACTCGTGCAACCGTGATGTGATTGATCGATTGATTAGCCAGCCCCATGTATATGCACATCCCAAACCAACAACAAAACTCTAACACATGCACACAAATGAAAAGCAAAGCAACCGATATATGACATGGCTCATCCCGCAAACCAATTCAGTCACTGACTATGTGACCACACATCTAATTTCAAGGCACGTCGGATGTACACGTAGCAACAATGAGACCAGAATAGACGACGACCATCCTAGCTAGTGAGGTGTGGCACTGCGACTGGCCATGCAATTCTAGTGTTGGATATGTACTCTTTATCTAAAATGGATAGGAAGACGGTGACACACATAGCGGCGCCGCACACACATGCATTCAAGCGGTCGTTGGTCAGCCTTTTTATGCTACCAAAAGATCAGTGTGACAGTTACGTGCATGGAGAAGAATCATCCAGTCATGTCAACTTCCTAGTCACAAGTGCACCAGCACTTCTTAGGTTGATCGTAATTACATAACCATCATGGTTCATCGGTGTACGAGTTACAATGCGATCTGACACTGTGCTAGATGTGCCTACATGGGATATTCGGGTCCTCAACTTTTTTGGGTCCATTTCCGTTAGAGGCAAAATGTCACCATGGTTCATTTGTTCGGTAGTAGTACTAGCAGTTGGTTAATAGGACTTAACCATAAGTCACGAGAAAATTAGATATATCAAGATGTTTTTCGTACATGTGTGCGCGCCACTGCGCTGGTGTACTTTTGCAGATTAACCAACATAGACAGTAATTTTTGTTTAGCACAAAACATACATTTTACGAATCTATTAACCAACATCTATGTCGCATACGGGTCTCTGTCACATGAGGCAGAACCCAATCATGACTTGATCATTGGAAGATGAATTGGCATGTACCTTTCAAAATCAAAGCTTCGATAAATACTGTGCATGCACCTTTTCTTGTTGCTTCATCCGCAATCTATTTGGTACTTAAGGACAGAATGCCTATACTTAGATAGGAACGGCGCCTCTACCTTGACCATGATATACATGTACTGCGCCTGTGGCCTGACCCTAGCTAGCTTCAATGATTTCAGAAGCGCAGTCCAGTGACAAAGCATGCATCGGCACGTCACTTGTATTGAACATTGGAGGGATCTTGTTATTCTTCTCATGTCATTTGATTTTCCAACTGCTTTATTTTCGTTGCTTTGCCAGCAGTAGTGGTGACTGGTGAGTGGGATGCCCATTGTTCCATTCTGCTGCACGCTACTACCTTCATCTAAAAATATAAGATGTTTTTATGTTAAACTAGCCTGCAAAACAATTATATTTTGAAACGGAGGTAGTAGTAATGTAGCCTACAAAGACGTCTTTTATTTTAAGACGGAGGTAGTAGTAACGTATGCATGCAATTGTAATCGTAATGCTAGTGTCCAAAGTGTTCACTATAGCTGCACGAATGGATGGATTTATTACTTAATTTTGACAATTAGGCTCGCCAACATTCCCTCATGTCAAGAAAGTTCACTCCCTCCTTTTGACAATGGAAAAGTTTGCTAGACAGACCTCCTCGAGCAGCATGTATGCCCCAGTATCATCTTCTCGTCGCAAAATGAAAAAGGTCAGTAATTTTTGTGAAAGCTAGATCACGTACACCACCCATTTCGAAGAAAATCGAAACACACACACAGTGTGGAAATTAAGAGGGAAGATATCCACGATGATCAAGGTAGTATTGTATAAGCCAAGAAAAAGGAGTTGCACGGCAAATTGGTTACCTCATCCATCTGTCTCATCAGTCTTGTGGAACATAGTGGAAGTGCCGCACACGCACACATCAGGAGTTGATGTGAATTGAAGCACAGGAAAAGGAAAGGTATCTACGGGTGGGGCCGAGGAGAGGGAGGGGTCCTGAAGAAGAGGATAAGCTAGAGGTGCTCGTGTAACCGTGATTTGATTGATCGATTGATTGATTAGGCAGCCCCATGTATATGCACATCCCAAACCAACAACGAAACTACAACACACGAACACAAATGAAAAGCAAAGCAACAGATATATGACATGGCTCTCCTCACAAACCAATTCAGTCGGTGACCGTGCGACCACACAACTAATTGTAAGACACGTCAGATGTACAGGTCGCCACAACGAGGCCAGAAGCAACGACGACCATCCTAGCTAGCGAGGTGTGGCACTACAACTGACCATGCAATTCTAGTGTTGGATATGTACTCTGTATCTAAAAATATAGGAAGACGAACACGACAATGACAACACACATAGCGGCACCGCAGACACATGCATTAAGCAACGTGGGTCAGCCCTTCTATGCTATTGAAAGCTTGATGTGAATTAAGTGCATGGACGCGAATGATCTGGTCGTGTCGATTTCCTAGTCACACATGCACCTGCACCTCTTAGGTTGACCGTCATTACACAATCATCATGGTTCGTCGTTGTACGAGTTACAAGGACATGACACCGAGTTGGATGTGTCTACGTGGGATATTCGGGTCCTCAACTTTTTCGGGTACATTCTTCTAGAGGCAAAATCATTTTTTCCGGTAGTAGTACGACACCATATGTCTTGGCTAAATCAAGACACAGCAGAAAACTAACTAATTATCCACCGCAATTTTTTTTGAAGCAATTGATTAATACTGGGACTTCACCATAAGTTGTGAGGATTATAGATATATCAACACATTGTCCATGAACATGTGCACGCCACTATGTTATTGTGCTTTTATAATTTGATGAGCATAGACACTAATTTATGTTTAAGCTGGGACATATATTTAGGTTTACGAATCCTATTAACCAATGTCTTTGTCACGTCTGGGTCTATGTCACACGAGGGAGAACCCAATCATGACTTGATCATTTGGAAGCGGAATTGCCACCCACCTTTCAAAATCAATGCGTTGATGCATACTAGTAGGACTACTATACTTCGTCTGTGAAGAGACAATTTATCCGTTGCTTTATTTGTAGTCTATTTGGTATTTAAGGATGAAATACCTATAGGAGTACTTAGATAGGAACGTCGCCTCTACTTTGACCATGATGTACACCCAGCACTCTGCTGCGTTTTCTTTTCAAGAAAAATAAATACAAACAAGATGGCCAAGTAAAAGAAAAAGAAAAATCCGCAAAATTCTTTTTTTTGGAAAACTAGCTTCAATGATTTCATAAGCAATCTAGTGACCAAGCATATATCGACACGTCACCTGTTGTGAACACTGAAGGATCTATTTTTCATCCTCCTGTCATCTGATCATCGAACACCTTTGTGTTTTGGTGTTTTGCGAGGAGTATTATTTGATGAGTGGGATGTCCGTTTTCGTTATTTCCTCTGTGCCGGCCAGTATGTGTTTAATATATTCTGCTGCGAGCGTGTTGTACTCCATATATGTAGTGCTATGTGCTCATCGTCCTTGATGCCTGGTGCCATAGCTGCACGAGTGGAATCTTATATTTGACAATTATCAGGGCCTACTCTTCCTCATTTCAAGAAAGCTCACTCCTTCCATTTGACAATCGAAAAGTTGTTAGGCAAAACCTCGAGCGGCACACACACAATACACTATATTATCACACACTACACTATGTTACCACTACAGGATCCTAGTACACTAGTACTGGAGAATCCGTTTGGCCGTGTGATTTGTTACTCTCATGGGCATTACTGAAGCACAAATCTCAGCAACAACAACAAAAATCCAAGCACAGGAAAAGGTGAGGTATGCATCCACCGATCCACAGGAAAAGGGTGGGGCTGATGAGAGGGAGGGGTCTAGAAGAAGAGTACAGTCAGCGAGAGGCGCTCGTGCAACTCTGATTTGATTGATCTATCTATTGAGTGTAGGCGTATCTTCTTCCTGCATGCCTATGCAGATCTGAGAGAGATCAAGAACTCTTTCGCAAAAAAAGAGAGAGAGAGAGAGAGATCAAGAACAAAAATCCAACGTGCACACTGCACGCACGTACAAAAAGCAACAGAAATGTGGAAAGTGACCCATGCAAGAATCACCCGCTCTGTGAACAGGCTAGTGGTACGTACTCCTGCGTAGAAGTTAGAAGAGGAAACAGATAGGATGGGCGGGCAATGCATGCATGGATGCATGTGACTTGTGAGCATGTCGATCGGAGAGAGGGTACATCCGCACGTATGTGTGGTAGTACTCCCACAAGCCGGTCAGAGTGATTGACGCTGCTCCGGCCGCCGAGCGTGCGGCTGTCTGTACGCCTCTCCGTGCGCTCGTGTGCTCTGCTGCCACTTTATTCCACGGTTGGAAGTATATGGAATTACTGCTACACTCGATCGCCTCTTGGTTTCGGCGGATCCATCTCCGGCCAACCTACTACCCGAACCAGATAGACGCCGAGCTGCATCTTCTCGTGGAAGGAAGATTCCTTCTCCTTTGCTGGGATTGGGAAGCAACCACAGAGTTCATTGGCCTTTCCCTTTCCTCCCTCCCACCCAACACAAGCTTTGATGATGGAGCTGACGCGGCCAGCCAGTTCCTAGAGAGAACGCCAGACCCGGGCCGGGGCGCGCAAGGGTGCTGACACACGAACACGTCACGTGTATCCTCCCTCCCACCCAACACAAGCTTTGATGATGGAGCTGACGCGGCCAGCCAGTTCCTAGAGAGAACGCCAGACCCGGGCCGGGGCGCGCAAGGGTGCTGACACACGAACACGTCACGTGTATCCTCGACGTCGGGGGTGATGCACCGCAGCTCACGTCGAAGGAGACCCGACCGACAGCGCGATACGCAAGACAGTCGGCGGGCGCTTTTGAGACCCGAAACCCCGCACACCCGG